>OZ007587.1:414154423-415354423 GCA_963931845.1 Maratus michaelseni
TATGTTGTTAATTTACACCTTTTAGCATTTAAAAGAAATATATTATGGGATCAAGTCGAATGATTTTCTCACAAACTTCCTGCTGAGAATTTTAGGACTGTAAACATAAAACAGCAAATCCATAGTAACTCCCCAAATATTTACATAAATGTAAGAAAATTTGTCTGTTTATTTTTTTATAAAGACATAACTCTGAAAAGTATCGATAGATAGACATGAAGTAGAATATAGAATGTAAAAATAGATATTTTTGAAGACAAATTCAAGTCGAAATTTCATTTTCGTAAATTATTTCGGTAAAGAACTTTTTTATAAAACATTGGAAAAAATGTATTTCTTATATCTTTTATTGTATAATTTCTTTTTTTGAAGAATAACATATTTTAAGAGGGATACTATTACTTTAAACTAGTCGGATGTGTCAATCCCGAAACTTTCTTCTAACTCGCACAGTTTTCGCATACACTAAAAAGAATCAGCACCAATTTATGTCAAGGTCTAACTGAAACACAAGTTTTATTAAATTCCGTGCATTATTTCTTGAGGTATGATTATAGCTAAAATCATGTAAATCCTTCAAAATGCTGCATAGCAACGCCACCTGCTGGGCGATTTTTACCAAAAACTAAGCAGCAACAATTTATATCAGAGACTAACTGAATATAAAGTTTCATAAAATTCCGAGCATTAGTTCTTGAGAAATAGCTATTGCAAAAATCGCGAAAAATGCTGCATAGCAGAGCCACCTGCTGGACGATTTTTACCAAAAACTAATCAGCACCAATTTATATCAGAGACTAACTGGATATAAAGTTTTATTAAATTTCGAGCATTAGTTCTTGAGATGGAGCTATTGCGGAAATCGCGAAAAATGGTGTATAGCAGCGTCACCTGCTGGGAAAATTTTACCAAAAACTAATCAGCACCAACTTATGTCTGGGACTAACTGAATATAAAGTTTTATTAAATTCTGAGCATTAGTTCTTGAGATAGAGCTATTGCGAATATCGCGAAAAATGCTGCATAGCAGCACTACCTGCTGGGCGATTTTTACAAAAAACTAATCAGCACCAATCTATATCAGGGACTAACTGAATATAAAGTTTTATTAAATTCCGAGCATTAGTTCTTGAGATAGAGCGCCCACAAAAATTTTTTCACATACAGACAGACAGACAGAGTCACAGACAGACATTTTCTAAAAACAGTCAAATCGTGTTCAGGACCTTCTAAAACGTATAAATACGTCGAAAACCGGAAGTCGAAAATTTTCATGAATCCGATACTTTCTTCTTGTAAAGATAGAAGAAAGTAAAAAGGTTTTTAACTAAAGTAAGATATAATAGAATTAAGCAGTTTACAATTTTTTTCATATTACAAAGAATGTACTATTAACATACAAAATTACCTTTTTTTAAAAAATCAGGCTTTGTGCCTTAAATTACTCTCGCCCCTTTTATCGCAATTTAGATGCACGTATTAAAGATAGCCAAGTTTAAGTAATAATTAAATCAATTGATGCCAGATTAAGATCCAGGAATCATCTATTATCCAAGGTGATAGTTAAGTCGAGACATTTTTCTTTTTAAAAGGAAGTCACCGAAGCATGCTTAAAAATGATTGATTGTTTATTGGTAGAAAAGTGAAAGAGTGTTTTGCATAACTTGCTAAGTGTAATGCAACGCTTTATTAAACATGAGAACCATAAAAAATTGTTTTAAAATAAAGAAAAAATTACTTTCATAATATTTTTTGGAAGTACAAATTTGAATCTAAAATTATGTTAAATTTAAATTAAACTTTTTAGTTTCACTGCGTTGTTTACGTAAAATATTTTTTTAATTTAAGCTCATTTGAATTAATTGTTTCAACGACTACGATAACTTGTTTTAACTATAAACCATCAGTCTTGTTATTTATCTTGCAAGAATTATAATTCTACAAACAAATGCACAGATAAAGAAAATAGTGTCATTTTCATTTTCATATGTAATTATTTATGCATTTATGATTTTCATGTAACTAGGACATCCAACCCGGGCTTCCCGGGATAGAGAATATATGTGAAAACCATTTTTTATTTTTTGTTATTGAAAACTAATAGATTTTTTACATTTAATAATTTTCGTTAGATTGCCCGTTAAGAACACCAAAGAAATCGCTAAAAATTTCGCTATCTACAGCAGTTTTTGTTTTTTATTCTGATAATTTCAGCAGTTTTAAACGTTTATTTCAATTACATGCCTATTAAATCTGTGTTTAATTTCTTCCTTAATGAAGTTGTAATTTGGTTATTGTTTCTCGTTGCTGGAGACAGATGCTGAACTTTTTATATTGTTTAAAGTGTTAACAGATTAATATTTTGTAATCGTCTGCAAGCAATATAGATTAAAAAAAATGCTTAAAATTTAATTTAAATGCTATAATAAATCAGTCAATTAAGATACAGTTTTCAAACTTATTGCATTTGAAATTAGATTTTTTTCCCTATATAACGGTGTAAAAATTAAATATGTGCGATGTTTAGAAATTAAAAAAATTGCAGAAGTAAAAATCGGAAAACCGAAATTCCGTTGACCGAAATTCCATTGTCAATTGTTGCCATTCGAAAAATGACGTCAGCGTTACGCACGGACACGTTTGTCCTTTATAATACAGGGTCATTCATAATTCCCTCCGGGGTTTCGAAACGTTATAGTAAAAAAACGAAGACGAATATGAAAAAAAGAAACATATGAAATTATTCCGAAACTATTCAAGTTTTACTTACATACATTACAGGTGTTCTATGTGTGAACCCTTGGTCACACGGCATACATCCATGCGATAGTCCAGTTCCTGCCATACTCCGTTTCTTTAAATTTCCGGTACCACACATGAATTGTTTTGTCAGTTGATCCCTGTTTTCGATATTTATTACGAAAGGCCCGTTGAACTGACAATACTGATTCAGATTTAAAGAAACGGAGTATGGCAGGAACTGGACTATCGCATGGATGTATGCCGTGTGACCAAGGGTTCACACATAGAACACCTGTAATGTATGTAAGTAAAACTTGAATAGTTTCGGAGTAATTTCATATGTTTCTTTTTTTCATATTCGTCTTCGTTTTTTTACTATAACGTTTCGAAACCCCGAAGGGAATTATGAATGACCCTGTATAGATAACCTATTACATATGAAGACGTCAGTTCGCCTTATCCAAAAAATCAAATTCGAGAAAATCGCGAAAAACTTCTGACTGCTTCCATTGGTTTTCATTGTAAACTAAGATTTTAGAACGCTAGAAATACATACTAAAACTAGTTTTTCTGCGGATTGTAGTGTTTTTTCAGTGAAGAGTTACCACTAGAATAGACTGATAGAGAAAACACGATTTTTTAAATTTTGGATAAGGCGAGTTTTGAAACTCACGTCCTCATATACACGATGTACGGTATATATATTTTTTTATACTAGTATTTGAAAATAATTTTCGCCTTATTATTTCGTATAATTTATATACAAATTGTGCTATTTTTACATAATGGTACCGAACATAATTACTGAATACCGCGAATACGTAAGAGGTGACTAGGCTTAAATAGTTTTTATCTTCTCGCTGTTTCTATTTAACAATATTTCAGAAATTTTTTCCTGAAAAAAGGTTGTTTTTGTGTATTCAGTTATGCAATACTATTCTTTCATAATAAAACTCCATCGTCGAAACAATGCTCGACAATTACACTATAATTGCAGTTCTAATTCAAGGAATATAAATTTTTAAGCATGTAACCTTTGTAGATAACTAAACAAGACAGCTCTTAGTCGAGCAGATAATTTTCCTTTTTGCAGTAGAAAAGTTGTGACATTTTAATCTTACGGAATAAAGGCGATATATTTTTTCACAGACCTTCTCATGATAATCTTAGGACTGTAAACATAACATAGCAAATCAATAGTAAGTTACTTAATATACAGAGTGTCCACTCTCAACAGTATCAAAAGCCTAATTACTAAACAGATAGTCATAGACATATACTTCCTATTGCAAACATGTTTCAAATGCGGTGAAGAAATATTTTCAAAATGATTTGTGTCAATAGAAACATTTGTTAAAAAATACGAAATTTAATTTTTTACACTGTCGCCCGGTCAAATAACTTATATTTAGTAAACGTATACTATTACACTAAGAAGTAAGACAAAATAAAGTCCCATTCTTCTACGATTAAAACTCACAAAGTAATAGCAATTTAAAGTCTAAGCATCTTTTTTGCTGCGAAATAGGCGTCATGCACAAATTTACTAGAAATATGAATAATTGTCATATATATATAAAGAAAATTGTTGAGAGTAAAATTACTATCACAATATAAAGTTGAAATCTATTTTCATTCTGACATATTAAAGAAAATATACAACTTGTACAAAGAATATAAGTGAAAAAAATAATAGAATTTTGTTAAATGAAATGATGAAAAGCAACAGTCTCGTTTTTTTACAAAATGATACATATTTTAAAATGTTATTAAGTTAATGTAAAACTTAATTAATAAAAATTAAATTTATCATAAAACTTGCTCGAATGACTTCCTTCGGCTGCAATGCAGAAATGTTCACGTGAAATAAATCCTTCTTGTTCTTTAAGTAACATTGTAGGCGTTACAGATCTGCATGCCACAGAAAAATGATTCCACAAATCTGCTCGACTATTGGACTCTATTTCATGTTATTTTCAGAAACCCCCAAAGACAGAAATCCCAAAGATTTCAAATCTGGCGATCTAGGGGGTGGAGGCATTCAATAGTACCTCCATAACCAAAAATATTATTTCAAAAAGCACTGGTTAAAACGCTGCGTCGTTTAAGTGATCTATGTGTATGCGCCTCATCATGCTAAAACCACTTGTGACAAATCTTATAACGAAAGATGCTCTTCTAAAAAATGGATACAGGTCCATATAAAACATCCGCGTATTTTTCTGACATTAAAGTATCATTGAAGATGAATGATTCAATTAAGGATGTCTTCCAGATACCACATGAAACATTTATATACCAACGTACTTTATGTTTGTTTGGACAAATAATATGTGAATTTCCCGGGAACCAACAGTGAATGTTTTGAATACTGACGATACTCTGTTTTGTAAATTGACGTGTCTCAGTCCACATAATTTTATTCAGCTAAGATTGACTTTCATCTTGTTTGTTTAAAATAAAATTACAAAAAATATAACAGCGCTCTTTACCTCCTGATGCTAATTCTTGTCTTAGTAGTAGTGATCGATATTTATGCACCATACTTGTTTAAAATTTTCCATACTTGAATTTTTGAATATCCACACTCTCGGTTAATACACATAATATATAACATATACATTTACAGTTAATATACTGGTACACTACATTCAGGATGAGCAAGTGAACCCTAGAACATCTTCTTGAGGTACTATTCAACCACTGAACCGACTTAATAGAGAATGCTTCTTAAAGCTAATTGTTTCTCTTAAACGCTTAACACTTTTAGCTACAGTATTTTAGATGTGGTTGGTTTTAATACTTGAAGTTACAAGTATATAGCCTTGCAGCCTCTCGCTTATTCCTATTGCTCTGCCTACAAAGTAATACCATGAACCAGAACCGATTTTTGGAAAATTTATTCTTTTCTAATGTCAAAATTTAACAAATGCCTTCAAACTGAATACAGTGCAGACTTAAATAAGTGAATGCATGTGTTGGCACACAGCCAAAGTACAACCTATTTTGCATAAATTGAGAGTGCAAAATATTTGTAGTCTAATGAAAATTTTGCATAGTAAATGGATTATATATTTTAAACAAATACAGTCCAAATACTATTAATGTATTGTAGGCATTTTAACTCTTAGAATTTATTTGTATACGCATGATTTGAGTGCATAAATGTTTCGGCACAGTATTTCTTTTAATGCAAATAATATTGTGTACGTCATATTTTTTGCCCAATATCGAAATTGTTTGCTCCATTAAACATTTATTAGTTGCTTAGGAAGAGGAAATTGCATTTTGATTTTCATCTCTACAATATAAAAAAAGAAAAAAAAAACAAGTTTTTATATTTAATTTGAATAACTAAAAATTAAATTTGGAAAAAAACAAAAAAACATTAAAATGTATATGAAGCAATCTCTGCTCATACATCCTAATCTATCTTACTTCTTTTGTTAGGCCCTGTAAAAAATTTCAAATGCAACGCACTTTCCTTTGGAAAATGCTATTGTACATCTCTATAATTTATATAAATTTTACGGATTTTGATTTAAAATTTCTGCTTGTAGGCGGTAATGTACCCGAGTTTTAGGTAGCTTTCAATACAAAAAGCTACCTATTGCAGCCGTTCGGAGGAAAGCAATTCCAAAATAATTTGGTATATTTTCACCGATCATGACCCCCAGACCCCCAAAAAACCCTCCGTTCAAACGTTGATTTAAGTGAACCGTTAAGTGAAACGTTGAGTTTAAGTAAGATTTTAAGTGGGAGTTCCAGCACACTGTAAAAAATGACCAATGTTTCTTATTTTATGAAAATATGCTATAACCACGAACGAAAATATAATATAATCTTCTGAGTTATCCGAAATTTCAAATTGCATGTTACATTGTCTTTTGAATCCCCAGAAACGAATAAATTTTCAAAATTTAAAGAATAATTTATAAAAACAAATTATTTTTAGCTGCCCGAATTTTTCAGAAACGTTTCCGAAGGGATTTTATAGTGTATTAATGAGTGTCCTCAGCCTGGAATACCTGTTTTTCGAATGCTATCAATTCTGAAGTAAACATTTTCATGCTCAAAAAAAATGTTTAACAGACAAACATGCAAAATTAACACCGTTAACAATAACATTAAAATTAAGATTATTTCTATACTCCTTCATGTATAAATTAACTTATGCGGCTGAAAACGTTTACTTGAGAATGGGCAACATTCAAAAAACAGGTATTCTAGCCTGAGGACACTAATTAATACACTATAAAAACCCTTCGGAAGTGTTTCTAAAAAATTCGGGCAGCTAAAAATAATTTGTTTTTATAAATTATTCTTTAAATTTTGAAGATGTATTCGTTTCTGGGGATTCAAAAGACAATGTAACATGCTATTTGAAATTTCGGATAACTCAGAAGATTATATTATATTTTCGTTCGTGGTTATAGCATATTTTCATAAAATAAGAAACATTGGTCATTTTTTACAGTGCATGACATACGTCAGATATATATATATATATATATATATATATATATATATATATAT
The DNA here is from genome assembly GCA_963931845.1 of Maratus michaelseni. Classification (NCBI taxonomy): domain Eukaryota; kingdom Metazoa; phylum Arthropoda; class Arachnida; order Araneae; family Salticidae; genus Maratus; species Maratus michaelseni. The sequence goes on from OZ007587.1 coordinate 414,161,702, forward strand.
GTGTGTGTATATATATATATATATATATATGTATGTATGTATCTGACATATGTCATGCTGGAACTCTCTCATTTATGAACCGATTTTAATGTAACTCAGTATGTGTATAGGACATACCAAGATCTCGACCGAAATCGTTAGCCACCTTCATCCACCATCTTGTATCAAAATGGCGGCCAGTTAAAAAAGTTTAAATTTTTAAAAATTCAAAGAAATTATAAATTACAAAAAATATTACTTTTAAGTTTTAGAACGTAATACAAGGATTATGGAACATTTTTTGCTTTTACTATATCTTACAAAATGGCTGAGATATGGCAGTTTGAAATTCTAGTGTGGCTGAGATTGTGAAACAATCTATTATTTGTTATGCTGTAACTCTCGTATTTATGAACCGATATCAATGTGAGTGATAATGTGTACAGAACATACCAAGATATCAACCGAGTTCGTAGACCAGCTTCATGCGTCATCTTGTTTCAAAATGGCTGCAAGTTAATTAAAAAAAAATAAATAAAAATTCAAAAAAATGTATAAAAAATTATAAATGGAAAATGTTGTTTCCGTTAAGTGTTAGATAGTGATACAAGGATTCCGGAACATTTTTTGTTTTGACTTTGTCTTAAAAAATGGCTGAGATATGGCAGTTTGAATTTCTAGGTTGGCTAACATTTTGAAACTGATTTTTGTTATGCTGTAACTCTCATGTTGAAATGCACATTCAAATTCAGTATTAACGGATTGTAGAGATTGAATATTCTACAATCGGGTTGCAAGCAATTTAACTTCGGATGTTTGAGTAACATAAGTTCAATTTTTAAAAACATGGACTATGAAAGCTACCTTTTCCTACCGGTACAGGCCGGAAGGACTTTTTTGTGGTCCTGTGATAAAACTATAAATGTTACGCACCTGAAATAATAAAAAATTACATTGTCAACGGATTTACATAAGTATGCAAGATTTAACCTCGAACGGATATTTGGAAGTGAGTTAAAAGTCGAATGTAAATGTGGAACTGCAGAAACGTACGTTGCAAGTAAAATAAAAACTTATAAAAAATAAAACAAGTTTTGGAAAAAGAAATCATGAAAAGAAACAGCCTTGTTTCCTTACAAAATAAAAAACTTGCTGAAATATAATTATTTTAACCAACCTGGAACCTAATTAATAAAAATTAACAGTTCCGTACGATGTGACTACTTTCAGTTAAAGTGCAGATACACGCGAAATAAATTCTTCTAATACTTTAAGAACTTTGTGTACAATGGCTCGAAGCATCAGATCCCAAATCATCTGTGTTCAGATGCAAAAATTCTTATAATTCCTGTAACTCAAAGTATCATAACTCGGTTAATTTTAGAGTTAGATGAATGGAACTTTCTTTGTCTTAGTTATTAGTGTATTAGAAATTTTTTACTAAATATCATCTGTAAAAAATTATAATTATAATAATTATAAAATTAATATTACAATTATAATATAATAATTTATATTTAATAATATTAATCTATTTGTATAATACGCAAGTGAGGTATTATTGACGGTGAGGTGAAGTGAATTAAGTGACGATTCCGGGTCATACACATCCTAGAGAAAAGGCAAACGTATCGCGGCCCTGTTAGGCGTAAGTATTCGGACGCCGTAAGTATACTGATTGTTCAACTTACAGAAATATACACATAATCTGTTTTGTTACACACCTATTCTTCCTTACTTTCTCTAAAACCTTCACAAACAATCCTAATAAGGGTTTTAAGTTCTAAATTAAAAATAACGCATAACCAGCTATTACAAACAACGGATTAAAAAAATATAAACAAACGAAGACTATTGCCATGCAGAACCACATTCAGAACATTCTAGTTGTTCCAAACTAGAAACAAATGAACGACTCTTTCAATGAACGATTCTCGGATTTATACCGACTCATGTTTTTGTGAAAAGTGGATTTAATTGTGCATTCAGGCGCTCTAATACGCCCTCTGGTGGACAAAAGATAAAACTTCTCGCTTCATGGAAAAACCCATGTAAACGCTCTATCTCCCGAACAAATTGAAGTAGAGACTTGAAATTTGGTGTGTACTTAGTGTCTAATAATGGGAAGAAGTTTATTGAATTTCAGTAACCTCGGTTATCTGGAACTATTTTTTCGGACTCTCGAAATATTCGTTCGGATAAAAGGTAAATAAAAATTTTCGAAATTGTTTATTTTAAGGAGTGAATATAAAACACACAAAAAAAAAATTGGCTTAAAGAATGAAGTCAATCGGATAATTAGTTGCTGAGATATTTGTAATCCTATTTCCCACACTCTTCGATTTTTCATGATCTTGTATTTCATTCGAATTTCAATTCAAAGATATATTTTAATTGGAAATGAGACGCATACTCCGACGCAGTAAACCGTTAGTTAATATGATTATCAATTTTGGAGTTAAAAGGATGTTTCTTTTACGCAATTCAGTAATAGAGCATTTAAAGTTTCATCAAGCCACAATTTTATTCGAATTGCAATGCATTTTATAAATAGTTTACACATGTTTTATTTTCATATTTTATATTATACTTAATCATGATGGGTAAGTATTACGGTGGCCCTCAACGACTAGTTTTTTAATTGATCTTTATATCTATGACTAACGGTTTAGAAATTAGTCATTGGACATTGCTGAGAGTGGACACCTTGTATACAGAAATGCAAGAAAATTTATCTGCTGTCAATTTTTTTTCTATACCGACATAGCTGTGCAAAGTATAGATACATAGTTATGGAGTAGATATAGTGTATAAAAGTAGACATGTTTTAATGATAATAAACAAAACAAATTCAAGTCGAAATTACAGTCTCGTATATTATTTCAGTAAAAAACATTTTTTAAAACATTGAATTGTATTTCTTGTACTGTATGAATTCGTTTTCCAAGGAATAATATATTTTAAGAGAGAAACTATTAACTTAAATAGTTTTTAACTAAACTAAGATATAATAGCATTAAGGGGCTAACAAATGTTTCTATAGTACAGAGAAAACATACTATTAAAATATAAAATTACTAGAAATCATTTTTTTTTTTTTTGCATTTTGAGACACAAAAAAATTAATGCTTTCTTATTTAATCAGTCTCAAAAGAAAAAAAAAAAACTTTCGCCGTTTAAAAAATATTGGCCGCAAACTAATTTAGAAGCATGTACTAAAGACAGCTAAGTTTACGTAATAATTAAATCAATTCATGCCAGCTCAAGAAGCAGGAATCATCTATTAACGAAGGTGATAGTTAAGTAGAGAAGTTTTTCTTTTTACAAGGAAGTATCCCAAGCATGTTTAAAAGAGATTGATCGTTTATTGGTAGAAAATTGAAAGAATCTTTTGCAAAATTTGTTAAGTGTAATACAACGCTTTATTAAACATGAGAACTATAAAAAAGTTGTTTTAAATTAAAGAAAAAAAACATGTCACAATATGTTTTGGTAATTAAAAAGTTTAATGCAAAATTATGTTGTATTTAAATTATACATTAAGTTTCACTAAGATATTTACTTAAAAGAAAATCAATCCATATGATTATGCTTTTAAAATGTAAAAGTTACATCTAATAAATCTATATTTAATACTTGGAAATTTTTACATAGACATTTTCTCACACCTTGCATTCACAATATTATCCGTATTTCAAATATTAATTACTTAAAAGGCGTATAGCCAACATAGTGAAAAAGTACCCAAGCCGGTGTTCGTACCCGGGTCATCAGTATAGTATCACCAGTGAGAAAATTTCTATAGAAAAATTTCCAAGTATTAAATATAGATTTATTCAATTATCGAAGCTGGATTTTCTTTGGTTTCGTGTTTGCCCCAGGGTTGGTGGCTTACGGAAAATATTCCATCTTGTTCTGCGTTTGTAGCCTTGTCAACATGTTATAGTGAGAAAGTGCCAGTCTGTGTATCGTTCTCAAGTGGTTCAGTTGGTAGAACGTCAGTGCGCTATATAGAGGACCCGGGTTCGAGACCCTACTTGGGGGCTTTTTCCCTATGTTGGCTATACGATTTTTAAGCAATTAAAATTTGAATATTGTTACTTCTAATAAAAATTTAATCTAAATTTAAGTTCCAATATTCAAATTTCAAATTTAAAACCCTGTTTACATAATTAGTATACACGTTAAATAGAATTTTTTTCATGTAAGTAAAATATTTTGATATGAATAAAATCGATGTGCGAATACATGGCCGGAAACGTCACTCGTAAAATGAAAGAGTTTGACGACCACCCTGAAAATATTAAGACACATTTTATTAGCACTTCATGGCGTAGTAGGAGTAGAATTTTGTAATGCAGCATACTGAAAATACGTGATTTACTTCGTGATTAGATTTAATGCCACAAAGTAGAAAGTTCCATAGGTTTATTTCATTGTTTGAATAATCCTAATAAGGATACATATAAAAATCAAGTAAAGTTCTTGCTATAAAAATCAAGTAAATTTCTTGCTTTCAGAAAACAATTATAGCTATGTAAAGAATAGAGTGAGGAAAACCGTATAAGTATTTAAACAAATTTTTTTTTATTCTGGATAAATTTAATACAAATATATTTAAATAAGTTTTAAAAAATATATTATTAATAAATAGATAAATAAATGAAAAAAAGAAACATATTTTAGTGCAAACCTACACTCCAGAGCACAAAAATTACGAAAACGCCAATCTGAACATCCGATTTTGCAGAGCTGATATCCAAAAAATATCAAGCTTAGACGCCTTATTACATAACACATATAATGGAGAGTAAAATACAGAGAGTTCAAGAATTACTTTCATGGTGCTTTCAGCTTGTGTTTATACGTTGAGGATCATGCACTCATGCAACAGGAAGACAAATGAATTCGCGTCACAAGACAATGAAACTCTTAGAAAATATAGAGTAAGATAAAATGTACAAATTATTAGAAAGACAGACCGATTGCCCATGTGTTGTGGAACAGTGCTGTCTAAACTTCCGCGTGGCTCTGGTATATAAAGTAATCTAAAGATAACATGAAAACATTGTTCCTAAATCTCTCGCTGTGGAGACGTTTGATAAGCAGGCAGTATGCCACATGAAAATATATGGAGGAAGCGATCCAGCAGTTAACGGAGTTTGAGATGTACCCTGTGGTCGGTATACCTGACGCAGGAATTGGCGCCCACACTGGTTTAAATGCTACAAACTACACACTTACAGGAAAGGCATGAAAAGTATATAAAGTATTCTAAAGATAATATGAAAACATTGCTCTACCTCTCGCTGTGGAAAACGTTTGATAAGCAGTCAGTATGTTTCATGAAAATATGGAGGAAGCGACCCAGCAGTTAAAAGGATTTGATAAGTCCATCTGGTCTGTATACATTATGCAGAAATTGGAAACGCAAACTGGCTAAAATGCTCCAAACTACATATATACGGGAAAGGCATGGACTTTATATTTACATCAAGTCATTAAAACAAAAGTGTCATTACGCAACTAGCGTATTCTGCATGATATGCAAATGAAGAAAATGCATTTCTCGAGAGAGTTACTTAAAACTTTCAACGAAAATAACGTGAAATCTACTTTCAAAGCTTAACGATCAATGATAACACTGTAACGTTCACAATCATATTTTTTTCAGATTTTTTATGTTTCATTTTTTATGTTCATATGAAAAAGACAGCCATAGGACTTTTAAAGAACGCAAAAAATGCCTCATGGAAAAAAAACTCTCCAAAATTTCTAAATATTTGAATTAACATCGGTGCACAAAAATACGGAAAAATTCGTTTGATATCGAATTAACATTATTTTTATTTCCAGGAAGCATCGATGATTAAAATATTTATATTATCCTGGTAACTTCACTTTTCGTATAACTCTAAAAATGTTACATATTTTATTGAAATTTGTTAATTGAATAAATACTCTATTAAATAATTTCATCAGTCAAAATATGGTGAAGAAATCATTTTAATATTTAGATAATTTATAATTTTTTGTATCAATTGCATTAGTCGAAACGCCTTTTATTTTATGGGATGTGACATAAATGTTATCCTAACTTTTAAATATAATTATCCATCGACTATAATAATAAATTAAACAACTATGAAAACTCCAACTATAAGTCTGTTCAGGGAAAGGAGATAACGAAAGTAAACAAACGGGTTGCAGAAAAATCGCCAAGGAGCCACACATTTGGCACAAATCCCTAGGTTGGCGAATTTTATTTTTTATTTCGATTTGTTAATTTTTTAAACATTTATTTTGATAACTATATGAAAACAACACAAGTTGCTAACTGACTTACATCGAGATTTTAAACAAAAATGTAAAAGTTTAAGACGTCAAAATATAAATTATTCTCTATTTATTTTAAACAGCGTTGAATTCAGACATATTTTTTCCTGGTGGGATTTCTGTGCCTCCAGGCGAGACATTATATAGTTTCGGGGGGGGGGGGGGGGGATTATACTTTTTGACCATTAAAAGTATAAAATCTGAAATATTTCGGGAGGGGGACATTTTAATGCCCCGAACGGAATTTCCTCCCGGGGCAAACTGTCTGAATTCAACATTGTTATAAAAATCATCAGGAGTTAATTTGGTTAAATACAAAATAATACAAAACTATTTATATCTTACATTATTGAAGCCCACTTACCTCATAAATCATTCAGAAGATGAAGTTGAAGTATCGGAACTATTTGAATCTAGATTAATTACCATGGAATCTACTATATTATCTATAGCATTATCTAAATCCCACATTTGTTTTTCCACTGTATTGGTTACATGTTGAATGCATCTTTTCCATTCTTCAGTGCCAATTTTGCTGATACTTTGAGAGAATATATCTTTTACATGAGGCATTTTGAATGTTTTGTTTTCTTTCGCAACGAAGTTCTTTATTTGTGCCCAAATCAGTTCAATAGGATTAAGCTCGCAATGATAGGGGGGTAATCGTAAGACAGTTTTATTTTGTGCTTTGCCATTTCATCGACAGCGTACTTGTCATATTTATTTTTATTTTGCTTCACTAACTGCAACAGTTCCGCTTTTAACATTCCGTCCTCAAAAGGGATATTTTTTGTTAAAAGCCAATCAGCAATTTTTTGTTTTCTCCACGAAGTATTCGGTATTTTTTCTGATTTTCGGGAATGATAAGGAGCATTATCCATTACTATCACACAGTTATCTTCCAGTCGAAATAAGATATCACCAAACCACTTTTCAAAACGTTCTGAATTCATGTCTTCGTGATAATCTTTATTTTTATTTGATTCGAATAAGTCAAGCCCTCCATCCATGAAACCAGAATCGCTACCAATATGGGTAATTATCAACCATTTTCCTTTTCCGGAAGGAGATTTTAATCCGGAAGAAAGACCAGACAAAAATGCTTGTTTTGATGATTTTACTGAGGTATCTTTCCAAACTTTACTAACTGTATGGCCTGCATTCAACCAAGTTTCATCCATATAATATATTTTGCGCCCTTCTTCTCTGAAAGATTTGATTTGCCTTAAATATTTTCTTCGCCACACAATTATTTCGTTTTTATCAATGAGAGTACTGTCTCGTCCTCTCCGTGAATATCTAAAGTTTAATTCTTTCAGGAGATGATAAAATTTTGTCCTTTTAAAGGTTGGCAAATCAGGGTCATCATTTACAACTTCCAAAACTTTATTTATAGTGGGCAATTCATCCCTCAAAAAGAACTCGTGGATTTTTCTCCTAATAGCATTCCTATCAAAATCATCTATATTTTCTAAAACACGTTTAGGTAATTTTATTATCTTCGACGAGTTTAACACACCACATTTTTTATACTCTCTTAACACTCGAAAAACAGAAGCTTTACCTACGCCCGTTATACGAGCAGCATTATCTCCTATATGAGAAATCGGAAGTTCAGGATTCGATTCAAGTTCCGTTTTATATACATTTAAAATCATATTTTTCTCCACCTTACTCAAAGCTTTTCTTTTTACTCTCTTCTTAGGCGGGCTCAAAGAAGAATTTTCACACTCCATTTGTGTATATAAAATACCAAATCAATCGAAAAAAATCGTCAATTTTAAAAGTGAAGGCAAGAAACAAACAGCCGTTTGGGAAAAAAAGCAGAGGCTCAAACAATTGGCGCTTCTGGCACAACGCCAGGTTTAAGCATCGCCAATCCGCACGCGCATTTGTTTACTTTCGTTATCTCGTTTCAGCAAACGGAGTATAGTTAAATTAATATTTTCACAGTAATATTAAAAAAAATCTTACATCGCTCGTGAGTTATTAACGCTTTTATAATGGATTATCGCTTGTGTAAGTATTATAATATTATCTGAAGAGTGCATCTTTAGGCGAAAAATATGTGTCTTTCACATAACGACGAAAAACGGTAATGAAAAATAAATAAATAATTTATAGATAATCAATATTTGCACATTATCAAAATGCGATCAAACACATCAAACAACATAATAAATATATATATATATTTTTAGTTCAATTCACTCATTTTATTGTCTGCGTGCCAAAAAGTCTACAACAAAGTTCGCAACTATAACAAATATAAAATTTAAATTTATAAAATTTTTATGAGATAATTCCCAAATTTCATATAAAGTAATTGAAAAAAAATTCTTTTTGATAATCGATGCCTTTTTTCTGTAAAAAATTACAAAAAAATTAGAATAACGAGTAAAAATAAATGAAAGGTCTGTTGGTTTTTACTTATATACACTATTAACCTATTGAACCTATATTCGCCCTATTAAAGCATGTCAAGAAACAATTTGGACTTTTAAAGTTGAAAAAGGGCACCGCAAACTACTAAAAGAAATATTAACTATTTTTTAAATTCCTATTTTCCCGTTTATGAAATCCCTGATAAGCACGTAACTTTTATCACATTGCTATTTGTTATAGATATTCAAGTAATAAATTTTAATGTTATGGATTTTTTTTGGAAAACCCGTATGCATATATATATATTATTCAGTGTTTTTTTTTTGTTTTCTAACGGCCGTTTTAAACGAAGTATAAGAACTACTTTACTGCATATCAGTGATTCATTTTCATAATAATATATCTTTATTTTTAATAAATAGATGCAATAATCTTTCTTTATAATTTTGTCTTATATATTTTCTAAGGAAACAGTTCTTTTGTTATTTTGTATTGGCAGAAATGACGTATAATTATATTTTATAACTTTTAGCAATAATGATCAGACAGTTAATACGGGTTCTCCTTCTTTAAGAAAAACAAACTAACAGCAACAACAACAACAGCAAAAGAAAATACAGTCTGGAAAAATAGTTTTATCGTGTAATTTGTTTTAAAGATGATAAGCATCTGTTCTTTTTCAAATTTCTGGTGTTGCATTATTTATTATATATTAGAGGAATGCGCTGAAACAAAATTTTTAGTTTTTTTTTATGTTTTATAGAGATGCACAATTCAATCATGCAAGGAAATGAAATAAAAATAAAAGAATTTCATATGTTGAAACATAATAAATATATATATATAATATGATTCGAGATTTTAATTATATGATTAGTTGTTTGAAACTAAATACTTCAAATGCACAAATTACAATATTGGTACATAAGTTTATTTAATCAAAATTGTATTATTGAGTTCAAAGTTTACCTCATCAAAGTAAGACGTCAGGGCAGGTACTCAAAAATTTAAAGTAGTAAATTGTTATTTTTGATAAAAATTCACGTTCATATTCAAAATGTAGAAGAATCATTTCATATTCGAAGGATCGCACTGAGCCCTCTTGATAAGATAGAATTACTTTACATAGAGCGATAAGTATCAAGAATTGTAGTGTACGGAGCATCGCTCTGAGCCCTTTTGATAAGATAAATTATTTTATAGCGATAGAGGAGTATCAAGAATTGAAATGTTCGAAGGATCTCACTGAGCTCTTTTGATCAGATAGAATTATTATATACAGGGAGAGGGGTATCAAGAACTGTAGTAATCGAAGGATCGCGCTGAGCACTTTTGATAAGGTAGAATTATTTTATGTGGAGTATCAAGAATTGTAAAGTTCAAAGGATCGCACTGAGCACTTACGAAAAGATAGAATTACTTTATATTGAGAGAGGGGTATCAAGAATTTCAGTGTTCGAATGTATGGCATGTAACTTTTTTCATGCATCATTAAAGCTGCTGTTTTTTCAGTAATAGCAGCTGCTTCAGATGCACTGTAGAACTCACATTTTTTTTATTATTTTTTAACTCCTTGTTATAAAATATAATTACAAAATATACACTCAAAAATATTTCAAATTCTTCGCTGCTTATTAAATCAATATATTGATGAAACAACAATTTGATGAAAATAAATATTGGTTCTTTTAATTTGTCGGGCAAATTTCGTCTTTTGCTATCATGTGATGTATGTTTATTTTTGCTTCAATAGCGTAAATACTTACTGTCACTTTCAGGTTAAGTTTCGTGGTCAGTAAGATTTCAAATTCCTCTGTTAAATGTTAAACTCGACGGCAGAGGATTTGCATTATATGTATTTGTAAAATTTTTGAACCAAAAACGATTATTCTTAATTTCTGTTACCTTTTTTAAAGGATATTTATTACTGGTTTGTTTGAAAGCATGTTTGTAAAATCTATACTTAATTGAATCATTTATGTGTTAAAACAGCAGAGAAGCTGTGAGTAAATATTTAATAGTTGGGATAAAATAAATATGTACATTAAATGTATTTTGTCACGAAAACTATTAAGAAACATGCGGTAAGACAAGTGCATAGGAAAAAAAGTTTAAAATATTAATTATTTGGTAGAGAAATTTGAAAGATATTAAAGCATTCCATCTTCATAGGTTTAACATTTGTGAAGAATATTTGCGATATCAGAGACCACTGGCCATAACTTGAAATTTGCATAAATTCTGCTTGAAAAGTTTTGTACTATGTTTACTCTGTATGCAAACCTTGCCATTTGGATCTACTAAAACAATTATGTTCTAAATAGTGTAGTACAACAAAAGATTTTGGATATATATTTTGATCCAGCGATTTGAATGTTTTTTCGTATTTTTCTTTCGAAACATACATGCAGGAAAAGGGTTAGCTGCCTCAAATATTCAAGTATTCAAATATAATTTTGTAAAACATATTGTGTATTCTCATCTAATTGTTTCATAAACTCACTCAGTTGCATTATCCTTAACTAACGAACAGATACATCAGTAGTTGGATACTCAGTATTGTAAAGTTACTATAAGTTGTTCAATGAGTTTTTCTACAGCTCTGTCAAACCTACAATCATTGTTGTTTATCCAGGAAACTACAGGAGATTAAAAAAAAATATAATTAGCCAATTCCAGAGTTATATAATAGCATCGAAATAGCGTGAATAAAAACTTTACGCACATAAATGCTAAGATAAAACGTACAAAATGCTCTTATGTATGTTCGCAATTTCCAACACTTTAACGTAACACAAATAATAATTTTGAACTTTTTATTGTTAGCATATGTACTTTAGGTGTATTTTAGTACAAAATGAATGTCTTCCTAAAACTTTGTAATTGATTATTTTTCCGTTATTCGTACAGTTTCGAGATAGGCCAGTTAACTCTTAATTTTGACTGTATCGGATCTGTAAACTGTCTTATCTAAGAGCAAATAGTCAATTCAATATACCTATACACCATATTTAACGCTACCGTTGCCAGTATTCAAAGGTATGGGTGTAAGAATTTTAAAAGCTTCCTTATCCAAATTATGTAATATGATGATACGTATATATTTTTTAATTAACAAATCATATTTTCTTCAAGTGCGAATTGCTTTTGAAATTTTTCAGTATTCATGTTTTTGAAGTTATTAAACAAGGAAACGTTCAAACTTATAAACGCTAACTGCCCAGGTTTTTTTATGTTTTACATCTAATTGTCAATAAATAAATGTGCAATTTCAAGCATAAATTTCAGAATTTTCTCTTACAACCATAGTCTTAAATAAATGCATTATATAAGACAAAAAAGGGGAAACTGTGCCCAAAATGAACTTTGTTAAACTAATTTAAACTATATTTCATTCAATTATACTAATGGATGAAACAACATTATACCACAGAAAACATAGAATTGTGTGCAGTATGAGCCAATTTCGAAGTACTTTTAGATGTCACTCATCGCTCATTCGAACGCCATTAACTTTCGAAAATTAGTTAACTATATTCAGCATCTTACGAACCATTTAATTTATGGATAACTTAGTTGATGCACTTCTCTACTGGCCTTGTTATCTGGGAAATGTAGATTAAGGAATCTTAATTTGACTAGGTAATTAGCATTCCATTATCGAATTAACTTTTAATACTTTGGAGTTTTGATGCAATGTTATTACAATACAATGGGCGATAGTTATTTCATAATTTTTGTTTTATGACATGAGATATTGTAACTAACCCACAGGTATTTACAAACGTATTCATTTAAAACTTTTTTTATGCGTTTTCTCATAAATTGTATGAAGAACATTTTAATTTTACGATTATATTAAGTTTATGTAAAGAAAAGAAACTGAAAATGTAAATTTTTATTGAATGTTTTTCTGCAGTGTCTTTTATTTTGATTAAAATCTACATTAAACAAACAAATAATATGTACCTGAAAAAACACATTTGAAATAAATTATGTATTAAACTACTATTTCTATATGAATTATAAATAAAGTTGCAATGTTTCTATAAATAATATTATAAGCGAAACAAACTTTAAAAAATCTTAAAAGTTTAAGATATAAGAAGGCAATACAGTAGAAATTTTATTATTTAATTACAAGGTCTTAAATGCATATCTGTTTCAGATATTATACAAAAATGGTATTTTTAAATTCAGTTCCCAAAATGTATAAGTATTTTTCTAGAAAATTGAATCACCATATCACGTTAAAAAGTATTTTCCGAATAATAAACAGACTACTTAAGGCTGCTCGTCAGTAAACTTACCGATTCCCCGCGCCAATGTTATTCCTATGGGGGTAGGATGCATTCGTATTTTTAAAATATCTCCTCGGAAAAATAATATTTTTAACTTCTGTTTTCTTTATACTGTTCTTAAAGAATGTCTCTTTTTTTCTTAGTTGTCAATTTTATTCTAAAATATATACTGAATTTTATATGAAATATTAAAATCTTATTCAGTTTCGCTAAGATTTTGACACATAAAAATATAAATGAAGTACATAGTTTCGAAATATTTTGATAACTAAGAAAAAAAGAGACATTCTTTAAGAACAGTATACAGAAAACAGAAGTTTAAAATATTAATTTCCTGGGGAGATATTTTAAAAACACGAATGCAACCTACGCCCATAGGAATAACATTAGCGAGGGGAATCGGAAAGTTTACTGACGAGCAGCCTTAACATCAGAAGGCAATTTTCCCAAATCCGTCGCAAAATAAATGACTATAGGATGAAACCACCAGTTATTGACACCTATCCAGTAACTGGTACTTCAGCAGAAATCTAACTCAAATAAGCATTTTCTTGTACAATTCTGCAAAGCGATGTCATCCAGTGATAACTTATTTGTCTTAACTGTTATAACTTATTTTTCAGCTATTGGTTTAGTGTCAGTTACTGGAGATACTGACCATATTTATGATAAAATTTAACTTTTAGTAATAAAAAGTATAATTTTTCAAAATTTTGTAAACAATAATGTTTTAATGTATCTTTACTATACTTTCCAAAACAAAGATAAGGATAAAATAGATTTAAAACTTTGTAAAAGTGATTTGAACAAGAAAAACTCTTAAAGTGACAGTTACATGTGAAATTGTGTATGCAAAGATGTTATTAGACGCCGCATAAGTGTTTATTTTTGTTATGCTGTATAAAAACAGAAAAAAATATATTAAAATTTAGATTATTATTATGGGAATTAAACGATACCGTTAATGACCGTTAGATCGCATAACTAAAGTTTACGTTTTTTTTTTTTTTTTTTTTTTTTTTGCTGCATGGAAAATTAACGGCATTTAAACTGCAACATATTTGCTTGTAATAAATGATTTTTCTGAAGCATATCAATTGCAAAATATTTACTAAATTTAAATGAAATAGCACATTGGAGATGGTGTTGACTCTTAAACATATTGAATGTTCATAATTTTTTGTTTCTTGAATTACAAAGTGAAATGACTTTCAATATTGACGAATTTTTATTTTTTGAAAATTCCATTGTTTATTGCTTTACAAGATCACAGATAAAAAATACCAAAGACCACATCAAAACTATCAGTTATGAAAAACTATTGAAAACTATTAAAAATATGTCAATAACTGTTAAATAAATATACCATCTATCTTCATTATTAAATGCTTTGTCCTTCTAATGAGTTTGGAACTAACTTCTCATAAATAAGCAGACTTGTAATACTCGTACATTAGGTTTAAAAGATGATGACGTAAAATAATTGACATGTTTTTAGAAATACTAGAAAAATCACTGATAAAAACTAGTGTCATTGTTAATATCTAAAAACTGTCATGTTTTAAAACATGAGGCATGTAATTACACGTACTAAATCGTTTCCAAATAAATTCAAAACTGCATATACAGTACTGTGGGAATCAGTGTGAACACGAAAACTTTTTACACCTTTACGTGTTTTTGCAGTCGTCAACACGTTTATATCAAAAGTAGCGGCCATTTTGTTTTGCTATTGTGACATTTCGTGAGAAACAAGTTACTGCAACTTACCGACGCGTTGTTTTTTATATAAGTAAGAATTATCGTGTTTTTTAAAATTATTTTACTATAAGTCTGTATCCCGACTTCTTATCTTTGTTACCTGATTGTTACTTTTTAAGAGAACACACATCAATGACCCAAAGAGTGTCAAAGAGAAAATGTCAAAGAGTGTCCCCTTTTCAATTTTTTTTTTTGAAAATGGGTATTTAACTATTCTAAAATCTTCTAAAATGGATACACAGTGGTAACCAAAACAGGCATGACCCAATTTCGGCACATACCTAAGAATCTTTCGACCCACATTGGGTTATATTTTTATTTGTTTTATTTGTTTCTGTGTGTGTGATTAGAAGCCGTAAACAAGATTTTAAATCAAACGAAGGACACAGGGGCGATTGAGGTGAATAGAAAAGGGAAATTTTGAAGGAAAATGAAGACAACAAGAAGAGATGAAACTTTTTTACAAAGGGAAATTAAATTAAAGGCAAAAAAAAAATAAGCCACGAACTACAGAAATATTTAGCACAGGTTGTAGTTAATATTCATGACTCCACTGTTTAAAAAAACTCGAAGGTGGAAGGAAAACAATTACACATCAGAAAAAACAAATATTGACCGCTGCCATGGAGAAAAAAGATATATTTGGGCAACAAAATATGTCAGATGGACTGTTGAAGATTGGATTAACGTGCTGTTCTCTGATGAAATACGTTTTTGGTAAAAGGACAGAGATCTCGTTTTGTTAAACAAAGTGACATCGAAAAACGTACATTAGCTCATTTTGATCAAACAGTTAAACACCCATTAAATCAGATGTTTTTGGGGCTGCTCTTCGCATAAAGGTATCGGATTTCCCGTGCCGGTAGAAAGCAGGGTGAACTCTCAAAAGTACAGAAACTTGCTAGAACAAAAACTGGAAGCTGAAGAAAGAAATGTTGATGTCAGTGGTTGAGCAGTTTTCCAACAAGATTCGTCTCCTTTTCACGTGTCCAATCCCATGAAGAAATATTTCAAGGACAAAAATATTTCATGCCTTGATTGACCAGAAAACACACACAATCTATATCCTATAGAAAATTTGTGGGCTATATTAAAAGCTAGACTTCGTAAAATGAATTGGACAACAAAAAACAAAACTAATTGAGGCTGTAATCCAGATATGGTTTCGAGACTATCAGAAAACTGTAAAACACTTGTTGAGTCAACGCAAAAACGTGTTGCAAACTCCATAAGAGCCAAGGGATGACATATTTCATATTCAAAAACATGTAAATGTAATTCTTTTCTCCTTTTCTTTATTGTTTGTAACGAATAAATGATTTCTTTAAATTATCACGTGTGTTCAAATTAATTCGCACAATACTGTACTCATATTACTGTATATAATACTGTACTCATATTACTGTATATAATACTGTACTCATATTACTGTATATAATACTGTACTCATATTACTGTATATAATACTGTACTCATATTACTGTATATAATACTGTACTCATATTACTGTATATAATACTGTAGTATTACGTACAGAGTGCATAGAAAAAGTTCCTTTATCAAGAAAAAAATAAAGAAAGAGAAAGCTACATTTATACAAGTGCTATAACTCTGTAATAAAGACACTACAATCGAAATAATTACAACTATAAGCTAGCTGCAACCCTAGTGTTAAAAATTGAAAGTTATCTACACGATCTTGTAACATATAACAGATAGCGAAAAAGAGGCAATTAAAAAAGTGTAGCACACACTGTTGAAATTTTGCAGAAAACTGTCCAGTCTTTTGCCCGTTTTTATAAAAAATGGTTACATAACAGTAATTTAACTATGCTCTGACCATAATATGGGCAATAATATGAGTTAAATTACGGTTATGTAACCTTTTTCTATAAAAACTGTCAAATGACTGGACATGGACAATTTGCTGTAAATTTTCAACAGTGCATACTCGATTTAATGTAAAATAATGTCTTAGAAGTAAAAATAAGTCTATTCGAAGCTTTAAAATTTATATTTTTCCATATACAATAGCCATTCTAAATGCGTCACTGATTGCGTGCTTCAAAAATTTAGAATTATAAAGAAGATGCACGTTAAGTTAAAAAAAATAATAACTCGTATAAGTAAGGTACAACATATTTTAAAACGAAAATCAAGCGAAGTATTCTCAATTTTCCTAATCGGCAGTAATACACGTATGGCAGACATACGTATCGGCAGACATGAGTACACATGCACGTCTGCCGATGGCAGCCGTTGAGCATATTTAACTTGTTTTTATTTTTAGAAAACAACAGTATCTTACATGCATTGTTATTTTTATTAGTAAATCTTCATCTACCTTAGATTACTACACTTTTGTACGAGGTTAGTGACGTATTTATAATTGAGATTGGATATCAAAAAACAAAAATTTCACAGCTTCTAATAAACTTATTTTAGAAGTAAGAAATTATTCCATACTCATTCGACGCCATTATACACTTTTGTAATTGGACTTTTAAGCTAAATCTGATAGATGGAGAAAAAGTCAATAACTTGCAAAATTTGACACTTGCGACTGCAATATGTTTTGCCATTATCGTTTGCACTAGAGACTGCAGTATGTTTTGCCATTATCGCTTGTATTAGAGACTGCATCGAGACTGAATTATCGTTTGCATTATGTCGGGTATAGATATTTTTTTCTAGAATCATGGACGATATGATGGTCGGTTGATTTATGACGACCGTTATTATCAACTCGAGGGATATAGGCCCTAGGGGGGGGAGGACCCTCCGTGGGGGTCTTTCTAAGGGATTCTAAAACGTATTTACGGCAAGGTTCGAAGAAAACCCTAGAAAACTCCGAACGGTTAGGTCGATGAGTGCGACAGGGGTTTGAGCCCATCACCTCCCATCTACCAGCCCAGCCTTGAAAGTAGAACCTCTCAGCCACTGATGGGTCCATGAACGATATGAGTAATATAAAAAACATGTATAGCGTACTGTATGCACCAAGGCATTTTAAACCTTAAATACGAACTTTTAATTATATCCTTATTTACTGTCATGTCCAGTAGTAGTATACGTCATCAAAGTCATAAAAAAGACTAATTTAATTTTAATTAATAGAACATGGACGGTCAGGAGAATCCTGAAGACATGGACTGGACATTGCATTCCATACGTGAAAAAGCCTAAATAGCATTAAATTACACAAATGCATGGACGGCGTATTTCATGGGACAGTGGTTACTAACCAATAAAGAATTAAAGAAATTATTTAGGAATTAGCAGCTGTTTTGTTTCAGTGTGTGGTCAATGCAATGTGTGGTATCGCAATTGTTTTTAATGTTTAGGAAAGTTTCATCGTCAGAAGAATGACATTATTATTTATAGATTTATAAATATATATATCTTGAAAACATTTTTAGTAAACATTTTTTTAAAAATCAAATCTGATTTTTTTTTTCAATAACTACTACCATATAATTCATTTAGAATTTAATCATATACATATTTTTACCAAAGGATCATTATTAGTCTTCTTTCTCAAGTACAGTTAGATGAATTGTAATTTCTAAATCATAGTTTAAGACGATTTAACTTAACGAGAAGACTTAAAGACGTATGTTATTCGTAATTTAAAATTTATGCTTAAACTTTTAACGTAGGTTAAGTATGTTTCATGTTAATAAAATATTCCTTTGAAGAAGCTAAATTAAAATTTCCTCGTCTTGAGTTAACGAATTTAGGTTTCGTCTTCAAAGAGCTTTGATCTAATTTATATCATACTAGTATTTATTGGCAGATTAAAGACAAAGCTTTACGATTATTCTCTTTGGCAAATCAAATTTTAAATTAAATAAAATATTCAAAATTGTCTTAAAATATATTTTAGAATTTTTTGGGATTTTCTTAAAATATATCCTTTGCATTAATGTTATTACGAAAGAAAACAAGATTATATATTTCTGTTTAAACCAATATGTATGTAATTTGCTATCTATTCAAAAAAGTGTAATTAGAAAATTAAATATATTTTTATAACATAAATATTTATATTATAAGCATTTTAAAATTTCACGATGTTTTACAAAGAATGAATGAAAATAAGTCAATTTAAGGTTTACATAGTGCAAAAACTAAAATGTATGTGAGAATATGTAAATCATTAATAATCACAATTTAGGAAGTTGGATCCTAAAATAAAGGATTCGACAAATTATGAAGTTGTCTTTTTTTTAAATGTACTTTAATTGTCCAAGAATTTATTAACGCAAAACTTAAAACTTTTCTAATTAGAAGCGATTTATATCAATGACAATTAATTGAAATGAATTCATTTTCAAGTTTAGACGTGCGCATATTTATGTAAATAAATCGTAGCTACTCTTCTTTCTCAAATATAGATAGGTCACTAAAAATTTTAATAATAATTTAAGCTGGTTTAAAAATGTCGAAAAAGAAAAGTTATTCGTAATTTAATATTTTGTTAAAGCTTTAAATTTAGTTTATATATCTTTTGATGCTCATAAAATATTACTTTAACGTCTTCAAAAAGTTTTGTTTTTCTTTAATCATACTAGTAGATACTGAAATATTATTTATAAATTTTTACGATGATTATTTTTGGCCAATAAAATTCTAAAGATAACACCAGATTGAAAGTTGTGCTAAAATATGTTTTTTAATTTGTGGGATGATCTTAAAACATTTCCTTTTCTTTCACCGGTTCAACATTTCGAAATTTTAACTATTTTAACATACGGAAATCATACTTTACTAAACTCTTGTTTGTAAACATTGTACCACCATGAAGGAATCTTACAATTAAGTTGAAACTGACAGCAAATGTAAATTAGGGTTTTGTTTTTAAAAGATTAGAATTTTAAAATCACCGCGCAGTCACTGGCTGAACATCTTATGAACAGCTGATTTAGCCGTATAATTATAGTTCTTTAGTGGGATGTTGAAAATAGAATATAGTTGTCTGCCAGTAGTAAGCGTTTCACGAGAAGTCACTATACATCAACAACGACAGAGGGTGCGTCATATGAGCAAGATTTTAGAAAGACTAAGTTTGAACGGGGATGAGTTAAGGGTTTTTTTCCTATCGTTGAATAGCTGTAATGGGACTGTGGAAGTAGCGGGCACAAGAGAAACGGACGAGTCGAAAATCCAACAATGGATAAAGAAATGTTACGTCAGCACAGGATGATACCCCCCTCCCCATCCTCATGGCAGTGACGGACCTTAAAGCTTGGTCTTAACAATTGACAGAACGTTAGAGAACTGCTACAGGTGTGTTATTGGCAGCTACAACAATTTGTCAGCATCTGATGCACTGTGCATTCAATGCAAGAGTTCCTTGTACAGTATTCCTTTCATGCAAAGCTATCGGCACATGTGCTTACAATGAGCTTTTTGACATGTTCACTAGCATGCCAATTGATAACAACTTATCTTTTCCTATGAATCCTGCTTTAATTTAGGGTACAAAGATGGCCCCATCCACGTTAGACGCTGAATCAGAGAAGCCACCTTCCGGCATGTGTCATCCAACGTGATATGCAACGAAAGCCAAGCAGGCTGGTTTCAGGAGCTATTTGGTATCATACACAATCTCAGCAGCTTAGAATAATTGGTGATCGCAAGCGCAATCTGTATATTAGACACGCTCTGGAACCTGATGTCGTACCTTGTCTTCAACGCCTTGCTGGTGCTGTATTTCAGAAGAACCGTGCTCGTCTACATATTGCTAAAAATGGGCAAAACTTTTTTTCAGCGCAACGGTTACAACATCAACCTTGGCCTGCCTATTCACTGAATATGCCAATTTTTTAGCCTGTTTTTTGTTGATTGGCGCCGCGCTCATCGTGCCTTTTTGTAGCTAATACAGATGAATATTGGATTTGGATAAAAGCAATCTGGAATGCTATTCTTCATGTACAGAATCAAAATTTGTTAGATTCGATACAACTTCCACAGATGCACGTATTGCAGCGGGCAGAGGATGCACTTATTTTCGACATTAATATGGCTTTTTGCTTTGTGAATTTAATCATTTATATATCCCGATACATGCAATTTCTGAGATGTATTTATTTAATTCTGATGAGTCCTTCATGGTGCTGGAATTATAACAATATCGAGTTTACTTAGAAGACCATATCGCAAGTGAAAAGGCAATTTTGGAGCTATAAAATTAGGGCGTGCCACAGAGAGTAAAGATTTACCAAAATTTTAAATGCTTTTTTTTTTCAGAACAGCATTTTCGAAATGAGTTGACACTCTAACTTGCCAATTTTCAGACAAACAACCTAATGTTTTTTTTTTTTAATTATTTTTTATGATCACTTATTTTTTTTTTAGTATAACAAATAGGGTGATTGATATTTAGCTTTCCTGGGTAACTTTAAATAATGAAATATTTGGTTAAAACATTGTATTCTACTTTGAATTGATTATATTTCACTAAAAATACATATACTGAATAACGATTATGTATTTCGTTAGTTTCGGACTGAAACGAAACAAAATTTTCTACTCCTCTATTTAATGCTTGTAGTGAGTTATCGTACTCACAAATTGATACTCTTTTATAGACGCGCTCCGGACTATCAGCTTCCAATGTGTCATTTTTTAACATATAAACTAAAACAAACAGTTTATATTTATATATGTATACTAGCTGACCCGCCCAACGTTGCTCGTGCAATGATAATAAAATTAAACAAACCTAAAGTTTGTCTGACTTTATATCTTTAACCCGATTTTGTATAAAATTATTTATATTAAAGTGCTTTGTACGGCGACTGAAAGTCCTTTATTTCTACTTTCCGCTGATTCGGGCGCATTCTGAAAAAAAAAAACCCAACCTCCGACGCGTGTTCCCGCTGCCTGCAACACCGTATAGTAGGCATGCAGCGCACGCGCTGCAAACTCTTTTTGTTCCAACTTCCGTCTCCAGGAGACGTACCCTGTTCTAAAGAAACCACCTTCCAAACGAAACTCCAAATCATGTCCCGCCGCCTGCGTCACCGTATAGCAAGCGTGGCGCTCAAAATCCTTTAGTTACGCTTTCCACCGCCAGGGGGCGCAATTTGTTCCATACGAACACCCAACACGGGTACCCATTGTATAAAAAGAGTTGAATGAACCAATTCCCGTCGAAATCAGGCCCATAGAACTCTAGAAAATATTGCACCCCCTGGCGGTGGAAGGTGGAACTAAAATCTGTAACACGAATCAAAACCAAGTCTAATCATCCAAAAGCCGTTGTGATCGGGTCCATAGAACCAGAGATAAGAATGCACAATTAGATAAATAAACTTGTAGGATTGCCCGCTAGGAGTACGTTGGTCAAATGCTCAACAACAATTCATTTACTTTGATTGTTGGTATGCATCAGGTATATACGGGTTGTGTACTTTTATTAGGAACATAAATATAATTTTTACGAAAATGTTATTTGTAATTTCCTGTATTCTCTATATATAACATTTATAAAATGCTACGTTAGAAGCTAAAAATGTTAAATTTCTTAAATGGATTATTATTTTTTTTTTGTAAATGAGAGCAAGGCGTTAACCCCCTCCCTCCCCATACCCGCAAATATAACGAATAATTTGTTCAAGAAAATAACCTTCGCCTACATTAACGCGATCATTGAAAAAATAATTAAATTTTTCTAATATTTAGAACATAACGAAGACGCTACGCTAAAATAGCCGGCGGATGACACCTCTTCCCATCATCAATTTCAAACCTATATCTTAATTAGTTATCTAAATTTTTGTTTATTAGTAAAAATTGGCAATTATTTCCTTTCATTTTCACAAACTAAATGGCGGGTTCGGTCAGATAAACAGATCTCTTTGTAGTTCAGTTTTTAATGAAAGCAGATCCCTGTCTGAAACTTTCTTCGATTTTTTTCATTGGCGCCGGCAAATTTTTGGTAGTTTTTTGCATAAATTAAGAAAAATTACTGGCCGAATTTTTCAAAAATCGCATAGTCGGATGCAGATTTTTTTTCGATTGGAGTTGATTTGAAATTGATATCTTAATTAGTTTTCTTAAAATTCGCTAATTAGTAAAATAATTTCAAATTCGTTCATTTCCGCTTGGAAATCCAGAACAGCAGTTCTTTTCTTTAGCCATTTTGATTTAAAAGATGGCATTTTCGATGCGATGTTAAATGAGATTATAATTAATATGTTGGGTAATTATCAAAATATTAAAATTCTGATACTCAGGCGCACATGGACAGACCTTGGCCTATCCACACCTAAATTTTCAGACTTCTAGGTGGGCTGGATTTTGCTAGTCATCGCAGACAAACAAACAGACTGACAAACACACACACAGAGCGAAACTTTATTTTATTAGTAAAGAAGTATAGATATGTTCTAGTTTTGTGCAAATGTGAACTTTTATAAACACTTGAAACTTCTATAAAAATTTAAAAAAAACGAAAAAAGCTTTCAATTTCAGACCTTTAATCACAGATAGCCAATTATAAAAAAATAAATAAAATGTACTACATTCAAATTTAGAAGAATCTACTAGTACCTAAATATCTGGTAAGTACTCAGAGACTCTGAAATAATTTTAATGATTTCATGTCAAATGTTTCCATATATTTTTGCTTTCAATTTAAGATTTTATGTTTCAAATCATACCCGTTTTTGAAATTCAACACATTCTTGGTCGAAATTAAATAATATAACTTACGGATATTCCAAAAATTTAAAAGATTATAATGAAATAAGAAAATGTCAATGCAAAAATGTGTATGTTTATCGTGCACATTTGTATCAAATTATGTTTACATTTTTACAAATGTGCATTGTACATATTTGCGTACACGTGTGCACAGATTTTATATGTGTTACTGTTAACTATAAAATAAAATCTAGGCTGTTACTTTTTTAAATAACGTTAATGTGACTGAAAATTGTTAAACATTGGAAAAAAAATCAATTTTTCATAAATATATATGTTAAAGTTTAATAATTTCTGACCACTTCAAAACAAAAGAACACTCGTATGAGGCACTCTTAAGAGTTGATAAATATGGGATATTTTCAAAGAGAAACCTTTAAAGCCATTTTTCTCAAAGTATGATTTTGGGCGTACAGTGCGTGCAAAGTAGTTCTAAAACTCTTCAATATATTTTTGTGAAATTTACGATATATATGATGTGTGGTAGACTCTATAAAATAGAACCTAAATTTGCATCTTCATTTGTAGAAAAAAAATTTCCACGTGTTTGTTATGTATTTCTGAAATATTGAAGATTTTATATAAACAAGATACAGTTTTGTTTTTAGAACATAATAATTCTAGAAATAGCCATTTTTTTTAAAGTTCACTGTAATAACAAGTCTCTCAAGTACAATTAGATAGCAAAAGTTTAGTTTTACATGCAGAATTTTTGTTATAATCATGCGCGTAACCTATAATTTCAATTTTCTGCGCGGAAAGTATAAAAATCCTTATAAAAACTAAATTTTTTCATTACGATCTGAAGTAAAATATGAAATGAAATAAGAACCTATTATTGTCTTTAAAAATTCAGTTTTTGTACTGTGTACTTTTTAAGATATAAAAAGACAAACATGGTCAGTTTTTTTTAACTTTTCAACATTTTAAAAGTCTTAAATCCCAATAAAATCTATACATGCAAGAATATGTGTGTATATCGGGCACATTTGTATAACATTTTATTTACATTTTTACAGTTATGCATAGTATTATATGAGGGGCTTAGAATAACAGTGGAGTAAGTCAATTTTTTTAAAAATCGAGATAACCATATTTTTACTGAACGTATATTAATTTCAGTTCAATGTGCCGTCAAATACGTCATAGGTCACTTAGGGAGTCGCTAGATGGCAAAACAAGTTGGACCACTCAATGCAGAGGGAATACAACAATTTACACAAAACCCTTCATTTCTCAAATCATTACATTTTGACTTACTCCACTCTCATTATAACCCCTTCATATGTAACGTATATTAATTTCAGTTCAATACGTGATCGGTCACTTAGGGAGTCGCTGGACGGCAAAAACAAGTTGGAGCACTCAATGCAAAGGGAATACAACAATTTACACAAAACCCTTCATTTCTCAAATCATTACATTTTGACTTACTCCACTCTCATTATAACCCCTTCATATGTAACGTATATTAATTTCAGTTCAATACGTGATCGGTCACTTAGGGAGTCGCTGGACGGCAAAAACAAGTTGGAGCACTCAATGCAAAGGGAATACAACAATTTACACAAAACCCTTCATTTCTCAAATCATTACATTTTGACTTACTCCACTCTCATTATAACCCCTTCATATGTAACGTATATTAATTTCAGTTCAATACGTGATCGGTCACTTAGGGAGTCGCTGGACGGCAAAAACAAGTTGGAGCACTCAATGCAAAGGGAATACAACAATTTACACAAAACCCTTCATTTCTCAAATCATTGCATTTTGACTTACTCCACTCTCATTATAACCCCTTCATATGTAACGTATATTAATTTCAGTTCAATGTGCCGTCAAATACGTCATAGGTCACTTAGGGAGTCGCTAGATGGCAAAACAAGTTGGACCACTCAATGCACAGGGAATACAACAATTTACACAAAACCCTTCATTTCTCAAATCATTACATTTTGACTTACTCCACTCTCATTATAACCCCTTCATATGTAACGTATATTAATTTCAGTTCAATACGTGATCGGTCACTTAGGGAGTCGCTGGACGGCAAAAACAAGTTGGAGCACTCAATGCAAAGGGAATACAACAATTTACACAAAACCCTTCATTTCTCAAATCATTACATTTTGACTTACTCCACTCTCATTATAACCCCTTCATATGTAACGTATATTAATTTCAGTTCAATACGTGATCGGTCACTTAGGGAGTCGCTGGACGGCAAAAACAAGTTGGAGCACTCAATGCAAAGGGAATACAACAATTTACACAAAACCCTTCATTTCTCAAATCATTACATTTTGACTTACTCCACTCTCATTATAACCCCTTCATATGTAACGTATATTAATTTCAGTTCAATGTGCCGTCAAATACGTCATAGGTCACTTAGGGAGTCGCTAGATGGCAAAACAAGTTGGACCACTCAATGCACAGGGAATACAACAATTTACACAAAACCCTTCATTTCTCAAATCATTACATTTTGACTTACTCCACTCTCATTATAACCCCTTCATATGTAACGTATATTAATTTCAGTTCAATACGTGATCGGTCACTTAGGGAGTCGCTGGACGGCAAAAACAAGTTGGAGCACTCAATGCAAAGGGAATACAACAATTTACACAAAACCCTTCATTTCTCAAATCATTACATTTTGACTTACTCCACGCTCATTATAATCCCTTCATATGTAACGTATATAAATTTCAGTTTAATGTGCCGTCAAATACGTCATAGGTCACTTAGGGAGTCGCTGGACGGCAAAACAAGTTGGAGCACTCAATGCAAAGGGAATACAACAATTTACACAAAACCCTTCATTTCTCAAATCATTACATTTTGACTTACTCCACTCTCATTATAACCCCTTCATATGTAACGTATATTAATTTCAGTTCAATGTGCCGTCAAATACGTCATAGGTCACTTAGGGAGTCGCTGAACGGCAAAACAAGTTGGAGCACTCAATGCAAAGGGAATACAACAATTTACACAAAACCCTTCATTTCTCAAATCATTACATTTTGACTTACTCCACTCTCATTATAACCCCTTCATATGTAACGTATATTAATTTCAGTTCAATGTGCCGTCAAATACGTCATAGGTCACTTAGGGAGTCGCTGGACGGCAAAACAAGTTGGAGCACCCAATGCAAAGGGAATACAACAATTTACAATCTGTAAATTGTTGTATAACATCATAACATTACATTCATCAAAACATCATAACATTACATACATACATTATGTACATTCATAACATTACATCATAACATAACATTGTGTAACATGTTGTATAACATGTATAACATTGTTGTATAACAGCCCTTCATTTCTCAAGTCATTACATTTTGACTTACTCCACTCTCATTATAACCCCTTCATATGTAACGTATATTAATTTCAGTTCAATGTGCCGTCAAATACGTCATAGGTCACTTAGGGAGTCGCTGGACGGCAAAACAAGTTGGACCACTCAATGCAAAGGGAATACAACAATTTACACAAAACCCTTTATTTCTCAAATCATTAAATTTTGACTTACTCCACTCTCATTATAACCCCTTCATATGTACTCACTTCCTCACATATCCTATGAAATTAAATGTTGCTACCTTTTTTTTAAATAATTTTAAACGAAAATTAAAATTGTGATTGATATTTTATAAAAAAAAAAAAGTTCAAATTACAAAAACAGTTGTGCAATTATTTTTAAAATTAAGTTTTATTATAACGTCCTATATTTTGTGATTTTTCTTTGCCTTTTATTAATGTCACAAAATCCAATTTTACATAACTTTAAAATGAATCCTATTCCAACTTAGAAGTATATGCTGGTACTCAGATATCTGATAAGCACTTTGAGATACTGATGTAACTTTAATGAACGCAAACCGAAATCTACCAAGCATCTTTGCTTTGAACATAATATTTTACACGCAATCTTCAAAGTATTATCTGTCTTTTACACGGAAAAAGTCTCGAAATTAAATATGTAGCTTTCAGATATATCCTAAATTTCAAAGAAAGATAAATTAAGAAAAGATAAATTAAGATAAGGAAAGTCTAAAGCATTACTTACGTGTCCAATTTTATATATAATATTTCATAAAGAAATCTGAATTATCTATATATTATCATTTAGTACGTTAACCATTATTTATCAAGAAACAATAGCTATAAGTAATTAAAGAAAATTCAAAAATATTTAGTCAAATTTTAGGTGAAAATTTCACTTTTAAATGGAAATTATATGTTCAAAATTCTATTTATATTTTAATTTTTTTATCGTTTTCCATATAGTATATTGAACATAGCCTCCAATTGCTACGATTTTTGGGGATTCTTAATTCATAATAGAAATTCCTTATCAGAGAAGCCTACTAAACCTCATAACATTTGCAACTGTACGAATGAATAGTAATTGTATGAAAAAAATTATGTTTTTAATTCATTTAGTAAGTTTAGAGGAAACAAAAAATAATATGCTACTGTAGGTTAACATTAAAAAAAATTAAGTATTAACTCATGTATATATATATACTGTGAAGATGTTTTAAATTGAAACTAATTATGTTATATATAAGATAATTTGTTTAAATTGAAAAGCTATTTTTTTTTTCAAAGTGAAATAGATTTTAAGATATACAAAATAAGACAGCGTTCAGGGGTTCAGTCCACTGTCATAAAAGTTTGTCAGATGTTTAAAAATAAATGTAGATTAAATTCTAATGATGATAGAAGTCAAACAATTTTATGTTATGCAATTAGTTTGAATGTATTGGGTTTGTTTATTATATATATATATGTGTGTGTGCATATATATTTAATTTGGTTTTTAGTTTTTCAATTTATATATTATTACTAATTGCTAATAATAAAATTGAAATTTTTATATAAATAATATTTTCAGCTTACTTTTCAATTACTTATTTTATTTGATGACCATGTGCAAATGATATTATTGTTCCATTTCATTATTATTATTATTATTATTATTATTATTATTATTATTATTATTGTTATTATTACAACAGTGAAGTTTCTAATACCATAATATAACAAATTATTTGATCAGATATTTAAAAAAAAAAAAAAAAAAAAAAAAAAAAATACAATTATTATATACTATTACGACGTCGATAATTTATATAGATAATTAATATAAAACTAAATAAAAAAAAATCCACTACTTAAAACAGACCAATAAACTGATGTAGAAAATTTTATTTGTACTGTTATATAAATTGCTTACACCCATTACATGATATTAATAGTTTGTTAACAGATATTGATGTATTTTAATTCTCAGAATTCAAGCAATTGGAGAATATTCTTTTTAAAATTCTTTGTTTTACAGCAATTTCATTATTAAGAACATTTTTACTAACAAATAGCGATATAAGCAAATTAGTTCGAATTTGTTTGTCTGAAATGTCTTTCTGAATTTCCTCTCCCTAATAAATAGCTTATGGAAGTGTTACTATTGGTAGCGTAAAATACCATTGGTTGTAATTTTAGTTGATCTGATTTGTTTGTACTATGTACACTGGGTATTCGTAAACTGCCTTTACAAAATAAGAAAAGTGTTAGTACTCTTAAAGATGGATAGATTTTTATAGGAAACCAGGTTCGCATACACTCATTCAGTCAAAAATACAGGTCTGTCTCAAATATTAAACATATCTAAATTACATTTTCAATAGACTCATTTTACTTTGTGGGATATTTAATGAAGTCACGGGAAGTACTCAAAGTGAACTCTAATTCAGTCAGTGAAAAATCATCTTCCATTCTTTAGGATTAATAATCACAATTTAGGATGTTTCATCTCAAAACAATGATTTATACAAATTGTGAAATCTTAAAAGTCCAAGAATTTATTAACACAAAACTTAAAACTTATCTAAATAGGAACGATTTATATCAAATACAATCAATTTAAATGAATTCATTTTCTAGTTTAGACATGAACATGTTTCTGTAAACAAATCGTAGTTCTGAATCCTGGATAGGTCAGTCAAAATTCTAAATGTTAATTTAAGCAGAACTAAAATTGTCAAAAAATACCTTATTTTTAATTTAAATTTTATTAAAAATTTATGAGTAGTATTACAACTTTATGAGTCCTTGATGAGTAGTATCAGCTCTCTTAATTTGTAGAGTAGTTTAGGAACAGCAAGCATTTTCTTAAAACTTAAAATAATATGACAAAGAGAGTTTTGTAGATTTTTTTAAAAATTTTAATGTTTTTCTGGATATTTAAAAAAATTCATTTCTTTACTTTTTCAATGTTTATGAAGCAGCTAACCTAAGCAATGAAACTAGAAATATGTACGCTATAAATTGTTAAGTAACTTTACTCAGTAATTAAATCAATCTACACAAGTTTATGAAGCAGAGATCATCTATTAATTAAGGTGGTAAGAAAACATTGCAATAATATGTTTTCTAACGGAAATTAATCAAGACACGTTTGAAAAGAATTTATTATGTACTGAGAGAAAAGTGAAAGTAAATTCATATGTGTGATGCCACAACTTATTAAATATTAAGCTCAAATAAGGATAATTTAGAAATGAGAAAAATTCACTGAATAGTTTATCCAACGCATTTTTTTTTACTTCATTTATGTAAACTAAATCTGGAGTTTATCCGGTGTTTTTTTCTTGCAGAATTTAATGAATAATATTTTAAAATTAGACGGATCATGATGATATTCCAAATGATAAACTGTCTAAAAACGTTTTCTAGTCGCAAAAAAAAAAAAAAACTAGTATTTTCTTGATTCTACAACTATTTGTAAATATTTCTCTGAATCCATAAAATTAAAAATTGATAAATTATGAAAATACTGATTTTATTCAGATATCCTTAAAAATAAGCAAAATCGACTAAAATGTTCGGAATAAAATAGGCCTACAAAATACTGTTTAGAACTCTCTTGTGTTCTATTATTCAGACTATTTTTAAGTTAATTTTAAACCGATTAACGTTTGTTATTATTTCTAGCTTTAAATTTTTATTTGTAACTAGCGCTTCAAACATCCAACAATATTATTTAATATAAATTTTCAGGGATAAATTTTTAAAAGTTAAAAATATGAAATAAATGAAATGTTTTTAGGCCTTTTATCCCTTTCTTGGCCATGTTAGTTTCATTGTTATTTTTTCGTTTAAATAGAATTTAACAAAAGATTGGAAGCAAAATACACAGGATGCTTCACGAAGGAGACCTAAATTTGAAAATAAATAACTCGGAAACGGTGATAGATAGAAGCATGAAACCAGTGGTATGTTTATTAAAAAACCCGTAAAAATCTGATACAGAAACCTAAACATTTTAGTAACAACTTGCGCCTATAGGTGGCGCTGCTGGTGGCATAACCATACGTAGTCTGTATCACATCAAATCTATTAAAAATGTGCACCTTATACACAACACACATGTCGCAAACGAAGAATGAAATTGTGGGTGACCTTAGAAAAATCAGCCATTAACCCCTCATCGCCATAAAATCAACGTTTTTATCCTTTCCCAGCATAATATCTCAAAAGACATCTCAGATTGCAAGCATTACAAGATTCGCAAGTGGAGTGGGATTATGCAACAACAGGCCGCTCCATTTACAAACTTCGACGTAAATTATCGGAAAAATGTTTACTTACTCACAGAAACATTTATATAATGGCAACCAACCACTTTATATAATGTCGACCATTTTCGCTCTATTTGTATCACATCGACAGAAAACCTTCTCCATTGTGCACCTGTGGCCGGCTTGGGGATTCGCTACATTATATAATACAATGTACTCTTACATCGCATTTTCATCTCAAAAGTCCAGCAAACACATCACATTATTCATGGTACTCCTTTATCCTGAAAAGGTATGTCTTCCTAACCAAAATTATCCAATGTATAAAATTGATAAAGGACAATGAATACATTTTTCAGAGCACTCTCTCGTAAGTGGACCCAGAGAATTAGCTGGGCCTTACCTGGACTATAAAAATTTTAAATTTTAACAACAAATTTATGTACAATATTCAAAAAAGAGAAAATGTATTACTTTGTAAAATCCGAATGGCCTAGTCCTCATTTGTATTTTTTTTAAATAAACTTGTCGAGCAGGTTTTGTAGAGCTTAAGCCATATGGTAGGCTCCCCTGCTTGGTTGAATCTGATAGCCTCCTCCAGCTCGTCGAGTACTAAAGGACTGTTGCGGTAAACAATGTCCTTCAGTATCACTTCCAGAATTTCTTTCACTGTGCGCTAATAGCGATCACGTTTGAATGGCGAAATCTTCAACGACTAGACTGAACGTTCCTGGCGTCTGAGCTCACTTTATAGGGATGCGTAATGCTGCCTGCAGCGAAATCTATCGGTGCTATTTTAAACTAAAATTTGGGGGTTTTCTGTATCAGATTTTTACGGGTTTTTTTAATAAACATACCACTTGTTTCATACTGATACCTGTAACCGTTTCCGAGTTATTTATTTTCAAAGTTAGGGGTCCTTCGTGAAACACCTTATATTTGACACAAAAACTGCTAAATAACTTTATTCCGTAAGTATTTACGAAAGAGGCATCATCTGTTGACTAAGGTTCTATCGAAGCGTATTTTGTCTTTTAAAAGAAATTAAACAACATATTTTTGAAAATGGTTGATCATGGATTGAGGTTCATGAATGTAATGCCGCAACTTATAAAACGGGAGAAACAGGATAAAGTTAATCTGAAAATTTTTCATTAAATGATATATAGAACATATTTTTCTTAAACTAAGCCAAACGTTTCTGTTGCGATTATTTTTTCAAGGATTAAATAAATGCGTTTTTTAATGAAATTGTTCCTGATGATTTTCATTTAAACATTTTGTCAAAAATTTTAAACATGGACATAGTAAAATACGAACGAGACGATTACTGTAATCATTTAATACTAATTTTGAGGAACATATTTTTAAGATTTATAAAGTTTGTGAGGTCTTTCAAAATTTCAATTATTTCTTTAAGTAGGTATACCTATTACTTTCTTTACTTTCTTTACAATTAATAAAACATCAACATGAGCAAGAAAACTAAAAATATATATCCGATAATCAGTTAAGTAACTTTACCCGCTAATTAAATCAATCTATTGACAAAGATGGTAAAGAACAGATGGCTTTTTTACTTTTTTAAGGAAATTAACCAAGACGTGATTGAAAATGATTGATCACTGTTCGGAGAAAGAGTTTCCTGCTTAGATTCTTAATTTTGATGTGCACACCTTATCAAATACAAGACCCTTGATAAAGTTAAACATGAAGCAATACTTCACGAAAAATGTCTACGTCACAAAATTATACATGTACTTTTTTAACTAAGCCATAATGCATAGTTTTTATTACTTTCTAGGGATTGCATAAATACGTTTTAAAAATACGTTGCTCATGATGATGTTTTATTTAAAAATCCATTCAAAATATTTTAATATAAACACAATGACATTTGAAAAGTCTATAATGTTATTCTTTTAATAATTAACTTAAGGAATATATTCTTAAAAGATAAAATAGTATAGAATATAATGTGAAATTTTCAGACCATTTAAAGTTCCACCTTTTTTTTACTATCTCAACAAAGTAGTTCATTTACTTTATTTGCCGCGTATAAAGAATTAAACGCGAGAAAGAAGACTAAAAATATATATTCCCTAAGCTGTTAAGTAAAATTACTGAATCGTTTAATCAATCTATGCACTCTTAATATAAGAAATCGTATATTAAATAAGATTATAATAAAAAAAAGTTTTCCTTTTTAAAAGAAAATTTAAAAAAGACATGTTGGAAAAGGACTGATTGTGGATTGTCAGAAATTTGGAAAAGTTTCATGACCAAATTAGTAAGTACTTTAAGCATGGAATAAAAAATTATTGGGTAAATAGTTTTTAGAACGAAAAAGTTCTAAGCTTATTATTTTTTTTAATTTGATTACTATTCTTGCATCTGTACAATACAGTGACTTTTTTTGACTGCACAGGCATCTTTGAAGACTCTTATTTGATATACATATTTTAGTTTTTGTAACGAAAGTCAAAAAAATATTTATTTGGTGTTAATTACTACCTTTCCCTAAAACATCGCTGTATAAATTGTATAATAATTGTATAATTGTATATAATTGAAATTACGTCTTGTGATCTCACAGAACGAGTAACCTAAGTTTTTTTAGGATAGTAATCGAGCGTTAATTAAGTCAATAGTTTCTTTTGTTATTTTCTCGATAAAGAATTAGATAAATGAGTTTTTAAGATAAATTGACATACATATCTGAATAATAATACATTTTTTAAATGCTGCAACTCTATGCAATTTGCTACATAATAGTCAATTTACAATCAAAAGGAAAACTAACACAATATGATTTTTATTTTCAATTGACATACTGAAATCTCTTTCTGCATGTCCCCTCCCTGACATGTGGTGTTTGTTATAAACAAATAGCATGGTCACTTATTTTAACAATACTATTTCCAAACAATAACATTCGTGAAAGATTTCTACATGATTCTTCAGAAAAATCTACCACGAAGTTTATTGTTTGGAAATAGTTGCAGCTAAAAATGTGACTGCATTGGCACATATGGAATTGTTACCAAGAATAATAAATTTGAATAACCGTGTATAGGAAGAGAATTAAGAAAATAGAAAATAATCATTAAAGATCATCATAAACATGAAGTATTTTTATTTATTTAAGGAAATGAACTGACAAGGAGGTCTTGTCAAATACTGAGCGTATGTTTATCAGTAGGGTATACATAAATATAAGGAAGGCATAAAGTGCGATGCAGGAATTGAGAAAATAAGCCTCGAAATTTGAGTTGAAGCTTATAATCGGATAAATTATTTCCTTCTTCAAACGGTTCAGCGGCATAGTCGGAAGTGCGTTTGATTTCTGATTTTTTTGTTTAAGTTCGAATCCCAGTCAAACTTCTATATTTTGAAGCGAAAACATTCATTAATTATTTTCGAACCACAATGGAAAAAAAATATATATTCAATGAAATTTACGAAAAATAAAATAAAATATATAGTTTTGCACATATAAGTATAGTTCTAACTGTGAAATTTTTGATTTTTATATATTTAATTAAAAGTAAAATTAGGCATTTTTTGTATTTATTGACTAAGAATTTTTACTCGCATTTAAAAATATTAACATTTATTTGTAAAATATGTTGTCCTGAGAAATAAATTAAAATAAATGATATAAATCTGTAATATTTTAATTTTGCTTAATTATCCAATTTTCAAGTTTTTTGTAGAGACTGGTTTTAGCAACACAAAATATTTTTATGTTTAATAATTTCCACAAAAAAATGTAGTTTAAAGTATAAAAAGGTTTCACTTGAACTGCATTTTCACCCTTTTTTATATATATTCTTCAGTTGTTAAGCAGTTTGCAGTGTTTGATCCTACTGCATTTCGCTTTTCGATGGATTTTTATTTGTTGGTCAAGCTTTTTTAACAGACAACTTTGAAAAGTATATGATGGATTCACTTCATGAAATGATATTTGTGAATGCGGTGCTTTTTGCACTTCAGACTCTTCGTTGAAGTTCCCGTTAGTTTTGCACATATGCATTCCTTGTTTGAAAAAAAATCTAAATCATCCTCATTATTCAATGTCAAATTCGTTTAGACAGACACATTACACCTTTTTTCAAGAAGAAGTATTACTACATTCACAATGCTCAATTTGAAAACTTGTGCTAGCAGAACATTCAGCATTAGTTGTTCTCATTAGACATCAATATTAATTCTTTGTAAACGTCAACACTAAGCAAAACATTGTTCTCCATAGCCGTAAGATCTTTTTTAATAGTTGATTTATTAGCATGAAAATGATTCATAAAATAGATTATTTAGCAGAAAACATGTCAATGCACAAATATTTGATAATATCTAAACTCTCGTCAGCTAAATCTTAGAAGGTTATATCTTGTCTGAAGGGATTCAATTCATTTAATTAATCTATCTATATTGGTAATTTATTTTAGCACTTATCAATATAGAAAGGTATTGAGATCGAAAGATGATCTTGGAACAACACAAAGATTCAATGGGGAATTGCCATTTAAAAAAAAATCATTTTGAATTTAAGTGCTTTCAACTTACATAAGAATTTACAGACATATTCAGTCACATAAGGTTATCCAATAATCCAGTGATAGCATGTTTCTTTTTCTTTGTTTCAATATACGGCGCTGTTGCTATGTCCTATTTCTGAATAAATGTTTTAACTACCATGACATTTATATTTTTATAATTTGAAACATACAATAAAGTATCGCAAAAAATAGTGTATAATCGTGCGGAAATGCCTAATTTGTTTTTTTTTCAAAGATCAATTAATCACAATTTCTGCTTTAAACATAATTCTAAAAGAATACATGCAAATATAGCTAGTATATGTCAGAAGATTATCTGTCACCAGAATGTCAATAGAATATTCTAGAACAACTCTAATTTGTAATAGTGTCGCTATTTCCGGCATCCACTGCAGTCAGATGAAACAGATGTTCCGGGACTTGATGTCTATGCTATATATGACGTGACTGTGCTTCTGGATTTCGGGTGATTGATTATATACTATTTATATACGATCCTTGAATTAAGAATTTTGATAGAAGGGCATTGTGACATTTATATGTCGTCACAAATAGGCACAATGACCTTATATGTTAAATTTGCTTATGTAATTTATTTATTTATTGCTGAAGTTGTAACTGAGTATCAAATGCTGAAATATTTATAATTTTTTGCGTGCAAATGTCTTAATCTTCCGTAATCGGACCACGCGAGGAATTGGCAGATTACAAAGTTCGAGCTTGAAAATTATTTTAAAAACCATAAAAAACCAAGGAACTCAGAGACAGTTTTCAAACAAACTGCATTTGAAAGTACATTTATCTCATATTTGACGGCATAAAAATTGTAATTGTTGTTTAAAAGTATAAAAAATTGTAGCAAAAGCGAAATGTATGATACAGTCGTTGTCACCGCCAATATGACGTCAGTGTTACTGTCGGACATGTTCTTGCTTTATATAAATTTAACAAAGCCATGCAAATGATTGTTCGTAGATTGGATAAAAAGTGAAAAGTTTCCGGATTACGTTCATAATTGTGATAAGACCTTATATAACATGATAGCTGGGACAAAGATTATCATGAAATAAGAATACGTAACTGAAACATATTGTAGTAAAAACAAAGAAAAAATTATTTACTTGCAGTACAAAATATCAGGAAATGGCTCTCTGAATAAATAATATTCAGCTTTGGCACATTGTCAATCTGTTTTTTTTTTTTTTTTTAATTCTAAGGGTAATTATCTTTTATCATAAGTACAATGAAAAATGTTTACAGTCTACGTAATACAAATGGAATTGAAATGTAAGTTAATGCTAAAAACTCCAAATTATTTTTTAAGAGTATAATATTAAATGTTAAAGGAATATAATTTTTTTCCAGGTCTTTCAATTCTTTAATATTTTCTTCATTAGATAAACATACCAGTTTATATTATTTCATGCTCTTTTTATAATGTATTTAACGTAAGCAAGAAAAACAAATATACTTTCCAAAAGCTGTTAATGAACTTTATCTAGTAATTGGATCAATTTATGTTCTTTTAAGATGTAAATATTATATATTAATTAAGGTGCTAAGGAAAGAGGCTGCTTTTCCATTTTCAGAGAAAATTAACCAAGACATGTTTGAAAATGATTGATCGTGAATTAGCAGAAAAATGAACGAGTTTCCTGTTTTGTTTCATATGTGTAAAACCACGCCTTATCAAACATGAGACCTCGGATAATGTTAACAGTGAAATAAGAATACTGGATCTAATAATATTTGCAACGAAATTTATCTTATTAAGTCTATAAATTCTATTGATTTTCTTTTTGTAACGACCGAAAAAATATATTTTTAGATTAAATTGCTCCTGATGATATTTGAAATACCTAAATTCTAATATCTCAATTGAGTTATCTAAAAAACCCTTCTAAATACAACATTTACATATATTTTTGCTACGCAAAATATTTAGAAATGTTTCTCTAAATCAATGAAAATCTGATTTGATAAATTTTAAATAAGAATAATCGACTGAATAATATTTAGAGCGTATTTTATTAACTAAGCTTAAGAGTGATCTGTTTCCCTTTTTTAAATGATTGAAAAAATACATCTTTGGATTAAATTGGTTTTGCTGATATTTGATATATCTAAATTATAATATCTTAATTGAATTATATAAAAAATCTTCTAAACATACAAATTATACATTTTTTTTGTTACTCAAGATATTTATAAATGTTTCTCTAAATCAACAAAAATCTGATTTGGCAAATTTGAAATAAAAATACTACACTAAATAATATTTATAACGTACTTTTTTAAGTAATCTTATTTTATTCCCTTCTATTCAATGATTGAATAAAAGTACATTTTTAGATAAAAATGGTTATATTGCTATTTGATGTATCTTAATTGTAACATCTATATTGAATTTTCAAAAAATATCTTCTATATATATATATATATTGTTGTTACGCAAGATATTTATAAATGTTTCTCTAAACCAATAAAAATTAAATTTGACAAATTGGAAATAAGACTATTTGACTGAATAATATTTACAACTAATATTTTCAACTAAGGTTAAAAGTAATTTATTTATTTGTTCATCACACCTTTTTAGATTAAATTTTTCTGGTGAAATTTGAAATTTTTAAACTCTAATAGCTAAATTTAATTATCTAAAATTCTAACATAGAAATTTTATATATTTTTGTAGCGCGAGATATTTATAAATGTCTATCAATAAAATTCCGACTAGACAAATTAAAAATATGAATACTTGACTGAATAATATTTACAACGTATTTTTTTAACAAGGATTACAGGTAATTTGTTATTCTTTTTCGGGGATTGAATAAACATATTTTTGAAACAAACTGAGATTGAGAATATTTCAAAAAACAAATCATCTAAACTCTTCTTCTATACGTAAAAAAAAAAAAAAAAAAAAAAAAAAAAAACTTGTGTTTTTGTTATTAAAATATTCGCAAATGTTACTTCGATTTAAAAGAAAAAAAAAACACTTTTAAGAAAAATTTGCAGATTTAATTTATCATAGGATACAAGGACTATTCCAGATGTTCTAAAATTCAGTCTGAAACCATGTAGAATATTTGGTTCAAAAACCTAATCATGGAAAATATAATTCTTCTAATATTACAAAAGTGAGAGTTTGTTTTAAAAGAAAATCCGCGAAATTAAAGGAATCTTTTAAAACGCAATTAAAATGCTCGATGAAAACTGTAAACAAAATAATTAACACTGATATAAATCTTAAATAAGCCAAGATACACAATGTTTATGGTCTTTGAACATATGATAACGTTGTACACGGAACATGCTGCAGAATTTACCACGAGAAATTAGAAATACGTCTTCACAAAGATGAAGATTCGATGTTTTTAAATTATTGCAACAAAAAAGATTGATTCACAAACGTCAAGTGATACAAATAAATAATAAAAAAAATTTAAATCTTAAAACATTGTCCAAGGAATCTAAAGAAGTTTTAAAAGGGATTTATGGTTGATTTTAGTTTAGCATATAACGACAAATAATAAATAAATATAGAGGAGAGAAATGTTTAGTCCTCGCGTCCTATTAATAGGATATGTCTTTTGATGGAGTATTATATTATCTTATTAATTATTTTTGTTATTATCTGTATGTAGTAATACAAGTATATGCCTATGCATTTATTATTATGATTTCATTTACATGGCAGCATTTAGCATTAATAATAGAATAAAAGTTATCTTAAATATGTTTACACCGTTGGCAATTAAATTAATACAAATATATATTTTGCTCATCAAATTTAGTAAAGGATAAGGGAAAAAAGGGAATAAAGGAATATACAAGGATACTTTTATATAAGGGGAAAATAAGGGAAAAATAAGGGAAAATAAGGGAAAAATAAGGTATATGGGAAAATTTCCGAGCGATTATTTTCCGATGAAAAATAAAAAGTACTAGGAGCTGTCAAGTCGTCTTTTCATTTTGTAATATAGCATTTTCCAAACGTCTTCAAAAAATATCCTTTAGCATATTGTCATATGGATGGTACGCAAAATAAGTATATTCGTCAGATTGAACGCCATACACGTTAAATTTCACGTACAATTTAACTTTTGTGATTTAGATAGCTATGTTATTATTATTAGCGTAAAAGTATTTCGTTTCATATTCGAAAACAAATTTGGCCCGCGATTTAAGATCGATCCAGCATACTATAAGAACATATTTTATTCTCAATCTTTAAATATGAAATATGATTATGTAATTAAAGTGTCTTCTTCAATCTGCAGAATACACCAAAAGAAACATCCACGCATCACAATACATAGTACATTTTCTGAGTATAGAATGCAAGAAACTGTAAAAAATCGCTAAATGTTTTTGGAAAAAATATAATATAATCAGGAACGAAAATATACAATAAGGTCTTCCGAGTTACCCACAATTCCGAAAAGAGTGTTTTATCTTTACACTGAGAAAAATGACACTTTCAAATCTGAGTAAATCGATGTTTTCATTTTGTTATGAAACTTTTTGTTTCAAATAGGACGAACCAATGCTTTCAATTCTGAAATATCCGAAATACTCAGAATATTGAAACATGGACATACTCAAAACTGAGCACATACAAGTGAGTTCATACTCATTTTTGAAACATGGACATATTCAAATATGAACACATGTTGTTTTATTCATGAGCGCGTGCATGTTTTCAGAAATGAGTATATACATGTTTCAAACTTAAGTAACTTTGATTCGAAGCCATTTTGACTATGCGACATACTCAGATTTGAGTGTTTTTTGCTCAGTTTTGAAAATGTCATTTTTAGAGTGTAGAAACATCAGAGATAAATTTATTTTCGAAATTTTAAGAAATATTTATGAAACAAAATTTCTCTTACTGCCACTGATTGGCAGAAACATTCCTTAGCAATGTTAATAGTATATTATTCAGTTTTCTTAAACTGGGATATCGGTTTTTAGTATGCGATAAATTCTCAATTAAAC
Organism: Maratus michaelseni; assembly: GCA_963931845.1. NCBI lineage: Eukaryota > Metazoa > Arthropoda > Arachnida > Araneae > Salticidae > Maratus > Maratus michaelseni. Next base: position 414,202,354 of record OZ007587.1, read on the forward strand.
ATGTAATTGAATTTATAATGCAAGAGTAACAAAATAGTATTAATTTTAATATTAATGTTAATTCTGTTGATTTATCATATTAGTCTGTTAAACATGTTTGTCGAATATCAAAATGTTTTTTAGGGAAATGGTAGCATCTGAAAAATGTATATACCAGGATGACAAAACAGCTTTATATACTATAAAACTACTCAGAAAAATTGCCAAAACAAGAAAGTAAAATCTTGCATCAAGACTAGATTAGGAAACACTTCCAGAATAGTTTAACAAATCTTCGATGTTTAATAAGGTAAATAAGATACCTAAGTAAACATTTAAGAAAACGCATAGCACATTTGAAAATCAGATATCAGAAATTACTAGCCATAGCCAGAAAAGTACTCTTTCTTTCTTGCAGCCATCTTTACAATTTATAGATTAGTATATACGCTATATAGTATGCTACAATTTTGTTTAGTAAAGAAACGCATAAAACAGTTGGAAATTCACCTTCAGCAATTTGTACCAATAGACGGAAACATATTTGAATTATTTTGCACAGTACTGTATATTACCTTGATATTTTTATACACGCCACATATTCAGCTAAAGTTTCATTCAGGCAAAAACACGCTGTAAACTACTGAAATCACACTTTCAGAAATTATCATACATAAGTGGCCATGTTTTCAGTTCTTTGCGTGGCCCTGTATATGATTCTATATTATATTCAACAAACATCTCTTACTATATTAAATATATTTCACGTCCAAAATGCATAACTGTATTAAAAAACACATTTAAGCAATTTACACTGATACACTGTAATGATTACGAATTCTTTTGTTTAGCCCTGCATATGATCTATAGCATTTATACATACCACATAGTATACACAAATTAAGCTAACCACATACCTAACTGAAAATTTACTTCTTGCAATTATCGCTTTACAAAATACTTCGGATACAGTAAAGTATCTGAAATCTTTTGTGTATCCCTGTAAGTTAACGATAAATACTATGCACACCATATTCTACAGTAAGCAATTTGTAATGCACTTCAGTGATGTATATAAATTTCAATATATTTTAAATAATGTAACATCATTAAAACAAAGGATTTTTCCTCATAGACTGTAATGTAACGGCATTCTTTTGAGTGCATCTGTAAACAAAGTACAAGTGCTACATACTTCATTTTCAATACCGAACATGTCATTGCATATATTAATAACATATATCAATTGCATGGTATTCTGACTATATTTACATCGGTTAGAGCATGGACAGACTCACAGAGAGACACAACGACAGACAAACCGAATTCATAAACACTTTTCAACAATGGTAGAACGCGTTAAACAGGTACAAGCAAAATAAATTTTGGCTTTATAACTGCTTCCATAAATTGCGAAAAATTGTTAGTTTCTAAGGTTTCTCAAAATAAATAAGTTCGAGAATACTCTGATGGTTTATTACATATTTTACTTCGTGGTTGTATTATACTAAATTAAGAAACATTTGTATTTTTTGACAGTGTGTCACGACCATCCATAGTTGCCAACCTCCCGATTTTTTTCATACCAGTATTTTTATGTAAAAACAATTGTGTTATGTAATCGTACAATTTCTTCAATTTAATAAAGCTATTTTTTGTAAGATTTTACTGGTATTAAAAAATCGGGAGGTTGGCAACTATGCATACCATTCACAGGTATCCTTGCTAAATTTCATAATGTAGCATACAATGATTTTTGTTCTTTTAAACTTTTAGAAAGGGCATCCGAACATCGACCTACAATCCTTCATGGACATTGGACAACAGCTCATTCCAAATATCAATGTTTGAATTTGTAACGATTAAAACTAAATTTAAAATTGGGAGTTCCAAAAGTTTAAATTATCACAATACTTAAACTACTTGTCAGTTTTTTAAGATAAAATATTAGAAAGAATCTAAATATGATATCAAAAGTATGTGTCAGTATTGAAATAAATAAAGTTTGATCGAATATAAATATGTAGACAACCTTGAAGAAATTTTTACTTAAATAGATTTGTAGAAAATAATAAAAAAAAGAGCTTTTGATAAAAAAAAAAAGATTTATTAGAATATTTTATTAGAATTGAGCAATGACCATCGTTTATATACAATTTTTTCTTTTACGTATTGTATTTATTCTATATTCGTCCCATTTTTATTTAATGATGTAAGATGTTTTTAATAAAACACATTCATTTTGCATAATTATATCATAACGAAGTTATCTTGATTCTGTTAAAAAATAAAATTAAACCGTTATTTCGTTTTTATGTGTGTTAATTTTATACCTGAAATGTTTTTGACGAAAATTAAAACAAAGATTACTTTTAACGAAATTATAGATAAATTATTTTTTTTAATTTAAACTATAACTTATCTTTCCAATAAATTAATTAATTCATTAATAAATTTGAAATACCAATAATCTAACCAACAATCAAACTCTAAATTTTCTGAAAAAAATGTTAAGAGAAGTAAATATTTAAATAAACAATGGATATATTTAACAATATCTTTACCTACAAACATTGTTGTAAAATTTTGATTACAATACAGAAAATAAAATAAGAAAATAAACAATTTACAGAACTGAAATCACTATAAAAATTTGAAATACTGTTTTTAAAATTGTAGAAAGAAATAATGGAAAACAAAACCTGAAAATATTGTACTGATGGGAATTTAAATATTAGAAAACATCTATTGACAGATTAAATATCATAGAAAATATTTCCTTTAGATTACAATCGTCAGAATGTTTCCCTCTTGTTTCTAACGCTTCTCAAAGCTTATGACGCAAATCATACCACACACTAAAAGTTATTGCGTCATCTAGGCCATTAATCAGAACAGAGATCCAGGTGTTGTGGACAGATTTAGAGATGGTTCATTTCTATTTGTTATATATATATATAGTATCTAAGTTCGCTATGAGATATATTTATGTAAACATTCTAGTTATACTATTTATTGTCTTAAGAAATCTCGCAAACTCGGATATATTACATACTCGATCATTAAATATATCAGATTATTATTTTTTTTTACCTGTTATGATTATGTATTAAGCTTTACTAAAGTAAAATATGATAAAAATATTAACAAAGCATTGCAACAAAGGGAAAAATGCGTATATCTATTTTAGTAATACACATATGCATACACACACAAAGTACCTACCCATATTTCTATATTTAAACAATCGAACATATTGAACGATTTACTTAATACTTGTTTATATTGTAAAATTTCTGGGTAGTCATGTGTTAATTTTTTTAGAAAAATAGGCACTTTTTTTTTTTAGAAAAATAAACACTTATTATTGTGACTTTTTGTTTGCTTATCTGTGTAAATACTTGAAGAAACCTTGTAGAAGTTCAAGAATATAAAGAAGATGTTTATGCTAATAATTTTCACATTAGATATATTAGGGATGGACGTGTACACCGTTGATTACTATACAGATTAAAAATATAAAGTGTACATAATTGTGCTTGTACTTTGCTAAAACAGTGTAAAATTCAAACGTAAAAACTTAGTTAAAAGTTAAATTATTCCAACAGTTTTGGCTAAAATTTTATAGGGGACATCCAAGGGACATCAAATGACTAAAGTGGTGAACTTATAGCTTGAGAGAGAAATGAGAAATAGTAGTAAAAATGAAAAGAAAATCCAGAATGAAAATATGGGGAAAAACACATAATATGCCGGAGCCATCAGTGACATTGTAATGTGAACAATCAAGATTTAGGAGAGATAAAAATTAATAAATGCTATTATATTATTCAGACTGTCAACGTTTTTGGCAAAGGTTTGGGCACAAGCACAAACAGAAAAACAACAACAAACTGAATAAAAGAATAATATTTGCGATCACTGTTTAAAATAAAATGCTCGAAATATTTTGTAACTGTAGTCACTGTAACAAAAAAAAAAAAAAAAAAAAAAACTAATTTTGACAGAAAATTATTATATTTTTTACATAAAATAACTGTTTTAAAGAAAAACATTTTTTTCTGTAAAAAAAATATAAATTTTCACAAAAAAAAAGATTTATTTTTACGGTAAAACAGTGTTTTAATGAAAATATACAGATATTTTCTGTAAGTTAAACGGTTTTCTATTGGCGCCAAAATTTAAAGTTTTTTTCTGTCAATTTGAGATATTTTTTTTTACAGTATACATATATATGTAAATTCTGTGCAACATTTGAGTTTATTTGCGTAAGTACGTGCATGGAGATTAAAAGTATTTTTTTAAAAATTTTAAGAAATTTTCCCACTTTTTCCTTTATAGCACGCACGGTTTTTAACCAAATTTAAAGACATTTTCAGAAAACTTGAAACAAGGAAGTAGAAACATCTTATTGCAATTTGAAAAAAATAGATGTTAAATAACTGAAGAAATATTAGCATTTCTATTGTATATGTTTTAACCTCCGCATGCGAAACCGATACCAAAACTGTTTTCCATAATTTAGAAGTCAAGGACAAATACAGAAGTATTAAAGGGTAGGGCTAATACAGGGTTTATTTAGAAATTTTTAAAAAGTTTTGAATGCTTTTTGCTTATAGCATGTAGGGTTTCAAACCAAAGTTAACAACACTTCCAGGTAACTTAACACCATAAATTACTAAGTTCATCCAGAAATTAATTATCATTTGGATATTAAAAAGTATTAGCAATTTGTTTTCATTTGTATTTTATTACAGAAAAATCTGCACACCATAAAATACTTTTTGACATATTCACCATGTGGATTAAGGCACGTGTCATATCTTGCACTAATTGCAACATACCCGATTCGTAGAATTCAACCGCCCCGGTACCTGAACAAGTTCCGGACATTTTCCTTGATCTCATTATCTCTTGCAAAGTGCTGATCGGCAAGAAATTTCTTGAGATGAGAAAACAAACGAACTTGTTCGTCGATGCAGCGCACCAATTCTTCGATGATCAACGACAAGCGTCTACTGCGTTCCTTGTCGTGGACATTTTACCTTCCTTCCTTAAACATCCTAACCCACTTTCGCACCACACTCACCAAAATTACAACCCACATTCGCACCATACAGTCATCGAGTTCTCACCGTACGTTTCACTTATCTGACGATAATTTCACAAGGTCGAATATTTATCACATTCTAAAACTTAAAAACGGCTATTTCACAGCTGGATAGATATTTTTAAACATCATTACCGACAAACAATGTCTTCAAACATTCACGTAATCAAACAAAATGGCTAAGATAAATAAAACTGTTTTGCATAATTTAGAAGTCAAGGGGTAATACAAGGATTAACACAGGGTAACTCATAAAAAATGTCCAGTCGAATAATCCTACAATTCTAAAATTATCGGCGATATAGTGAACTGGATTTCAGTTCCTTTCTAAAAGTAGCTGGATGATAAGGGTTTTCCCCCGTCAATTGTCTTTTTTTTTTTTTTTTTTTTTTTGTCATTCTTTATTTATGGTTTAGTCCTCTTTGGACGAAACATCAGAACGACTCTATTAAAAAAAGAAGAATTGTCAAAATCTATTAATGGACATACTTTAAATATTCAATCTTTTATTGGAACTTACTTAAAAAAAGACAATATATAGAAAAACCTTTATAATACAGTTACTTTTAAAATGGAACTGAAATTCAGCTCATTATATTGCTGATATCGTCAGGAATTTTTACGATATTTGACTTGTCTTTTTATATGAGTTGCCCTATATTCTTATTGATAGGGTAGTGTGCAAAAATGTTATTTTAATTCTTCGCGCATGCGTAGTGAATATTTAGTTCATAAAAACGCTCCCATTTCATCAAATATTTATTATAATTATATTCTAATGTTATTTCTACTTTACATTGCCAAATTTGGTGAAAGTTATGTTAATTTTGGTTGACAAACTTGCAAGCTGTAAACAGTGAACTAGCGAAAGTGTCATGAAAGTTTTAAAGAAACATTTATATTTCCGTGAATATACCTGCTATGTTTATACAAATTAATACAAATGCTTAAATGGATTCACATAGTCACGTGCTAGCGCAACAGTTCATTTCAAGTATTTTAATGCACAAGATAATCTTAAATACTATATTTTTAATTAATTTTCTTGTTTGTCCTATACTTGCTCTTGTGACCAAATCTTCGCAGAAAAATACGCAGTAAAACATACTTTTTACATCTATGAAGTTCCAGATTGTTTAACTAGAATTGTTTAACTAGATATTTGTCAAAACTTCTAAAATCGAAAGTGCCCGGTGGCTGTTGAAATGTGTAAATATACACATGTGTGTTTGTTTTTGCTTGGAAAATTAATTAGATGTTTGTTTGTTTGTTTTTTTAAATATATAAACGGAGACTTCAAGAAACGAAATTCTCTTACAAAAACTTTAAAATGGACTATGTATTCATAGTTCATGCAGAGACATGAACTATGAAATCTAAAATGTTTTAATTTTATAACCTCTGTCACTAAAGAAACTATATGAAACTCATATAAAAAGACCATTCGAATAATGTGAAAATTCAGAAAGATGTCGGGGATATAGTGAACATAATTCCAGTTCCTTTTTAAAAGTAGCTGGATGATAATAGATTATCCCCAAATTGTGATTTTTTTGTTTATTTATTTATTTTTTTGGAAAAATGAATTTTTTAATTAACTTATTTTAAGAAAAAAATGAAGAAAAAATAAACTATATGTATACTCCAAAATTAATATGAAATTAATTAGAAAATATATACAAATATAGTAAACATATATGTTTGTTTTCCATCTGTATTTAAAAAAGTTTTTATTACAAAACAAATATATATATATATATATATATATATATATATATATATATATTATTAAACAATGTATTTTATTCTTCTGTAACTCTTTTCGCAAGTTTTATGTTTTAGATTTCCAGTTTTTTATTTTTAATAAGTGTCTAGAATGAATATTTTTACAAACCACTTGTTGGTATTTTTCAACTACAATAAAGGATGTACATAATATTGGGTGACAAGATTTTAATTTATTAATATTAGTATTAACAGAAATAATATTAGATTATTTATTTAAAAGGGATGAACTATGAAACCTAAAATGTTTAAACTTTACAACCTCTATCAGGTTTAAAGTTGTTTAACTAGATATTTGACAAAACTTCTAAAATCGAAAGTGCCCGGTGGCTGTTGAAATGTGTAAATATACACATGTGTGTTTGTTTTTGCTTGGAAAATTAATTAGATGTTTGTTTGTTTGTTTTTTTAAATATATAAACGGAGACTTCAAGAAACGAAATTCTCTTACAAAAACTTTAAAATGGACTATGTATTCATAGTTCATGCAGAGACATGAACTATGAAATCTAAAATGTTTTAATTTTATAACCTCTGTCACTAAAGAAACTATATGAAACTCATATAAAAAGACCATTCGAATAATGTGAAAATTCAGAAAGATGTCGGGGATATAGTGAACATAATTCCAGTTCCTTTTTAAAAGTAGCTGGATGATAATAGATTATCCCCAAATTGTGATTTTTTTGTTTATTTATTTATTTTTTTGGAAAAATGAATTTTTTAATTAACTTATTTTAAGAAAAAAATGAAGAAAAAATAAACTATATGTATACTCCAAAATTAATATGAAATTAATTAGAAAATATATACAAATATAGTAAACATATATGTTTGTTTTCCATCTGTATTTAAAAAAGTTTTTATTACAAAACAAATATATATATATATATATATATATATATATATATATATATATTATTAAACAATGTATTTTATTCTTCTGTAACTCTTTTCGCAAGTTTTATGTTTTGGATTTCCAGTTTTTTATTTTTAATAAGTGTCTAGAATGAATATTTTTACAAACCACTTGTTGGTATTTTTCAACTACAATAAAGGATGTACATAATATTGGGTGAAAAGATTTTAATTTATTAATATTAGTATTAACAGAAATAACATTAGATTATTTATTTAAAAGGGATGAACTATGAAACCTAAAATGTTTAAACTTTACAACCTCTATCAGGGCCTGATTACCAACGATGCACACTTACACCAGGAAAAAAATAATATAAAATTTTTCCTTATTCATCGCAGTAATTTTGCATGAATAGAGCGTTTTAATAAGACGAAAATTTCTATTAAATTTTACTGGTGGAAGTGTGCCCCGTCGGTAATCAGGCCCTGATCTCTATCACTAAATAATTTATATGTATAATCCAAAATCAATATGGAATAAATGAAAATAAATTCATATAATTATAGTAAATCTATTTATTTGTTTTTCATTTGTGTTGAAAAATTCTATATTGAAAAAACAAACATATTCTTTATTAAATAATGCATTTTATTCTTCTGTAAGTCTTTCGACAAGCCTAATGTTTTGGATTTACACTTTTTAATTGTGCCTAGAATGCTTGTTTCTTACAAAACACTTTTTGATATATTTCAAATACAAAAAAATGTTCTAAATATTATCTGTTTATATCGAATTATTATCTGTCACTTTATCATGTAGAATTTGTATTTAATATTAAATATTGAACAAATATCGCACAGTTTGATAAACGTCTAAAGAAACCGAAAATGTTGTCACTAAATTTCAATATAGTAATCTTTTACTCGTGGAATTTATACAGTTTACAGATAATACACTGCTCAAAACAATTAAAGGATATTTGAAGTTTTATATAAAATAAAGATATAAACGAAATTTTTTTTGCCGAAAATAGAAGAAGAGAATCACAAATGCAAATTTTTCTGGTTTTCAAACTGTGGAGTATGCAAATTTTGAGTTCGACGTCAAAAACGTCGCTTCAGCGGCAGCGAATGAAATTTGACTTTCAACTGGATAAAAGAGAATGAAGACAAGGATGATCGGCATTCAGTGATTGCTTTGTTTCGATGAGTACGATGTCTCAGCGAAGTCATTTGACAGATTCAGAAGCTTGGAGAATTGTTGGTAGGTTAGAAGGGGGCCAAACTCAAGCCGAAGTAGCGCAAGCCATTGGAGTGTCACAAAGTGTCATTTCCAGGATCTGGAACCGTTTTTTGGAGAGTGGATGTGCAGGCCGAAGACCAAGGCAAGGTCGTAGACGGGCAACAACGCCCAATGAAGATCGGTATTTAGCGTTAACAGCTCGGAGACACCGAAACTTGAACGCTACTCTTCTCCAACAACACCTTCGCTCGGCTACAGGCACCACAATTTCAACTCAGACTGTCCGAAACCGGCTCCATGCTGTAGGTCTGTATGCTCGCCGACCGATGGTATGTGTTAGATTAACATCAAGGCATCGTCGCGACCGCAGGGAGTGGGCAACCGAGCATGTCAACTGGAGGAGAAATGAATGGAGCAATATTCTGTTTTCTGACGAGTCCCGTTTTTCTGTGCATCCGGATAATAGGCGTATTTTCATCTGGAGGGACCGTGGCAGTAGGAATAATCCTGCGTTCGTGCACGAAAGTGTCAGATTTGGCGGTGGAGGAGTGTTGGTGTATGGTGGCATCTCCATTGACGGGCGCACTGACCTCTACATCATTCGAGATGGAGCTCTGACTGGTCGCCGATATAGGGATGAGATCCTCAGACTTATTGTAGTCCCTTACGCTGCAGCAATCGGAGATAACTTCATTTTAATGGACGATAACTGCAGGCCACATCGTGCAAACCTGGTGGAGGATTTCCTTTTCGAGGAAGGAATCGTTCGAATGGAATGGCCAGCGTGTTCTCCAGACATGAATCCAATCGAGCACGTTTGGGACGCTCTAGGAAGACGAGTTTCTGGCCGCCAACAACCACCACAAACTCTCCAAGAATTGGAAAGAGCTCTTCTGGAAGAGTGGGGCAGAATACCCCAACTCGTCATTAATAGCCTCATTGAGTCCATGCCTCAAAGGTGTTCAACGTTGCTGTCCGCCCGTGGAAACCATACCCCCTACTGAAAATGATTTTCTTTGAAGAAAACACCTTTTCTTATTCTTTTTTTCTCATATGCACAAATTGTGTTTTTTTCCTTTTGTACACAAATGCGCAATAAAATGCATTTTTTTCTGCCAAACATGTGTAATTTATTCTCATATAACCTACTATGTCTGTCGACCATGTATCAATCAGCTAAAAAGTTTCCCAGATACAAAATCCACCTAAAACTGCAATATCCTTTAATTGTTTTGAGCAGTGTATAATAATCCTTAAAATATCAACTACAAAATGTACGTTGTTCATTAAAATAAATTTGCATTATCGTATACTACAACTGTGCTACACTTTCAATAAAAATTCGTAATTTTATTCCAATAAATTCTACGTACATCTGTTACGTAATTCTTCGTAATTACTTCCGTCAGGCGAAGGCATTCTCGAAATAATGTTAAATCAATTTCAACTTTTATCTTAAATTTCTCGTTTGCATTTCTATACCGTTAAACGTTTTCTTTATATATTTTTTTTGCTTTGTATGTCTGAGGTTGATATCTAAAACGATATATTTTTTATATCCTAGATTTTATTTGCATTTCGTAACCGGTTCCTGAAAGAATGCTGTGATTGGTATAACATTAACTCGCGAGTATCTTTGGGCGAATGAATTAGGATTTTAAGCCGGTTAAAGTGAAAGTAGTTTAAGACACATATCCTTCACATTCAGTGTTTAAAAGCAAATGATTTACTAGAAATTTTTATAGATAAGCATTATGCTGCAAAATAGCTTTATTGCAATTTTCATATTTAATCAATTATTTCATGGTTCCACTTTTAAGATTGAATGAATTTCTTTAATTGAATAATAAAATTTAAAATCATATTTAATAATTCTGTTTTGTTTAACATAAAAACATTTTCAAAAAATTATAAACATCGTGTTATTAACGTCTTACATTAAATTTAACATTTATTTATTTATTTATTCATTACAGTTTTTCATTAGTATAACATTAGCTTGCGAGTATCGTTGGGTGAATGAATTACATTTTTAAGCTGGTTAAAGTCGAAGTCATTTAAGACGCATATTATTCGCACTAAATGTTCAAAAGCAAATTATTTACTAGAAATTTTCATAGATAAGTTTTATGCTGCAAAATAACCTTATTTCTATTTTCATATTTAATCGTTTATTTCAAGGTTTCACTTTTAAGATTGATTTTAGTTTATTTAATTGATTGATAGAATTTAAATTTATATTTGATATTTCTGTTTTATTTAACATAAAAACCTTTTCAAAAGAATTATAAACATTGTGTTATTAATGTCTTACATTAAATTTAACATTATTTTCTTTAATTAATGTTTTTAATTGGTATAACTTTAGCTCGCAACTATCTTTGGATGAATGAATTAGATCTTTCACCTGTTAAAGTAAAAGTGGTTTAAGACAAATTTTCTCCACATTCAATGTTAATAAAAAAAATGATTTACTAAAAATTTTCATAGGTAGGTTTTATGCTGAAAAACAGCCTTAATTCAATTTTCATATTTAATCATTTATTTCATGGTTTCACCTTTAAGAGTGATTTTAATTTCTTTAATTAATTGATAGAATTTAAAGTCATATTTAATATATCTGTTTTATTTAACATAAAAACCTTTTCAAAAAATTTATAAATATTATTTTATTAGCATCATGTATTAAATTTAACATTTTTTTAATAAAGTGTTTCATTGGTATATTATTAGTTCGCGAGTTAGATGAATGAATTAGATTTTTAACATGTTAATGTTAAAGTGGTTTAAGACAAATTTTCTTCACATTCATTGTTCAAAAGCAAATTATTTACTAGAAATTTTCATAGGTAGGTTTTATGCTGCAAAACAGCCTTAATTCAATTTTCATATTTAATCATTTATTTTATGGTTTTTCAATTTTAAAATTGTTTAAAATTTCTTTTGATTAATAAATTTTTAAATCATATTTAACAATACTATTTTATTTAACATAAAAATACTTTTAAGAAAATATGTATACATCGTGTTATTAAAGTCTTATATTAAATTTAGCATTTAATTTTTTTCAATAAAGTTGTCATTGCATTAATAAAAATTACGTATTCATTCTGTGTAGAGTAAAACTTTATTTTCTGACATAAGAACGGAATAATTTTGGTAGAATTCATTGATCATTGGTTCGTAATCATTATCTAATTAAGGCAATATACTTATCCATTCAATAACACCGAAGCTTCAATGACTTGTTTTAAAGTCTATTAAAATTATAAGTTAAATTATTATCTTTCAAAAGATTTATGTTGTAAAACAGTCTTATAGGAGTTTTCATATTAAATCTTTCTTCAATAGTATCACTGCATTAATAAAAATCACATATTCTATCCCTAATTAGTAAAGTTATATTCTTTGAAAGACCATAATTGTGTTAGAATTCATCTACCAGTGGTTTGCAATCATTATCTAAATTAAGTAATATGATTGTTTGTTGAATAACGTATTCGCTCTACTGATATGGTGTAATTTTTTTATGACATTGATTGTATAAATCTTTATGATACATACATTTTATGTTGTAAATTTGTCTTGTACTAATTTCCACATTAAATATATATTTTCTTTGATGGTCCCTTTGTATTAAACAAAACACGTAATCAATTTCCAATTGGCAAATATTTATTCTGAGAAAGGAAGAATTTAATGATTCTGTTAGAATTTATCAATACAGTGAATCCATTATAGCTCGATGTGTTACAGTTAAATTAAATGAGATATTTCTATTGATTGACAGAAAAAGACATCTCATTCTATTTACAATTAAAACGATACAATTAAAACTGATTTATAATGTTAATTTATAATATTATTTTTTCATCGTCTATTGAATTTTTTTTTCAGTTTTAATAAGTACATGGTGTTATTAAAAGCATAATAAACCCTATTATTTTCCCTTTTTCCATTTATCCACAACAGTGGAGTGATTCAGGTGCAGAAATACACAACAAAGAAGTGATCATCATAGAAATAACATAAAAAATAAAAATAAATAAAATATTGTAAAAAGTGATTTAAATTTTGAAATCTTCAGAGTTATTATGTTATCCTTGGATCCTTAGGAATAGTTGTTGTTCTTTTCAATTATCAATAATTCAGTTTTGTCCAATCTTTCAATTAATTCATCCATTTTCCTCTGACGTATCTGCGAAATTTAAACACATAGATAATAGATGACATGTAAGAATTATCTATGGTAATATGCCGAAACTTGCCAATGTAAATCTTAAATAAAATTTTAATAATGCTTTATCATATACATGCGTTTTATACTAAAAATATTATTTTAAGAATTGTCATATTTAATCATTTCGTTAAAGGTCTTCTGTATTAACAATAAACATCTATTTATTTTCTAATTAGTAAATATTTATTCGCTACCAGAAGCATGGAATAATTTATTTAGAATTCATAGATGAAAGGTGCATTACTTATTCAATTAGGGTGATTTATAATTTCTATTAAGGTAATATATAATAAACTAATTAATGAACTTATTCCAACAAAATCACCAACATTTTATTGAATGTGTAATGTTTCAAAAATCATTTAGTGCACTATAATATAAAATTAGCAAGGCAGATGGACATGTTGCTGATTCCAAATTTGACTAATTCCAATTTCTCTTTAAGAATAATAGATATTCTGTAATTGTTGTTTTAAGGAATATGACATTAGTTATAAACTTTATGAATGGAATCTTACTATATTGATATTTAGTGACATTAGTTTTTGGTGTGTTTAGATGTTTATCAAAATGTGTGATATTTGTTGAATATGTAATATTAGATTCTAATTCTGCATGAAAAAGGTAATAGACATAAATCGCAATTATTGTAAGAATTCAACGAATACAAATGTAAAATAAATAAATAAATAAAACATTAAAATTATCCCTATAATATAAATATTTATTTCAACAAATTGAGTCCCAAAATAAGTGTAAGAACGTTTGTAAATATGTTAGCTGATATGTTAAATTATTTTGGAAGCTTTGTGGATTTATTTTAAGTATTTGAATAGTTACCATAAACGAATAACAAAAAAAAAAAAAATTGAAATAAAACTGAATGGTTGTACACAATTATTTTGGATTGGTTTTAAAATGAAATAGAATCTTATGTTGCATTTCCTTGTATTTTTCAGCGTGCAGGATTAACTTTGGCCTGATTAACTCACCTTATGGCCTATATTAAGGATACTTGGGTATGCGTTAATGTATTGGTTACCATACTTAAGCGGACAAGAAAGGTTTGAAATGACGAAACTTGACTGAAGTAGGATCGTGGATTAATAACCTCCAATTAATTAAGATTATTACTTATATTTGGATTTCTTTATCGAGGTGTTATTGAAATAAAAAATATTTGTTAATATGTAAATAAAATTACAACATTTTAGTATTTTACGCCAAAGTCGATCTTGCAAAACTTATTTTGTCATGATTTTGAAGTCAAATTTTCTATTTTTAAGTTGTCATTGCTTTTTTTATAGCTTTTATTTATGCTTTTTTATGCATGTGTTTTGCTGATTTTATTATTTTTACTCTCCATTATACTTACAAAACAAAAGAAAATGTAGAAAAAAATAAGACAGAATTCAAAATACATAAAACATTTTCTTTAATGTTATAATTTAAATTAAAAAAGGCTTTTTATTTGTTTTTCATATATAATTTGCTGAGAATTTAATTTATTTTTAAAAGAAACAAACAAACATGTAAAACAAACATGTAAATCCGTTAATTTATTCAGAAATTCTAGTAGCAAAACCGCTAAAAAATAGTGTTTATACGAAATGCAGTTTAAAGTTTTGCCTCCTCAAAAAAAAGTCGGTTTGCGCGGTTCAACGTTTACGGCTCGTACTTTTTATAGTGTAAGTTTGGAAATTTTCCGATTGCAGCAACTGTGCAACATTTTATAAGATTCAAAAATTGAAAAATAATAATAATAAATACTTTTTTTTCATTTTAATCGTTCGTCGTCCACTTAACTTTTACCTTACTTAACTTTTTATAAAACACTCTGGATGCAATGTGTTCTATCTAAGCTTTTTTGGAACATCTGCTTCATAATTTTCTATTATTTTTGCATTGATATTGTTGTTAGATTTTTTGAAACAAAATGCACGTGTAAGTGCAATATACATCGTTATCATTTTAAAACAAACCGCACAAAACAATTCCTATAATCACACTAGTTATGATTAAAAATGTGCAACAGGTGTTGTTAAGGTAAGCAATGATGAAACGGAAAATTTAAAGCAATTTATAGCAAAATGTTACACAAATATGCACAATTTTGTTAAATAGAGATATCATCTATAAATCGGGATGACTGCATATAAAAATATTGAGTACTTTTAGAGAAATATTGCGCGCAATTAAAAGAAAATGCACGTTTGTAACATTCTGAGATAAACTTCTGTAAAATAGCCTTTTAATAATTACTTATTGAGAATAGAGAATTTATGGTAAAAACGTATATTCGTAAAACCGGATAAGTCAGTTTTGCTTCGAACTGAGCGACTGTCTAGCAGGAAATAGCTGAAATATTTAGTTCTGGCAAAAAGCAGAAAAAGTCACTAAAATATCTCCATATGGGAATTTGTGCAGTTTCTGTGTTTCGAAATTTGTTTTATATATATATTTTTTTATGTTTGCTAAAAAAAAAATAAAAATAATAAATACGAAGACATTTAAAGATTTGAAAATTTTTATATTATTGTGCGTTGAATATTTAATAAGGATTTATTTTCGCAGTAAAGCTGTTCTTATTATTTACGGGCGCATTTATATGTAATTGCTTTCCGATCACAATTTTCTTACGCTAAGACCGGATATCCTAAATGAGATAGACAAAGAAATATTGAACGACAAATATAAGAGAGACTGTCATTTTTCTACAAAAAAAAAACATATAAAACATATAAAAATAAACTACAAATAAAACATATAAAAATATATTTTTGGCATTTTCTCAAATTGTGAAATTATTTAGTTAAAGTTGTAAAATAAAACACTTTGTTCTTTTTCATAAAGAAGTCTAAATTATTTCACTTTCTGTATCATTAACATATACATGCTGTCTTACTTCACTGTCACATGATTTGAATTTTTCATGAAAAAACATTCATTAATAAAATTGTGATAAACAAATCATATATTTATGATGCTATTATATTGATAGGAAACATGCAGGCTATTAATGAAAAGAATCTTTAAAATGTGTAGACAATTCTGTCTTCCAGAAACAAGTAAATTTAAAGTATTCTATTTTACCTGGTTTTCTCTTACCTGGCACATTTTTAGTCATAACTAGCGTAATTGCAAGAAATGTTTCTGTACTGTTCGTTTTTAAATGCCCAGAAAATATTGCGCGTTCCTAAATTTATTTCACAAACATCAAAATTTTCGAAGAATTAGTTTGGAAGGCTAGTTAAATATCAAGATTCTCAAATGTACCTACAGAGCAAAAATCAGACATTTAAAACGCAGATAAGTTTTAAGAACTTTAAGCGCATGCTTTTTCGGTGCAGATGCCGCAAACGTAGCGAGGATCTTTTTAGTGTCAAAATGACGATTTTTCGCCTTGTGTGTCAAACCGGTGATTTTGGCGAGATTTGTAATATGGCAATCCAGTAGATCAGATCGCGCATATTAATCAAAAGTTGCATTCTTGACACTGTGTGCGTTTTATGATAAATTAAAAATTGAGTGTGTTATATAATAAGTTAAATATTGCGTTTGTTTTACAATAAATTAAACACTGTGTACGTTATAGGGTAACTCTAGAATGGCCATAGTTTTTAAAGATTGAAATAAAAATTCTTAGAATGCGAATAAGAGAAATATTTATGCATATTTAAAATCCTTATACATATTCCCATTATACTTTATCCAAAAAATAATTAAATATTGAGAACGAACAGTGGGGAAAAATTTTAATTAAAATGACATATGGCCATCTCTCCTTCAAGTCGAGGAGAGATGGCCATCCAATACAAGACAGGAAAACTGAAGTTAAAATAGCAAAACATAACACATTTGTCTGTGTTAATCATGAAACACATATTGCAATTTGTTAAAAGTTTCTTAAAAGACCGTATAGTAAAATAAAATGTAACGTACGTACTGCAAAACATTCAGATACCTAATTCAACAAAAAAATTAAACCACTAAATTAAATAAACATTAAAATTTCACTTGCTTTTTATAATCGAACAACACAGCTGCACGTCCGTCGCAATGAATGAACTCGTTGAACAATTTCCTACGAACAAAGATTATGCTGCGATCTATGATAGAGTTTTGGAAATATTTAGCTTGGCCATCTCTCCTAATGGCCATCTCTTCTAGAGCTACCCTACAATAAAATAATTTATGTGTGTTATAAAAAAACTGTGCTTTTTAAATTATAATAAATGTGTGGATTTTAGAATAAAACTGTGTGTTTTGATCTTAAAATTAATGTGTGTAATTTATAAAAAAACTGTATGTGTTTTATAATAAAGTAAATTCTTTCATAATAAAATAAAACTAACATGCTGTTTTTACAAGCTAGGCCTAACAAGTATTCGAAAACTGGGTTTTCTCGCTAAAGTAGCGCAAAAAAAGAGAATCCCGCCAACCCTGGTACGCCTGCGACATCTGTTCCCTTTTTTTCGTGAATCAAACTAAAAAAAACATAAACTAAACTATATAAAATCGTAAATATTAACATTAAAAAAACATAAATTAAGCAAAATTTTAAGTATAAACCATAACATTGTCCTTAAATAAAAACATATACATAAACTGAAAAAAATCATACTAATAATGTTGTTTTTCTAAGAATTAATTTTTGATTGATTTATATTTTCTAATTGATTTGTTTAATACGTAAATATGCGTATACAATTTGCAGTACAAATAATAATATCCATAAGAATATTAATCTTGATCAAAGTATTAGAAGAAGCATATTTCTTATAAGCCAGCAAAATATTAAATTGAAAAAATAAATAAATTGAAAAAGAAAATGATATTACTTCACTTTTGTTAAAACTTTTATATGACCAGTTAATGATTGAATGATAAATGTTTTAAAATACATAAATATGTAAAAAACTAAAACAACCTACAAACGGCAATTGATATTGGCTTTAGGGGGGTTCTGGTGTTCGAAATTTTCAACAGAAAATCGCATTTTAATTTTTTTCTATTATTAAAAAACTACCGAGTTAAATAAATTAAATAAAGAAAACCGCGTATTTCTACGATGATTAGATCAGTAAATACACTGTAAAAAATATGTGTAGTAAAATTACTGCAGAGATTCCAGGCATTGTCCATAAAAAGACTGTTTTGTCCCTAGATAAACGAGCTTTAGTCTTACAAAAACGGGTTTTGACGGTAAAACGTGAAGTTTACGGAAATTGACCGTTCAGCTTGAAAAAGGTGAATTTTCCTTAAAATTACGCCAGAAATTCACGGAGAAAGTCTGTGAATTTTCAAATTTTTTTAACAGTGTATAAATTTTTTTTATTGTACTGTCAGTACTGTCCTCACGTAACTAATTGTTTAAGTCCATTTATAACACAATGGATTTTTTCATATTTTTTGTCATGTTTAAAACAATATAGACTAGTGTGCAATACAAGGATTCCAGAGCATTTTTTGGTTTACCTCTATCTTAAAAATTGGCTGAGATAGAGCATTTTGAAATTCTAGGGTGGCTGACATTTTGAAACAAAACACCACATTAACGCGATTACTCGCAAATTATTTTCTTTCATTGTTGTAATAATTCTCCCAATCATACGCATAAAACTATATATTCATATCCGTTAGCGCCAAAATTGGCGACATTGGCGACAAAATTGGCAAAATTGTTGACATTTGGCGAAATATCGCCAAATTTGGCGACCAAAATAAGTCTTCATAAATGAAGCCAATTTGGCTATAGTTTAATAATTTGGCGAATTTCTTATTCTAATTCAGTATTAACGAATCTTTTGTAAACGTTTTCTTTGCAGTTTAGCTTGCTGTTTTCGTGTAACATTAGCTAAAATTTTAAAACGAAGATATAGGAAAGCTACCTTTTCCCCCCGGTACAGGCCGGAAGGACTTTTTCGTGTTCAGTTTTTTTTTACAACGAAACAAAATAGAAAGGTATAAAGCCTACTTCTCACGATTTTTTTAAAAGTGACATTACTAATCTTTTATTAAAACTTCTACTTGACAAGTAACTGATCGAATGATACTTTTTCAAAATAAATAAATATGTAAAAACTGAAAGAGTCTAAATTATACGTTTACTATTTGCTTTATATCTCTCTTTAGGAAAGTGTGGTGTAAAAGAATACCGTTAGAGGAATTGTGTGGTGGATTCTGCACAATAATGAGACATGCTGATTGATTGGAGGCGTTTGTGAAAGTTCCCAGTTAAAGTTCATTTACAGTATACCGTTGCTCAGACCTTCGTCATTTCCTAGTTTTGCATTAAGGAAAAGAGCAAATCACTTCTAATGTAAAATGATTTTTGTTTGGTCTTTCAGGCACGTATAAGTGGATATAAGTGAAATGAATCAAACATTGTCTTAAATATGATAAATTCCAGCAAATATACTGTTTTGTATTCAGTTATTTTTTACCAGGAAACAAAATAGAAAGGTAAAAATCGTACTAGTGATGCTTTTTTTAAAGGTGTCATTACTAATCCTTTGTTAAAATTTCTTCTTTGCAGCTAACTAATTGAATGATAAATTTTCAAAATAAACAAATATGTAAAAACAAGAAAGTGTCTAAATATGTGATTACTCTTGGCTTTATATCTATCTTTAGGAAAGTGTGGCGTAGAAGAATGCCGTTAGAGAAGCGGTATAGCGGATTCTACACAATAATGAGGCATGCTGATTGATTGGGGACGATTGTGAAGTTCCCAGTTAAAAGTTCTTTTTAATTATAATGTTGCTTTGCACAAATCTTCGTCATTTTCTAGTTTTGCTTCAAGAAAATGAGTAAATAATTTTACTTACCCATCATACGTAGTTTAGGGTAAGTCTTGTAATATTTTTGAAAATCGAAAAAAAATATTGACGGATTTACACGTTTAAGATACTGGAGATTCCGAAAAACATATTTTTAGAAAAAAAAAAATGTTGCCGTCCGTCTGTCTCTGTGTGTATGTCTGTGTGTCTGTGTCTCTGTAAACGCTCTATCTCTCGAACAAATTGAGATAGAGGCTTGAAATTTGGTATGTACTTAGTATGTAATAATGGAAAGAAGCTTATTGAATTTCAGTAACCTCGATTATCCGGAACTATTTTTTTCGGACTCTCGAAATAATCGTTCTGATAAAAGGTATATAAAAATTTTCGAAATTGTTTATTTTAAGGAGTGAGAATAAAACACAATACAAAAACATAAATTTTGCATCAAGAATGAATTTGATCGTATAATGAGTTGCCGAGATATTTGTAATCCAATTTCCACACTCTTCGAATTTTCATGACCCTGTATTTCATTCAAATTTCAATTCAAGGATATATTTTAATTGGAAGTGCGACGCTTAATCCGACGCAGTAAACCGTTAGTTAATATGATTATCAATTTCGGAGTTATAAAGATTTTTCTTTTACGCAATTTAGTAATAGAATATTTGAAGTTTATGACGTCATCAAGCCATGATTTTATTCAAATTGCAATGCAATTTATAAATAGTTTACACATGTTTTATTTTCATACTTTATACTATGCATTACATGATGGGTAAGTATTACGGCGGCCCCCAACGACTAATTTAATGTGAAATGATTTTGGTTTGTTCTTTTAGGCAGGTATAAGTGGATATAAGTGAAATGAATCAAACATTTTCTTAAATATGTTAAACTTCAAAACAACATGTAGTTTTCTATTCATTTTTTTAAAAAAGAAACAAAATAGAAAGGTATAAAGCCTACTTCTGATGCTTTTTTTTAAAGGTGACATTACTAATCTTTTTCTATTTCACAAGTAACTGATTGAATGATACATTTTCAAAATAAATAAATATGTAATAAAAGAAAACTGCCCAGTTAAACTGACGGCATTGAGCTCACAGGCTATTCACACTAACTGTAAATTATATTCTTATTTCAAAGAATTTGAAATAAGCCCTCGAAAAATGAAGAAATCGACAATATATTAAGAGGGGGGAACCATCCCCCGTTTCTCCTTCTTATAATTAACCAATGAACCCATAAAACTAATCAGAGAAGCGCCTTACCACAATGAACCTATATACAAATTTTGAAAAAATCGGATAATTCTGCATGAAAAATCCATTTATCTAAATTAAGGGGGGGGGGGTCAGCCCCCCGTCCCCCCTTTATACTTAACCAAAGAACCCCCAAAACTAATCAGAGAAGCGCCTTATCACAACGAACATATATATAAAATTTGAAGAAAATCGGATTTATTCTGCTTAAAAAACCCATTTATCTATATCAAGGGGGGTTAGTCCCCCCCGTTCCCCCCCCTTTATACTTTACCAGTGAACCCCCAAAACTAATCAGGAAAGTGCCTTACCACAATGAGCCTATATACAAAATTTGGAGTAAATTGGATAATTCTGCATGAAAAACCCATTTATCAAAATTAAGGGGGGGGGGGGTAGCCGCCGTTTCCCTCCTTTACACTTCAACAATGAACCCCCAAAACTAATCAGGAAAGAACTTTATCACAATGAACCTATATACAAAATTTGAAGAAAATCGGGTAACTCTGCATGAAAAAAATAATTTATCTAAAATAAGGGGGGAGGATTAACCCCCCCCCCCGTTACCCCCTTTATACTTAACCTATGAACCCCCAAAACTAATCAGGAAAGAACCTTATCACAATGAACCTATATACAAAATTTGAAGAAAATTGGATAATTCTGCATGAAAAAACCATTTATCCAAATTAAGGGGGGTTAGCCCCCCGTTCCCCCCCCCCCCTTTATAGTTAACCAATCAATCCCCAAAACTAATCAGGGAAGCGCCTTATCACAAGGAACCTATGAACAAAAGTGGAAGAAAATCGGATAACTCTGCATGAAAAATTCATTTATCTAAATTAAGGGGGAGGATTCTCCCCCCCCGTTAGCCCCTTTATACTTAACCTATGAACCCCCAAAACTAATCAGGAAAGAACCTTATCACAATGAACCTATATACAAAATTTGAAGAAAATTGGACAATTCTGCATGAAAAAAACCATTTATCTTATTTAAGGGGGGTTAGCCCCCCCGTTCCCCCCTTTATAGTTAAACAATCAATCCCCAAAACTAATCAGGGAAGCGCCTTATCACAAGGAACCTATAAACAAAATTGGAAGCAAAACGGTTATTTCTGTCAAGAGTTATCGCGTTACGTACGTACATACGTACATACATACATACATACATACATACATACAGAACGGGCGGGCACATAAGCTCTTAGGCTTTGATAGCCTGTGAGCTAAAAACTGAAAGAGTCTAAAATATGCGATTACGATTGGCTTTATATCTCTCTTTAGGAAAGTGTGACGTAAAAGAATACCGTTAGAGAAGCGGTATGGTGGATTCTGCACAATAATGAGGAATGCTGATTGATAGGAGACGATTGGGAAATTTACCAGTTAAAAGTTCTTTTTAATTATATTCTTGCTTTGCTCAAACCTTCGTCATTTTCTAGTTTTGAATCTAGAAAAAGAGTAAATCATTTTTAATGTAAAAGGATTTTAGCTTCTTATTTTTGGAAAGTATAGGTGGATATAAGTGAAATGAGTCAAACATTGTCTTAAATATGAAAAATTCCAGCAAATATACTGTTTTGTATTCAGTTGTTTTTTTACAAAGAAACTAAGTAGAAAGGTATAAAGCGTACTAGTGATGCTTTTTTTAAAGGTGGCAATACTAATCCTTTGTTAAAACTTCTTCTTGGCAGGTAACTAATTGAATGATACATTTTCAAAGTAAACAAATGTGTAAAAACAAGAAAGAGTCTAAATATGTGATTACTATTGGCTTTATATCTCAGTTTAAAAAAGTGTGACGTAAAAGAATACCGTTAGAGAAGCGATATGGCGGATTCTGCACAATAATGAGACATGCTGATTTATTGGTGATGATTGGGAAAGCTCCCAGTTAAAAGTTCTTTTTAATGATAATGTTGCTTTGCTCAAATCTGCGTCATTTTCTGGTTTTACTTCAAGAAAATTTGTAAATAATTTTACTTACCCATCATACGTAGTATAGGGTAAGTCATGTAATCGTTTTGAAAATCGAAAACAATTTTTTGACGGATTTACACGTTTTAGATGTTAGGAAAGTGATTTCTGATATAAACATTTCATCTAGTATCGTGAGCCTGACTATTCATCCATCCGATTTCAAACTGGTGAAACGAAACACGTGTGCTGACAAAGTACTTTTTCTGTTTTCTGTGAGATTCTCATTAAAGAATTTACACGTGTAACCTCGAGAGTTCAAGGCTATATGACGTAGACTTGACTGTGTTTTCTCTCATCCAAGAATAATATACTTTAGTCTCTGAGTAACCTTTTTTAAATGCAGACCTGCTGAACACTTCTCTTAAAATATATGTTTTAACTTTTTTATAGTGTGATGTAAATTTAATAATGTAAATTAATCTTTTTTTTTTCTTTTAATAGTAATTAAATATTTAAATTAGAAAATATATCCTGAAGCAATATTTATTCAGACAAGATATCGGGTTTTATTCTCATCAGTGATATGAAAAAGTGATTAAATAGTGCCATTGGATTTATTCTCAAGTTGGATAATACTTACCACACCTTCGCGGAATCAACAGGTAGGATAAATCTTATCTACCTTTCTTTTACTGTCATGAAGTATTTTAAGTGAAATTTAAGAATAAAATAGAAGAAGCATTTATTTGCCTTAGTTCTCAAAATTTATCAGATTATGAGCGCTGATGATTGAACAAGGCAAAACCGCTCTCTAATAAGAAAGAGAAATAAAATCAATAACTATATTTTAAATAATAAATCATTGTTTTAAAGATTAATAGAAACTATCAAAGTATTAATAAAATTAATAAAAATAAAACATTATGGCTTCAAATACGAAAGAAATATGTCACATAGAAAAACTGAACTCCAACAATTACGCGGTTTGGAAGTTCAAATTAGAGATGTTGTTAATGAAAGAGGATTTAATCAACCAGATAACTGATGATACGCCAAACCCCTTAACAGGCGATTGAACGAAAAAAGACAATAAAGCCAGGGCTATTATAAATTTGAGCTTAGAAGACTCCCAACTGATTTATATAAAAACGAAACATCAGCTAAAGCTACATGGTTAGCATTAAAAACAATTCATGAGCGCGCGAATTTATCTAGTAAATTATATTTACTGAGAAAATTGTATAGTATAAAACTAGCTGAAAATGGTAATATGAATGACCATATAGTTAAAATATTAGAAACCGCTGATAAGTTAAAGTCTATAGGAGAAGAGATTAAGGACTCTCATCTACAGTGGCGGACAAAAAAACTGCATCACCTGCGAAAAAGTGGAAAACGCTGCAAATAATGTTTTTCAAGTACAGGTATTATGGAAGGATGCTATTTTTACGATAAAATACAGTTGTAGGATTAATCTCAATTAAATTTTATTGGGATTTATAAATTATTTACACATAAGTATTTGGAAAAATGGAAAAAAGTGAAAAACGCAATGTTTAAAAAAACTTGGAACAAAGTAATAGATGCACAAATTCTGTAGTTAATGTAAATTCTACATAACTGCAATCATATTACATATACTTAGATGTGTATACATGCATAAGGATCACTTCAGTATTTAGTAGATCATCCACGACCTGAGATGGCAGCCTTGCAGCGGTCCGGCATAGAATATATCAATACTGAATGTAATCCTGGCCAATTTCATGCAACCAGACCCTAATAATACTTTCCTGCAGTTTTATCTTAGTAGCAGGCTTCTGAGCAGCACTTTTTTGTACCCATTATATGCCAACAATTTTCAATGGGATTCAGGTCAGGACTATTCCCAGGCCATTCCAAAACTTTAATACCAGATTTTGTCAGGTAAGCCGTCATCTAAAGGGGGGAAATTGGGTGAAAATTACTTTTCCAATATTCTTAATGTTATGGATATTAAAACTTGTAAATTAGGCAACAAAATATTTCATGAATAAGTTAGATTGTACTAACTTATTCATGCCTTACCGATTTCGCTGTATTGCAGGGTGCAGGGTCCTATTGAAAAATACAATTTCTAGCACCTTTAAAATGATCCTTTATAGCTGGTTTTAAACACTCCTCCAAAATCTCAGTATAAACGGATGCATTCACAGTTCCAGTAATAAGTTTCAGACGTCCAACTCCTTTGCTGGATATACATCCCCAGACCATTTGGCTGACTGGGAATTTTACAGTAGGCGATATGCAGTCTGGATGATAAGATTCACTTTTACGTCTCCGAACATACCGCTTACCTTCTGATCCACGTAGGTTGAATTTTGATTCGTTCGAAAAAATTACTGAATCCCACTGAGCCTTTGTCCATGAAATATGCTCTTTTGCCCAAGAAAGTCGTTTCTGCATCATTTTCTTGTAAGTAAAGGCTTTTTCTTTGGGCGATAAGTATGCAAATCTCATTCCACAAGGCGTCTTTGGATAGTTCTTGCGCTTAAATTAACATCACAGACTTTCTCAAATTCAACTTTTAAGCGAGGAGCACTTGCATGACGATTACTTAGAGACATCCGTTTCAGATATCGATCATCAGGATTTGTAGTCACACTCTTTCGTCCCGATCCAGCCTTTCTCTCAACATTACCAGTTTCACGCTCTAATTTAATCGTCCTCCAAACTGTCAATTGATTGCAACCAATTTTTTTAGTGATCACACGTGTCGAATAGCCTTCTTTAACTAAAGCAAGTATCACACTTTTTTTTCTTGCGTCAATTGAACATACGAAGCCATCATTTGACTACTTAAAGAACAAGACAAATGGCCGTTTTTCCCCTTTGCCGCACTATTTTTAAAAATTTGATGGCGCAATACTTCGTAAGGGGTATATTATCCAATAGGAATGTAGAATGATATCTTATCTTGCTTTCAAGCAACTAAGATTAATTTATTTGGACGAAATAACTCATTACATTGCAAAATGTTAATTTTTCTAGGTGATGCAGTTTTTGTGTCCGCCACTGTATCTGCACTTTTGTTGTGCTCCCTTCCACCTAGCTATGATACTCTGATCACGGCATTAGAGGCCCGATCAGAGACCGAATTAAACTCTGAATTTATAAAAGGAAAACTTACAGATGAATTTCAAAGGAGACAAGAAAGCTCCAATTCATCGCATGAAAATGTATACAAAACCTTTAATAAACAAAAACAAAACACTAGGGCATATCCAAAAAGAGAACAAAACCTTTTTTGCACGAATTGCAAAAGAAAAAACCATGTGCGACAAAATTGTTGGTTTCTTAAGAATAAAAATTCTAAGAACCAAACAAATGAAAAATACAGACAAAATTCGTCTTTATGCTTTGAAGCAATTAATTTTACTCCGGAAACAAAAGCAGAAACAAACACACAAATTCAAGAGATTAAAAGCGAAGAAAATCAAAACACTTTAGAAAATACAGTGTCTCGAACATGCTATTTGAAATTTTGGATAACTCAGAAGATTATATTATATTTTCGTTCGTGGTTATAGCATATTTTCATAAAATAAGAAACATCGGTCATTTTTTACAGTGTACCATGAAACTTTTGATCTGTAAAATTTAGACATGCACTGTAAAATAATCTAAACTATGCGAAACTGAAAACAGTTGTTTGCAGTACAGCAATTACGAAAAAAAAATCAAGTTTTTTTTTTTTTTTTTTTTTTTTTTTTTTTTTAACTTTTGAATCATTCCTGGTCAAATTTTTCCACAACAGTATATAAATGCAGCTTCCTAGTAGTTTTTATATTTTAAAGAATCGTTTTTGATACATTTTATGGAATTTATGGAAATAGTTATACATTATTTTCCAAAACATTTTTGTGCTTTCGTATATTTTTACAAATCTGTTCATAACTTTTAAATAATTACAAGTTGATGAAATAATAAAATCTGAGATTTAACACTTGGAGGTAAATAATTTTACAACCTGCTGTACTTTGTCTTTCGAATATATAGAGATAAATATTTAGAAATCGTAATTTACCCCAAAACTGTAGAATATTCCAATTATTACTAACCCAGCCAATTGTTTCCGTGGTCGTGATCCTGAAATTTTGTTGTTGAATCTCATGCGTTCAAGATATTGACAATAAATAAAAACTATAGAGCTATTTAATTTACCCATACGTCATAAGTAAAATAAATTCAAATCCAATTGATAGGTCATCATAACTTGACGTCATCTCAAGATCAACATCTTGGCTTGTTACATTCATATGACTTGAGAATACACACACACACACACACACACACACACACACACACACACACACACACACACACACACACACACACACATATATATATATATATATATAGATAGATAGATAGATAGATAGATAGATAGATGTAGATAGATAGATAGATAGAAAGATATAGATACATAGATAGATAGACAGATAGATAAAAATAAATCGTATATGTTAAAATAATTGTAAAAATGAAAGATAATAAAGTATCAAATGAGAGAGTGAAAATATAAAAATGATAATAAAGATATTAATAATTCGCAATATAAAAACTAAGAAATAAATGTAAAAAAAAAACTGTAAAGACATATAGGTTTTGTGTAAAAAGTGAAGCATTAATGGTACAAGTTGAAGATGTAATATATAGTTACAGTGTGGATATGAAATTTGATTAACATACTATTTAGCTAATTTTAAGAATGTATTTTAAAATATTTAAAAAATAATTCACACTTCTTAAATATTGTTCCTTTTTGTGTGTGGTTACATACATATTTCTATGTCTGCATTACATACATATTTCGTGGTTACATACATATTAACGCACAAATGAAAAAAAGGCACAAAAAATTACATACGGCCGTTTCGAGGATTCTTAGATTCCCTTCCTCAGTGCAAAAAATAAATAAATAAATAAATAAATAAATAAAAATTAAATGGGTTATAGCCCTCGGTTATAGCCATGAGTACTGGCAAGATTGAAATATACTCGGGGCTATAACCCCCCCTTTTTTTTTTTTGCACGGATATATATTTTTTTTGGAAGGGGATCTAAGAATCCTTGAAACGGCCGTATGTAATTTTTTGTGTCAATTTTTTCATTTTTGCGTTATAACGTTGTTAATGGTTTTAGTTTATGAATTAAAATTCGCACAAAGTGTTTGATTTATGCTTAAATAGATACATAGGTAGATGGACAGATAGATTCAAATAAATCGTATGTGTTAAAATAATTATAAAAATGAAAGATAAAAAAGTATCAAATGAGAAAGTGAAAATGTAAAAATGATAGTAAAGATAAAAAAAATGTGAAGCAACTAGATTTGGAGTCAAAAGTGAAGCATTAATGGTACAAGTTGAAGATGTAATATATATTTACAGTGTGGATATAAAATTCGATTAACATACCATTCAGCTAATTTTAAGAATATATTTTAAAACATTTAAAAAATAATTCACACTTTTTAAATATTGTTCTTTTTGTGCATGGTTACGTACATATTTCTATACAAAATTACTAGTAAAATGTGTTCTATGCTAAATAATGCTTCCCAAATGATATGTATGGTTTTATGTTTCTTTCAACCGCTCAGCCAATTCTGTTCCATCTAACTTTACATTAACGTAAAATAAATGCCATATCCAGAAACCTTCAACAATACTTCATATGCTGACCAAGTGTTTTCAAATAATTCATATGTATCTTAATGATCACATATTTCATAAATGTTGTACACTGACTTTGTTTTGACAAGCAGCCTTGATTAAAATTTTAATCACCGTAGTACATTTTCTCCAAAGTAATTTTTTCTCTAAATGACTACAACGTTAATTTTTTTTTCTTCAATTTAAAAAAAATATATATATTTGAATAAATAACATCAAAACACATTTACTATGTTATTTATCATCTATACTGATATTATAAATGAGTAAAGATTGTTTTTTTGTTTGTTTGTTTGTTTGTAGGGGGTAATCTCTGGAACTACCGAGCCGATTTCAAAAGTGATGGTGGTAAATTGATGGTGACAACCCCTGCTCCAACATAGGCTATATTTCATGTCTGTGATACTAACCCCAGGAGAGGGGGGTTGAAGGAGCGTATAACGTTCTAAAATTGCGATTTTTTTTATACTGAAGGAGCTAGAAATTTGAAATTTGGCTTTGTAGCTATTTATAAGATGTAAATGCTCTCTAAGAACAAATAAAAAAAAATTAAATTGGTGAAATGAGCGAAAAGTGTTCTAAAAACATTCTAAATTACAATTTCTGTGGGATCTCAGGAACTATAGAACCGATTTCAAAAGTGATGGTGGCAAATTGATGGTGAACATCTCGGCTCCAACATAGGCTATATTTTTAATCGGTGCTACTAATCCCAGGGGGGTGCAAGAGCGAAAAACGTTCTAAAATTGCATTTTTTATACTGAAAGAGCTAGAAATTTGAAATTTATCATTGTAGTTACTTATAAAATGTAAATGTTCTCTAAGAAGAAAAAAAAAAGAAATTTAACATGCTGTAATAAGCGAAAAGCGTTTTAAAAATATTCTAAATTACAATTTCTACGGAATCTCTGGAACTATAGAGCCGATTTCAAAAGTGATGGTGGCAAATTGATGATGACGATCCCTGCTCCAACATAGGCTATATTTTATGTTGGTGCCACTAATCCCAGGGGGGTGCAGGAGCGAAAAACGTTCTAAAACTGCAATTTTTTTTTTACTGAAGGAGCTAGACATATGAAATTAGGCATTGTAGTTACTTATAAGATGTAAATGCTCTCTAAGAACAAATAAAAAAAAAAAGAAATTTAAAAGGGTGAAATAAGCGAAAAGCGTTCTAAAAACATTCTAAATTACAATTTCTACGGTATCTCTGGAACTACAGAACCGATTTCAAAAGTAATGATGGCAAATTGATGATGACAATCCCTGCTCTAACATAGGCTATATTTTATGTTGGTGCCACTAATCCCAGGGGGGTGCAAGAGCGAAAAACTTTCTAAAATTGCAATTTTTTTTTATACTGAAGGAGCTAGAAATTTGAAATTATGCGTTGTAGTTACTCATAAGATGTAAATGCTCGCTAAGAATAAATTTTTTAAAAATCGAAATTCAAAAGGGTGAAATGAGCGAAAAGCGTTCTAAAAACATTCTAAATTACAATTTCTACGGAATCTCTGTAACCACAGAACCGATTTCAAAAGTAATGATGGCAAATTGATGGTGATAATCCCTGCCCCAACAGGCTCTTTAATAAAAAGCTATGCGTTGCTGACGACTGGGTTTTTCGCTAATTGTTACCACAGATTAAACTCGGAAAATGAAACATTTGAAGTTACTGAAAAAATAGTAGCTCGAAAAGTATTTGGCAGAAAAATGTTAGGCAAACTGCGTTTGAAAGGTAAAAAATTGTATTTTTCTTGATATAAATTTTAAATCTAATGATTATGCCATTTTTCAAATATTGAATTTGAAAAATTACCAAATTTCACAATGGAGTACCATAGCGAAACCTTCATGCGTAAAAAGATAATGATAAGGGCGACGTGTCCTGGCGTGTATATTGGCTATAGCACGAGTCACAAATTATAGTAGCCTTATTATTCTGTTAAAATATAAAAGTGAATTATGAAATGTCAAATCGGAATGTAATCTCGGAAAATGAAACATTTGAAGTTGCTGAAAAAATATTATTTCATAAAAGTTAAAAGCCGTCACGTATTTTACCTATTAACATTATAAAAATAATAGGATATTTCATTCTTGGAAATTATTTGTATTTAAATTTCACGTCAATTTTGTTTTCAATTTTTCTATCATCAATTCATTAATATTAATTTTACACATACGTGAATTTGTGAATACTCATTATTATTATAAGTAAATCATGGGTATGTTTAATTGAAGTATTATTAATTTAGCTCTTATAACATTGATAATTTGATACAATTATATTTGGATTACATCTCATTTAAAACTTTTCAAGGTACCTTTTGAATCTAGTAAGTACATTTGTACGATATATACAGATCTATACGCAAACATATAGCCATACTTCGATATCATAATGTGTTTGAAAATAAATTATAAGTTACGATTCAAAAAGAAAGCTTATAGTTTTATACTACATTTACACCGCTTTATCAGTTCTGTTTAATCTAACTTTACAAAATCTCAAATTATATGTCATATCGAGAACTACAGACCAATACTTTAGAAGCTGAATAAGTGTTTTCAGATACTTCATATGTAAGTTTAATGAATTCATATATCATAAATTTCTCCAGTAACTTTACTTTGAGTGTAATAGTTGATCAAAATTTATAGCACTTTAATAGATCTGCATAAATATGACATTTGCTGGAAACTTTAAAAATATTCAGATAGTTTCCAAGTTATAAGACGAAAATGATTGTCAAATAAGTAGTAATTCTCTATTAAGTTAGTTGTAATTCTCTAATAATAGATATACAAATCATAGAAAATATTTCATGTTATTTACTCTCACATAGCATTACAAAAATAATGTATTCCTTTCTGGAAATATATTTATGTTTAACCTTCACTTTTAACATACATATATATATATTTCAATTTGAATATTTTTTCACCCGCTAGATAATTGATATTAGCTTTTCATTTTCTTCAATCCGACTCACTTTACTAAAAATTGTTTTGAAACATTAAACTCTTGTAATGCTTTTGCATTAAAGAAACTGAGGAATAAGATATAAAAAAGTGATCCTTGGTAATTAGCATTTTCCTGTAATAAAAAAGCCTACCATTTTTTGTATCTTTTTCTATTATAAAAAACATTAAATGGAATAAAATTTTTCTAATTAATTCAAAGATACAATACAAATTACAGGCAAAAACATGCAAATATTTTAGTTAATCTTATATGATTTGTTTTTAGCATTTTAACACAATTATTATTATTTTTTAATCAGTCATTTTGTTGTAATTCATCTTATAACTACAGACATTTTCAGTTTATATATATACACTAGTTAAAAGTAGACACATTAAAAAGATTTTTAAAGAAATATTAATTTTGTTTTGAGAAATATATTGCAAAAAAGGTTTTAATAGATTCAGAAAGGACAAATGTTTAGCATTGAATTTTCATTATTGATGATGAGATTTTGCTTCTAATGAAAATGTTTCGATTTTTGCCACTCATATTTTTTATTATAAACTTTAGCATTTTTTCCTCGTTTAATATCATTTTATCGATCAAAGCCACAGCGTGAAACATTTGCAGTTTTTATCAGCTTCGTTAAAGTTTTTCCATTAATTTTCTTTTACAATTTTTATGCCTTTTTTTTACAACTAATTTGGAGGAAGTGTATCTTTTGTTTATTTTCATAATAATCAAACGATTTTAACTGATTATAACTGTTTTTATTTATTATTTTTTTATACACAAATTTAATTAATTGCGAAATTTATCGGAAAAACAATTGTTTTTTACACAGTTCTTGAGTTGACAAGTTAATTTCTAAATAAAATATTTTTTCTTTATCCTGCATGTGTCTACCCTGTTCATGGTATCTATCGTCAGAAAATAAATCAGATTTTTTTAGAAAAACAGTAAATTCCCCGGAATTGTATTTAATTTGATATTTCTTATTGGTATAGAATCCACGAGAAAAAAAAATACTTGTTCATACTTGTTACATACTCATTGTTAAAAATACTTGTTAAAATACTCTTCAGGAATGTCCTCACCTGCCTCACAGATATGATGTTCCAGTTTCGCTAAACTTTGTGGGATTTGTAGGTGTAAACTGTGTCTTTTAAGTGATCCAACAGAATGAAATCGCGAGGATTCAAATACGTTGAATATTGTCATTTAGATTTTTCAGCTTAAAGCGCCACACATTGGCGAAATTTTAAACTAATTTTGAAATCGTGGGGTTAAAAATTTATTACTTTTCTAATACAGATGCAACAAAGCGGGCTTTCCTATGGTTAACTGTTTTAAAATTATTTACTTTTGTAAAGTGTCCTTACTTTTTAGGAAACCCGCTATATATATTGAGAATACCATAATATACATTACAAAGTTACGTGCATCCATTAACACTTGTTAGCTACTCTATTATTATATAGTATATTTAAACAGACTTTCTGTCGTTTGGCATATTTTATTCTTTAAGATGTGATATACATACATAATTCTTCAATTTCAAATTTAGAAAATTGTGATTGTTTTTGGCTATTCATCTTGTTTTAAATTATTGTGTTTCTTAAAGGTATAGGTTCTTTAAATAAAAGTATTCATCACCTAATTACTCTGCTGAAAATCATCATATAAAAATATGATAGGTGTCAATGGATTCGTAATAACGTCTAATTAATGCTATGCTTACATATTTCTTAAGTGGTCGTCTATATATAAAAACTGTACCAAATTTGAAAATGTTCAATACCAACACTCAAATTTGGCATTGTATTTCACAATTTCGGTGAATTTTTTGTTTGAATACCAAACGGGAAGTCATTCGGTCAAGATGTTTAGGTATTATGCAGGAATAAATTTTGGATTTCCTAATTTTAAATTCATTATTAATTATTGCAAAACCGATTGCAATGGTGGTAGTGTTTTATGTATACCTCAAAGTTTTTTATGTATACCACATCTTATGTATACTGATGTGAGGAACGAGATGTAAATTTGGATTTGCATATTTTGAAGCTTCAAGGAATTGATTTATGTTCAATAATTATTAGGTTATAATTTATGTTAGATTTCACCTATACAAAATATACAGAAAATATACATAGTCCCGATGCTTATTTTCGAAAAATTATTCATTGCAAGATATAAGTTTTTATCCGAAAAAAATATTTTTAGAAGCTTCAAATATACGAATACAAAATTGAAGCTCTTTAACCAAAGTAATTTTAAAATTACTCTTAAAAAAAAAACCCGCTATGGAATTTGTCCTGCAGCGAGTAATAACGAATTTAACATTAAGAGTTCTAAATTTTACACCTGCGTAATTCCTAATCTACTTGACGGAATGACCAATTCATTCTGCTTGTAAGTTATATTTGAAGAGTTATATATTTATCATG
This sequence comes from Maratus michaelseni, assembly GCA_963931845.1. NCBI lineage: Eukaryota > Metazoa > Arthropoda > Arachnida > Araneae > Salticidae > Maratus > Maratus michaelseni. The sequence goes on from OZ007587.1 coordinate 414,236,682, forward strand.
TTCTGTTATATTAGCAATTAAAACTGTAAAGAGTCATTTATTTAAGTAGCACTCAAAGAAAATTATTATATCTATACTTAAATTAATTTATCTATGCTGCTTCTGTCTGAAATTATAGATGAGGTTCTGACCTATACACAATAAGTTAAATAATAATTTAACATATACTTAAAATGTCAGTACTTCAAGAGTTTATATATATATAAAACTTATTATTCTTACATAAAAAAAATAATGGAATTTCATCTGTTTCTTCTGGGAAAAAATATTTATGTTTATTCTGTTATGAGTCATTTAATGTTTTATTTTTCAAATATTTTCATCTCAAACTTTAATTGTTATCTCAAATTTCATTGCTTACTTGTACTCAAAAATTATACTTAATTTGTAATTTCATCTAAGACTAGTGAAATGTCAAATCTCGGTTTTTTACAAAGCCTTGAGGTATAATAATTTCAGCATACCCGCATGCTGGATCATTCACAGGGCTGCTTTGTAAAATATGATTTTTTTAAAAATAAACTTGCCAAGCAGGGCTTGCAGAGGCTAAAGCCATATGGTAGGTCTCCCTGATTGGTTGAATCTGAATCTGAATCTGCTGAAACTGCATGTAAAAATTATTTTTGTGCTGTCTATTTATTATGTAGCAATGACGCAAAACAGAATCCTCTAGATTAAATACACGAATCGAATATGTGTAGATTACCCAAGACCCTATTTCAATCATAGTAAAATACGAACATTCATATTCCTTTAAAATATGTATCCGTTTGAGATGGTTAGATGCAGTAAAACTTGAATAAACAAAATCTCTAGAAACTAGATAACAAAAAGGTTTTAGAAAGGTTTCCGGCTTAGTATGTATACTTATATAGGATTATTTCAGTACTAGACCGGGAGACGGCAGCACAGACAATACAATCACCTCATCGAGTTCACGGCTGAAATTCCAGAACTAGTTAAAACTCGATTTGCATATTAAAACGCAATCGGTCTGCCAAGTCATATCTTGGTAGAAAACAGGTTAAAACCCGATTTAAGCTGTTAAATCGTAAGTTTACCATTGCATTTTCCTGCACTCCGTTTTCCATGTTTTCATACTTTTGTGTGCAGGAAAACACAATGGTAAACCTACGATTCAACAGCTTAAATCGGGTTTTCACGTGTTTTCCACCAAGATATGGCTTGGCAGACCGATTGCATTTTAATATACGAATCGAGTCTTAACTAATTCTGGAATTTCAGCCATGAACTCGATGAGGTGATTGTCTGTGCTACCGCCTTCCGGTCTATAGTGACCATGTAACTTTTCGTATGAAAACAGAATTACGTTTATATGTCCCATTTTCACAGTTTTAGTGTAATATATTTTTCTCATAGATTACTCTTCTGAAATAAAAGAAAAGAATTGAATGTCAGTTTTGGAGAAATTTTCTGAAATGAACTATTGGTAAATTACAAATAACACGAAATAATGTATTATTTGCTTTCAACATATATATGAATAATTGTGTGTGTGTTTTTTTAAGTGATTTCTTTGAGAAAGACAAAATGTGTTTAAAAATTTCAATATTTTGCGAATATTTAAAAACGTTGCATTCGTCAGATAAAAATAAATATATAAATAAAGGATTTTATTCCATTTATAGACTAATATAAAGCATATCGTTTTATCTTTTTTAGTTTAAATCGGGTATCAAACTAAAAACAAAAACAATTTGAAAGTTTTTCCTTTCAAAAATTACATGTTTCACGCAATCAGCCACTTAATTCCTTCTTAATTTTCTAATCATCCTGATCTTCTTTAATTGCCTCCGTCATTTAGAAAACTTTTAAGATAAAAGCCACAACAAAAAAAAAGAAGAAGAAAGAAAAGAAAAGCTCATTCTACACTTTGTTAGGTAAAGTTGTGTAGTAATTAAATCGGTTCACGCCATCTTAAAAGACTAAAACATCTTTTTCCTGAGAAGAAAATAGTGTAGTTTATTTTTAATTTTTTTATGTCAACAATTATGTTTAAAAATGATTGATCATGAGATCAGTAAAGGCAATAAGCTAATATTTTTATTTCTGATAACACACCTTATTAAAAATGTATGCTTGATTAAAATATAATACTTTATGAAGCATTTTGCAAAATTAAATGCCTTAAAGAATGAAACATACTGTGGGCGAATATTTTAGATTACTTCGTTTTCGGTGTGCTCTGTATTGAATATTAATTAATGAATATAACTAAATACTTAAATGAGATGCAAAGGTGAGTATAATATTTAGAAGTTTAATATACAAGATCAAATGAAATAGAGGGCGCTAGCGCACAGATACCTTACAATTTATGGTTCTGCCATGTAGAGTGTATTATCTGAAATATAAACACTACACTTTCATTCTCAGAAGCACCAAAACTCAGATCATTTAACCCGGCAGTATGCCAGTATCGGACTTTTTTCCACCCGCATCAATGCTTGTCTCCTAATCCATCTCACCTTGCAAATAGAATGTGAAATTTTCTTTACAGGTACTTTTTTAGATGCAAATTTGAAATTTGTAGAAAAGTCTGCAGAACGATCATTACTGTCAATTTACCTTTTCACAATATTCCAAAGCTCGAGAGAAAAATGTATAATTTATGTAAACTGCAAATTTATAATTTCATTGAAATGTAATATTCGAATATTAAATGGAAAATGTTTATTGTTTTCCATTTTCTGTATCCGGGGACAGCCGAAAATAGACCAAACGCAACTGTGAAAAAAGACAAGATTACTCTCGGGTTAAATTTTAGTATGACACAATAAAAAACAGTTATAAATATGTTAAATTAAAATTACTAATGTGTTACAATTTTTTTTTTATACCTATATTCATTTAATTTATTTAGTAGATTTAGAAATAGGAAACGCCAAATTCCTCAAAACTTCAAGAACAGACTTCTTTTGGGTTGAAACTGCTCGCAAAATTTGCCTATCTTGTATTAGAGATGTTTTTGTTGGTCGACCTGAACTTTTTTGTAATCGTATTCTCACTTTTTGATAAAATTGCATAAATTCCAGATGTGCTACGCTTCATTTGTTTTGCAATATCAGAAACTTTAACATTTTGACCCTTTAAACGACAAATTTTAGCAATATCAGCAGCAGAGAATTCAACGTTTCAAGGCATTTTCCAACTATTCGACAATTGAAGAAAGAACAGTGATTTTATATTTCGAAGTGGTTATGTTTCAAGTACAGAACGCAGAAAATGCCAATTTTTTCTCATACGGTGGTAATAAAAGCTATTCGATTCATTGTCCTTATATTTTTGAGACAGCTTATTTTGAATTTTATTTTTGTACAAACAATCTGTAATATAAACATAACATTTGTGTATCGTATTAAACTTATATTATGATTTCATATGCTAACTATTTTTTTCGTGATTATTGCTTTATTTTCTTAGCTGTTATTTCGAAAAATCACCTGTTCATATAATTTTGAGACGCACCTTACTATATTTTACATTAAAACTAAATTTATTAGTATATTCAAATTCATTAGCATAATTAATGTCTTTTATAATGATATTCAGTAAATTAAAAAATATATATTTAATTTTTCAATACAAAATTTAATATGACAAAAAACAGACTAAATTTGGGTTCAGCATAAAAGTATACATGAAAATTAATCATACGCAAAATTTCAAGGTTATATGATAATTAGTTTTCAAATGAGAGAGCGTGCAATGTCAATAAAATACAGTTTTGTGAAAAAGGGCTTCAAAGGTAACTTTATAAGATGACAGGAAATGGCTTTTTACAAGATATTTTTTTTAGTTATAACTTCTGTTCTAATTGGAATTTTCCAAATATTATTTTGCAGTGTATTTGTAACATTTCAAGATATCCATGCTATATATATGTATATATATATATATATATTTTTTTTTTTTTTGAAAATCGATTTTTTTTTTTTTTTACTTTCAACGTGATTTTCTAAATTAAAAAATTATATAATATTAATTATTAAACGAAATTAATGCAAAATAATTGGAACCTAAATATCCTAATTACTAGTTTTAGTTTTCCAGTAAACAATATTTTAATGATATTTCATGAAAACATAACTGAAGAGCAAATACAATTATACAAACTCCTATTTAGTTTCCAAAAATCAAAATATTTGACATTTTAAATAACTTCTGGAATTATGTTTAGGGCAATTAGTTTAAATCTGAGTTGATATGTGCTGTTTTGGTGACTCTACGTGCATTTGACTATTTATAGTTCCAATAACTGCAATTACAAACTGTAACAGTATTTTTACTTGCATGACGCCTGTTCTGAATTGTCGGCTTCGTAACTTTTGCGTGTGCTTTAAAGCAATAAAGTATCTCGCATATCTCCTCAGAATAAATGATAGAATATTCTTTTAATTAAAGTCATTTTTAAAGAATACTTACTACATAAAATTAATAACTTGAGGTACATTTAGCAAGCGATTTAGTATGACAGTTTAATTATAGATTGGTGTTTATCATATTGTTGAATATAACCTGTCAAATATAATCGACGTATTGTACATGAAAGCTTAGTCAGTTAATTGGTATAGTATTTTAATTACAATGAAGCTAGTTTAATAAATCGGAAAAAATAGTATCGCAGAATATTTAAAAAATATTCACAGAAAAAACATGAATTTAATATATTTTTTGTAATACAATTCTATTATTAACGTTCGAATGGCATGTTTAAATATATTTGGATAAATTTCAAAGCACTTAATGCAACTTTTAATGGAATAATACTCTACTATCGATAAATACATTAAAATTGAGTTAAATCCTTTTAAGAATGGAAATTAAGAGTATCCTGATTTAAAAGTACATCATGTTATTTTAATGAAAACATAATTGCCTACGTAAAAAAAAAATAAGTTAAACACAAATTTAATTATTTTTCGTTTTAAACAACTTTTGAAAATTTGTTGACAGCAATTATTTTAAAGATGGATTTGAAGTTCTGTATCTCGTGGGCTTTACGGATATTTGAGTATTTCTGTTTATAGTTCCAATAACTCTAATCACAAACATAATAACTATTTTCACTTACATAACACTTGTTAGGAATTGTCGGTTTTGTAATTTTTACGTGTGCCGTAAAGCAATAAATGAAAAGCCAATGTTTTTAAAATTAATTGCAGAATGTTCTGGATTTATAGACGTGTTTAATTTATTACATAAAATTTATAATATTTAGGTAAATGTCCAAAATTATTTTACATGGCAGTTTACAAAGTAGATTGGTATTTTACACAATGTTGAATATATTTATATAGCTTATCGTTATAGAGTTCTATATTTGAAAATACTTCTAAAGTGGCGCTAAAAAATTATTTAATATCAATTATTAAACAAAATTAATGCAAAATAAATGGAAACTAAATATCTTAATTATTACTTTTATTTTTCCCCTAAACAATATTTGATTGATATATCATGAAAACATAATTAAAGAGAAAAACCAATTATATTAACTCCTATTTAGTTTCCAAAAATCAATATGTTTGACATTTTAAATAACTTCTGGAATTAGGTTTAGAATAAATATTTTAAACTTGAGTTAAAATTTGCTGTCGTGAGGACTATACGTGCATTTGACTGTTTATAGTTCCAATAACTTTAATTACAAACTGTAAAAGTATTTTCACTTACATAACGCCTGCTCTGAATTGTCGGCTTTGTAACTTTTGCGTGTGCTTTAAAGCAATAAAGTATCACGCATATGTTCTCGGAATAAATGATAGAATATTCTTTGAGTTAAAGTCATTTTTAAAATGTTACCTAAAATGTATCACTCGAGGTACGCGTAGCAAGCTATTGAATGTGACAGTTTTAATGGTAAACTAGTCTTTATCATATTTTTGAATATAACATGTCAAATAGAATCGATGCATTATACACAAAATCTGAGTTAGTTAATTAATGGTGTTGTATTTCCATAACAATAAAACTAGTTTAATGGAACATCTTTCAAAATACTACCGCACACTGTTAAAAAAAATGTAGGATGAAACCCCCAGTTATTGACACCTTACCAGTAACTGACACTTGAGCAAAAATCTAACTCAAATAAGCATTTTGTTAAAACATTCTGCAAAGTAATGTCATATAGGGGTAATTGAGACACTTATGTTTATTTTTATTTTGGAATCAATTTCTTCACAATTAGAGGGCCAAGAACATATTTAATGAGGAAGAAACTTTTGAGAATACAAAAGTGCCATTTTGGAGCAACCATCTTATTTCTAAAATTAAGGAAGTGCTTTTCTAATCTATTTGTGATGCAACCATCCTAAACTTTTTTTCTGAAAGTTATACTTGTAGAAATTGGTTTAAAGATGCATATGATATATTAGGGTCACGATTTATGGTTTACAGTTATTTATTTTGGGTTAATGGGGGGTGGGGTGCAAGTTATTGGTTCTTAGAATTTCATTTCACCAGTCTCTAATAGTGGTGTTAGTTATTGGTTATATTAAAGAAAATTAAAATCTATCATTTGAATTGGTTAAGTTGCATAACAATAAATCAAATTTATCTTGTAGTAAACACCATTAAAATTTAAATTGTTTTACCGGTTTCTGACACTAGATGTCCGTTACTGGTTCATAAATGTCAGTTATTGGATATCTGCATTACTAATAATGCAGTACTAAATATTACTCTTATATACTCTTACTACATACTCTGCATTAATAATAATGCAGAACAGCTAATTAAATCCCCCTTTTATAATAAATTTTGTTTTTATAATAAAGAATAAAGTTTTTTAAAGCATTTTAATCTATTAAAATAAAATGTCAGTCACTGGTTCACATTGTGTCAGTTATTGGTGTTCAAAATAGGGATGGTGTCAGTTATTGGAGTTTTTGACACTATTTATGAATACAATTAATTTTTAATAATAAAATGTATATTATTTCAAAAATGTTCCAACAATAATTTTTTAATATATTTCAACTATCCTCTCAAAAGCAAAGGTAAGTATAAAATAGATTTACATTTTTGTAATAGTGATTTGAACAAGAAAGAATCCTTAACGTGTCAGTTATTAGGGATTTCACCCTATTCACAGAAAAAAAATCGGAACTTTTTTGATTTTTTTAAAAAATAAAATTACATTATAAAGGAGTGCATGTGTGTGATATGTTTGAGTAATCTGAATGAATTTCTGAACACTTTGTACACAATTTTTATAGAAATGATTGTGTTTAATATATGACTAGCGATAAAGGCATTCAACTGCAGATAAATGAAATGAATTGAAGTATGTGAAATGTCTAGTTTAAAATCAAATCATATTATTTTCATGGAAACATAATTGCCAAACAAAACTAATTACGTTAAACACAAATTAATTTTCGTAAATCAAATTACTCGTCGTTTTAAACAACTCCTGAAAATATGTTGACAACAATTATTTCAAATTCTGGATTTTAAATTGTGTATCTCGGGGGCTCTACGAATATTTGAATACTTTTGTTTATCGTTCCAATAACTCTAATTACAAACGGAATAAATATTTTCACTTACATAACGCTTGTTAGGAATTTTCAGGTTTATAAACTTTGACTGTTCTGTAAATCAATAAAGTGACATGCGTATGTTTTTGAAATAAATGACAGAATTATTTTTTAAATTATAGACATTCATAAAGTATTGCATAAATATTCTAACTTGAGGTAAGTGTCCCAGATGATTTATTATAGACAGCCTTAAATGAATAATTTTACAATATTTCAATATTTAATTGCTTAAAAGGGGTATAGCCAACATAGTGAAAAATTATCCTAGCCGGGACTCAAACCCGGATCATCAATATAGCGCACTATACTGATGACCCGGGTTCGATTCCCGGCTTGGATACTTTTTCACTATGTTGGTTATACGCCTTTTAAGCAATTAAATATTGAAATATTATGAATGCTAGGCGTGAGAAATTTTTTATGGAAAATTTTACAAGTTTTAAAATATATGAATATTTTTATTTAACACCTGTTGAATTTAATCGGTCAAAGTTATTATAGATTTTATGATAGATATATTATAGATTAATAGTTAATTATATTTGGTATATTTTAATGCAGTAAAAAAAAGGCCTTCCGGCCTCTACCGGGAGTAAATGTAGCTTTCATAGTCCATTTTAAAAATATTCTACTCATTTTACTTAAACACCCGACGCTAAAACGCTTGGAACCCGAATACAGAAGATTCAATGCCGGTTTCCGTTAATACTGAATTTGAATGCGAATTTCAGCAGGAGAGTTACAGAGTCACAAAAATTAGATTGTTCCAAAATGTCAACCATCCTAGAATTTCAAATTGCCATATCTCAGACATTTTTTAAGATAAAGCCAAACCAAAAAATGTCCCGGAAACCTTGTATCCGATCTAACACTTAACGGAAACAACTTGTCAATTTTTAATTTTTTATACAACTTTTTGATTTTTTTTAATTAAAAAAAATTAACTGGCCTCTATTTTGAAACAAGATGGCGCATGAAGCTGGCCAACGAACTCGGTCAAGACCTTGGTATGTTCTGTACACATGAACAGTCCCATTTATATCGGTTCCGACATACGAGAGTTACAGCATAACAAATATCAGATTGTTTCTAAATCTCATCCACCCTAGAATTTCAAACTGCCATATATCAGCCATGTTTGTGTAGCCAAAACAAAAAAATGTTTCAGAATCCTTCTATCACGTTCTAATACTTAACGGAGACAATTGTATAAATTTATAATTTTTTCTACATCTTTTTGAATTATTATTTTTTTTTTAAATTTTAGTTGGCCGCCATTTTGAAACAATACGGTGGGTGAAGCTGGCCAACGAACAAGATCGACACCTTGATATGTCCTATACACATACTCAGTCGCATCCAAATCGGTTCATAAATAAGAGAGTTACAGCATGACACATGTAAGATATATATCATACATTCTAATACGAGCAAATCTTGTGTGTGGTTATATATATATATATATATATATATATATGCAAATATTATCTTAAAAACGGCTCTAACGATTTTGACGGAATTTCGTATCCTACCGTTTTGGGGCACTAGAAAACCATTGGGCTAGGTCACATGTTCGAGAAAGTTCGATTAGTGGGTCATTTTGGGTCATGGTCTAGCTAATTGTATCTAAAAAACGGTTAAAACGATTTTGACGAAATTTTGTATCCGACCATTTTCGGGCACGGGAAGACTATTGGGCTGGGTCACATGTTCGAGAACTTTCGATTAGTGGGTCATTTTTGGGTCAAAGCAGGTCAAATAAATTTTATCTAAAAACGGCTTTAACGATTTTGATTAAATTTTGTATCCTACGAGTTTCGGGCACGCGAAAATCATTGGGCTAGGTCACATGTTCGAGAAAATTCGGTTAGTGGGTCATTTCTGGGTCATTAGGGTCAAGATCTATAAAGCGGCTCAATTTACACTAAATTTTGCATCCAATGGCTTTCGGGCACGAGATGACTGTTGGGCTAGGTCACATGTTCGAGAAAATTCAATTAGTGGGTTATTTTGGGTCATTTTGGGTCATGGTCAAGCTAATTGTACCTAAAAAACGTTTCAAACGATTTTGACGAAATTTTGTATCCTACTATTTTCGGGCACGAGAAGACTATTGGGCTAGGTCACATGTTCAAGAACTTTCGATTAGTGGGTCATTTTTGGGTCAAAGCGGGTCAAATAAATTTTATCTAAAAACGGCTTTAACGATTTTGATTAAATTTTGTATCCTACGAGTTTCGGGCACGCGAAAATCATTGGGCTAGGTCACGTGTTCGAGAAAATTCGGTTAGTGGGTCATTTCTGGGTCATTGTGGGTCAAGATCTAAAAAGCGGCTCAATTTACAATAAATTTTGCATTTAATGGTTTTCGAGCACGAGAAGACTGTTGGACTAGGTCACATGTTCGAGAAAATTCAATTAGTGGGTCATTCTGGTCATGGGTGATTATGGGTCAAGCTATTTTATCTTCAAAACGGTTCAGAGGATTTGAAATAAATTTAGCACCCTACAGGTTTAGGGAACAAGAAGACTATTAGGCTAGGTCACATGTTCGAGAAATTTCGATTAGTGGGTCATTTTGGTCATTATGGGTCAAGCTATTTTATCTTAAAAACGGCTCAGACTATTTACACTAAATTGTGCATCCTATGGTTTTCGGGCACGAGAAGACTATTGGGCTGGGTCACATGTTCGAGAACTTTCGATTAGTGGGTCATTTTTGGGTCAACGTGGGTCAAATTAATTTTATCTAAAAACGGCTTTAACGATTTTGATTAAATTTTGTATCCTACGAGTTTCGGGCACGCGAAAATCATTGGGCTAGGTCACATGTTCGAGAAAATTCGGTTAGTGGGTCATTTCTGGGTCATTGTGGGTCAAGATCTAAAAAGCGGCTCAATTTACACTAAATTTTGCATCCAATGGTTTTCGAGCACGAGAAGACTGTTGGACCAGGTCACATGTTCGAGAAAATTCAATTAGTGGGTCATTCTGGTCATGGGTGATTATGGGTCAAGCTATTTTATCTTCAAAACGGTTCAGAGGATTTGAAATAAATTTAGCACCCTACAGGTTTAGGGAACAAGAAGACTATTAGGCTAGGTCACATGTTCGAGAAATTTCGATTAGTGGGTCATTTTGGTCATAGGTCATTAGGGGTCAAGCTATTTTATCTTAAAAACGGCTCAGACTATTTACACTAAATTTTGCATTCTATGGTTTTCGGGTACGAGAAGACTGTTGGGCTAGGTCACATGTTTGAGAAAATTTGATTAGTGGGTCATTTTGGTCATGCGTCAGGAAATTTGAACTCAAAGCTAATTTTAACCGAGCATAGCTCGGTCCTCCCTGCTCGTATATATATATAGAAATAAATCAACATTTGAACGGAGGGTGGTTTTGGGGTCTGGTGGTCATGATCGGAGAAAATATACGAAATTTTGCTGAAATTGCTTTCCTCAGAACTGCTGCAATAGATAGCTTTTTGTTATGAAAGCTACCTAAAAACAAAGAAACATTGGTTAAAAAAATATTGTATAATATAAAAATACGTATCCAAAAAGAAAATATAATCCTGCTCCTGTTTTATTGATACAATTGCGATACAAACCATTATACATGACATTCAGTTTATTGATTAATCTAAGGAGATTTGAATATTTCTGTTCATACTTCTAATAACTCTAATTACAAATGGAATATCTTTTTTTTTCTTAGATAACGCTCGTTCGAAGTTATAGATTTGTAACTTGGGAGGTGATGTAAATGAATAAAATGTCACGCAAAATTTCCAAGAATAAATGACTCAATTTTCCTAGAATTAGTGTAATTTCTAAACTGTTACATAAAATTTATAACTCAACGTAGGCGTAACAAATGATTTAATATGACAATTTCCTAATTAGACTGATTTTTAATACGTTGCTAAATGTAATCTGTCAAAAGAAATCAATGCATTGTAGATGCCAGATTTACAAGTGAATTAAAAATATTAGATTTCCATTACAGTAAAACTACAATGAAAAATGTGTTAAAACAGTGTCATAAATTGTTAAAATAAATTACTGGAAAATAAAAACCTGAAGCAACATTTTTATTATTAGTTTAAAATTCTGATATTATTATCCATTTTCCTTAAACTTGGTTCATTTTATAATTTTTTGATAGAATAAAAACATGAAAATTGTATTTATTATTTTAAGATTTCGTTCAAGTAGATAATAAAAACAGATTTAGTAACATCTCAAATGTTGAAATAATAAATACAGTAAATGTATATATTGACTAATTTACACATTTTTAATAAAATAAACCATAGTTCATTTATTTTTGTCATTACCTCCACTAAATATATAATGATGTTATTGTCCTTTTTTTTTTCGTATCACTATTTTATTGTTTAACAATTTTTTATATACTGTGATTTTTTTTTACCTAAACGTGCTTTAATAAATATAAATTGATTAGCATCTTATTATATGATTCGTTTTAATTTTATAAAAGCAAAGTACACAGAAAAACTGAAACAGAACTCTGTTCGCCGTTTTATTTTAAAAACACGGATAAGATAAGCATTAGATATCAATTCAGCAGTGTTTATAGTAATTGTATCTATTTTTTTTTTCTTTTTTTAAGAAAACCGTTAAAAACCATGAAAAGGTTAAAAACCTTTTCAATAAAGCTGTGAAACGGAAATCGGCCTAGCGAATCGTGTTTCTTAATAGGATTATAAAAATAGATATGACGATCAAAATAGAAAAGACCATTTTTATCTGCTATACAAAACGAAAAGCCGATTTAATGTTTTTATTTAAATATTGTAACAAGAATTTACTTTTCTCTATTCTTTGTGCACAAATACATATTTTTTTTCTGATAACATTTGTATAGTTTATTAGTTGATCGTCCTAATATAATATGATTATTTTGTTGACTGATCATCGTTATTTTAAACCATTCAAAGGGAGTGAGAAATATACTTCCAAACTGCCGAAGTTGTAGCATTAAAAAATATTTCGCTTTTATAATGCAAGTGAAAAAAAATCATATTTTAAATTTTAAATTAGTTTGCTTATAAATTCTGGTGATAGTCAATCGTTTTAACAATTCAGCAACAGAACTAGTTTACCCATGAAAAGGTTAATTCGAAAAAAATAGCAAACTAATCGTTGGGGGGCCACCGTAATACTTACCCATCATGGATATACATAATATAAAATAAGAAAATAAAACCTGGTTAAACTATTTATAAAATGCATTGAAATTCGAATAAAATCGTGTCTTGATGACGTCATAAACTTTAAATGCTTTATTACTCCAACAATGATAATCATATTAACTAACGGTTTATTGCGTCGGATTAAGCGTCTTATTTTCAATAAAAAATATGTTTGAATTGAAATTTGAATGAAACACAGTGTCATAAAAAATTGATGAGTGATTTAGAAGGTCCTGAACACGATTTGACTCTTTTTAGAAAATGTCTGTCTGTGAGTCTGTCTGTCTGTATGTGACACAAATTTTGTGGGCGCTCTATCTCAAGAACTAATGCTCGGAATTTAATAACACTTTAGATTCAGTTAGTCCCTGATATAAATTGGTGCTGATTAGTTTTTGGTAAAAATCGCCCAGCAGGTGGCGCTGCTATGCAGCATTCTTCTCGATTTCCGCAATAGCTCTATCTCAAGAACTAATGCTCGGAATTTAATAAAACTTTAGATTCAGTTATTTCCTGATATAAGTTGGTGCTGATTAGTTTTTGGTAAAAATCGCCTAACAGGTGCCGCTGCTATGCAGCATTTTGCAGGATTTACACGATTTTAGCGATAGTCATATCTCAAGATATATTGCACGGAATTTAATAAAACTTGAGTTTCAGTTAGACCTTGATATAAATTGGTGCTGATTCTTTTTAGTGTATGTGAAACTTGTGTGAGATAGAAGAAAGTTTTAGGATTGACACATCCGACTAGTTTTATTATTGATTGAACAACCATTTTAAATATTAAACGTCAATCACGTTACAAGAAAATACTCTGAACATGTTCCATAAAAACATAGAAGCACAATTTTTTGCAAAACAATTTACCTTAAAAATAATTTTAATTAACGTTTATTTTTCTTGTAATTTTTGCGATAGTCTTTTTAGGTGCGTTCGTAATTATATAAATACGGAGCACCTATAGTCTTCGTCTGATCCGTTCGTACGTCCGCCCGTCCGTCTGTCCGCATATAACAGTGCAAAAACTACTCAACCAAATGGTTTGAAATTTAAGATATATTATCTTTGCAGACTTTTGAGGAGACATTTCAAATTTTATGAAAATCGAACCAAAACTTTAGAAGATATTAATAAAAATATTTATTAAGAAATTTGAATTAAAAAAAAAAAATCGGTGTTTTCTTGTTATAGGAGCTTTCGAAGTTCAATCGTCAAGCGACCGAGATACTTTTTTTATGATACAAATTAATCTGCAGACGATTGAATTCATTTCAGCGAATTAAAAATCATCAATCTATGAATTTATATAACTAGCTATAGTACGAAGGCACCTCGTTTATCGCGTTTGACGTACAATTTCCAACTTCTTGTCTTTTGTCTGGATTAAATATATATATATACATATATATGTTAAGGATGGTTTTAAAAATACATAAGTTGTATCTGCAAGAATACAATATTGTCTCCTAACTTAAATTTTGAAAACACAGATGCAAACAACTGAAATAACATTTTAAAAAACGAATTAACATTGAAGAAAAAAAAATCATGTACAGAGAAAGAACAAAATAAAATTAAAGTATAACACAATAACACCAAAAATCTGTCTAGCAAATAAAAGTTAAGTTTAATATGAAACATAAGATTAGCATGTTTATTCAAATCATACATTAAACTACATGAGAAAAATGAAAAGAAAATTGCCTCTACTATTGGTGATGGATCTGCGTATCACCGGGTAAAATCCATAATACTATAATTATAATACGGTAATTACACCATACTCTAGAGGTGGGAGGAACTAAAATTGTGGTAAAACCACGTAAATCTCGGAAACTATGACCCCTAACAAAAAAATACAGATTTAAAAACGGCGATTTAATGGTTACATATTAAGATCCTTACAAGTGGGGGTCCATTGAAGATTTATTTTAGTTATAAAATATATATAAAGAATGGAGAGGGTTGTAATTGATTATACAATACTCAGGAGGGGGTAACTAAAATTGGGGCAAAACCACCGAAATCTCCCTTACCGAAAAAATACAGATTTAAGGACGACGATTTAATGGTTCTATATTAAGATACCTTGCACGTGGGGCTCCATTGAAGATTATTTTAGTTATAAAATATATTATTATAGTTATAAAATTATTTAGAAATTATTTTAGTTATAAAATATATATAAGGAATGGAGAGGGTTGTAATTGGGAAATAAGTAGTGTGAACGTCCCTTGCCAGAATGAACCAATTTTCCGGCTGAAAAATAAAAATATATAAAGAAAAGACTTAAAATATTTGCTTTAGTTACAATATCAATCTTTGGATTTTAACTAAGGTCTTTAGTGATTAGAAATTTGTGTAAAATATGGAAAGATAGCCGCCAGGTCCAATGTATAATAAAAAAACTGAATTTGGAGAAAGATGTCATGATGTAATTAGTACAGAGAATGAGTCTGTCGACATGTATATTGTATAAGTCACATATGTAGGGATGTGACTTTCATGTGGTAAACGTAATTAATGGAAAACGTTAAATAAGTACGATAATATCAGCTTGGAAATTTGATATCATACCATCTTAGCCACACCTTTCCCCCTATTTTTTGTTTAAGATTGGCTTTCTTAATATAAATTATTATTTTTTTTTACATTTTTAAAGTTGTTTTTACTGGATAATTATTATTCTTTCACATACAAAAATATCTTATCAAATACATTATTTTATATATTTATTGTTTTATTAATCGAGATATTAAATTGTATACATAATATTTTTAGAATACTTTGGAACACATTTTTTAATGCATCACAGATCGTATTGTAGAACTTAGAATGAAGCTTACAAAATAAAAGTGAATTTAAATAAAAAAGTTAAAGTTTAAATAGAACAGACCGCATTCAGGTTTCGTAGATATTTACACTACAATAAGAACATTATAGCTCCATAGGTAGAATTCAAATATATATATATATATATTAATATATATATATATAAATATATATATATATTAATTATTTAATAATCTTTTCTTTATTTTCGTATTACTATTTATCCAGGATTTTTCATGTGATTTAATAATTGGCATAATGCATATTTTTAGCTTTAGATAAAAATAAAAATATTTTTCTTGAAAAATATTTTCATATCTATCTAAAGAAAAATCCAGGCTAAATAGTAATACGAAAAAAAAAAGGATTATTTTGTTCGATATGTATAAGAAATGTAAACTTTTACACATAAGTAGCTTTATATAACGATTTTAAATGAAACAGTATATGATAACAGCATATGACAGTACTAGTTGACATGCCCGGCGTTGCTCGGGGCCATGATAATGACCTTAAAAATACCTAAAATCAATGTTGAATGATTTTATATTTTTAAATGAAAATCTATCCAAACTAACTGAAGGACAGTCGTTATAGTTATTGTCGATTTAATTTCTGATGTTTTGATATATTTAACTTTTAAATCTGATGAAAAGTTCCTGAGGAAACCTAAATAATATAAAGCGCTCTCCAACCTTTCCTCTTTTAAACTCACAATAATATACAGTATTGGCCTATTTATTAGTCCCATTCGAAAAAAAATTTCCTAAACCTTGTTTCTAAGATGATTATATTAAAATTAAATAAAAATCATGCACTCGTGGCATCATAATTCACTTTTATATTTTAACAGAATAGTAAGGATACTATAATTTGTGATTCGTGCTATAGCCAGTATACGTCATAACACATGGCCGTTACCATTATATTTTTACGTGTGAAGATTTCGCTATGGTACTCCATTGTGAAATTTGGTAATTTTTGAAATTCAATATTTGAATAACGGGAATAATCATTAGAATTGAAATTTATATCAAGAAAAATGCAATTTTTTACCATTCTAACGCAGTTTGTCTAACAAATTTTTGAGAAATACTTTTTGAGCTATTAATTTTTTCAGTAACTTCAAATGTTTCATTTTCCGAGATTAATCTGTGGCAACGATTGACGAAAATCCCAGTCGTCAGCAACACATAACTTTTTATTAAAGAGGATATGGTATAAAACAAATTATGCGCTTTTAATAGTAGCATAGACACATTTGTCTACCGTATAAGAAACAATTTCGGTTTTAAATATGGTGTATGCTAACGAACAAGTTTAATTCACAAGTTTATAATTATTCCCTGACGCAATTTCAGAAGTATAAGGTTTGCGGTATTTTTAAGAGAAGTTCATTACTACGGTCCAAACAAATATTATCAATTCACGTGAATAGCTTATACGTCTTCATTACTGAATATACTCGCTATTCTATTTTTGTGTATTTTTACAACTTTCAGTGGTTTATTCAATTTTTATTTTTTTACCCAGTGTTGAAATTTATTTATGTACTTGTGTGAATGTATGTATGGATTTTAGATTTCAAATGATCGCTTACTCAATCTTATTTTACTTCTATTGTCACCGTATTTGAGACAAAAACCATGGGTCAAGTCCATTGTTGTTTTCATCATTCTGCTTTAGTTTCAAAGATTTACAATTGCACATGCTTTCTGTATAGCAACGGTGTCAGATCACACCTCAAAATTTTAATCATTTTAAAATTCTAAAGTCGTTATTAATTTTTTTAACTTTTCTACATTTTTGTCGCAATATGTATTAATAATTAATCAAATTACTCTCTATTTAAAAAATATAATAAGTATGTGTACGAACACTCTAAAAAAGACATTTTCAAAACTTAGCAAAAAATACTCAAATCTGTGTATGTTGCATAGTCAAAATGGCTTCGAATCAAATGTAATCAAGTTTCAAACATGTATATACTCATTTTTGAAAACATGCACACACTCAAGAATTGTTCGTATTTATTCAGTATGTCCATGTTTAAAAAATGAGTATAAACTGACTTCTATGTGCTCATTTTTGAGTATGTGCATGTTTCAAAAATAAGTATAAACTGACACTAATCATTTTTGAGTATGTCCATGTTTCAAAAATGAGTATAAACTGACTTCTATGTGCTCATTTTTGAGTATGTCCATGTTTCAAAAATGAGTATAAACTGACTTCTATGTGCTCATTTTTGAGTATGTCCATGTTTCAAAAATGAGTATAAACTGACTTCTATGTGCTCATTTTTGAGTATGTACATGTTTCAAAAATGAGTATAAACTGACTTCTATGTGCTCATTTTTGAGTATGTCCATGTTTCAAAAATGAGTATAAACTGACCCTAATAATTTTTGAGTAAGTCCATGTTTCAAAAATGAGTATAAACTGACTTCTATGTGCTCAGTATGGAGTATGTCCATGTTTCAACATTCTGAGTTTTTCCGGTATTTCAGAACTGAAAGCATTGGATCGTCATATTTGAAACAAAAAGTTTCATAATAAAATGAAAACGTCGATTTATTCAGATTTGAAAGTGTCATTTTCTCAATGAAGGGTATAAAAATGTTTAATGCATCAAAATAATAATAAAATGTTACCAAAATTTTAAAAGTAATGCATTAATGGACAGTGAATATTTCAAAAAATAGGGATCTAAATTCATTTATTTTAATTTATTTTGATACTAACACCCTAAAATCGGAATGAAAAGAGCAAAAAGGTATTCGGGTACCTGGACACAAAACATAAGGGTTAAAATCATTCACACTTTTTAAAATTATTTTATATATACAAATTTTGATTCGATATATGTATTAAACGTTTAAAAACGCAAATATAAACAATTTTATAAAAAGCTTTTATTTGTTAGATATATTGAAAACTTTTTTACTAAATTCTAAAATGAAAAACATTTAGTATTGGATTTTCATTATTGATGAGAAGATTTTCTACATAATGACAATGTTTCGATTTTTGCATCATTACTTTTTTAAACATTGTAGACCTTTTTTTTGTCGTTAAATATTTTCTTATCGATCGATACTTCCGCAGCGTAAATTATTCTGCATTTTTATCATTTTTGATAAAGTTTTTTCATTAAATTAAGTTTGTTATTGTTCTTTCTTTCTGTTTACATTATTTTTTAGATAAAATATTATGTATGTTTTATAATTCTCACGAATTACATTCAAATAAATTCAAATGATTTTACTAAAATATTATATTTTTCACACGAGAAAAATATTACAATATTATAATTTTTTTGGCACTTGAATTCCTTAATTAACTCTTTGAAATAGTTACACGAGAAGTGTCTATCCTTCTAATGTTTTTTATTTCATACATTAAATCAGTCAGGAGTTGATAGGTAAATGTAACAAATGCATGGTTATTAATTTATAATTTTGCCTTTGTACCTTCAATAAAGCAGAAATCATTTCTTCAGTAGCATGAAAAATGTGTTTCTTATGCACTCGAATTGCTATTTAACCCATTAAAATATTTTGTCTGTTAATGATGGTGGGATGCGTACGTTTAAATACCATTACTGCCAAATATACGAATGAAATAATATCATATATTATAATACGAGCAAATCTTGTGTGCCTGGGTATGTGTGTGTGTGCATATATGCGAATTTTATCTTAAAAGATGCTCTAACGAATTTGACTAAATTTTGTATCTTACCGTTTTCGGGAAAGAGAAGACGATTGGGATAGGTCAGATGTTCAAGAAAATTTAATTAGTGGGTCATTTTGGGCCCCTATGGGTCAGGGTCATGCTAGGTATAGCTTACAAACGGCTAAAACTATTTTGACTAAAATTTGTATCCTACCTTTTTCGGGCACGAGAAGACCATTTGGTTAGGTTACATGTTCGAAAAGAATTTATTAGTAGGTCCTTTTTTGGTCACTGAGGGTCAAGCTAATTTTATTTAAGAAGCAGCTCTACCGATTTTGACTAAATTTTGTAAGCTACCGTTTTGGATTGCGAAAAGACCATTAGGCTGGGTCACATGTTCAAGAAAATTCGATTAGTAGGTCATTTTTAGGTCAGTACGGGTCAAGTTATTTTTATCTAAAAATGTCTCTAACTATTTTGACTAAATTTTGTATTTTACCGTTTTCGGGCACGAGAAGACAATTGGGCTAGGTCACATGATCGAGTAAATTAGATTATTGGGCTATTTTGGGGTCAATACGGGGTCAAGCTCATTTTATCTAAAAACGACTCTAACAATTTTGACTAAATTTTGTACCCTACCAGTTTGAGGTAGGAGAAGACCATTGGGATGGGTCACATGTTCGAGAAAATTCTATTAGTGTGTCATTTTGGGCTGACTTGATGTCAATGAATTTCAATTTGAATGATGGTTGAAACAGTCATTACGTTGTTGAATAGTTGGCAGTAAATGAAGTCAGAAAGTTGGCAACATTTCGCGAAACATCGGAAAATTTGGCGAAATATTGGCGTGAGATTTGGCGAGAAATTTGACTTTCAAGATTACCAATGCAAAGACATGCTTGGCGCCAGATGAAAGAATGTCGCCAAGTTTTTGACTTTTCGCCAATTTATTGGCGACATTTCGCGAATAAATTGACTTTTAGAATCTGAAGAATATTTTAGAAATTCTCAATATGAGCCGAGGTACATGATTCAACAAATCAGCGTCCATAGAACTTTTTCGAAAACATAATTCAAATAATCAAGATACATAGAGCTGATTGTTATAAGTTGTACTCTCTTAAAACGAAAGAGCCAAAATAACTCAAGTTGAGCCGAAATCCACTCATCTCACGATTTGAAAGTCAGCTTCTCATGAAGAGTTGAAACAACTCGAGTGAACGAGTTGTTTTTAAGCAACTCATGATTGAGTTATCTCTATTTTACTCATACTTGAGTTAAATCAAATCAATGAAGGTTAAATCCAGTAGCACTTGAGTGATTTATAACTAACTCATACTTGAGGAGGGGAAGGGGAATTAAAATTCATGGTAAACTGTAATATTTCAGTGTAAAATAATAAATTTCATGAACAGGTAGATTATTATTTTAGAAAACAAAAAGTAATTTGCATATTGAATGTATGCATATCTATGTTTACATATATGTATATATTCAACAATTAAGTGAAAAGTATTTTTTTTTTGTTTCTGAGCTGCTTGAAATAAATACCCCCCCCCCCCCTCCCGACCCAAAAAGAGAATTTTAAAGGGAATATTTGAAAACATAAGAATTTCTGCTGATTTAAATATTTTAATCTTTTTTTTTTTTTTTTTTTGTTATAATGATTACGTTTTCTATGCAATATTATTCTATACATTGCATGATATTTTTCAGTTTATATCAATATTATCATTAAATGTTTTAATCCTAATACTATTTAGGAATATTCACACAGTGAATATACGGGAATGGAGATATTTACCTTATTTTTAACAACATATGATACAAAAAATATGGGATTTATACAGCTTCACAAATCAAGTATATTTATTTTAAAATATTAGAAAAACAGTATATATACTAATAAAGCTACTTTTCAAAAGTTTTTGTCAACATGAAATAGATATTCTAAAGCTTTTCTTATATATTTGAGATACATTTCAAATAATCTAACTCTCAGCAGCATGAAATGACTAAAACTTATGTATGCGCATTCGAAAAAATAAGGCAGGTCAATAAAAATATCCAGGAAAAAAATTCTTCAGACAGAGAAAAAAATAAGAAATATAATTTGTTTACTTTAAAACAATATTTTTAAAGTCAGACAAGTCAATTTTCAATTTATAGTATTATGAAAGTTAGAGTTCTGAAACATCATTAAAAAATATATATATAAACAAACGCACAGTACCGCCAAGACATTTTCTTTAAAAGATTAAATTGCTACTAAGTGCTATTTATAAATCATATTTATTGAAACAACATTAAAAAAAACTTAAAATGAGAGGCAAAGGATTTGTATAATTATATTTTAGAGCATTTTTTAATATTTATCCTTCCAACTCAAAAGATCTCTAAATGTTCGTTCGGGTGTAAATAGTCCTAAATGTTAGGGTTAAGACATATTTGTTAAAAATATTGATATAAACTGAAAAATATCACGCCATATATAAAATAACAATAAATATAAAACAGAATCATTATAAAAAACATGATTATAGTATTTAAAATAGCAGAAATTCTTACCTTTTACAAGTATTCCTTCTTTAAAATTGCCCGTTTGAACAGCGCGAATAATATTTCAACAGTCAAAAATGTGCTGCCAGTTGTCCGGAAGGCGAAATGCTTGCCTCGATGACGCATGCCTGTCGTCTGCTCAGCGAATGGTCAGGTCAGCCGCATTGACATGTCCGCTCGCAAAAGAGTGCTTTTTTTATCGACTTGAGTTGCTTAGTATTCGTTCTTCTGGAGTGCATTAGAAAAATAAAAATTCAGATCAAGATGAGTGAAGCGTTTAAAAATCAACTCATTTACGATCCAATAAATTGCAGCTCTTTTCTGAGAAGCCAAATCCACTCTTTCGTTTTAAGAGAGTACATAGAAATTATTGTTACATTGAGTTGAACACAAAGCTAATTTTAACCGTATATTACAGTAAACCGTATTATATTTAACCGTATTAACCGTATACCGTATTTTAATTAAAAACATTTATTTGTTTATTTTATCTCATAATGATGTATAGATGTTTATCTTACAATACCATTACTGCCGAATGCATAAATAAAAAATCTAATATATGTATTTCAAATTATTTTTAGTAATTTGGAATTATTTTAAAATAACGTAAACCTATTTTTAAAAACATCTGTCACATTTAGATTCTTTCTAAGAATTTCAATCTACAAGAAAAATATAATTAACAAATTAAAAAAATCAATAATCAAGAAAATATCTATTTTTTTATTGTATATTATATATATATATACACCATGTTTTTTTGTTTTTTGTTTTTTAAGGACTGAGAAGTAAATGCAATGAACTAAATGAACTGAAACGTAGCGTATATTACAGAATCTTTTTGCCTTGAAATTCATGAAAATAAATATTATTTTAAACGCTATAAATTTCTTTTAGCATGATGTTAAAAAAAAATATGTTAATATATTTTTTTTTTTTATTTATATATTCGGCATAGACAGATACAAAATGTTACATAATATTATTTTTATCTATAAACAAACTTAAAGCTGGTCATGAATTCTTTTTTAATTTCAAACTGGAATTGAATTTATGCCCTCAAAAATAAAGGAGAACATATTGGTTTTAAGTTTCAAAAAGAGTTTCCTTTCTCAAGCTATACTTTTCACGCAATCAAACACTTAATGCCTTCTTAATTAGCTAATCAACCTGATCTCCTTTAACTTCCTCCATCGTTTAGAAAACCTTTAAGATAGACAAAAAAACGAAAACTCACTATACACTTTGTTAAGTAGAGTTGAGTGGTAATTAATTCAGTTCCCGCCTTTTTAAAATGTGTAATTTTGTTTAATCTTATGAGATAAGAAAGTAGAGAAATACCTCTCTTATTTTAATTGATAAGTTTTATTTAAAAATGATAATGATTATTCTATTAGAAATATTATTTGCATGATCACATATCTTATAACTTGCCTTAATATATATGTAAACGTGTGAAAAAAATAATATTTTGCTTTAAAAAATTAAATGGTTTAATGAAACAAGCTTACTTTTTCACGAATATTTTAAATTGGCACGGTGCCATTTACATTTTGAAGTACGACACACACCGTAATTCATGTTTTAAGGCACATTTAAAATCTGTATATACTTAATACAAAATGACAAAATGTTAAATACATTATATTGTATATAAATAATTTTTCCATTGAAATACACGTTTATTTAATAAAAATTTCGTTAAAAAATAATAATAAAAGTAACATTTATTTTAAATTCTTTCCATGATATAATTTTTTTTTCGATGCTGAAAAAAAAATAATAGATGTTTTTTTAATTTTAAAAGTATAGTCGATATTGATTAAGTTTCTCAGAAAGGCATTGCCCAAAACTATATATGACATTTTCTTGAAATACGTATGTAAGCAAATGTACAACGTTTTAAATAAATTAGGGATATATAGAATTCCTATATAACAATAATAAGATCGCTACTAGTTACATTTTCTGAACATGCATTGTCATATGTTTTGCATGCATTTTAAATGTTACGTAAAATATAGTTCTTCGGTGTGTCATCATATGGATATATGTTGTATGTTAAAAATGATGTATATTGTAATATGTAAGTAATTATGTAAATCCGATGTATAAAAAATAATGTGTTAAGTATGCAGATATAAAGTTACTGACCAATGCAGATAATGACTTAAGTACGCAGATCTAAAGTACTAAATTATGGAAGTAACTTTGAAATTATATTTATCTAGTATTATATAATTATATATGGGATTTTTACCCAAAATACATTAATCGTACTTATTCTAATTAAAAATGTTATGAGTTTTTACTATCTATGTTATTGCATTCGATTAATCTTATTTTATTGTATAGTACATATATAAGTGAATTTAGATCATTGCCTCATATATACAGGGTGATTATAAAAAAATATCCCGATATATGCGCCCATAGCTGTCATACCGTTCACAGAAACTGAATGAAATTCTGGCCTAAAGTATTTTGAGGTATGCGCTCAAGAATCACGTGAAAAACAACAGTTAAATTCTAACAATTACGGTTACAGTGACAAAATTTTGAAAATTTCAAATGGCAACACCTACTTTTTTTTATTGGAATGTGATATTCGTAGTGAAAAACCATAAAAAGCGTTGGAACGGTACCTGTAGCATGAAAATCGCCGTCGCTAGACAGACTAAGAAGAAAAGTGAAAACAACCAATAAAGGACAGAGAAGCAACAGAAAGTAAAATATTTTATTGTTCAGTGCTATCCACCATCTGCCGCATGTAAAGTGTCGTCGTGTCTAACATGGAAAATGTATGAAACACAATAAAATGTTTTGTTTTCTGTTGCTTCTCCGTCCTTATTGGTTGCTTTCACTATTCTTCTTAATCTGTCTAGCGCCGGCGATTTTCGTGCTACAGGTACCGTTCCAACGCTTTTTATGGTTTTTCACTACGAAGATCACATTCCAATTTTAAAAAAGTAGGTGTTGCCATTTGAAATTTTTGAAATTTTGGCACTGTAACCGTAACTGTTAGAATTTAACTGTTGTCTTTCATATGATACTTGAGCGCATACCTCAAAATACTTTAAACCAAAGTTTTATTCAGTTTCTGTGAACGGTATGATAGTTAGGGGCTCATATATCGGGATAGATTTTTTATAATCACCCTGTATTAAAATTATGAGGAAATGATTGCGAGGGACTGATGAAATATTTGTGAAAATCAATTTTTTCGAAAATTGATTAGACTTAGTTAAATTTTCAATTGCTAAATATCTTTTGAAACACATTTCTAATAATATATTAACAGAAAAAGAAATTTTATTTTCTTTTGCTAAATTTATAACAGATGAGAAAATGATATACTATAAAAATTCTTACTATGATCTAATACTTGAAAGCGATGTGGTAGCTATTAAAGAATGTTATTGTGCAGAAGAAAAAGACGATTTTATTACTTTACTTCTATACAAAGTATCCTAGACCTTTACAGTATATTTGTTACTGAGTAAATGAGGACACATTCATAGTAATGTGAGGTAATCATGTCAATTACTATCGACAACAATAAAAAGTGTCCTACTTTCTTTCATTGTGTAGATTAATAATATAATTAACAGGATAAATATTTATTTAAATATATTTAATGGATTAAACAAATAATGAACATAATTGCAGATAAACCATTTTCTTTGATACACGTGTAATTGAGGAAAACGTGAAGAAATTATATTTGTATTAAAAAAAAATTAATAATATATTTCACTTTCAATAAACAAATAACAACAGTTTAAATGCAGAACTGATTAATATTGATAGATTGAATCAGATTTTCTTTTTGTAATTTTAAAAATACGTCCACAAGACTTCTTGGACACGAAATTGTCACTTTTCTGAGAATTAGTAATATATATAGCTAACTTAGTCATATATGTAACATATATATATGCATACATACATTCGAAAACAGTTAGTACGAGAAGAAAGAGAAGTATAAAAATCCTCGTTTTAACTGTTGCTCGTAAAAAACATAATTGTCTGAGTGCAACGAAGACTCATACACAGCGCAGTTTTACTTTGCCCCATATATAGCTACGATGGATATTAAAACCTTTCGTCAAGCATAACTCAAAAAATATTTAACGGATTTTGTTCAAATTTTTACAGCAGGTACCTATAAAGGTGACAACGACGTCTATTTATTACCAAGAATAAATGTCAAACCGTTTGGAAATTATATTAAAAAAATAGATAAAAAAGCACAATTAAAGTACATACGTCACTAAAATTTTGTGTGTACGTCATTTTCACCGGCGGGAGATTTTCGTAGACAATCGGAATTGAAAAGTTCATGGAGTACATGGAGCAAAAAAATATGCACGCACTAATATTCAGCACAATAAAATATATTTCAATTTAGTAGAAATCGAAAATTAATATGGATATTTTTTTTTCTGTTTGAAAGAAAAACCTCGCAGTAATTTGGTAGACTTGGTATTAGAGATTTGGCGCAAATCTCAGCAACAGCAGCTTTTTTTATTTCGCGTGTGTAAATAATAAAAAAAAAATTCTTTGGTGTTTAAATAAAAGGTTTCTATTTATGGCATTATTTCTTTTTTTTTCTTTTTAGCATTTTAAATCGGATTAATGAAAGGCATGCATTTTAAATTAAATGAGTGAAAGGTTTATATTTAAATGAAATGAATTCAATATGAAAATGTTATAGGAACAATATTTGGCGATTTATCAACCAGGATAACATAAAAGTACCAATATATCAAACGGTATGTATTATGTGAAATGAAACAATTATAATTATAATCACCCATCGTACAAGAAAAAAAACTAATATTCTGCATTCAGAGGGAAAAATCCATCTCCTGTGCCGTAAGATTTGGCGAGTTCTTTTTTGGTGATAAGTTTTTCGATGTGATTGTTGGGATCTGCAGGACTTGGCTTACTTTTTCTAAATCTTATTTTTTTCAGATGTAGTATTATGTAAATATATTTTTTTGCAGATATTTTTCTATTTTGTATATTTGGCATTCTATTTTGTATATTTTATATTTGGCATTTGGAAAAGAGATTTGTACCTTTTTATCTGTGCCTTCGGAAATATTTAAAAATAAAAAAAGATTTACATATATCAAGTGTATGTTTGCATTATTTTGCAAGCGTATATGTTTTGCATTTTTATACTGACCACTTCTCCATTTTTAGATTTTAAATGCTATTTATTATTTACTAGCCGTTTATTAATTGTTTACAATTTACCCCCCTGACAATAAGAATTATTTATCACAAAAATGCCTCTTAGGTCCGTTAAATAAGTTTGTTTATGTATTTTCATTACTCATTAAAATATCGAGTATGGCGATAAAATTTTATTTTAGCATCGTGCTTAAATTTTTAAGATGGTGCAAAAACATGCTTTAATAAACGTATGTTTGTAAATATTTGAAAAACATGTTTTACCGCTTTCTTGAAAAATTTTGTAAGATGCTAAAACTACCTTTTGGCACCATTTAAAAATTTTTTCGCCAACCGACATAGGATACGAAACTTTTCCCCATTCAGATACACAGGCAAGGCTGGTCTCAAACAAGAGTAAAGCTAGCAACAATATTGTTTTAACTGTATAAGAGTTACAATAACTTGAATTATAAAATTTGAGCGAAACGAATGATATTAAATGCTCCGATTGGCTTTGGGCCCAATTACGAAAGTTTCTCCTAAAAAAACTGTAGAAGAAGTCTTTTACATTTGTTTCAAATGAAGCTCGGTCTACAAGGTATTAGTTAATAATACAAACAACACTAATGACATGGAGGCAAA
Organism: Maratus michaelseni; assembly: GCA_963931845.1. NCBI lineage: Eukaryota > Metazoa > Arthropoda > Arachnida > Araneae > Salticidae > Maratus > Maratus michaelseni. Next base: position 414,264,375 of record OZ007587.1, read on the forward strand.
AGTTTTAATTTAAATGTATACCAGTGAACCCGTGCGAGGATTTCGCACTGCAGTCTAATACTTTTTAGATGCTGGTTTAAACTTTTAAAGAAAAATTAAGCATAAAAATAGCTGCAAACAACATTAATCAAGCCAAAATATCATCTCATTTATTCCATCAAAGTTATACTAAAAACTGATCCATTATAGCAAAAAGCACGCTCGAGAAAAAAATTAATAGTCGTATTTTAACTGCATTAGAGGACGACGTCACTCACCTCTGGAAAAACTGACAAAAACCTTTCATTTCATTTAAGAAAACAATTCTGATTTAAATTTTAATTAACTGCAATTTTGCTTCGATCGATTGATGGTGTTTTTTTTCTTCTAAACATTTCAATTTTTCTTTTTAATTATAAATATAAAATAAACCCGTGCGCACGTATCACACTTTTACTTCTTGTACTTATTACGTATTCTACGCACTATGTATTACGTAAATAAGGTATTCTTAATACGTATGCCACGGTTGTACTATTTATTTTTTTATAATCATGGTTGAGCATCACATAATGCGGTATTTTAGTTTTGTGGCAACACTAATTTGAAGAATCATTTCATTTATGAAAGCAATGCCGATTTAATTTTTAATTAACAGAAATTTTTAGTCAAAAAACATGTTTTAACGAAATGTAAGTGTGCTATGTCAGAAACCTGTTTAAAATCCTTTCATATGGTATCTCATTCCTTCTTCTGCGTTTTGTATTTGCTTAGAAAAAGTGATGTTGACAGCAGAAATAATATATAGGATATTTGAAACCCTACCCCCCCCCCCAAAAAAAAAAAAAGAAAATTTACAGTAATGAATTTACAATGGCGTTAAGCCACGCTTTCTGACATAAGCAATTGGCTGCAAACGCGATAACGAAACTTTCACTTAATTTAATAACATGTATCTGATATAGCCCTCAGGGTACTTTGCAGTTATACAGACCTTGTGGTTCTTTTAAAAAGCTTGAGAGAATTCAGGTTTAAGAAGTTGAGATTTACTGTCAAATGATATAAACAACTATGAACACAAAACTGATGAATTATTATTCTTGTTTATGTATGTATTTAAAAAAAATTGCATCTGATTACACTTATTAGATAAATTACTTCTGTTTGCATTTAATAACTGGTAAACGGCTTCTGTAAATTAAATGAATTGTTTAAATATTGGGAAGAGGTGGCGAGAGGTAGAAAGACGAGTAAACAAACGGGTAGAGAGACGAGTAGAGACATAGGTAGGCTGACGGGTAGCAAAACGAATAGACAGACGGCTAGAGAGAAAGGTAAAAAGAGGGTTGACAGAGGGGTAGTGAGATGGGTCACGAGACGGGTAGCGACACCGGTAGACAGGAATGTAGCCAGAAAGGTTGCGAGACGCGTAGCGTGGTTGATTATGAGACGAGTAGAGAGATGAGTACAGAGACGAGTTGACTGACGGGTAATGAGATTGGTAGCGAATCGGGTAAAAAAACAGACGGATAGTGAGACAGGTATACAGACGGGTAGAGAGACAGTAGATGGGTACGAAGATGGGTAAGAAGATGGGTAGAGAGGCGTATAGCCAGACGGGTAGAGAGACAGATAGACAAGTTGTGAGTCAGATAGACAAATGGATAGCGAAGTGGATAGAGACACGGCTAGACATACAAGTAGTTAGACGGATAGACAGACGGTTAAAGAAATAGATTGGTGGGTAGCGAGACCGGTAGAGAAATATAGAAACAGGTAGAGAGACGTGTAGAGACGATAGGCAATCGGTTAGATAGACGGGCAGAAGAACGGATAGGGAAACAGACATATTGTGGAGAGACAGACAGACAGGCAAAAGAAAAGTCTGCGGATTGGCGCAGTAAAGGCGCAGGCGGCAGAGCCTCCTAGAGAATAATCAAGAAGTATCTGTTAAGCTTAACTTTGAAATATATATAATTTTTCAATTGTGCCGATATGAAGATTTAATGTAAAAGTCATCAAAAGATTTTTTGTACACTTTAATAGTAATTTAGACTATAGTTTTGCAATCTGGTTTGTAGCGAAGCATGCTATCAATGTGGTTTGAAGTGTAAGAGTTCCTATAAACAGTTATACAAATAATAGATATATATAATCAAGGAAGAAAAATTTTAAATTCACACACAAAAAAAGGTGCAACAATGAAATTAAATTTGCGTTAAGCCACACTTGATAGAATAATCTATTGGCTGCAAATCCAATTACGTAACTTTAAAAAGCTTGGCGTTTTAAAAGAGCCGGCGTTTTTTTTTTGTTTTTTGTTTTTTTTTTCAAGTTTTACGCAATACGCGCTTAAGAAAATGATATTCTTTGCCACATGTTAAAAAAAATTATGACAACACATCTGATGAACGGTACTACTTTTCTATTTTTTTAACAGTGTATATGAATTTATATATGATATTTTGTAACTCTATCATTTAATTTGCTCTTTTTCTTTATATTGTAATTGTTAACCCTATGTTCTCAGCAATATCACTCAGACTAATCCCTTTGAGGGAAGTCCTAGTTACAACTATTAATTTCGCTAATTATTTCAATGCTAAAATAACCTTAATATCATAATGATAACGTAAAATATTTAGACTTATCTTTGTGAGTATTACTTTCTTTAGACGGTTCTTTTTTTCAGACAAAATAACAATACTGTAGTCAAACTTTCTAAATAACTAATAATACCAAAATATATTAATGACTTGCAGAAATGCAAATGATTACTTCCATTTTGACGAAAAAACCCAGCTACCATTGCAATAGTAACTGCAATTTTTGATCTATTGATTTCACACATTATTTTTATTTTAACAGTGCATTGAGGGTCATGGAAAAGCTAGTTAATATGTCCCGGAGAATGGATGATGCCCCAGAATGTCTTGTATTTATAGAATGATACTGTGGGAATTCATATTTATAACCCCACAGTTACTTAAATATCTACTTGGCTTATAATTATGAAATGATCATAGCTCTTCAATCTCAGTTTTTAAATAGTTTTTATTACTTACTTAACCCAAATAATTCGATGACGACACTACTCAACAATATAATATATTTGTATACAACAGTAATTTGCATAAAATTACACTTCTAATACTTTATTATACATATATATCAGATATCCATACTTGCGTACAAACTATGGGACAACACCTTTAACTCGCTTTTCTTTTTTATAACTGCATTCAAGAATCTCATAATAATCTTACGCTATCGCGTATCTATTAATTAAATCATTGAGTGTGTATTATTGTGAGTATTTATGCGTAGATGGGTATTATTTGTTTTTTTAATTCCACAATAAAAATAAAAATTTTCTTCTATGCCACTCACTTTCCTAGGCTCATATCTAACTCTTACAAAGGGGCGGTACTTTAAATGTTTTTATCTCCCCTTTCTTTCTTTCATTCTTTCAAGACCTCTGAGCATTCCTTTGCATTTTCGTAGACAAAGAGTTATCTCCTGAAGAATGAAATTCTTAAGGAGTATAGTTTGGTAAAACTGATAAATTATTACACTTAGACAGGCTGTTTTAATGTAGAAATTGTATCTCAGAGAGAGAACAGTGTTCAATAACAAAGGGATTTCTTTCTCAATCCCAACCTACTTTTCGACGAAAATGACATCTGAATAAATAGATGTTTTGATTGTATTAGCCATGACCCAGCTATTGTAGCTCGTTCAAAGCGTCGAAACCTCAACATAGTTTAAATGATGAATCATTCTTTAAGTGAAAAATCATTCATTTTAACGATGTTATCGTTTTACCCGAGATCGTATAAAACGTGTTCGACTGTATATATATATATATATATATATACAGTCGAACACGTTTTATACGATCTCGGGTAAAACGATAACATCGTTAAAATGAATGATTTTTCACTTAAAGAATGATTCATCATATATATATATATATATATATATATATATATATACATACAGAGAGAGAGAGAGAGACATAGGTATATATATTGATACATTCCTTAAAATTTTCATTCCAAATCATATCAATTCTTAGTCTTGTGATTTCTCCTTTAAAATGAAGACAAAACACAGAATCAATATTAAATTTATTTCTATAAGTATCCGTTTTTGATTCCCATACAGACAGACCATGATATAACTGTTTAAAACGATAGTCTAAAAAATTATTATAAAGTTGCTTAAAATCACTATTATTTTACTTTGTATGAAATCTTTAAATAATGTATTTCTACACAATATTTTTCATTCACAATATTGAAAGTATAAAAAGACAATGTATAAAAATTTCTGTATTTCAAAGAATCTTAGGTGTTATTAGTAACAAACCTCTTTCAAAAAAGACATTTGCTTTTAACTAACACGGGAAAATTCGCATGGATTATGATTTGACAGAATTTAATTACCTTGACATGCGGATTTTACATTATTTATACAGCGTGTCCGAAAATTCTTTACCCGATTAAAAAATATATTGATATGTAGGGTAGTGATAAAGTCTTTCCCTGATTATAAAATATTATTACGAAATAACCATTGAATGTAATACGGTAAAACTTTTATTATGGAAAAGTCATGTTCTTAAGTTTTTTTTTTCAACTGGATGAATATTCCCCTAGATGTATGGCTTGGTCAATCCAAGGCACTTTTGAAAGCAAACTGAACATAGTTTACACGAAAATCCTTCACCTGACAACCTCTAATAAATCCAATTATTGTATTTTTAATATTTTTGAATATTTAGAGGATATCCACTCAAGGTCAAGTTCACAGATGCTGTTTTTAATGTGACAGCCCAAATGCTGGACTATATGGGGCAAGAAATGGAATATCGCCTTGACATTCTTCGAGCTACCAAAGGTGCTCACATCGAAATTTATTGACGTAACTACTTGTATTAAAATCTTCATAAATGTCTTTACAATATATCGAAACAATCATACGCCGAATTATATTAGTTTTTCTGAAATAAATTGTTGTAATTTTGGAAAGACTTTAGGACCACCCTCTATATCTGCTGCATATAAGACAGACATACGAAATTGGCGACAAAATTTTGGAAAACTAACCACTTTTTTTAATGCAGGTTTCCGTAACGTGGTAGCAGTGTCACTGCCCAGGAAATCGGCCAATGCTCCGAAAACGGACCGACAATCAACATCAACTGAAAGGATGGAAAAAGTGAGAAAGTATTTTGTGCGAAGTCCCAAGCAATCAGTGTGTTCGGCTTTACGTGAATTACAGATGAAAAAAGGATATCGTGATACCAGAGGTCACACTCACCTTTTTTCTTATTTGGGAATATTTTTGGTTTACGCGAAATTGATACCGCTACATTATAGCCACGGCACGGAAACCTGCAGCAACAAAATTTGATTAGATTTCCAACATTCTGTCACCACACCAAACAAATGGATTTTTTTCATTGCTAAAATGAATGTTAAGCCAACAGAGTAAAAAATTAAAAAATAATAATAATTGAAAAATTAATTGGAATTTACTTGTATTCTTTCACCAGTTAATTATATATATCGCAGATATGAATAAATTTTGTAATCAGGGAAAGCTTTTTTGGCACCCTGCATATAAACACACATTTTAGTCATATTCTTGCTTCAGAATATATCTATTTATTATATATTATATATATTTAAAAATACCCCACATGCATTATAAAAATACTCCGTTTAAAAATTTAACTAAATGGAAGATACAAATTATACAAACATTTAATAAATATTACTTTCAAATAATATAATAGAATCACTTGTTAACTTTAAAAGTTAATTTTAATTAATGCTTAAAGTGATAAAAACATAACACAAAATGTTTTAAAATACTTTTTCATGTAGATTACATATATTTCATTCGCTCTATCGGCGATATCTTCAGATCTAAATGAAAAATGAAATATTCTCCTGGACAAAATCCTAAATAATCCTAATTAATCATCCTAAGAATTATCTAATGAATTCCTCCATAAATAATAATAAAATATTCTTAACATAATGCCTTTGACATGTAATCTCGTGGTTAATGTTTACCATTTTCAAAAAACTATGCGAGAATATTTTATTTGTCATTTAGATCGGAAGATGTCGCCGATAGAGCGAACGAAACATATGTAATCTACATTAAAAGTTATTTTTAAACATTTAGTGTTATGTGTTTATCACTTTAAGCATTAATTAGATTTTAACTTAAATATTATATTGTTTAAATTATCAAAATATCACATTTAAATACATTACTTTTGCACTCACAGTATCAGAAAAAACAATGTATAAAATCTTCAGCATTTGAAAGAGTTGGGTTGATTATTGATGGCCAATTATCTACACTAGGGATATAGGCCCGGGGGGAGTGCCCTTCGTGGGGGTCTTTCTAAGGGAACCTAATCCGTATTTACGCATGGATAAATCCACGGCTCGAAGAAAACCACGAAAACTCCGAACGATTAGGCCGACGGGCGCGATTGGGATCGAACCCAGCACCTCCCGTCTACCAGCTTCGAGAGCACAACCTCTCAGCCACTGGTGGGGCTCCAGCATTTGAAAGAATTTCTGGTAACATTATTCTTCGACTTATAGTGAAACCTCTTTGAGAAACGAGATTTGCTTTTTCCGAACAACGAACGAATTCGCATGAATAATGATTTGACAGATTTTTATTCTCTTGACATGTGGTTTATACCTTGCGAGACACAATGTCATTTTAGTCGATAATTTTGAAACGAGACTAGAAAAGGCCATTCGAGAAGAAGAATACAATATACTTGTGGAATTTTTTTCTTATACTTTTATGTAGATACTGAATCCATATCTTTAAATATTGCATAATGAGGGTTTTTTTTCATTTTCGTCTTTATATACATGATTCTATAATACCTGTTATGAACAAGAATAAGACAGGAATTTAAAACCACTGTTATATATTTTTGAATCAAATAGAATAATGAATTAAAATATTTTGCCAAATATTTTTAAAATTGCGAAGGGTTATGTTTAATCTAAATAAAGAATATCACAGTAAATTCACGGTAATTATATTTAAAAAAAATACAAATTAGCACATTTGTATTGCGATTTTATTTTCATATTATACATATATGTGGATACATTTTAGTGGAAGGCTTATAAAGAAATTAACAATTCCATATATGTTACACTTTTAAATTATTACAGATATATTATACAAATATTATACGTTATAATTTAAACTTTATACAAAATGTAAAGGAGTTTTATTTGAGTGATATCCGTAAATAGTGTATTTCAGTACACTATTTTTCACTCACAGTTTTAGGGAAGAAAACAACGCATACAACTTCAGCAAAGAATCTTTGGTGGAATTGGTGTTAAACCTCTTTCAAAAGAGACATTTGCTTTTAACGGACATGAAAATAGTTATTATGGATCATTATTTAACAGATTTTTATTCTCTTAACATGTGGTCTTAGCATTATTTTTCCACATAAAAATATAACTAAATGTAATATAAAATGTATACAAACATTTAAGAACTATTAATTTGTTTGAATTATGAAAATATTGTATTTCAATACATAACAATTCACTCACAGTATCAGGAAAAACATTTCATAAAACTTTCAGCATTTCAAGGAATTTCTAATGCCATTATTCTTCGACTTATAGTGACACCCGTTGAGAAACGACATTTGCTTTATACGAACACGAACGAATTCGCATGAATAATGATTCGACAGACTTTTATTCTCTTGACATGTGGTATATGACTTGCGGGACACAATGCCATTTTTGTCTATAATCTTGAAACGAAGCTAGAAAAGGCCATTCACGAAATACAATATCATATATTTGTAGAAAAAATTGCTTATGTAATTTTAAGTAGTTACAGACTACGCAATTTTAGGTATTGTATAATGAGGAGATTTATTTGTATTTTCGTCTTTATAAACATGATTCTTTAAAAGGTATTATAAAAATAGGTATAAAGGGATTTTAATAGGTATAAAGGGATTTAACTGTTATTTTATTTAATCTAACAGAAGAACGTATTAAAATATTTTGTAAAAAATTTGGAAAGAGTGATGATTAATCTAAATAAAAAATATTAATGAAAATTCGCAGTAATTACTTTTTAAAAGTTACAAATTTGGACAGTTTTATTGCAAATTTAAAAACAAAATTCACATTATATATATATATATATATATGGATAACATTTTGTCATAGGCTCATGTCTAAAATAACCATTTCATATGTATTGCACATTTAATAATTATTACACATTACTTTACAAATATTATACGTTGTCATACAAAATATAAAGGAGCTTTTCTTTGAGTAAGATATGCTAATAAAGTATTTCAGTACAATATTTTTCACTCACAGTATATATATATATATATATATATATACAGCGTGTCCACGTATAACCTGACCGACCTTTATTTTCTCAACCGTTGGTTCTAGATGCATACTTCCAATTACAAAAGTGGTCGAAATTAGGTGCAGAGTTAAGATAAAAAAAAGTTTGAAGCGAAAAAACAATTTAGTGAAGAAATACAGAATCTAAATTTTTACACAGCCCCCTGGTCCCTATACTTATATTTAGGAACGTGTTATTTATTCAAAAGTATTGTAAACAGAAAAAGTTCCGTATCTGTACGACCAATATTCACTGAGAAATTTGAGTTCAAAGTTATCATGCATAGTATGGGGACCGTATACAAATGGAGATGCGAATATATCCCCTATCAGAAAGACAAGGAGGTTTTAGAGTTAGATATGATCATCACAAAAAGATTGTTGTTCAAGTCAAAAAACAGTATAATATTTGTCTAATCACTGGTATTGAAAATAAAAGTACTGTGCACTGCTTTGACATAATAAGGATAGGGGAAATTCAAAACGGACTCCTGAGCTGTTTAGCTGTAAGAAAACCAGTATAAGGCAAAAAATTGAATTAATTATTTAATTAAATAAAATTAAACTGAATAAAAAAGTCTTACGTCTATTTTATAGTATCAGATTTTTCGCTAATTTTAACCTTGAAATTTACGATTTGCGAAAAATCCTGACATGACGGTTAAAAGTGAAGGTAATTTTTTTATTCAGCGTTAAAAAATACATAAAACGTAATTATAAAAGTTAAAAAACATAACCATCGCAAGGTTTATATTATCTAATCTAAAACTCTTTCTTAAACTTGTTGACGATAATCTATCCGAATTTTTTTGTGTTATCATCTAATATAAGTATGTATAAGATAGTAAGCGTCGAAAATCATAATAATATTACATTGTCATCGGATTGTATGTCATCAGTATGTAAAATTTAACTTCGATCGGACATTTGAAAGTGAGTTAAACTTAGAGTACAAATTTTAAACTGGAAAGACGATCGTTGCAAGTTAAATAAAACCTTATGAAAATAACAATTTTTGTTAAAAGAAATCATAGCCTCAAATCCTTTCAAAATAAAACATATGTTAAAATACAATTATTTTAATTAATCTGAAACTTAACTAATAAAAATTAACTCAATCGTAATAGTTGTACGATTTCTTTCAAAACGCAGATACCTTGAAATAAGTTTAAGTACTTTATATACGACCCCTGAAAGCATGGCCGAAATCATCTCTTTTTAGATGCAAAAAAGTGGTATAAGTCATGCATTTCAAAGTTTCATAACTCGGTCAATTTTAATGTTAGATGAATGGGACTTTCTTTGTCGTACTTGTTAGTGTCACAGTAAATTTTTACTAAATATCACTTATAGGACCGGGGGACCGTATAAAAATTTAAATTTCGTAATTTTTTAATAAATGTTTTTGTTGACTCAAATCGCTTTAGAAATAATTCTTTACCGTATTTAAACCATTTTTGTAATTGGAAGTATGCATCTAGGACCAACGGTTGCGAAAATAAAGGTCGGTCAGGTTATACGTGGACACGCTGTATATATTCAAAGATTAAACAGTATATATATATATATATATATATATATACTGTGTAATCTTTGAATCTTTGGTGTAAATAGTTCTCTTTCAACAAAGACATTTTCTTTTAACGAACACGAAATAATGTGCATGGATCCTTATATGAGAAAACGTTATTGTCTTACCATATGATCTTCACATTATTTCTCCACATAAAAATATAACTAAATGTAATATAAAATTTAAACAAAGATTTAAGAAATATTACGTTTTTAAAATATGAAAATATTGTATTTAGATACAGTCCTTTCATCCACATTATAAGAAAATACAATACTTTTTACCCACAGTATCAGAAAAAAAACAATGTACAAAATCAATGTGTACAAGTTTCAAAGAATATCTGGTATCATTATTCTTCGACTTACAGTGAAACTTTTCTTGGGAAAGCGGCATTTTCTTTTTTGGTACACCAAAGCATTCGCATGAATAATGATTTGACAGACATTTATTCTCCTGATATGTGGTTTACATCTTGCGGGACACAATGTCAGTTTAGTCCATAACGTTGAAACGAGACTGGTGGCATTCAAAATGTGGAATATTATATGATTTGCTGAAAGTTATGCTGATACTTTTCATTAGATATAGAATACGCATCATTAAGCTCTGTATAGTGAGAGCTGTTGCATGTATTTTTCTCTGTACAAAAATCAAGAGTATATATCTCTTCATAGAAAAAAAATTTTACGGGTTATTGATGTGTTCATGCAGTAATTAATTTTTGTAGACAAGAACGGTTAGTAAGAGGGTTGCCCAAATGAAAAGTGGACAAGTTGAATTAAATAAATACCTGTATTGGAAATTAAAAGAAATCTCCATGGGTGTTGTTATACAGGTGCCATTTTTTCGGCACGAGTTGCTGATGAAATGTCACGGTTGATTCTTCAAGAAGTCCTGTACAGCTTACTTCAGTTCTTCGTCCGAATGCAAACGTTTCATTTGTAATGCTCTCTCAAGTGGCCCAAAGATGTGGAAAGCAGAGGGTGACAAATCTGGACTTTACGACGGATCTTCCAACACTTCCCAACGAAATTTGTTTAAGATCGTCTGGATTTTACAGGAGACGTGTGGACGGGAATTGTCAACGAGAAGGATCACTTGTTGTGTGAGAAGGACTGGCAGTTTGCTTTTAATTTCGTTCCGCAGTTTTGTCAGAGAACTACAGTATTGAGTTGAATTACCACAATTACTTTCAGCAATTAGAAACCGTACTGCCGCGCATTGTTCCGATTTGGACACATGCATGTATGCCACGACTTTTACTTTTGATCAATTTCCTTTACCGCGAACAGGTTTCACTGTTGAATGCCGTATGCGGTGCACACCTCCTACTGCCCTTTATATCCTTGTTCGGTGGAATGGCTGCAGCTACAGTCATTTTGATGCAATCGCACGTGACCACTTTTCATTTGGGCAACCCTTATAGTAACATAAAGACACGAGCGGCGAAGTCCATTACATACGCTTTTTAATCCCTAAATAAAAACTATTATTGATATCCTTGTTTAATGCACTTTTCAATCTATACTAATATTATAAAGTAGTAAAGATTGTTTGTTTGTTTGTAAGGGTTAACCTCTGGAACTACTGAAGCGATTTCAAAAGTGATGGTAGCAAATTGATGGTGACAATCCCTGCTCCAAAATAGGCTATATTTTATGTCGGTGCCACTACCCGCAGGGGGGTGCAGGAGCGAAAAACGTTCTAAAATTTCGATTTTTTTATACTGAAGGAGCTACAAACATGAAATTTGGCATGGTAGTTACTTATAGGATGTAAATGCTCTCTAAGAACAAATTCTAAAAAAAAATCGAAATTTAAAAGGGTGAGATGAGCGAAAAGCGTTCTAAAAACATTCTAAATTACAATTTCTATGGAATCTCTGTAACTACAGAACCGTTTTCAAAAGTGATGGTGGCAAATTGATGGTAACAGTCCCTGCTCCAACATAGACTATATTTTAAGTCGGTACCAATACCACCAGGGGGGTGCAAGAGTGAAAAACGTTCTAAAATTAAGATTTTTTTATACTGAAGGAGCTAGAAACATGAAATTTGGCATGGTAGTTATTTATAAAATATAAATGCTCTCTAAGAACAAATTCTAAAAAAATCTTAAATTTAAGAAGGTGATATGAGCGAAAAGTGGTTTAAAAATATTCTAAATTACAATTTCTATGGAATCTCTGGAACTACTGAACCATTTTCAAAAGTGATAGTAACTGTCCCTGCTGTAAAATAGGCTATAAATTATATCGGTGAAACTACCACACTTGGGGGGTGGGTGAAAGAGCGAAAGTCGTTCTAAAATTTCGACTTTTTTCGACATTAGTGTAGCTTAATTAGTAATTATTAATTATATGTGGCAGTAAAATTTCCTCTAATGAAAATAGGCCAATGAATACCACTTGGCATTTTTCAAGAATTACGCCAGCAAAGCCGCGGGAATTTCTAGTAATAGATATTGAAAAAATAGAGAAATATCATCTCCTGAATTTTTACTGTAAATAAAGACACTAATAAATAAATTATTTTCAGTTTAATTCAATTTTATTTAATATTGATTTTGGTTAATATTTTACAATTAATAATCAAATGCAATAAATTAAAACAGTAGAAAAATTCGGATATTTTCGGTTGAACATTCTACTCTATGTTAAAATGAACATCAGATAAAATATACTTTTAAATTACTGTCTGTTTTACTCAACCTCATAAATATTATTATCGTTTTAATAAACAGAGAGTATATATTCTGTGTCGATAACGCATGTTCTATGATTCGCGAATACCGGATTCATTACATAAAAATAGATTTAAAGGAATGTTCTCCCGTTACGACTTGACTTTTAGAGCATTTTCGGGATCTTGTTTTAATATAAATATTGCACATAGAACAAAATGCACTTTTGTCTAAATGTATGTTATTGCGCTTTTGTCTAAATGTATGAACAATGTCATGCAAAATAGTGGAATTTAATAAATCTATACTGTTTCAAACATTACTATTCACGGCGTGCACAGTAAATCGTAACAAGTGATTCTACCTCTAATCTATACTAATATTATAAAGAAGTAAACATTGTTTGTTTGTTTGTTTGTAGGGGGTAATCTCTGAAACTACTGAAGCGATTTCAAAAGTAATGGTGGCAAATTGATGGTGACAATCCCTGCTCCAACATAGTCTATATTTTATGTCACTGCCGCTACCCCCAGGGGGGTGCATAAGCGAAAAACGTTCTAAAATTTCGATTTTTTTTTTTTTACTGAAGTTGTTAGAAACATGCAATTTGGCATGGTAGTTATTTATAAGATGTAAATGCTCTCTAAGAACAAATTCTAGAAACATTCGAAATTTAAAAGGGTGAGATGAGCGAAAAGCGGTCTAAAAACATCCTAAATTACAATTTCTGTGGAATCTCTGGAACTACGGAACCATTTTCAAAACTGATGGGGGCAAATTGTCAAAAATGGGGGCAAAAACAGTCCCTGCTGCAACATAAGCTTATGTTTTATATCGGTGCCACTACCCCCAGGGGGGTGTAGAAGCGAAAAAACTTCTAAAATTTCGATTTTTTTATACTGAAGGAGCCAGAAACATGAAATTTGGCATGGTAGTTACTTATAAGATGTAAATGCTCTCTAAGAACAAATTATAAAAAAATTTGAAATTCAAAACAGTGAGATAAGCGAAAAGCGTTCTAAAAACATTCTAAATTACAATTTCTATGGAATCTCTGGAACTGCAGAACCATTTTCAAAAGTGATGGTGGCAAATTGATGTTAACAGTCCCTGCTGTAGCATAGGCTATATTTTATATCGGTGACACTACCATAGAGCGGGGGGGGGGAGGTAAAAGAGCGGAAAACGTTCTAAAAATCCAATTGTTTTTTTACATTAGTGTGACTTAATTAGTAATTTCTGAATTATCTGTGGCAGTAAAATTCATACTAATGAAAATAGGCCAACGAATACCACTTGGCATTTTTCAAGAATTAAGCGAGCAAAAGCCGCGGGTTTTGCTAGTAGTTGTATAAAATTAGTAAACATCAAATTGTTTAAAAAAGACTAATTTAATTAGAATTACTGAAACACGAATGGTTCGTAATAACATAAAGACAATGGCGGCATATTCCACGAACCAACGTCATTTAATGACTAAATATCATATTTTGATACTAAACAAAAATAGCATATAATGAGTAGTAATAATGTGAAAGTACGAGACATAACATTTATAAAAAATATATTTAAATAGCGAAGTAAAGGAAAATAAATGACACAAATGCACGTAGCGCCAGTGGTGATTTAACAATTAAAATAATGAAAGAGAGCAGAATATTTTGCGCACTTAATCTTTAAATATTAGTTAAAAATTCAAGAGTCTTTGGGAAGAGGGTAAATGAAGCGCAGATGTTAATCACGTAATTATTTTGAAATTCGCATTGTTTTCCTTTAGTGGCGCACTCAGTACGTCGTTCGTGTCTTGAAATAATATTACAATATATATTCATATATATATATATATATATATATATATATATATATATATATATATATATATATTAGGATTTCGAGGCTTGTGAAAAAGTTTCTGAAATAGAAAAAATCATAAATCTTCTAAAAAAGTTTCAGGTAATTTTGGAAACCTAATATTTTCTGAGATTTTCAATTAAATTAGGAATATATCATTTCCATACCATTTATGGAAATATTTTGAATTGTGTCCTTGTTCAAAGAAGAATCGTTACGCCGACGACAAAAATGATTGTCAACCCCAGATATTCAAATTTTTACTCGTATTACATAAAATCAATTTTTGCTGGTATGTATTCACTACTAATCAGAAAAAAAGTTTATAAGTATTTTCTTTAAATCTTTTTTTCTATGTGTTATTTTAAATTTTTAGTGAATATATTTAAACACATTACTAAATTTAAACTAGCCTTTATACACAGTTTTACAAATTCAGAATACTTACACATTACAAGAATTATGTATATCATACAAAAGACTTACAGCTCTTTTTATGACAACATAAAAACTGCATAAAACGCATATTACTGTATTATAAATAAAATTATTATAAATAAAATAAAATAAAATTATTAAAAAATAATAATAATAAGTTGAATTATACTTTTAAAACATATTACTAAAATTCTAGATTATGAATGCTTATTGTAGTAACAGAATACTTTGATGAATATTAAAGCAACATTCTCATGTATTATTTGCACATCACAAGAAACATGTTCACTTTACAAAAGACATATACAATTGTTTTTATGACAAAGTCGACAGCATAAACAACATTATATGTATCCATGAACACTCGGTTAAGCATATTATTGGATAATAATGTATAAAATAAGAGAAAAGTATTATTAAAAGGAATTATAACTTGACTAGCAACAACAGCGAACCTATGAGAACATTTCCTTTTTCGAACATAGCTTTTAGACAAAAAAGGCTAATAAAACATGTACAAACCTTGAAATAAAACAAATATTTAAATGATCGAAACCTACATAATATAAATGTATGATATAACTTATATAATGTATCATTTAGAAAACTCACCAAATCCGCAAGTATCTGAGTAAATTAAAAAAAAATTAATCTGAGAATTAATATACGAATTTTTTTTTTATAATACCCACGGTTTTAAATATTGAATTTGGCTATTTGAATATCTGTTTTCCCATAAAAAATAAGAATTATTTAGTAAAAATACTCTTTGACGATAAAAGAAGCATTTTATATAGAAAATTTAAGTATACGATGAATTAAAGCATTACAAAAAAATATATTTAATACATAAAAATATAAGGTAGAGGTCTGTATGAAGATCTTTCGCGTAAACCACATGAACTTAGAAATGTGGTGGTATGTCTACTTCTCAATAAAAACAATGTTGAATTTCTTTTCTTAAACAAAAATGTAGGATATGAATAATGGTTTGACAGTGTTTTGTTGTCTTGACATGCGGTTCAGAGCTTTCCAAAACATAGTGTCATTTTTATCAATAATCCTGAGCTTTGATCGAAAGAAGGTATTTCAAGAATAACTTTCTTTTAAAGGAATATGTTATAAAACAATATCCTTGAAAACATTCCTTAAACAAAAACATATCGATCTGTCACGTTCATTTATTTATTCACAATGACTTCTGTTATGCGTTGAATAAGAAAAAAAAATATGTATAGTTTTATGTATACGCTAGTTATCTTTTGGGCCAAAAAAATAACATTTTTATAATTGAATTGAAGAACAATGAATTATTTCTTTATTATGTTTGGTTTCCAAAAATTGAACTAAAGATTTTAAAATTTAACAACATATAAACGGTTAATCTTACAATAGAGTAATGTGTAGAGTCAGGAACTTCTATTCTGCGCTATTGTAGAGATGAAATCTATACATTCCTGAAACAACCTTCTATAATCACTGATTAGCAAATATTAACAACACTGAAATGAACTTAATTTCTCTAATAAAGGCACTTCATTTACGAAACAGGCTGTTTCTAATGAATTCCTCTTATATCTTCTGCCATATTGATTCCAGGAGTAATGATTGGAAAAAAAATAGTTGTTCACCTTTCGGAGATTGGCAACAGGTTTTTTTCAGTTAAACGCGTGTTTTGAGCAAGAATCAGAAGGAAGAAGTGTTGACCGCTCTCTGTTGAGGTTCAAAAGAGATTTTCTGTTCTCTGGTCCTAGAGTTTCCGATATGAAAAAAAATCTTCTAAAATTTTTATGAAGTGTACAACATTTTCAAGTGTTTTACACCCAATTTAAATATTTATGTTTACAGATGTTCTATAAATAAGCAGATGGAATCCATACGTTCGATTCCAATCCTTTCTACCAGTCTACAAATTCTCGTACCTTTTGATGTGATGACTTCTGAGAAAGATCCGGAGTGTTGTCTATAAATTTTAGATTAAAAAAATGATGCAAAAAACTAAATTGTTGCAGTGTTCAATCCAATGTTTTCTCACAGTGTTCATCAGAATGACATAATTACATATATTACAGTGATATATCTATTTGTGAAATATGTGTGTGGTTTGTGATATTTGTTAAAGTTTGAAGTGATAACATATTAAAATTATGCATCGTGAAAAAAAAAAATTCCACGCTAAGTTAATTCTACGGCACTAAACAATCCTTATTTAAATTTCTGATGCAAACGTTTCTAAAGGTGGTCTCATAAATAGAGATCAATGAGTACGCGAATCTATCAGGCTTAGCTTTCAAGAAAATGATTAATTAAGTGATTAACCACTGACAAACATTTTGTGCATACGTATATATTCATAATCTGTAATTTTCATTGCATTTATTATTTATTTGTTTTAATTTAATGAACTTTCCTTATCTGCATTTTTCATATTTAAGTGTCTTATTCTTAACAAATATATAGTCCAGCATAATGCGATTTGATTTAAATATCCTCTTTTATTTTTTGTTTTTATTTATGTTCTAAGTTATTGAAGTAATATTTCAATGATTCTAATTTAATTTGCAGTAAAAGTAATTGCTAAATAATTAATTTAAAAGTAATATCTTTCCTGAATTCATAGTTGAAAAGTGCTTATGACTTCGGTTTGTCTCTCAGTCTTTCGACCGTCCGTGCTATAACTCTCGTAAATATACTCAGATTGCCCTGAAAATTTTGTATGTTAATGACGTTTACTGTACTATAATCTCTATTGAAAATGAAGTGAGTAACATTTATAGTTTATTTATAGGGAGACAGTCAAAATTATTCCATTACATTAGTCAATGGAAAAAAAATACTTTCAAATGCAATTTTATGATATTACGCCATTTCGAAAATGATGAAAATGCCATTCAAATATGAAGCTTATTATAACATGATTTTTGTAAACAGGCGGATGCATTTATTTTTCATTTACAGGGTCACACAAAAAATTCTGTTACTTAATTTTCTACGGGGAAAAACATTTTGAAGACAAAAATGGTAGTAATGACTCTTAAGTGTAAATAAACTGTGAGAACAAATATAAATTCTTTTTAAAATCATGGTTGGTTCAGTTGTATTGACGCTATTTTTTTAAGTTGTGGTTAGGATTCAGTTTCGGTTGAATTTCAATGTTTCGGTTTCGGGTCGACGTTGGAATGAGCTTTGAATATTTTGGGTAGGGTTCGGATTGATCTGACTTTTCACAAGATAGTCCAGAACATTTTTCATCTGAAAAAAATTGAACGTTAGTGAGTTTATATATGTTGAATTATAATCAGACAAAAAAAAAATGATACAAGAGATATAATTGAGGAGGTAGAGGCAAGAAAGCGCCAATCCACATTTTTGATGGAATAAATCTAACACTGTAATCTGTTGCTTAATATTGTATATATTAATATCCTACACATAATTTTTTTCTAATGTCACTTGGTGGCAGCATATGTGACAGGTTTCGTTTTTGCTCCAGATGTTTATGCCCTCAATGAAGATAGCTAATTTACAAAAAACGTAATTGTAATATCATTAAAGTAATGCCATATTGTTACTCAAAATATCTCAAATCTTACTAAGTCATTGGCGAAAAAACTTTAGGTTATATATTCTGATTTGAGTATTTGATGAAATTTTCAAATTGAAATATCTGAGAAGTTAAAAAAAAATGTTGCATTCTCTTGTCCCGACCCCCTCAATTGTAGACTACTTTCCATAATTATATTAAAATATGGGTTAAAATTATTTCACATTGAGTTCGGATTGGTTTCAGGCTAAGTGTGCCGGGTACGGGTTTGGTTTTGG
This sequence comes from Maratus michaelseni, assembly GCA_963931845.1. Classification (NCBI taxonomy): domain Eukaryota; kingdom Metazoa; phylum Arthropoda; class Arachnida; order Araneae; family Salticidae; genus Maratus; species Maratus michaelseni. Next base: position 414,283,176 of record OZ007587.1, read on the forward strand.
GTTATTTTTAAGCAGATTTTTTGGGTGGAATCAGGTTGTAGTCGTACCGCGAAAGACACTAGCTAGGCTAGAAAATCTTCATCGGCGCCTACAAATATACTGATTTGATGAGTGATATAAAGGAAGCAAGACCATCGGAGACAATTTCTGGAGAAGCATAATTATATATATATATTTTAAAGCGATCAGAAGGCATGAGTCATAGAATCGCCCAAATTCTACATGAATATAAATGCTACAGCTCAACGACCCAATTTGACAACGCAATTCTTCGAGAAAAGAAACACGATGTTCCATTCCTAAGCAAAGCAAAAATATTAATCTTCTTTTTTGCGTCTAACACAAAAGAATAAATAAATTTAGTTTTGAAGGTACAATATAAAGCAAATAAAATGTTCAAAAATATATATTATTTTTCGTTTCATTTCTGAATAAATAAAACTTTTGTTTTTTAATATGTAGTTTCCGGAAAATATATAATTTGTTACATTCAAGACATTTCATTACAAATTCACTTTCTTATCGAGTCGCAAAGTCTGTTTAGAGCAAAAATGTTAATCTTTTTTACAACCTCTTACACACACACAAAAAAATAGTTTTGAAGGACCAATATGAAGAAAATAAAATGTTAAATATATATATATATATTATTTTTCGTTTTGTTCCTGAATAATTTTTTTTAAATATGTAGTTTCCGGTAAATTATTGTATATAATTTGTTACATTCAAGACATTTTATTTCAAATTCGCATGCTTATCGAATCTTGAAGTCCGTTTAGAGCAAAAATGTTAATCTTTTTTACAACCTCTTACACACACAAAGAAAATAGTTTTGGATTAACAATATGAAGCAAATACAATGTTCAAAATTAATATATCATTTTTTGTTTCATTCCTGAATATATATATATATATATATTTAAATATGTAGTTTTTCGGAAAATTTTATATAATTTATTACACTTAAGACATTTTATTACAAATTCACATGTTTATCGAATCTTAAAGTGTGTTTTAGATAGTAAAGTGCTTAAAGCAAAAATTTTTATCATTTTTACTGCCACTTACACACACAAAAAAAATAGTTTTGGGAGAACAATATGAAGCAAATAAATCGCTCAAAATTAATATATATATATATTTTGTTTCATTTGTAAATAAGCAATTTTTTTCAAATATGTAGTTTCAGTAAAATTAAACAAAATCTGTTAAATTCAGGCAATTGTATTACAAATTGACACGACTATAGGATCGTAAAGTATGTTTTAGATTTGACAAGCGATAAACGCGGAAAAGAAATCACATAAATTAAAATGCTGAATTGCATGTTATAATAACAAAGTACAATAAATTAATGAAAATTAAATAGCCAAAGAAAACCAATAAGATTCGCCAATATTTATTTCAACAAAATTGAAACATTTCTCATTTATAAACAGCGTCCGTGATTATGTTGACAGGAATTACTTGAAATCTGCATTTTAAATTCTGCGTCTTTGGGGTTCTACAAATATTTCACTATTTATCGTTACAATGATTCTAATTACAAATTAAAAGTCTATTATCACTTATATAACGCTTGTTCAAAGTTCTTAGCTTTGTTGCATTTGCGTGTGCGACAAAGGAATGAAGTGTCACGCTTATGTTCTAGGAATAAATGACGGAAAATGCTTTGGGTTTAAGTCATTTACATAATGTTACATAAAATTTATAACGCGAAAGGAACGTATCAAGTGATTTAATATGACAATTTCAAAATTAGATGGCGTTTAAAGAAGGTTTTTAAATGAATTTTAATAAGAAATTAATGAAATATTATGTATACTAAGTAACACAATTACTATTATAATACTTCAGTTACAATCACACATCATTACGTCAATGCATAATCGGTAAAATAAATATTCATAGATATAGAACGAGAACAAAAGCAATCATGCAACTGGTAACGATTATGAAACAAATTCCAACTCTCACAGAATATTTTTAATAAATTTCATTTTTTAATGCTATGAAATGTTATATATAAAATTAATATATATATATATATATATATATATAGAGAGAGAGAGAGAGAGATCTATTTTTAACCATTGATTTTTATATACGGTAATATGTGCTACTTGTTTGTACAGCCTAATATATGAACTATAGAATTCAAACACACCACGTAATATAAAAAATATGTTTACAAATGCATACCTCAGCTAAAAACCATCTTCCAGCAAATATCAATCATCATCAGTCCCCCTGAACACTTTTTATGTGTCTCTGTAAATAAGCTATAATGTTATGCTCTCCATAATCTAAAGAAAGCATGTTGTAGTGCATTTCAGTGATGTATATTAATTTTATTATGTTTCATATATCTTAACAACATTAAAATGCACTGTCCCCATAAAACGAATTTGTTCAGACGAAAAGCATGCCTCCGACGCACTTGTCTCGTAAATTGGCACAACATGTTCATAGAAGAATCAAAAAGCTGTGGTAAACGAAGCACATGTTTGGTACCCTTAGGTTATAAAGTTAATCTTGCTTGAAAAAGTGACTGATGAAAATAACCGTACTTTTTGCTGTACAAAACCAGCAAATATCGACCATAGTCAATCTTGTAACTGAACACTTTTTGTGTGCCTCTGTACATAAGCGATAAATGCTGTGTCCTCCATAGTCTAACTAGTACTTCAGTGGTCGATATTAGTTTCATTATGTCTCAAATATCGTAAAATAGCTAAAATGCGCAGCAAATGATTTTCCCTATAAAACAAATTTAGTAAAATCAAAAGCATGCCTCTGAGATATGTCTCTCAAAAATTAAATTGTGCGATTGGCACAAAATGTTCATAAAGGAATCGAGAAAGTGTGTTAAACGACGTCCATATTTGGTACGCACACGTTCCAAAGTCAATCTCTCATGAAAATATGACTGATGAAAATAGACATGCTGTTTGCAGTATCACACTAATACAGAATACTTTTTCTGAATATTAGACAAAATTTTACTTGCACAACGTCGGTTAAACGTGGATTTCTGCTCAGGAAACTTAGTGACATTGCAGACCCAATATGGCAAATTTTACTCAGTACAAACTTACAAATATTCGTTAAGCTACTTTGGAAGCACACTCGATCATAATTGAATGATTCGATTACAATGTACTTTATTTTCTGCGTCTCTGTAACAAACTTTAAATGCTATTTATTCAATACACCACAGAAAACATGTTGTAGTCCACTTCAGGAAAATATATTAATTTCAATATTTTCAAGTGTCGTAACATTATTTAAATGTGCCACAAACTACTTTTCTCCTTAGTCATGATGTAACAATATTATTTTCTGCGTCCCTGGAAACGAGCTTTATAATGACTACGCACTTTATGTTGGATATTGACCAATTTGTAGTAAACTTTAATAACATGCCATGTATATTTACGAGCATTATAACACGGTAAGAAGGATAGAGTGACAAACTGAGGTGATAACCACTGTTCAACTATGTTGGAAAGTGTTAAAAAATCTTAAAAAAGAAAAATGAAGTACTCAGTTTTCACTAACATATCATCGTAACATGATCTAAAAGTGTAGAAATGTACCTATGACTTCTATCTGTCTATCTGGGTATTTGTTTATCTGCCAGTCCAACCGCGCTAAAAAGTTTAGAACAATACGTTGATTTCAATGTTATAGATTTTTAGATTCTTATCTATTTTCCTGTCGCAAACATCCTGTAACAAATAACTATAACCAAACAAATGAATTTAACGCCAAAAATACGTAAGCGTAAGATACATTAACTGCGCGTCACATGCGTTACACATTCAAGATTTTTTAAATTAACCCAGGATAAATTCCTCGTGCGTGTATTCCAACTACAGAAGGTTGTCCGGAAGGTAGTACGCCGATAAATGACACTAGGCATTTGTCCTGTCCGAAAAGTCACAAGATACAAATAAATTTCTTGTTTATTGTTTTGAGTACTTCTACTATATAAACGTTCTCAGGAGGTTGTAATAAACTCTAATAATAATACAGATTTCGAAGAAAAAGATTAAACAGATATAGCATTTACAACAATCATAAATAAGAGATATAATGTATAAAATGTATTTAAATGTTATAAAGCCTTGAAATTATGAGCAAAAAATATTTCGAGTCGTTGAACAACGTTCATTTTTAATCGATATTTGCTTATTACAGTTTTTAATACAGTGAAACCTGTAAAGTTGGCCACCCTTGTAAGTTGACCACCTGTCTATGTTGACCTATGTTGCCAGGAACCAAATTTATCCTATACAAAACTATAAGACAAACCCTTTGTATCCTGACCACCTGTCTATCTTGTATCTTGACCACTGAAATTATTCAAATTTGACTAGAACTATTATAAAATGCCCTTCAAAACCCTTTATAACTTGACCAATCAAAAAGCTAACAAATCATGAAAATAAAAAAAAGGTAACTCTCCAGGAAATTTTCTATTTCTTTTTCTTTTTAACTAGAATTTCTAAAAGGGTGAAATAGTATTAACCTGAAAAATGCTTTTAGTAGTGATAGGTGTAGGTAAATAATTCAAGGCTTATCTATTTTTACATTGTTTCTCTTGTGGATTTGGCTTTTCAACCCTCCCCCTCCATTCTTTGATTCTAGATTTCTTTCTTCTATTTCCCATTCTTTTATCATTCCTGATTCCTTCCCTTCTTTCAATAACCAAGGGTGCTAGTTGGTAAGCAGAAATATTTCCACCAGTTGCAATAGTTTGTGGCGATTGTAACAACCCAGTAAAGAAAATTATTTGTGATAATGATGAGTTACACTAGAGCTGTGTTGTAGTACAGAAGGATTATTACTTTCATCCAGTAAACTTGGTGTAGAGGTAGTACAAGACATTTATATTTTGTAATTGCTTTTTAACAAGGAAGATTTTGTTAACCTAAAATGGCTCCAAAAAGAAAATTAGTTGAACTTTCAAATGATAAAAAATAGAAAATATTAAATTTAATTAGAAAAGGAGAAACCCAGAGAAAATTAGCTGATAGATATGGAATTTTCAAAACTGTGTCTAACATATCAAAGAATGGGGAAGAAATAACTTAATTGTGGTTAGAGAAATGTAGTGGTGATAGAAAAAGAAAATTGAGAAAAACATCAAATGAAGAAACTAATCTGGCAGTTTGGAAGGGTTTTAAACTTTGTCGTTCCAAAAATATTCCAGTTTCAGGACCTATGATCCAAGCTAATGATATTGCAAATGAATTGGGAATTTCTGAATTTAATGCAAGTAATGGTGGGCTAGAATCCTTCAGATCAAGAAACAACATAAATTTCCGTAGTCTTTGGGGTGAATTTGCTTCAACAGATTGCAATTCTGCAGAAGACTGGAAGCAAAATTACTGAAATTGTGAAAGATTATCTGTCTGAAAACCCATTCAATGCAGATGAAACAGGACTGTTTTTCCATCAATTGCCAACAAAATCCCTTGTATAAAAAAATGAAAAATGTTTTGGAGGCAAAATGCCGAAAGAAAGACTAACTTTTTAAAAATAAATAAATAGTAGTATACTAATTGATTTTAAAATCGATACAAAACTATTAATTCATTCTTGTAGTTAATCTTTTCTTTTATAAGGTGTTAGAAATATGCATGGTACTACAATATTAAAGCCCTGGCCATAAATAAAATTTTTGTGGGAAAAAATGATATGGTATGAATATTACTTTAAAAAAAAGTAAATTTATCATCACCCTTTATAAGTTGACCACTCTTCTAAGTTGACCACTTAAGTGTGGCACCGCAAGTGGTCAACTTACACAGGTTTTACTGTACTACATTCTTTTGGTTTATCTGTTTTTGCAGATACAGTGTCATATCATGTGTATTAATGCACACTTTTTTGATATCTGAATATCATAAAGTTGAAAATAGTTTATCTTATCAAGTATTTAAATGGGGGATCCCACATTTTTATATTTTCCTTAGTCAAAATGTAAGTGAAAATAGAGAAACACCAATTACTTTATATCGTTCATTAGAAAAATTAAACTGGGATAGACACAAAATAGATATGAATGAGTACATGGCGTACTAGCCCTGAATTTGAAATAAACCGTAACGTCACGTTTTCGTATTATTGGAGTTAAAACACATTGTTTCACGATAGTTTTTTTTTTTTATTATTAAAAGTGGATTACGGGAAAGTAGAGAAGTAGGGTGAAATCTCCAGTTATTGACACCTAGCCAGTAACTGACACTTGAGCAAAAATCTAACTGAAATAAGCATTTTGTTGTAAAATTCTGTAAATTAATGTCATCTAGTGATAAATGAGGCACTTATTTTTATTTTAGAGCAAATTATTTCACTACTAGAGGGTCAAGAACATATTCAATCAGGAAGAAAATTTTCAGAATACAAAAAGTGCCATTTTGAAACAAATATCTTATTTCTAAAATTCAGGAAGTGTTTTTCTAATCTATTTTTAATGCAACCATCCGAATCTTTTTCTTAGTTGTAGTAGTTAGTTTAAAGATGCATATTATATATTAGGGCCATGATTTAGGGTTTATAGTTATTTAATTTAGCTTAATAGGGAGGGGGTGCCAGTTATTGGTTTGTAGAATTTCATTTCACCAGTCTCTGACAGAGGTGTTAGTTATTGGTTGCATTAAAAAAAGTTGAAATCTATTATTTCAACTGTTTAAAAATGCATAATAATAAGTTAAATTTATCTTGTAGTAAACACCATTAAAGTTTAAGTTGTTTTTCCAGTGCCTGATACCAGATGCCAGTTACTGGTTCATAAATGTCAGTTATTGGATATCTGCATTACTAATAACTCAGTACTAAATATTACCCTTATATACACTTACTATATACTCTACATTACTAATAATGCAGTACAGCTTCGTAAATCCCAATTTTATAATAAATATTAAAGTATTGTTTATAATAATAAAGAATAAAGTGTTTTAAAAATAAATTTAATCTTTTAAAATAATGTGTCAGCCACTGGTGAACTTTGTGCAAGTTATTGGTGTCTCAAAATAAGGATGGTGTCAGTTACTGGAGTTTTTCACTATATATATGAATAAAATTAATTTTTATTAATAAAATGTATAATTTTTCAAAATTTTTCCAAAAATATTTTTTAAATATATCTCTATTATCCTTTCAAAAAGAAAGGTAAGTATAAAATGGATTTATTTTTTTGTAAGTGATTTGAACAATAAAGAATCTTTAAGTGTGAGTTACTGGGGGTTTCACCCTACCTATATTTCGTACTGAAATTCATTATAGCATACAATATTAAAACTTATGTGATTAATAATGTCAACAATTACTTGAAACCTGAATTATAAATTGCTGCTCTTTGGGGTTCTCTAAATATCCTTTTATCTATTTATCATTAAAATTATTCTAATTAAAAATTAAAATACTTAATTTCCGTTACATATACATAATGCTTGTTCGAAGATGTCAGCTTTGTGGCATTTACGTGTGTTACAAAGTAATGAGATGTCACGCATGTATTCATCCAAATAAATGACAGAGAATTCTTTGAATTAGAACCATTTGTAAAATGTTAATGTAAAATTTGTAACGCAAGTTAAGTGCCCCAAGGGATTTAATATGACAATTTGAAAAGTAGGCTGGCGTTTAACACACTGTTGAATGTGAATTGTGAACTGACATCGATATAAATAAAATTTTAGTAAATTAATTGCTATTACAATATTCTTATTACGAATATACAGTACTACATTAATGTAACATCGGATAAATATATATTTATATATGAATATATGTACTGAAAAATATGTCAGTGAAAATAGAGAAATAGCAGTTAACTTATATCCTTCATTAGAAAAATGAAACTGGTATAGATACAAAATGAATAAATATGTCATGTGTACATACGATAGTTCTTTTTAACACTTTCCAATATAGTTAAAAAGTGTTTATGAATTCGGTTTGTCTGTCTGTCTGTCTGTCCGTGCTCTAGCTCGCGTAAATATGCTTGGATCGCCATGCAATTGATATATGTTATTGAAGCTTACTGTGGCATGTTCGGTATTGAAAATGAAGTGTGTAGCACTTATAGTGTTTTTACAGGGACAGTCAAAAGAATTCCGTTACATTCGGGTCTATGGGGGAAAATTATTTGCGGTTTATTTTAATGATGTTACACAATTTCAAACATATTGAAATTGACATATATCACTAAAGTGGATTACAAGAGACTAATTGTAGAATGTGGTGTATATAGCATTTATAATTCCTTTACAGGGATGCTCAAAATAATTCCGCTACATTACGGTCTATGAATAAAAATCGTTTGCAGTTTATTTTAATAATGTTTCACTATTTCAAACATATTGCATTTGATATATATCACAAACGTGGATTACAAAAGGCTTACTATAGAATATTGTGTGTATAGCTTTCATCGTTCATTTACAGGGACACACAAATGAATTCGGTTAAAGTACTGTTTATTAATAATAATTGCTGTGAATGCTTTTTCAGTTGCTGAACGCATTTTTAAATTTAACTCATTTTTTGTCTATTACTTGGTGTATATAAATTGTAAAGATGGTATGCAGGGCAGCACAAAAGTTCTCGAGTACATTTTCGTTGATTGTCGGAAAGTGCAGAAGGGGAATTTTAAACTCTGCTACGCGTTTCATAACTGAACTAAAATGTAGCATTCTATTTAGTATATACAAAAATCTATAGATCCTATACAGAGCTGCACAAAAGAGCTCGGATATTTTTCCGAATATTGTTGGTAATTCCTGAAATTGGATTTTTAAATATTTTATGCGTTTCCAAAATTGTTTAGTTAGATATCATCTTACACCTTATGGTAATGATTTGCAACATTGTTTTGGAAGTTTTGGAAAGTGTTACATAATCTATGCTTGAAGCATGATTTTTCGTTCTTGTTTATTATTAAAAGTGGATGAAGGAAAAATAGAGAAATACCCATTTTTCTTACTGAAATTTATTACAGCATACACTATTAAAACTTATGTGATTGTAATGTCAACAATTACTTGAAACCTGAATTATAAATTGCTTCTCTTTGGGGTTCTCCAAATATCATTTTATCTATTTATCATTAAAATGATTCTAATTAAAAATTAAAATACTTAATTTCCCTTACAAAATGCTTGTTCGAAGATGTCAGCTTTGTGGCATTTACGTGTGTTACAAAGTAATGAGATGTCACGCATGTATTCATCCAAATAAATGACAGAGAATTCTTTGAATTAGAACCATTTGTAAAATGTTAATGTAAAATTTGTAACGCAAGTTAAGTGCCCCAAGGGATTTAATATGACAATTTGAAAAGTAGGCTGGCGTTTAACACACTGTTGAATGTGAATTGTGAACTGACATCGATATAAATAAAATTTTAGTAAATTAATTGCTATTACAATATTCTTATTACGAATATACAGTACTACATTAATGTAACATCGGATAAATATATATTTATATATGAATATATGTACTGAAAAATATGTCAGTGAAAATAGAGAAATAGCAGTTAACTTATATCCTTCATTAGAAAAATGAAACTGGTATAGATACAAAATGAATAAATATGTCATGTGTACATACGATAGTTCTTTTTAACACTTTCCAATATAGTTAAAAAGTGTTTATGAATTCGGTTTGTCTGTCTGTCTGTCTGTCCGTGCTCTAGCTCGCGTAAATATGCTTGGATCGCCATGCAATTGATATATGTTATTGAAGCTTACTGTGGCATGTTCGGTATTGAAAATGAAGTGTGTAGCACTTATAGTGTTTTTACAGGGACAGTCAAAAGAATTCCGTTACATTCGGGTCTATGGGGGAAAATTATTTGCGGTTTATTTTAATGATGTTACACAATTTCAAACATATTGAAATTGACATATATCACTAAAGTGGATTACAAGAGACTAATTGTAGAATGTGGTGTATATAGCATTTATAATTCCTTTACAGGGATGCTCAAAATAATTCCGCTACATTACGGTCTATGAATAAAAATCGTTTGCAGTTTATTTTAATAATGTTTCACTATTTCAAACATATTGCATTTGATATATATCACAAACGTGGATTACAAAAGGCTTACTATAGAATATTGTGTGTATAGCTTTCATCGTTCATTTACAGGGACACACAAATGAATTCGGTTAAAGTACTGTTTATTAATAATAATTGCTGTGAATGCTTTTTCAGTTGCTGAACGCATTTTTAAATTTAACTCATTTTTTGTCTATTACTTGGTGTATATAAATTGTAAAGATGGTATGCAGGGCAGCACAAAAGTTCTCGAGTACATTTTCGTTGATTGTCGGAAAGTGCAGAAGGGGAATTTTAAACTCTGCTACGCGTTTCATAACTGAACTAAAATGTAGCATTCTATTTAGTATATACAAAAATCTATAGATCCTATACAGAGCTGCACAAAAGAGCTCGGATATTTTTCCGAATATTGTTGGTAATTCCTGAAATTGGATTTTTAAATATTTTATGCGTTTCCAAAATTGTTTAGTTAGATATCATCTTACACCTTATGGTAATGATTTGCAACATTGTTTTGGAAGTTTTGGAAAGTGTTACATAATCTATGCTTGAAGCATGATTTTTCGTTCTTGTTTATTATTAAAAGTGGATGAAGGAAAAATAGAGAAATACCCATTTTTCTTACTGAAATTTATTACAGCATACACTATTAAAACTTATGTGATTGTAATGTCAACAATTACTTGAAACCTGAATTATAAATTGCTTCTCTTTGGGGTTCTCCAAATATCATTTTATCTATTTATCATTAAAATGATTCTAATTAAAAATTAAAATACTTAATTTCCCTTACAAAATGCTTGTTCGAAGATGTCAGCTTTGTGGCATTTACGTGTGTTACAAAGTAATGAGATGTCACGCATGTATTCATCAAAATAAATGACAGAGAATTCTTTGAATTAGAACCATTTGTAAAATGTTAATGTAAAATTTGTAACGCAAGTTAAGTGCCCCAAGGGATTTAATATGACAATTTGAAAAGTAGGCTGGCGTTTAACACACTGTTGAATGTGAATTGTGAACTGACATCGATATAAATAAAATTTTAGTAAATTAATTGCTATTACAATATTCTTATTACGAATATACAGTACTACATTAATGTAACATCGGATAAATATATATTTATATATGAATATATGTACTGAAAAATATGTCAGTGAAAATAGAGAAATAGCAGTTAACTTATATCCTTCATTAGAAAAATGAAACTGGTATAGATACAAAATGAATAAATATGTCATGTGTACATACGATAGTTCTTTTTAACACTTTCCAATATAGTTAAAAAGTGTTTATGAATTCGGTTTGTCTGTCTGTCTGTCTGTCGTCTGTCTGTCCGTGCTCTAGCTCGCGTAAATATGCTTGGATCGCCATGCAATTGATATATGTTATTGAAGCTTACTGTGGCATGTTCGGTATTGAAAATGAAGTGTGTAGCACTTATAGTGTTTTTACAGGGACAGTCAAAAGAATTCCGTTACATTCGGGTCTATGGGGGAAAATTATTTGCGGTTTATTTTAATGATGTTACACAATTTCAAACATATTGAAAATGACATATATCACTAAAGTGGATTACAAGAGACTAATTGTAGAATGTGGTGTATATAGCATTTATAATTCCTTTACAGGGATGCTCAAAATAATTCCGCTACATTACGGTCTATGAATAAAAATCGTTTGCAGTTTATTTTAATAATGTTTCAATATTTCAAACATATTGCATTTGATATATATCACAAACGTGGATTACAAAAGGCTTACTATAGAATATTGTGTGTATAGCTTTCATCGTTCATTTACAGGGACACACAAATGAATTCGGTTAAAGTACTGTTTATTAATAATAATTGCTGTGAATGCTTTTTCAGTTGCTGAACGCATTTTTAAATTTAACTCATTTTTTGTCTATTACTTGGTGTATATAAATTGTAAAGATGGTATGCAGGGGAGCACAAAAGTTCTCGAGTACATTTTCGTTGATTGTCGGAAATTGCAGAAGGGGAATTTTAAACTCTGCTACGCGTTTCATAACTGAACTAAAATGTAGCATTCTATTTAGTATATACAAAAATCTATAGATCCTATACAGAGCTGCACAAAAGAGCTCGGATATTTTTCCGAATATTGTTGGTAATTCCTGAAATTGGATTTTTAAATATTTTATGCGTTTCCAAAATTGTTTAGTTAGATATCATCTTACACCTTATGGTAATGATTTGCAACATTGTTTTGGAAGTGTTGGAAAGTGTTACATAATCTATGCTTGAAGCATGATTTTTCGTTCTTGTTTATTATTAAAAGTGTATGAAGGAAAAATAGAGAAATACCAATTTTTCTTACTGAAATTTATTACAGCATACACTATTAAAACTTATGTGATTATAATGTCAACAATTACTTGAAACATGAATTATAAATTGCTTCTCTTTGGGGTTCTCCAAATATCATTTTATCTATTTATCATTAAAATGATTCTAATTATAAATTAAAATACTTAATTTCCCTTACAAAATGCTTGTTCGAAGATGTCAGCTTTGTGGCATTTACGTATGTTACAAAGTAATGAGATGTCACGCATGTATTCATCCGTATAAATGACAGAGAATTCTTTGAATTAGAGTCATTTGTAAAATGTTATGTAAAATTTGTAACGCAAGTTAAGTGCCCCCAAGGGATTTAATATGACAATTTGAAAAGTAGACTGGCGTTTAACAAATTGTTGAATGTGAAATGTGAAAAGATATAGATATAAATAAAATTTTAGTAAATTAATTGCTATAACAATATTTTTCTTACGAATATACATTACTACATAAATGTAACATGGGTTAAATATATATTTATATATAAATATATATATTGAAAAATATACGTGAAATTATTCGTTTTTAATACGTTCTAACATAGTTGAAAATTGATTATTACTTAAGTTTTCTTTGTTTGTCTGTCTCTTTGTCACATAACATGTTTACAAAATTATAATCCCTGCAACGTTTGCATGCATTGAAAGCAATGATGAATCATTTATATGTGTCCGAAAAAAAACGACAGAATATATATTTTCGGAAAAAAAACGACAGAATATTCCTGGTAATAAAGTAAATAGTAACATGTTACATAGAATCTGTATCGCAAAATTGATTTCCCTAATAGTTAAATATAAATTATTAATTAGATTTTATGCTTCATAAAATGTTGAATACGCATCTCATAATATAATTGATGAACTACAGATACATGCCTAATAATTGAGTTATTATTATATAATTTTTCCTCTGACAAATTTTCTTAATGTTCTGGTTTTCAATTCACAATGTAAGATGCGCCACGTTTTTTATGAGTATTTCATGAAACAATGTACATGCAATTTCTTAACCATATATTGGATTTTTGTGTAACTAAAGAAGACATTGATATCTATTATACTATTTCCGCAATAACCATGTGCTTTTTATAATATGTGAACCTTTCACGTGACCATTTGAATCTTGACACTTGGACATTGACTACGTTTTTTTGGTTACCATGACGTGTAAAAGGTGAGTACTGATATTTTACCAAATTCAACGTTAGTATAATAGTTTAAAAAATCTTGTGTATAACAATTATTAAAAAAAGATTCCAGTGCCAAATGAAAATTTCATTAAGGGATAATATGATATTAAAATCAAATTAAGAAACGAATTTGTTTCCTACTATTAAAAAAATTAAAAAATACTGGTACTTGCTCTTCCAGATGCTACGGGGTAATTAAAGCAGTAATGTAAAGTAGGGCTACTCGATTAAAAATCGAGGGATATTGGCCCTAGAGGGAATGCCATCCGTGGTGGTCTTTCTAAGGAACCCTAACACGTATTTACGGCAAGGTTCAAAGAAAACCACGGAAAACTCCGAACGGTTAAGTCGACGAGCGCGACAGGTGTCTGAACCCAGCACCTCCCATTTACAAGCTTTTGAGAGCAGAACATCTCAGTCACTGGTGGGGCTGACAGACGTATCAGACGATGACTATAGGTGCTACGTATTTATATAATTATGAAAGCATTAACGAAGTATACTTTACGATGGAATATCAAATGAAAGTGTCACGAAATTTATACTTCTTTCAGCTTACTTACATGTCATGTGGTGTAGTAAAAGTTATAATGGAATTATTCGTAAGTGTAGAATCAGTCATAGAAATTGGGAAATGAAAGGTAGACGTCAAATGACGCCTACTGTAAATATCTTAGGCGTCAAATGAAAATTTCTAGTTGCAATTTCTAAAATTCACATAACTGTATCATTATATGCTACTTTATAGAAAAGCATGAATATTTTGTTTTTATTTAAATTATTGAATCTGCAATATTATAATAATTGAAGCAACTGTAAAACCGATAACACATTTTTAATTACTACTACATTTAGAAATTAATAGAAAAATGCGCTTAACCATGTTAAAAAAAATTAAACCTAACAAAATTTTATCCAGTGTTGATAATTACACTTAAATTTAGTAAAAAAAACTATACATATAATATAATTTGAGAAATATTGTTAAAATGAAATCTAAAGGACCACATTTTGTGTGTGTGTTAACCGTAGAAATAATATAGTACATCTTATCTGTTGGGACTGCATTATTAATTCATGTTCAGCAAAATTCATATTAAGCAATTTAATGCTAACAATGCTTGACTGCATATAGATTGCAAAGGTGAAACTCAAACAATACCCACTAATTTTAAATAATTAATTAAAGGTAGATACTAAAATCAGGACGTCTAACTGTCCTTCAGCTGTATTATTTCTCAAGGATTTATAGCTTTACCTGGATAAAAATCTGCTAAATTGGGTCTATACAGTTTTACCACTAATAAATCATTAACAGTATCAGTGGATAAACGGTTAAGTGTACTATTTTTTAGTAAATTAAACTGACTTAATCCCTTTTCACATTCAGCAGTGCTAAATGGCAAGTTCACTATAAAGTTTAGAAGTTTGTATAAATTAATATATTCATTTGGATTTGTACACTTTGCTAATAATCGCTGTTAAACTGTCTCACATTATAGTTTATGTTTGGTCCGAGAACAGATTTTCAAAAGAGGGTAAGCTAGGCATCAAATTTGACGCCCAGGAATAATTTTGTTGTCGTCAAATGCTGTAATGTAGTCTCATTTGACGACTAACGACTGCTAATTTCGAACACTGTGTAGAATTAAATAAAAGCAAAATACGTAAAAAAAAAAAAATCAGTATGTTTTGCTTATTAAAAAATATCACAGCTAATAAAAACCGAAAGAATATTCAAAAATAAGAAAATTTTACCTATTTTTTAAATGCCATTTTTGAAAAAACAAAAATTAATGTGATACTTCCTCAATGTCTTAAACCACTTTCATTAAGGTAAGAACTAAGTATTAAATGTATACCGTGAAGAGTTTTCTGTTTTAAATCTCGACATTTGAAATTCAGATCTTCTTGAATGTATAGTTTGAAAATCTTTCTTTTATTATAGCGATAGAATTTTAATATTGAAACATTTGTTGATATATTATATTTAGATAAATTACATGTCAGTGCCGGTGAAACTTACATTTTGCTTATTTTATTCATATCACAATTTCAGTGGTGATTTCTATAAGAGGAGGCGATAGTATTGTTAATTTTAATTATAATATAAAGTAATAGTAGCAGATACGCTGCATCATGTCGTTTGTACTTCACTTAAAAAAAAAGTTAAATATTGCTTTATCTACAAAAACATAACATAACCTCTACGAAAATATACAATAACGTCTACCGAGTTACCCATAATTCCGGAAAGCCTTCTTTATTTTAAGAAACCCCCAAAAACAATATATTTTTGAGATTAGATAAGCATTTATCAAAACAAAGTTTTTTCTTATGCCATTGACTTTCAGAAACGTTTCCGAGAAGTTTTTATAGTGTATTAATCGGTTTTTTCAAACCAAAATATAGATTCCGCTCCGTAACCGAATTTATACACAGAAGAGGAACAACATATTATTAATGTTACTGATACTTTTAATGTTAATGTTAATGTTAATACCGTTAATATTCTATGCACGTCCGTAAAACATGTTTGATAAACACTAAAGTATTTGCTTTAGAATTGATAACCTCCACAAAACCAATATTCCAGGTTGGGAAAAGCGATTAATATGCCATAAGAAATAATCAGAAATGTTTCCAAAAATCTGTGGGTGTAATTTCTTTTTATAAATGCCTTTTCCAATCTCAAAAATATACTGTTTCTGAGGTTTCTAAAGATAAAGAACGCTGTTTGGAACCCTGGGTTATTATATATTTCTGTTTGTAGTTACATTTTATTTTCTAGATTAAGAGACATTGGTCTTTTCTTACAGTGTTTATCGTAAACTTTTTTTTTTCATTTAGTTTATATCTCTAAATCCTGTTTTTCTTGAAATATTTTGAATGTATTGTATAAACTTTACATTTAGCCATTAGCTCGCTTTAACAAACCAATCGCAGGAAAGTACGCGGGGAAACCGTAAAGTGAATTTACAGTTATTTCTTTCAAATAGGGCGCAGATTATTCCTAGCAATGGTTTGAAATTTCAATGGCAGTGTAATTATATTTAGTACAATCACGTTATTTTCATTCTGCACTTCTTTAACGGTTTTTCATTTTTTTTATGTTCGTGTTATCTTAACGCTCGCCTTAACAAGCCAATCGCAGGAAAGTACACGGGGAAAGCGTAAAGTGAATTTACAGTTATTTCTTTCAAATGAGGCGCAGATTATTCCTAGCAGTGGTTTGAAATTTCCATGGTAGTATAATTATTTTTAGTACAATGATGGTCTTTTTATTCTACACTTTCTTAACGTCTTTCAAAATTTTTTAATGTTCTTGTTATCTTAACGCTCGCCTTAAGAAACCAATCGCAGGAAATTACATGGGGAAAGCGTAAAGTAAATTTACAGCTAAATCTTTCAAATGGGGTGCAGATTATTCCTAGAATTGGTTTGAAATTTCCATGGTAGTATAATTACTTTTAGCACAATCACGTTATTTTTATTCTACACTTCCTTAACGGTTTTTCATTTTTTTTCCGATGTTCGTGTTATCTTCCATTATTTGAGGAGGTTAGAATGACAGTGAAGTAAGTCAAAAATTTGAAAAATTTATATAACTATATTTTCCCTGAACGTATATTAATTTCTGTTCAGTGTGACAGTCAAACAAGTCGTAGTTTACTTAGGGAATCGCCAGATGGCAAAACAAGTTGCTCCATTTAATACAACGGCAATACGACAAGTTTCACAAAACCCTTCGTTCTTCAAATGACTAAATATTGACTTACTCCAGTCTCATTCTAACCCCTTCATTTCTTACAAATGAGGTGCAGATTATTCCTATTTGTGATTTTACTTCACTAAATATGTGACAGATGGTATAAAAGTGCGGCTGAAATGCACTTATGAAGCTCGTATCTTTTTGACACAAAACTAAAATTTCTTCTTCAAAAATGGTGTCTAAAATATTTTGCTGGTAACAGATTAATTTAGTTTAGCTTTACTTTATGCTTATTAATTTTCACTCAATGAATCTCTTCAGTAACTTTTCTATATATTTCTGAACGCATTTGGTTGGTGGATTTTTTTTGGTTGATAAAAACGTGCACTGTTTTTATTACATACACTTAAATACCCCCATGCTGCAAATAGTGCTAACACAAATGTTCTTTAACTACTTGTTGGTATATGTTAAACCGAGCAATGGGACGTCGACATTAATAAACATAGAAAAACTTCTGAAAACCGTTAAATATCTGTGGGATAAATTTGGCATAACTGTACTAAGGAAAATTACTGAAATGTCGAACAAGCAGTATAACCAAAGTCGAATCTATCCAAGTTAGTAAAAAACTTTCAACAAATACGTAATTAATGTGTTTATATTAACTGCGAAAATCGTCCTTTGCAGTAATAGTCGCAATAATACAAGCAGAACTCTCAACAATGTTAAAAAGAAGATTATATAAAAAAAAGCACATGTTCCCACATTTAACGGTTCTCAACAGTTCTTTTTCAATAAGGTGCAAATTTACATCATGTCACATTTAATTTTATTTATCATTCCCAATAAAATACAAAAACAAAACATTTTTACCACTGATAGCTTAATATATGTTCTATGTAACAACATTATTTTAATATTCTACAACTTATATTTTCCTTTTTATTAATGTTTAATTTTGATTTAAAAAAAAAAATCATTTTTGAACGGCATTCATTGCGCGCAAGACTGTATCAAATCTATTGGTTATAGAGTTCAAAATAATATTGGAAATGTTGTAAATCAAATGTACCTTGATCTTATACTTCATTTTTAAGCATTTATTTATTTTTTCATTTTTTCAATTCCTACTATTAGTTCACACTCTCCCTATATATATTTATATATCTTGTTCAAATTTCCAATCGTTAATAAAATACTTTTTATTCATCCACTCAAGTTCAAATACATTTTTTTTTAATTTGTAGTGGATGACACTTGATGTTAATATAGTTTTTTCAAATATTAATTCATTAAATATATTTAATTAATTAATTTTAGTTTTATATGGAAGAAAAAAATTCTCTTATATAAGATATTTAGCAGGATATAAGTTTAGGAATAAATACCGTCAGTGGCGAAGCGTGTAGATCGCTGGAAAAGAAATCTCTTTGACATAAGTAGGAATTGACTTTAATTTTTTTTTGTGTATTACTTGTTTAATATAAATTTAAATTATAAATTTAAAAAAAAACTTTTTTTGTTGTTGAAAAAATGTTAATTTTAAATAACTAATGCAATTATAAAACTAAATTGGAAGTATAAGTTATTCCTTGCATTGAAATGAATGCATCTGCCAAATTTCATATAAATTACTTTATCCGTTTTTGAGAAATGTTACGTGCAATGGTTGCAACTCATAAAATATTTTTTTGATTTTATTTCATCAAAATTAAACATTTAAAAAAAGTAAAATATCAGTTGTCCAATATTTAAATAATTATGCTACATATAGAACAGATATTAATCTGTCAGTAGTAAAATTTTTAGGTATTTGTGTTATATAGGGAAACATAAATAAAATTAAATGAGACATGCTGCTAAATATCTCCTTCAATGAGAAGACTTCTCAGATCCCTTAAATAAAAAATAATTAAATTTGTTAAGAAGGGAATCTTTGGATAATTCTTTAGATAAGATTTCTTAAAAGGAAAATCTGAATTTTTTGAAGGAAATCTTCGGATAAATATAGAAGAAAATTCGCGAAAACAATATTTTTGTTTTTCGTAAATTGATTGATTATTTTTAGCGTCTAATTAACATATATGAAAACTGAATTTTAGAAACAATTATAGCATAGACTAATAAGTTTGTATGATTTTTTTTTAATTTAACAATAAAAAGGGAATCGCTTAAACGAGGTAATTGGAATATAAGGGGAACATTTTTGCATTTATATAGTTGACTGTTATGCTCTTATGCTCTAATTCCGCTTATTAAAATTATTGCTTAGTTGTTCCTTTTTCTCTTGAAATTATGATATAAAATACCCCTTGTCATAAAGCTAGGTACTATTGTAATTAATTTACAACATAGCTGTATGAAAAATCTAATAACTAACAGTTAAAACGAAAAAAAAATCAGTTCCAAGTTGGCAAATAATCAATTTATAACAGATTTAATAAAAAAATGGGGAGAAGATACTGAACTTATATGGACTAATTTACACAACTTTATTATGTATAATATAAAACATTGACATTGTATTTCCTTTTTGTTAATGTTAAACTGAAAATATATTATTGTTGACATATTTTTCTTTTGTTTCCATATTTCATTGTTTAAGTTGAAATGTGCAATTTTTTTCATCTAAAAATGCATCGCTAAATATCCTTTGTTATAAAGCTACGTAATATTGAAATTAATTTAGAACATAAATGTAGGAAAAGTCCAATAACTAACACTAGAAAAATGAAAAAAATGAGCTCCAAGTTGGCAAATAATCAATTTATAACAGATTTAAATAAAAGAATCCCTGACGGCTCGGCCTACAGGCACAGATAGATTTTGAAGACGCAGACCGTGGGGCGCCTGTTTGTCGGGAATTGCGGAAAAATGACCTTTTTGAGATGATGCGTCAGTTGGAACCGCCTACTTCGAAACCAAACTTGTTTGCAGGCATAGCCGGCAGGGATTTTTTTTTTTTTTTTTTTTTTTTTTTTTCTATAACGGTTGATCCTATAAAAAACTTGTCAATATAAAAGTTTTAGATAATATTAAGAGGATTTATAATAAATTTAAGCGGATTTGAAATCTTGGGAATCGACGAAGTTAGGATTTTTTTCTTCTAAAAACCCCATTCCCCCCCCCCCCCCTTAAGGCAATTTTTAATTATATCAAAAATCTGTCATACATAAATTTTCGGCCCTTCTCTTAGAAGTAATAATAACTTCAAACGGATTCGATACGTATCATAATTAAGAAATTATGGGTTTTTTTTTCAGTTTTCACAAAACCCCCCCTTGGTTCGATTTTGCGCATTAACGAACTTGAGCGAGATTTTATGCCCCTTGATTTTATGTAACAGTTTGGGAGAGATTTAAGCAGAATTTTTCCAGTTATCGTGTCCATAAAAAAGTGACATAGATAGATAGATAGATAGATAAAGTTTTGAACTGGGGGTGGTTTTGGGTTCTGTGAGTCATGATCGGCGTAGATCTGCAAAAAATTTTCAAAATGTCCAACTTAGGTGAGAATGTAATAGGTAGTATTTCTTACGCAATCTACCTAAAATTGCATTTCCTTTTTGTTAATGTTAAACTGAAAATATAATATCTTTTATATATTTTTTCTTTTGTTTCCATATTTCATTGTTTAAGTTGCTTATAGCCATGTGCAATTTTTGTCATAAAATGCATAAATATATATATATAAGCTTAAACAAAATCTTATCATACGATCCGTTTTAATATTATTAAAATAAAATGAATAGATAAATTTAAATCACACATTCATCCGTTATGTATTAGGAAAAGAATGTGACACGCTTTAGATATCGATTTAGTATTGTTTAGAACAGTTGTATCTCCTTTTCCGTCTAAAAATCCTTTTCAATAGAGCTGTAAAGCGGAAATCGGCCTAGAGAATCGCGTTGTTTAATAGGATTATAAAAATAGAAAATGCAGATGAAGACAAAAAAAGATCAATTTTATCATTTTTATTATACGAAAAGGCGATTTAATGTTTTCCATTTGAATACTGAAATACAAAATTCCTCTTTTACTTTCTTTCTTTCTTTTTTTTTAATATGAATTTCATTTCTGTTCATATTTCTGTAGATTAATATTTTTTGCCAATTTATTTTAATATTATGTGACTCAAAACATTCTATACTGCTCAAAATTATTTTAATTGGAAAAAATGTGATTATGAAATACTATAGTACTTATGAAAAACTACTCATTAAATCTGTTTGTTTTAAATGTTCCGTAGTAGAACAATATCAATGAATCATGACATATTATCGATGCAGTTATACGCGTACATTGAAAAAACATATACAGGGTGATGATGAAATACTATAGTATCTATGAAAAAATATACATTAAAACTGTTTGTTTTAAATGTTCGGTAGATGAACAATATCAATGAATCATGACATATTCTCTATGCAGTTATACTTGTACATTGAAAAAACATATACAGGGTGATTATAAAAAACTATCCCAATATATGAACCCCTAAATATCATACTGTTCACAGAAACTCAATGAAATTTTGGTTTAAAGTATTTGAGGTATGCGCTCAAGAATCATATGAAAAACAACAGTTAAATTCTAACAATTACGGTTACAGTGACAAAATTTCAAAAATTTCAAATAACAACACCTACTTTTTTTTTATTGAAATGTGATCATAGTGAAAAACCATAAAAAGCATTGGAACGGTACTTGTAGCACGAAAATCGCCGGTGTTAGGCAGACTAAGAAGAAAAGTGAAAACAACAATGAAAACCAATATGTATGTTATATCCGTCTACATACAAAAATAGGTACAAACATGTTTTGAAATATATGTAAACATGTATGCGCAAAAGTATACTTTTAGTTTTAAGTATAGAAATGCATGGCAAATGCTGTCTATAATTTATACATTTATAATCGCTATAAACTTATAATATTTTGTTAAATATAGTCGAAGTAAAATCACGAAAAATCGTATATTACATTATGTTAAGTGTCTTCATTATGTACATATGTATGTTTTAAGCGTGTGCAATTTTATTATTGAATTAATATACATTATAATGATATCGCATTAAAAATTACAAACTGGCTTAATCATTACTTGTCATTCTAAAATTTATAAACGCTTAAGAAATACATGTATACTTATAATTAATTATTTCTTCGTTTCTGAAAAGAAAATTTAATTAGTATAAAATGAGCACTGTTCATATAAAATTGCTTAGAACGACATTTTAAAATATGCACTGAGGAAAACGGAAAAAAATGGTGTAAATGAAATTAAGAGTTTTAGAGAAAGATTAACCATGAAAAAAATATTATATGACATTTTCGCCGAATTTAAAAGTCATGTCACATGATTTATGAAATAAAATATTCATAAAATATAGGGCAATCATTATGCATATTATTTTTTATATCCTAAACTTACATTACCGACCATGTTTGGACTGATCTTTCGCCAGAGAAACGAAAATTTGAGCCAATGTATTTTGCTGTAGCTCTATTGTCTTTCTCTAAATCGTTTTTAGACCAAAAATGTCTATTTCTTTAAATGATCTATAAGTACTTCTAGTTTAGAAATGGCCACACTATATCATCAAAATATTATACCAAATTCACTTTTCTAAGATTACAGTAAGTACTTTTAATAAAAGACTTCTTTTTAGAGTTTAAATATTCTTGTAACGATTTTAAACATTGAAATTTAAATTAAAGTGAAGATATTTGAAAAATATTTCTTCCGAAATGTTTATAATCTTTTAATATAACTTTATTTATTTAAATATTTAACATTTCACGACAAACATTTTCTAAAGTTAACACAATCCACTCAGAATTTGGAGCTATGTTGAACCAATTTTTGGTGTCGTAGTAGATGCACAAATAAAATGGTGAAACCTTGTCCCAACATATGGCGCTAAGGTTGAACCATAAATTCATATTTGTTCAATCTTTAGCAGTTAATATGTTGACCTATGAACCTGTAAAATGTTAAATCTCACTAAATACGCGGGTCATCTAAAATGTAAGTTTCCCTTCGGACAGTAAAAAAACAAAACATAATTACCTGGAAAAAATTCTTGAAAAAGATACAACAATGCTCCAGCTATATCTCAACATAAGAACCAACGGATTTGCAATATTACGTTATATTAAGTCATTATGTGCATACGTATGTTTAAAACATGTCATAGCGTGTGATAATTTTGGTAGTCCAGGGACAATTGCCGCCTGGGAATAGTGTCGCCAGATTGTCACAGTTGTCTGCAAGTTTACGTCTGTGAGAAAGTGATGACCTGGCAGGAATTTCTTCAGGTGCAAGAAAAAGATGCACTGCCGCACTGTCTCTCGAAGGCCGTCATCGATGAGGGATGGCCGGCTGCAGCACTGTTCATCATGGACGTTTTGCTTACATTCGGAAAAATCCCGACACCAACGACGAACCAGCTGCTTGCTCATCACATCCAGTCCGTAAAGTAAAAGCAACTGACGATGGATTTCGATCGGAGCTACCTTCTGTGCGTTCAAAAACTTTATCACGGACCTCACGTCGCGGTCGACGGGAGAAGAAATGAGAGCCGACATCTTCGCGCATAACAACGACGTTAATGTAAGCAATCGGGACTTACAATTGACGAATACGACAGCCACACCCAGAATCTACCCACTTTGTACCTTTTTGTTTTCTGCTTTTTGTAGCGCCATCTTTATGCGATGTGGAAAACTTATTTTCTGGATGAACCTCGTATAGAAAATAAACTTTGGAAACAAGTGATAATATTAACGAGATATATGTTTAAAGTGGAATCCGACACACAAAGGACATACAAGAAAGCAAGGGATTGGAACATGACACATCTGTACTTGAAGCAAATGTCCTAACCACTGAAAAAACGGCTATATACCTTTTGCTTCAAGAACAATATTGAGCGTCGATTAAAATATATTATTATCATATTGGCTGCTGAGTAGCTCTAATTTTAGGTGAAATTTAAACTGATTTCCATGGTTTTCAAGGAACTATTAGAAATGGTATAAAAATATATTTTTGATTTTTATTTACTTTATACGTTAGAGTGCTACATTAAAAATGTTTTAAACAGTGCACGATTTGTTTATTTTTATTTTTTATGGCATTGAAATTTGGGAACTTACCATGAATTGCGAAGTTTTGCAATTAAATATCGACAAAGAAATTAATCCATTTAGTGTTTCAGTTAAGTATACAACATTCAACCAATTTTAATTCAGATTTTAGATTAATATAATCAATTGTTTATCTCTTTAAATAAAATGATTTTTTTACTGCTGTAATAGCTATAAATGAAAATTAAGTTATTATATATATATATATATATATATATATATATATATATATATATATATATATCGATTGAAAAAGACATTTGCATTAAACATTATAACATACAAAAAAAAGTAAAGCAATACAAGGAGATGCTCAGTGGTATTTTTCAAATTTTTTATTAAATAATTTATTTTAAATGCACATAACACGCTTTAAATATGATTTTTTAATGTCAGAGCGAAACAAATATAAATTATAGATTAACACAGATGTCATCGAAAAATGCATTCCTATTTTAATTATAATAAGCGATTGAAGATTTTTAGTTGTTACACAACGTTGGTTTTTAACCTAGAATTAAAAAAAAAACATCATAAGTGAAGAATACAACGTCGATAAGCTTCCAAAACATGATAATAACAAATTTGATATATTAACTCATATCTATGTCTTCGTTTTATGTTTGTTGAACCAATTTTCGGTATCATAGTAGTGTCACTAAGAAGATGGTGAAAGTGAAACCTTGCTCCAATAAGTGATGTTCAGGTGGAACCAAATATTTGTTGTACTAACAACGGGATTTACGGGTTAATCTACATAAAAACAAACGTAGCACCTCCCGGTCTCAAACCCAGGCCCGCAGATCAACGAGCAAACGCCATAACAACTGAGCTACGACCAACGCAAAATTTTCTTTACAAAGTAAGTACTTAAGTTGTGTTAAAATATTAGACCCCCTATTTCTCGAGAACTAAGTATAGTTGTATAAAATCCGTTGAACCTGAGAGTAAGGGGCTTCTACGGTACAACATATATAAAAATAATCAAAATCTGTGATTACCAAGCTTGGTCTTCTTGTCAGATAACTTAGTTTGAAATATTTTTCACTCATTTGAAACCTTTCAATTAGTATAAGATATTTATCAAACTGTATAATTGACATAATAGGAAGAGATTAAATGTCATATATATGAATCTCAATGTAATTTCAATTTACATTTGAAAAATTTAATGACACTATATATGAGAGAAATGTTTTGCGCGGAAAAGGAACAACTGTGGGCACATTATTAAATGATAAATTCGTTATTAAATAATTTATATCCAGAATGAAAAAATACGTATATAAAATAGAAAATTACAAATTTACGACATTCTGCCGTAAATTTCTTACTCTTCTTCTGCAAACAACAGGTTTATGGATAACGAAATAAGAAATTAAAACATAAAAAGTATATAAAAGAAATAAATGGAGAATATGTATTTCTATTCTAACGTAGATTTCTAAATTTTCAATTATGTTTTATAAATAAATTTAATTAAGTATAAATTATAAAACAAATATACACCCCAATATGCTATAAACATTCTTAATATCAGTTATATTTAACTCTGATGTGTAGATTATATAAGACATTTAATTGTTGATTTAATTTTAGCTTATCATTCAGACACAAGTAAATTAAAATGTTCTTTAGAATTAAGAAACATAAATATTTGCGGATAAAATTCTTTGAATGCCAAAATAAGAATTAAAATTTATTCATTTGTTATAATCTTTAAGATCGTTTTAATAGGCTCTCCAAGTGTATTATACCATTTAAAATACAATCCTATAATTGTCGTAGTCGTTTTCTTATTCATATACATTAGTGCTGATAATGAATTTAATTTCAATGGAAACTAAATACATTACTTATATAATAAGTGTAAGATATATTAATTTGATTTAATTGTTTGTTAACATAATTGTCGCAAAAGTTTTAACGGTAATTCAGATGAGAAAGTGTTTTTGCATACAGAAGGTACATAAATATTATACAATAGGCAGGTATTGCTCAATGGAGAATGAATATATGTTAAGTATATAATTTTTAGAACAAAAAGAGTTGTACATAATATAGAGTTGTACATATGTAATTATATAACAAAAAATATTAAATAATTTGTGTAAAGCATAAAGACCACTGCAAGGATAAATTTATAATTATTTATAATGGTAGGGAAATGTAAATTTCAAAATTGTTTATTCTTATAACTTTATATTGTGTTCTTACATATATTTTATAAATACTTTCTCTGGAACGCAACCATTTATGTATTCATTGATTTATGGAAAAAATATATAATGGTTAATGTTACATTTACGCAAAACTTTAAAGTTATTTTTGTTCAAGTATTTCACAAAAAATGTGTTATGCGTTTTGAACTTTATCTAAATTTTAGTACATTATATCATATGCATAAATAAAAGTTATAAATCATACAGCCCTGTCATTCAGTACTATTTTTTATTATTTTTACAACAAAAAAATTCTAAACCAATATTCTAAAATTTTTTGTGATATGCATATATATATATATATATATATATATATATAATTTACCAAGAAAATTAAAACACAGAATCAAATAATTTAAAATATTATGTGCTTATAAATATAGTTTATCTAGAACTTAGAAACTACCAATGAGATAATTGTTTTCAAATACTGGTAGACAGTTTAATGAAAAATATTCTGTAGTAGCCCTGATCAGCGTGATCATCATATCAATGCTGCTCAAAACAATTCGAATTAATTTATTTATTTCGATGGAAATTGCTTCATTCTTCCTTTAAATCCATTTAAATTTCGAAGAAATCTCATTCTATTTAATATTATATTTACAAAGGCACCTAAAAACACTTTTCTAGAAACTTTAATTTCACTTTTTTACAATACTACAAAAAGGATATTTAACAAATGCAAATATGAAAAATGTACAGTATTGGAATTTCATTACTCATAATGATATTTTTCCTGATATTGTGAGGAAAATATTTCTTTTTCTGCGATTCATTTTTTTCTTACATTGTAGCATTTTTTCCAGTGTTATATATATTTTTTAATCGAAATATGTAGAGCGTGAAATATTTTCAATTTTTATCAGCTTTGTCGATTTTTTTTTTACTTTATATTTTTTCTGGTTTTGACTTTAGAATTAAGTAAAATTGATTGAATTATTTGTTATTTGTTATAAAAATCAAAACTAATTATCCTAAATAAAACCACTTTTTTTGCAAAGAAATATGATGAATTATTACAATAAATATTGAAAAATATACACTTTATCAGCAAAAGTATTTGTATTATTTAAAGAAATGTCGATGTTATTTCGGATTCATTTTTTTTAAATATAAAAATAGGAAGTTGTATTGGAAAAATAAATGTATTGGCAATGTAACATATTCAATTGAATGTTTTTTCATTTTAATAAAATTCATGGAAACGAATTATTGCGTCATGCAATAACAAACTCATCTGTGCACTTTAATGGTTTAATTTGTGACACTCCTCCTAACTCGTCGGCGGATGACAAAATAATTTTCAAAGTGATAGCTAGCATGGCCAGAAAGGATCATATAAAATACAATCTGAAAGAAAACGTGTCCTTCAGGAATTTTGTAGATAAAAAATGCTGAAATGGCTGAACATATTCTAATGCAGCGCCCCCATTAAATTCATCTACAAGACTTCACTGAATTTTACATTAGATTTATATAATTTACGTGTTGTTACATGATACAAGTTTATAAGAAAATTTTCAGTGTTTCAGGGCACCCAAATGCACCGCCAACTGAATACTAATATTTTTAATAGAAACTTTCATGGCAGATTTCTACAACATTTCCGCAAAAATTTACTTCTGAAGGTGGTTTCTGCAAAATTTACAAAAAAAAAATCTAAAGATAAAATTTTTCTAAGAAAATACCGGTATTCGAAGAGCAGACCATTTGGAAACCCTTTAAAAGTCGTTTGTTGTTGTGAAAAAACAAATAGTTATAAGTAAGTTTGTATTAAAAACCGTTTATATTGTTATGAAAAAAATGACAATATTTCTCTATATATTTGTCTTCTCGTTTCATAACCGGCCATCTCCAAAAAACGAAATTTCGGGGAAAAGCTGTTTTTTTGCCACATTTAGCCAAACTAAGATTGAAACCAAAACTTATAGTCATTAAATAGTCATTAGGACAGTATATTTGAAAACACGAAATAAGGTGGCAGAGTCATATGAAATGAGGGAGTTATTTAAGTCTTTGTTTCGGATTTGGCCACCTTTGCAACTTAATTTGGAGTTGGCCGGTTTTGCAACAAACAGAAATTAATTTTTGCTAAAATTTATGTAACATTAGATTTTTAGGAGTAGTAAATACATAAAAATGTTTGAGGAGGCATTGAGGAGCATTGGTAAGCTTTAGAAGAGTGCCCACCTCACAGCTTGGATTTCTTGGATTACCAGTAGGGTAATACATGAAAAAAAATAACGCCATAAATTATGAAAATGCATTCACAAATGTTTTCTCTCAGATTTTAACTGTAACAAAAGCCCGTTCATTCCCCATCTACAATCATCAAAATACTAACACTTATAAAAAAATTTAATTAAAAAATATTAGAAAATAATATTTTAATAAAAATTGAATATTTATTAAAGGTATATTTTATTAAAGGGATATTTTATTAAAAAATTAAATAGATTAAAAATTCTTAAATTTATCAGAGAAAATGCACTTATAGTTTTATGAAAGCGAAGGGGGAGGGCGCAAAAAAGTATTTTGGCTTAGAGCATAAAAACACGTTAGTCCGCCCCTGGTTATCACAAGGTGTAAATTACCTTTGAACTTTGGCTTTGTTCCTTTTTCACGTTGTTTTCTCTTCCTTGATTGATTAGGAGATACTTCTTTCACATTCTTCTTTCTAGAGTCGGAGAAAACACAAAACTAAATTATTAGAAAATTTGTATGCACTAAGGAGGAGCAGTCACAGGCGAGAGAACACACTACAACGTTAATCTAATCAACAAGTGGGAGGTTATTGTGGGGAGAAGCAGAAGTGCCATCTAGCGGATAAGGTGATGGCCGCTTTTGAACCTCACCTGTTGATGGATTTGGCCGGTTTTGCAGCACATAGTGATTTTCAGACGCATATAACATAGGGATTTGACCGGCTTAGGCTTGTTTATTGTTTACAGATGGTAGAAACGTTTACTTAGAACTTAAAAAGCTGAAAAAACACATTTTCAAAATTTTAGGAGTTGGCCGGTTTTGCAACTAGACGACACATATGTAACTTTATATATATTATGATATTTCTGGAATGATTTAGGTCGCGGATAAAAAAGTGGTGACATCGTAAGCCAAACAAAGCATCATTGTGTGATATGTTTTTTTTTTTTTTTTTTTTTTTTTTATCAAGATTAAAAATATCCACGATCGTATATAAAAATTACAAAAAATTACTCTAGTAAAGGGAAAACGTGAGCATAGGAAATTCAAGAGCACTCATGCTTTAAAATAAAAGAAGTTATATAAGTAATAAAAAAATAAGATTGCGTTGTGAATTTTAGAAAAATATAACTATAATTAACCATCCGATATTAATCATTAAATAAAATATAAATAACAATCGCGGGAAATAGATGAACCAAACATATCTAGAAATAAATAAAACAAACCTAAAAATGATACACACATAAGACTGATGGTTAAAGAAAAAAAAACAAATATAATTAAAATTAGAAAGTTTATGTACACATTATTAACGATTATTTACAGAAAATAATCAAAGAAAAAAAGGAAGTACAAACGATTTCCATAGTTCAGAAAGTTTCAGCGCTGCGTTCAAATAGATTATTATGCAGTGTTAAATTGAGATTCATTTTAATTAATATTTTAGCACAATTATTGTTCTATCATGCAATGTGTTGATTTTAAACAAATAATTTATTGGGTTTCTTGAGATATGTCGATTCCCTATCATACATGAATTCAAATCAAATTGAGGTGTGCTGTAAAAGAATCAAAATAATACCTTCTGTATACCAGTTGAAGAGGGGCCTCTTTAGGGTAGGATGAAGATTAACTGCAACGACATCTCAATAAATGTACAAATAAAAACTAGTCTTTGGGGGCCATCGTAATACTTACCCATCATGGATATGCATAATATAAAATATGAAAATAAAACATGTGTAAACTATTCATAAAATGCAATGCAATTCGAATAAAATCGTGTCTTGATGACATCATAAACTTTGAATGCTCTATCACTGAATTGCGTAAGAGAAACAACCTTATAACTCTAAAAATGATAATCCTATTAACTAACAGTTTACTGCATCGTATTAAGCGTCACTTTACTAATTAAAATAAACCTTTAAATTGAAATTTGAAACGTTCGACATCATTCTTTATGCAAAATTTATGTTTTTTTTTATTGTCTTTTATATTCACTACTTAAAAATCAATTTCGAAAAAAAGTATTCACCTTTTATCAGAACGAATATTTCAAGAGTCCGAAGAAAGTAGTTCCGTACAATCGAGGTTACTGAAATTCAATAATCTTCTTTCCATTATTACAATTCGAATAAAAAAATACTAAGTACATGCCAAATTTCAAGTCTCTATTACAATTTGCTTGGGGGATAGATCGTTTACAGACACACAGACACGCATGCAGACAAAAATACATTTTCTAAAAATGTGTTTTTCGGAATTTCCAGTGTCTGAAACGTGTAAATCCGTCAAAAAAATCTTCGATTTTCAACACGATTACAAGACGTACCCTATACTACTTATGATGGGTAAGTAATATTAGCGTTCTGGATCTCATGCGAGATCAAATTTAATTGCTTAATTAAAAAATAATTCGATTTGAAGTCATAATTGCAGCTTGTGAAAATACCTTTTTGAAAATTCTCTCTCATAAAGAGAGTCAATTTAAAGTAACGTCCATCATCGAAAGCTTAATTCGGCGTTTATCTATGAGAAAACATTTTTAAGACTTCTCCTAAGAGCTTGCAAAGTTGAAAGATTCCCGATGAAATTCAAAATCTGAAAGTATGCTCTAAATCTGAAATCACAGCATTCATGCAAATTGCACGGGCGTGATTATTTTGGTAATATGTTTTTCTTTGGGGTAGAAATAACTCCTAAGATCTCCACCAAGGTTTCTTTAATGATTGTGTAATTTTCATAGAGCTGGTCATGTGATTAAAAGTTTAACTACAGAGTAGAAATAAAAACTAAGGCATTTTTAGGTGCGTTCGTAATTATATAAATGCGTAGCACCTATAGTCGTCTGGTCCTTCCGTCTGGCTGTCTGTCCGCATATAACAGCGGAAAAACTACCCAACCGAATGGTTTGAAATTTAATGTATATAATTGTTGCCAGATTTTGTCGCGTCATTTCAAATTTTATGAAAATCGAATCAAAACTTGAAAATATATTAATAAAAGTTTTCGTTATTCTATTAAATCCTATCATACATAATCTAATAAAAGTGAGGAAAACAAATACGGACTTACCACATCTTTTTCCACACGCCAAGCGGCCATTTTTATACGAAATTATTTTTTCGAATAAAATTGCGTAATAGTTACACGACGTATTGGTGAGCGATGCAACGAGGAATTAGTAAATATCTCAGCATCTCACATCCGTCCGGTATTACTTCGCTACACTGCGCGGTGCTGAATCGTCTCATCAAAAATCAATTAGCAACCGGCCAACTAAGAAAAAGCAATTAAGGCAACAAGACGCACTGAAGCCATGTCGGCCTATGGATTTATCAAACACATCTTCTCCAAACGGAGAGAAGGCTAATCCTCGCCCCGTTGTCAGGTATCAACCCGTTAAGCTGAGCAAAAGCCTGGCAGGAAGGGGCCTGATCAGCGATCTAAAAGAAAAAAAAACAGTATGAGATGGCCTCTTTAGACCATCAAAAAGAAATCTCGAAACAGAAAAATAGGAATGAGCTGTATATTATTGTAGCTATTTTTATGTGAATACTGATTCTTTGTATATAAAAGCTAATGTAGGTAATACTTAATATTTTAAATGAGAATTCATTAATAACTTCTTTGTCCAAAAATATATTTTATAAAATAATGCTAGATTTAAATTTTAGTCTGTTGAATATATCTCATTATAAAGAAACACTACAATCAGATGATTTTTGAAGAAGGTAATTTGGAGAATAAGTTGACGCTAGAATTGTATCCTTTGCAACACTCCAATAAAAAAATAGCAGGTGAGTCGTCTAGCAGAAGAAGATGCATCATTCTTGTGTAGCAGGCGAATTAAAGATCAGCATCATTAATTTTTTGACATTATTCCTCTATAAATCTTTAAGAAAATTAAATAATATGTTTACCATATATACTCTAGCATAAATCAACCCTCAAATTAGAGAGGTTCCTATTTGAAAACTAGAATTTATTACTAATTATCTTCGCTTTCATTTATCGAAGAAAAATATTCCAAATTCATAGATTATATAAGAAACCATTACGAAATACTTGTGTTATCTTATTTTACCTCTTGTATTTCAACGTCAACTTGTCCAAGCTTATTTGATATAAGAAAATTAAATATTTATTTTCAAGATTTGGTAAACCATTTCATATATATACGACTTTCTCAGCAAATATTTGCACATGATGAAATAGTAAAAATACTTTCCAATATATCAGCATCAATATCTATAAAAACAATTGTTTGCTTCTAGTAAACTTTGTAGAGTGGGGTACTTTTTAGGGTTTCGTTCATCTCACGAAACCCTATTCGTCTCACTTCTCTGTATTCTGTCCGTCACAAAATGTTCAAAATGCATGCCGCTAATTTCTGTCGTATTCAAAATTTTATGATTTGTCGTGTGATAGGACGTATTCAGTTGTAATTACACAAAATGTCAAGTATCTAAATTATACGAGTACTCGTATAAGTTGATACTTGACATTTTGTCTACTCACAACTGAATACCTCCAATCACACGGCAAATCATAAAATTTTGAATATGACAGAAATTAGCGGATATATTAATTAAAAACTCATTAAAAATATAAAAAGTACATACTCGCACTTTCAAACAGGTTATCAATTTCCCCCTCAAAGTGATAAAAACCGCAAATGATAGGGTTATTTCGGGCTCTATAAAATTATTAAAAATATTGTATTTGCCGATTCGAAATTACGTATCTATGCATATATTTGAATACTGAAAACAAAAATCTAATTTTTATATAAATAGGATACTAATTACGAAATATATTAATTATTATTTTTTTAAGTGGAAATGATTTTGTTTTATACGCATGTGTAGCTTGCAAAAAATCGATAGCAGTCTGGACGGAAGAAAGATTTTAACCACAGATAAAATTTCGACTACTGGCGAATTTTAAGGTGTGTGTCTGTATCTTTCATACAAAACAAGAATAACAAAATTGAACTCCATGGATCCACTATGACCCACCCAGGTAGTTCTACGTAAACAAGAAACATAGTAATTTTAGTGTTAATGTAAACTTCTATTTTAAATATGACAAACGATAAACTCCCAATACGTATTATTTAATGTTAATTAGTTATTTGGTTTATTATTAAGTAATGTACATAAAAATACGAAATACCTTTCTGATAGTAACGATACTATTTTCACAGAAAAAGAATCGACTAACGTAATCATCTGTCTTAAAAATCATTATCACATTTAAAACCAATTATTTTAATCAAAATTTAGTTTCTACCGAACCGACATATTTCACGATTATTAACAATTTCTAAGATGATGTTGACAGAAATCATTTGAAACCTGTATTTTAAATTATGCATTTTGAAGAGTCTCCGAATGTTTGACTATTTATGTTTAATGTTTCAATGGTTCTAATTAACAAACTTAAAGACTGCTTTCACTTACATAACGCTTGTTCGATGTTGTCAAGCTTTGCAGCTTTTGCGTGTGCTCTGAAGCAATGAAGTGTCACTTATGTTCTCTGAATAAATAACAGAATTTTCTTTGAATTAAAGTCGTTGGTAAATGTCACATGGTATTTATATTGCAAGTTAAACTGCCTAAATAATTTAATATGAGAATTTGAAAAGTACAGTTTAACAAATCTTTGTTTAAATGAAATATATCCAATATAGCTGCCAGCTTATTAACTATTACTATTAGAATAATTCTATTACAATTACTAGGACATCCAAACCGGGCTTCCGGTATAGAGAATATATATGAAAACCATTTTTTAAAGCTCTAATAGATTTTTTACATTTAATATTTTTTTATATTGCCCTGTAACAACACCAAAGAACATTTTTATATGAAATATGTCAATTATATATTCAAATAAAATTTTGAAATTTATTAAAAGCGATAATTTTGTATTGGCCTTATGTCAGAAGGTAATACTCGAAGAAATTGCTAAAAAATTTTGTTATTTACAGCAGATTTGTTTTAATTCTGATAATTTCAGTTGATTTAGGTGCTTATTTCGATAGCATGTTTGTTAAATTTGTGTTTTATTTATACTATTTTATTTATTGCTTAACGAAACTTTAATTTCTTTGTGGGATATTAGCTGGAAACATATACTGAACTTTTTATATTGGTCTAAATGAAAACGCATTAATATTTTGTAATCGTCTGTAAGCGATAGAGATAGATTTTATTTTACAAATCACGCTTGAAATTTAATTTAAATGCTATAATAAATGAGTAAATTGCGATGCAAATTTCAAACAAACTGTATTTGAAAATATATTTGTTTTTCCTATATAAAGCTGTAAAAATTGAAAATGTGCGATGTTTAGAAATTAAAAAATTTGCAGTAGCAAAAATCGCAAAACCGAAATTTCATCATCAAGTGTTGCCATTCGCAAAATGACGTCACGGACACGTTTGTCCTTTAGAATATAGATACTTAACTTTGTAACTTTAACTTCGGTTAAACAAATATATATAAATAGTAAACATAAATGCGCGAAAACGGGATTTATTCAGCCATTAAAGCTACCTAATTACACTGTTAAAAAAAAAAGCTAAATCTGTGGAAAAACGGGAAATGTGCTGGCAACAAATTCACGTTCTATTCAGTCTTCTTTTTGTAATTCACCCATTTTCAGAATGGAAATTTACTACCAATAAAAAAGAAAAAAAATCTGTTTTTACAAATAAATATAAGTAATAACGCAATATTAAATAACCTATATAATAATTATATATACTGATGCACATTTACACCAAACATGTATTTGTATTGCATACACTGTTAAAAATTTGCAGCAAACTGTGCAGTAATTTGATTTTTAGAGAAAACGGTTACATAGCCGTAATTTAACTGTATT
The DNA here is from genome assembly GCA_963931845.1 of Maratus michaelseni. NCBI lineage: Eukaryota > Metazoa > Arthropoda > Arachnida > Araneae > Salticidae > Maratus > Maratus michaelseni. Next base: position 414,319,023 of record OZ007587.1, read on the forward strand.
CTGACCCTATTATTGCCCATAATATGGTCTGAATAGAGTAAATTACTATTATGTAACCGTTTTCTATAAAAACGGTCAAACAACTGGACAGTTTGCTGCAAATTTTTAACAGTGTATAGTCACACCAGTTTTTTATTGCATTGCCTGGGATTCTAACCTCGGTACACGCTATTAGAGAACTTTGTTCCGTTCACGACTTGACCACATATAACTACATGGTTATAGGACAAAATATCAATTACAAAAATTTAACTGCATATATATATATATATACATATATATATATATATATACATATATATATTGGGTAAGAAGTCAGACGAAAGTTTTTGACATCATCGAGAGAATTAAACGGCTAAAATGGAAATGGGCTGGGCACATTGCAAGAAGACAAGACAATAGATGGAGCACAAACACCCTACAGTGGTATCCCAGAGATGTAAAACGACCAAGAAGACGACCTCAAGTAAGATGGAGTGACGAAATCAGAAAAGTGGCTGGTGTTAATTGGATGACTAAAGCACTAGGCAGGCAACAATGGAAAAATCTGGGGGAGACCTACATCTAGCAGTGGATTGAAAACGGTTGATGATGATGATGACATATATATATATATATATATATATATATATATATATATATATATATATTCCGTTTATTGTAGAAAAAAATAGTATTTTCACTCACAACAAAAAGTTATCTTTAATACAACACACAATCCCTAGGGCAAATACGGTAATTATTTTACAGTGTATGTTTGTAAAGATACTCGTTTTTTTTTTTTTTTTATTCAAAAGTTTTGCATGCCTGTTTGTCTTTTGGTGTGACTGGCCGTTAGTCTGTCCGCAGCATATGTCTAAAGCTTCAAAAATTTTTAATACAGGATATCAAGTTCACTATTCATGAATTATGTTTAAAATTTTATTACGGTGTTGGGATAGCATATGTCACAGCGAGTAGTTTTTTTTTAAACTATTCGTACCACTTTTTGAAAAATATTCTCTGCTTCACACTTCTTCTATGTAGAATATTTTCAAGAAATATCTACCACAAAGGAAATCTTTTGTAAATTGTGTTATGATTGAATATAAAAATAGTCCCCCTGTCATGGACCGTAATCGAAAGGTTAAAGTATTACTGACGTATGTATGAGTTACGTTTTAAAAATCGGATAAATTAAAATGATTTTTTTTAAATCTGAAATGTATATTTTACTGCAAAACAATAATTGCGCAGTGAAACGAATTAAGTTAGCTAAAATTTAGTTTCCACGAAACCGAAAATTTGTCACGTTTTTAACAGTTTATCTGATGATGTTTACAGTAATTATGTCAAACCTATAGTTTAAATTTTATTTCTTTGTGACTTTACGAGAATTTTGCTATTTCTATCTTTATCTTTATAATAGATCTAATTAAGAAAGTGAAAGTCTGTTCTAGCTTACATAACGCTTCTCCAATGTTATCAGTTTTGTGGCTTTCGAATGTGAGCCAAAGCAAACATGTGTCACACATATACGCTCGGACAAAATGACAGAAGTCTCTTTGAATTAAAGTTGTTTGTGAAATGTCGCATCAAATATATAATATGAGGTAAGTGTTATAAAGAATTTAATATGATATGTTTTAAAGTATTTGAAATAGGTGAATTGAACTTTGTGCCGTTATATTAAAATAAATGATCTACGTAAAAATAGCACAAATAAAATATATATAAAATGGCAAACAGCTGTTTCGGAGCCCCTAAAGCTCCATTATCAGTGTCAAATTTAAAAGATTAAAAACTGATCCAAAAGTTTAAGCCTTGTAGGTATGCTTGCGTCTCCGCACGCGGGCAAGATAGAATGGACTAATCACAATGGCCATTCTATCTTGGTAGCGTGGAAAGACTCAAGCTTACTTACATAGCTTAAACTTTTGAATCAGATTTTAATATTTTTAATTTGGCACTGGTGATGGAGCTTTAGGGGCTCCAAAACATCTGTTTGGCATTTTATATATTTTTATTTGTACTATTTTTACGTAGATCATATATTTTAATGTTTTAAATTAGACTGAAGTCCCATAAATTATTGAATATGCGAGCTATTTGTACAAGTTTTATACATTAATTATAATACTCCAAATAAAATTATGATTGAATCATGTAACACAATAGTGAGCAAATTAATTAGGATAGGGCATTTTTTTTTTCTGGGTAGCTTAATTTCTAGCTCACGACTCAAACAAGTTTTAACTGCCTCTATCTATATTATATCGGACAAACGTGTTCGTGCGCAATGCTGACGTCATTTTGCGAATGGCAACACTTGACGATAAAATTTCGGTTTTGCGATTTCTGATGCTGCAATATTTTAAAGTTCTAATCATCACATTTTTTCAGTTTTTACACCGTTACATTAAAAAAAAATCTACTTTCATATGCAATTTGTTTCAAAACTGTATCGCAATTTACTCCTTTATTATAGCATATAAATTAAATTTCAAGCATGATTTGTTTTTAAAATCTATCTCTATAACTTGCAGACGATTACAAAATATTAATCCATTTTCACTTTAAACACTATAAAAAGTGTAGCACTTGTTTCCAGCTAATATTCAATAACGTAATTATAAATTCAAGCAATAAATAAGAAGCAATTAAGCAATCAATAAAATAGTATAAACAAAACACGAATTTAACAGACATGCAATCGAAATAAGAGCTTAAAACTGAAAGAACTGCTGTAGATAACAAAATATTTAGCCCTTTTTTTCGATTATTAACTTCTGGCATGAGGCCAATACGAAATTGCCACTTTTAATAAATTTTAAAATATAAAAATACTCTTTAGTGCTGTTAGGAGGCAATCTAAAAATTTTAAATGTTCATTAAAATTGTTTAATGTCTATTATTAACTGTAAAAGAATCTATTAAAGTTTTCAATAAATAAAAAATAATTGTTGTCACATATGTTCTCTATCTCGGGAAGCCCGGGTTGGATGCCCTAGTACACTATAAATGTCTAACCTTCAATACTAAGGTGTTTAAACGAAAGGTGCAATTTTGCTTCAGTCTTCTGAAAGTTCAATATTTAAGCAGGCAATAGCTGTTTGTAACCGCTGTGGGAATGATTCACATTCATTCATTTTCGTTTATTTAAATTGCATATTATTTCTAGAAAATTAGCAGATATAATTGGTTTTAGTTATTTGTCAAATGTGGCATCAAATGTATAATATGAGGTAAGTGTTATAAAGAATTTAATATGATATGCTGTAAAGTACACTGACGTCCCATAAATTGTTGAATATACGAGCGATTTCTACAAGTTTTATATATTAATTATAATATTCCAAATAAAATTAAGCTTGATTCATGTAATAGAAAAGTGAGAAAATTAATTAGGATAGGGCAATTTTTTTCTGAGTAGCTTAATTTCCAGCTCATGGCTCAAACAAGTTTTATCTGTCTCTATATGCTATAAACGTCTAACCTTCAATACTAAGGTGTTTAAACTAAATGTTATTTTGCTTCAGTCTTCTGAAAGCTCAATATTATAGCAGGGAATAGCTGTTTGTAGCCGCTGCGGGAATGATTCACATTCATTCATTTTCGTTTATGTAAATTTCATATTATTTCTAGAAAATGAGCAGATATTATTGGTTTAGGTATTTGTCAAATGTCGCATCAAATGTATAAAATGAGGTTAGTGTTATAAAGAATTTAATGAGGTATGTTTTAAAGTACACTGACGTCCCATAAATTGTTGAATATGCGAGCAATTTCTACAAGTTTTATATATTAATTATAATAGTCCAAATAAAATTAAGCTTGATTCATGTAATAGAATAGTGAGAAAATTAATTAGGATAGGGCAATTTTTTTCTGAGTAATTTTTCCTTAATTTCCAGCTCATGGCTCAAACAAGTTTTTCCTGCCTCTATATACTATAAACGTCTAACCTTCTATACTAAGGTGTTTAAACGAAAATGCAATTTTGCTCCAGTCTTCTGAAAGCTCAATATTTGAGAAGGCAATAGCTGTTTGTAGCCGCTGCGGGAATGATTCACATTCATTCATTTTCGTTTATTTAAATTTCATATTATTTCTAGAAAATGAGCAGATATTATTGGTTTTAGTTATTTGTCAGATGTCGCATCAAATGTGTAACATGAGGTAAGTGTTATAAAAAATTCAATATGGTATACTTTAAAGTAGACTGCCGTCCAATAAATAGTTGAATTTGCGAGCGATTTGTACAAGTTTTATATATTCATTTTAATACTCCAAATAAAATTAAGCTTGAATCAATTATGCCTGTAGCTGTTTATCTTGGGTTTTTGGCGTTCTTTTGTCACTTTGGATCTATTGTAAGCCATGAGTATTTTAGCGCCTCTATGGGCAAAGCAGTTTGGATTATTAGTTTTTATCTGTTTAAAATAACTTTCGATCATGAAGTGAGTTTTCGTATGTATCTCACACTAATAATCGACATACTTTATTTTTTGTTGAATTTTAAAATGTGTAGAAAATCACCGTTTTTAATGTACAGGGTAGTCCACCGTGTATAATAATAGAGTCTTTTCTACTCTCTACAACATTACAAGACTTTTACAATTTTACAATCATTGTAAAATATATATAATCTTAAAATGTATAAGTAAAAAAAGTTTTATTTAAAAAAAAAAAAAATTACAAGATCAGTTTTCATTTAACAATATCATAATTTCCAATACAACATGATTGGCAAATTCACGTGCTGTATATTTAAATACGGATGCGAGATTATTTAGACATCGATTTAGGATTGTTTCAAACAGCTTTACCAGCTAAAACCTTTTTTCACTAAAGGTTTAAAAACGGATATCGGTCTTAAGAATCGCGTAGTTTGATAGGATTATAAAATGAAATGTAGATGTAGTAAATATATATATATATTTAAATTTTCAGATACATAATTTAATATTTCTTAGTTTAGTACATAAATACAAAATTAATTTTCTGTCTACATTTTTTTAGCACAAATAATTATAATTTTTCGTTTTTAATTTCTTTATCCTTATGTTATTTCTAATAATATATGATGAGAAATAAACAAAAATGTAACATTATTTTAAATTATTAACAGGGCTTCCATTATTCCTTGACATTTTCGGATTACTATACCAATTTTAAATCTACTTAATTCTTAAACACACATAAAAAATCTTTTAAAGAGGAAACTTATTTAATTATTTCTCATTTTTCACTATAAAAACAGAAAAGGAAATTGTCGTTATAATTTCATGTCTGATGTCTATGAATGAATGACATTTATGTAAAGAATTTTTAAGTGCATGCATTGGTTTGTATCAAAAATAAAAACTTTATTCACATATTTATTAATAATTAAAAATGTTTGCATAAAATTCTTAGTGCATTATTAAAATCCATACTTTTATAAGCAAGCAATTATTTTTAATGTACAAAATATATTTCTTATTACATGTGGTTTCCTTTAATAATACAAAAACTAAATATAAATAATAAATTAGCAACTAAAGCATTAATTTATTTTAATTACTGTGAAGTGAGTGTAGATTTCAAATTGTTGACATAATGTAAACTTGCAGGAATATTTTTCTATTTTAATTAGAATTTACATACATTCAATAGTAAAATTATTTTGAAGCATTAATTTATTCATTATGGTTTTTAGAAACATTTTAAAAATATATACTAATGTATGATTTCATTTAAATAATATTCGTATAAATAAAACCATCAATTTTTCATCCAAGGCTATTATACCAAAGATGAGCTATTTGTTGAATCGTTGCATACATATTTTATAAAGAAGAAAATATATTATTTAAAATGTAAGTTAAGAGCAGTTTAAAAGCATTTAAATTTGCCATCAATGCATTTTTTAGTGATGTTTTTAATATTTTATGACACTGCATATACGGAAACATTTTTTCGCATAGAAAAAGTACCAGGAAGATAAAGAATAAAGAAATGATTCATTATTAAATATTTTGTTTTCCGAATTAAAACGTATAAAACATTCAGTAATCTAAACATTTTTAAATGAAATTTTAACTGTGCTTGTTTAAAATTTTTAAGTCATTTGTGTATTGTTTATAATTTTGGACTCGGAGCATTAAACTCATTAATTTAAAGCATAAGGCAAAATAATATTTTATGGTTTAGTTCGATTTGCTATGATTAATGAGTCCAAAAATATTAGCACGTCGTATTGTATATGAAATGTGATCTGTTATTTAATGTTTGGTTTTTTGTTTTATGATTTTTTTTGAGCAATATGATTTATGATGTTTCGCAATGAATTAAGTTCCATAATTAGTGCATGTTTCTTCAAGCATAACTTTGTATAAATTCATAACTGTAATTTACGTTACTATTATATTCAACTTTACGTTTTTGTACAACTTCCCCTTTTACTAAAAAATATAAAAACTGTATATTTGTATGTAAAAAACAAAAGTGGCTTTTTGCAGCAACATTGAAAAAAAATATTCCCGGGATATAAATTAAAAAAATATATATTTATTTTATTTTATTTAAGAATATAAATAAATAAAATTTAAAATATATTTACTCAGAAATGTCTAATAACAATTTGTGTGTATGGACAATTTAACGTAAATTATCATACTTGCAAGAAACTTATGATCGAATATTTTATGACATAATATAATATTTTATGACATTGTACATAAGGATACATTTTTCGCATAAAAAAGCACGAGAAAGAAAATGAACGAAGAAATGATTCATTATTAAATATTTTGTTTTTCGAATATTACACATATAAAACATTTAGTAACAGACTCTAAACATTCTTAAATAAATTGTTAATTGTGCGCGTATAAAATTTTTAAATCATTTGTGTATTGCTTTTAATTTTAGAATTAAATATCATAAGATAGCTTAAATATCATAAAAGTATTTTTTAAAATGCAATAGTACATGTTTTTTTTCTTAAACAGAACAAAATTGGAGCTTCATACAATTTTAGACTATTTTTGTTAAATTTATTTTCCTCTATAAATGATTGAATGAACAGTTTTAAATACATTAGAAAACCTTTTAAAGAAAAATTAAATAAAGTTAAAAAAGATAGAAATATCTATAAAATAAATCTTTTGAAATAAATACTGCCTAAATATAAATATCCTTTTATTTCCTTATTCAATATTTTAAAGAAAAAAAATGTAACTACAATTCAAACATCACATTATCCACCAATGTTTGAACTATTGCCGTTGATCTCTTTAATATCGACAAAAGAAATTTTTATATATCTTTATATTTTCTTCTTATATAATATGTATTCCAATAATGCTGTAAAGAAAAATCGGTCGACCAAATCGCATTGTTAAACAGATATTATACAGAAAGAACATCCAGGTAAATTTGTATGGAAAAAGATTAACATAATAGAAAAATAGTAAAACCTTTTTATTTTAATATGGGAGTATGAAAAAATATCACATTTTCTCTGCTTTGATGCGAATAAATACATATTGATTTTACAGGAATTTTTTGTTCCAATTTTGTTTTATATTAAACTATATTAAGTTATATTATTGTATGTTATATAGTGATAAAGGATGCTTTTACCAATGAAAACAAACTGTTGTATACTTCAAAGCAAATTATTTAAAGTGATGTGTCAGGTAAAAATATTAATGTGGGAATGAAAAGCATCAATGAGAAGTAAAGAAGCAATTGTTTGAACTCAATGAATGATATTAACCACGAGATGAGATGAAGACAAGCACGAATATGAGTTCGTGATACACAATAATGGAAACGCGCAAGCATGAACGAGAGTTCCGTACATTTTAGCTCTAACTGTAAGAGGATTTTGACGCAATGCTCAAGACAGCTTGCAAGTATGTGTTTATTGAAATACGGAAGTTGTTAACGTTCATAAATATTAATCCAGTTATATATTTGTACCTGAATCTTCAAATGTATATGTTGTTGTTTTATTAAACTTTGTTATTCATATTTATATTTGAAGAATCCTCTGTTGTGTTGGAACTACATATTAATCATCATAATTCCACAACAATGTTTTGTGTATGTAGATTAATTAGAATTAGAACATTGGTATGTCGCATTGAATAGGCTAATGACTCCGTATGTATTTCCATTGGAATGTTATTCCATGAGAAGGCATGTATACTAAATTGCCATATAGTAAATAAAAATTTAAATAAGTAAAAGTTTTAACTATGTGTAATTCAGTTAAAATTTGTCTTGTTAAAATGAAAGACAAATTAATTATAATGAAGAATATCCCCAAAGGCATGGAATTCGCCTTACAGCACACACACTAAAACAAAAAACTTGAGTAGAAATATTCACCTGTTAGATGAATAACATTTACTATAGCATAATAATGCTTATCAGTTGCTTTAAAAGAATATGATTCTTTCGAACGAAAACGTCCTTTAATAGATCATTTTGTATGATTTTTATTCCACAGATTTTAAAGCTTGTAACACAACTGAAGTCATTTCATCAACTTAAATAGAGTTTCTATGTAAAACTATTGAATAGTGCCCACGCTCAATGCTTAGCATTGAAATGTAATAATTGAGGTGCGGATGCTGTTTCAAAACTACTACCCAAAACCTATGAGGAGCCGTAACAGGGATCCGTCACTTCATCGATTCCGAGGATGTGAGAACCCACAAGATCGATCATTTCTTGAAGATTGGCGTGGGGCTTCCATCTTAGTCTTGCTCCATCGCCAGTTCCGAATATGGTTAGTCTACAAAGGCTAACAACTTGCTCCTTATTGGCGGACAGAAAAAAACTAAAAACATAAAATCTAGAAAAATAAATGAAGCGACAGACCAAAAAAATAATAAATAAAATTTTCTCTAGAACCCACCTTCATTCAGGTAACTATTTCGAAGGCAGATGCGAGGAAGAATGTGAAAGCAAAAACCAGACCGGCGGAATCTCATTATATTAATAAGCAACATTAAACATTACAACATTCTCTCTCTACATTGTAAAGTTTACCTTGCATTTTGGCCTAAATTTTTATACATCACCAGGTGCAACGTATATATTATCGACTTTAAAAAACATTCACTTCTAATCCAAGAAGCCTGGCGATGTAAATCGATGAGTTGTGCATTGCCAAATCAGCAAAGTTAATAGCAATCTAAAATCGGCATGCGGCGATCACGCGGTAATAATACGGCGCATAACCGCAATGTCAGGTACAAAACCTGTTATTCTATGCACTCCACGTGGAAGGTAGGGGCCTGAGCAGCAATATAAAATAATTAATATACCAACAATATAAGTATCCAGTTTTTTAAATAATGTTTCAAAAGAGATAGACATTTGTATTTTGCTACACATTTGTATGTTTTATGGTAAAATTGAACAAGCTGATTCCTTTTTACATTTATCATAGTAGTGTTTATACTATTTGTTCCAGGGCTAGACTCCGTTTTATTTAAACTTTAAAACAAAAATCTGTATATTGTATCACGTTATTCGATATAATTATGAAAATAGAAAAGCACATGAAGCAAAATTTACCATATTTCTTACTTAGATAACACGTACATACCATATAATCTTTTTCACCTAAATATCGGAATAAAAAATGTATTTAATTCGTATTCTTGCTTATTTGAATACAAGGGAAACACTGGTGTTTTTGAGACAGGGGTAGACGATATGGGCCCCCACAATATATACATATATATTTGTCGGACATTCAAATTTGCACTCTTTTATGTCTACAATTGCAGTTTTATCTTTTACCTATCTTAAAATAAATTTTGAAAGTACAGTAAATTGGGTTAAAGCGAGAGCATCATCCAGCTATATTTTACTTCGATTTTAAATTGAGTCTAAATCAAGAAGAATGCTTTGAACGTCTGATATTAGCATATGGAAATGAAACTCCATCTCATTCCACCGTATTTAGTTGGTTTATAGAATTTAGAAGATGTTGAAAATTTCTCCTGAATGAAGAACATTATCGAGCTATATTTTACTCTAATTTTAAATTGGGTCTAAATGAAGAAGAATGCTCTGAACGTCTGCATTTAGCATATGGAAATGAAGCTCCATCTCATTCCACCGTATTTAGTTGGTTTATAGAATTTAGAAGATGTTGAAAATTTCTCCTGAATGAAGAACATTATCGAGCTAAATTTTACTCTGATTTTAAATTGGGTCTAAATCAAGAAGAATGCTCTGAACGTCTGCATTTAGCATATGAAAATGAAGCTCCATCTCATTCCACCGTATTTAGTTGGTTTATAGAATTTAGAAGATGTTGAAAATTTCTCATGAATGAAGAACATTATCGAGCTAAATTTTACTCTGATTTTAAATTGTGTCTAAATGAAGAAGAATGCTCTGAACGTCTGCATTTAGCATATGGAAATGAAGCTCCATCTCATTCCACTGTATTAAGTTGGTTTATAGAATTAAGAAGATGTTGAAAATTTCTCCTGAATGAAGAACACACAGCAAGAACTTTGATAGATGTAGTCTCAGAAAATATGTCGCTGTAGGAAAAATGTTAATCAATGATAATCTCTCTAGCTACCAAATTATGCGCAAGAAACTTATGAATAGATTCACAAATAGCTATACATAAAATTATTCATGAAAATCCGCATATGAAAAAATTTGTTTGACGTTCTGTCTCCCATAATTTAAGAGAACACCAAAAACCAGAGCTAGTAAGAATCAGTAAAAGACCTCTAAAATTTCTGAAAGATGCTGGGGCCGTATTAATTACATAACTGGTAATGATACATACATACCTTTTTTGACGCTCCAACACATCAAACGCACATCAAAATAAAGCATGTGTCTCTGAAGAAGACAGCCCATATGAACAAAGCTGAAATGTCAATGAGCAATGGAAAAAGCAGTGTATAACGTGTTTTGCAGAAGTACAGGGTGTCAATTTGATAAAGGTAGAGGGACAGCAAATACAGATGTCATGTACACCCTCAAATTCGTAACGAGGTGAATGTTCGGGAAATTATCCTTCACAGTGTGGCTTCTCATCCAGCGAAGATTAATAGCGAAATTCTTGAACAAAACATCAAAATGATGGAACATCCAACCTATTCAATTGATCTGTGGTTGAAGTGTGATTTTTGGCTATATTTTAATTTATAAATATGACATGGCGTCGTTTTCATTCCGAATATGAAATTGATGAGGCTATAAATCATATTTTTCATTTATTCCAAGAAATCAGTAGCTTGAAGTATTTGTTCTTTTGCTGATCAGCCTTCAAAAGTGCATTGATCTTGAAAGAAAATAGTTTGATTACTCCTAAGATTTGATAAGTTTAATTTGTATTATTCAGCCGCATCTCAAAAATTTTAGGATGATTCTCATATTCTGTTTCTGTTCGACGTTATGGGTATTTATTTGCATTATTTTCGAATTGTCCGCTATATACATCTTTAGTAGCGCAATTTCTCTATACAAAACAATATAAATTTTTATAGTGTTCTATTCGGTTATAAATAATAATGAAAATTTGCTAAGAATTAACATACTTATATTAAAAGAAAAGTAGATAATCAAAAGACAAAATTAACCCGTCAACACACGCGCTGGGATAAAATCTATCCCTGCTCGCAACTATTACTTAAAAATGTGCGAAAATCGTTCGTGATCTTTCTGAGCTTTATAGTACCTTTCAAGCTGAATGATATCAAGATGTGGCCAAAAAGAATTTACCTCCGGTTGTGGATTTTCCATTATTTTGTTATAAACATATCACGTGGGAGGAAATTTACCCCACGCGTGTTATAACGTAACCCGTAATGATAGGAAAATGTTAATGCAAATGTTTATGCAATGCAAATAATAATATAATTGTTCTTTTAAACGTTAACAACTCTTGCATATACAGTTTCTATGTATCAGTTTTATATTTTTTTTGTATTTTCATGGCTAGTTTTGTATGTAATGATATGCAGAAAAAAATCTTTTAGCTAGATTTTGTTTTTATTTGCTTTAAATATAAAAGAACTTCTTATTTTAAGTTAAATTATGTTCTTTATTGATTTACAGTTTATTTCAAAATATAAATTTTTGTTTATAATCAAACCGGGGGGAAATTGACACGAGAAAACCCATTGGGGTAAACTTTATCCCGCGTGTGAAGTAACGTAATGGAAAGGGGCGCGTGTACTGACGGGTTAAATAGGTCTAAGACACATTTCTGGGAATTAGCATAATTTTTAAAGATATTTTAAAATTTTTATTGCTTGTATAACAATTAAAATTTTAGCGTACAGGTTTTAAATATGCATATTTTTTATTCACGAGAATTGTTTTATGACTTAAACATAAGCGACATGTATTTAAAAATATATAAAGTGATGGGAATGCATCAATAAAAAACAGAAATACATGGATGGATATGTCAGTTTTGTTCAGAATAAAATGTGTTTTATCGAACGTAAAATAATAAGAAAATTTAAATCTAGGATTATGCATAAGAAGTACAGTTTTAATCATATTGTATGCAGCAAAACGATAATTATTGTGTTCCTTTTAATATCAATAACAAAGTAAATAATAAATACAATGCATTTCTTTTTTAAAAAATAATGATTTTATTTTTACATTATAATGATGTTTAACGGTTCCGTTATAAATTAATAATTTGGTGAACAAAAAAAGTACAGACAAATTATTTAAAACTGAATATATTTATATTAATCGTTTTAATATTGCGAAAAAGATAAAGTATATATATTTTTTACGCCCCGAAACTATATGTTGTGTTTTAAAATACCGAAGTGCCTTCCTTTTATATCGATCATAGTAGTGTTTATATTGCGTATATCATCTTTCCTTACCGAAAATCCCTTTCAATAAAGATTTAAAACGGAAACCGCTCTAGCGAATCACGTTGTTAGATACGATTATAAAAATAGAAAATGCAGATGAAGACAATACAGATCAGTTTTATCACTTACGAAAAACGAAAATGCGATATTATATTTTTCCTTTTGACGTATGAAAAAAAAAAGTACATAGTCTTTGTACATTTTTGTAATGCTTTGATAAATATTCCTTTTCTCTCTTTATTTCCATTTATCCAATAAAGTTGATCGTTAAAGAAAACTTTTTTCTTATGAGCTAAATATTTGTAAGTTCTTCCATTTTTTGGTTCCAGTTTAAATAGCAATGAAGCTAGTATGTCAAAACAAAATTAATTAAAAAACAATAATGATATAAAATTGAAAAATAAAATAAAATAAAAAGTTATTAGATTATATTCAATTATTGGAATATCATAGTGTAGTAGGTTTATTCCAATAGTTTTGGGGAAATCCCTTATCATCCATTTCGATTTTCCCCCAATTTGTCAATTAGATTACTATATTGCAGATATATTTCTGACTTTTCACAATATTTGACGGGTCTTTTAATATTAGTTGCTGTATAGAATCGACTAGCGAATCATTAAATTAAAAAATCTTACGCATAGTTCGCGCATGCACAGTTAAAAAAATATTTCGTATAAATGGCCATATCTCATCAAATGTTCAATATGTTAATCTTTTAATTGCAGTATACTGTTTCTACTGTTCTTGAAATTAAACATGTGCTTATTAAACATGTGTTATTTAACTTATATATATATATATATATATATATATATACTGGGTGTTCTAAAATGGACTGACTGATTTTAAAATTCAATAACTTCCAAACGGTGACAAATATTAAAAATATATATATAAAAAAATCTTGCGGGAGAGTAATGTATGATGTTAGAAGTTTTTTTTTTACTGTGATTCCTGATTTTAGTTCGAATTATCGACAATAGATGGCGCAGAAAACTATAGACATCCAATCGAGACAAAAGCAGAAATTACCCAACATTGATGTGAAGGAAGGTAGTTCAATACATGGAGTGAGTCTCATTCACCAATAAAATCTTTTTCAGAATCGGGCCAATTTGTCAATTAGATTACTATATTGCAGATGTATTTCTGACTTTTCACAATATTTGACGGGTCTTTTTATATTAGTTGCTCTATAGAATCGACTAGCGAATCATTAAATAAAAAAATCTCTCGCATAGTTCGCGCATGCGCAGTTAACAAAAATATTTTGTATAAATGGCCATATCTCATCAAATATTCAATATATTAATCTTTTAATTGCAGTATACTGTTTATATTCTTGAAATCAAACATGTGCTTTATATCCTTGAAATTCAAGGACACGTCAAGATACGTCAAGAACTTCAGTATATATCTAACAAAACATGTACAAAGCGAAAGTGTTCAGTCACTGCCCCTTAAATTTTTGGACAGACTTCACTGACAGACTTCAGTTTAGCGCCAAAGTTCCATATCTGATGTTTAATTTGATATTATGGTTAAAATTCTATAACCGTTACTTAGCCAAATGTGGTATTTATGCAAATGATATTTGGCACTGAAGATGTTTGTTATTTAACTTATATAAATATATATATATATATATATATAATGGACTGACTGATTTTAAAATTCAATAACTTCCAAACGGGGACAAATATTTAAAAAAAAATCTTGCAGGAGAGTAATGTATGATGACAGGGGGTTTTGTACTGTGGTTCCTGATTTTAGTTCGAATTATCGACAATAGATGGCGCTGAGAGCAATAGACATCCAATCGAGACAAAAGCAGAAATTACCCAGCATTGATGTGAAGGAAGGTAGTTCAATACATGGAGTGAGTCTCATTCACCAATAAAATCTTGTTCAGAATCGGGCCCTAAGAACAAGATTGTATTAGCGATTGAGACGCTCTCCATCTATTGAACCTCCTTCCTTCGTATCAATGCTGAGTGATTTTACTTTTGGCCTGGATTGCACTCCTATCGCTCGCAGCGCCATCTATTGCTGGTAATTCGAACTAAAATCAGGAATCGCAGTAAAAAAACTCCTGACATCTTACATTACTCTCCTGCCAGAATTTTTTAAATATATGCCACCGTTTGGAAGTTATTGAATTTTAAAATCAGTCAGTCCATTTTAGAACACCCGGTATATATATATAACTAGCAGGCTATGCCCACTGCGCTGGTCAATTTTCCAAATGAACCTTGAATAAATCAAAATGGTGAATTCGACCATGTATTTTCAAGTAATTTGGACCTTCAACTGGTAAATACTTCCGCATTGTTCAATACAATGCGAATGCCATTGCGCTATTTTTTATCCTAGGTGTTAGACAAAATTCAGGCTATTAAGAAGAAACTCAAATATTACATCATTTATAGTAGAGTTTGGTAGACAAATATGGCCGTTATGACCAATAGAAATTAAAATGGCCTCTAGTCACCCTACTACCAAAAAAGAGAGCAATCATTTCAGAGATTGACCATTGAATTTAAATAATGTTCGGGTTATTAATTTTCATTTGTTAGTTCTTGAACTCCGGGCCTCTCAGCTTGGCACTATGAGTGGTTCTGGTAGTTAAACTAAAATCTCACTTTACGTTACATTATATTTCGTAATATACGTCATCTTCTGGCAGATCTAATACAGTTTTCTATCTTTGGATTCCAACAGATTAAATATAGTGAAAAAAAGCATTAAATTACTTGCACGTAAAGAACAGTGTTTAACTTTCATATTTAAAAGAAAAGTGAATCTTAAAAAAGTGAGTTTTTAAAGACGAATTGTTTGAATAAAATTAAAATCACTTTATGTTTACTGCCTTTTCATTTTATATACCAGTTGCAATCATGTAACAATTAACCTGGGAAAAACCTCGAAATCTAATTCTGATAGAAAAAAATTAGTTTGCATCAAATAAAATCTTCCTTGTCTTCAGTAATCGGGTCCACAGCCAAGTTAGAAGTTTTTGCAGCGATATGGTTACAAATGTACCAGAGTTATCTACAAAACGAAGTTAATTACGCGCCAAATTACGTTCCACTAAATAATTCCAAAATGCTGTTGACAGAATTATAGATCTTTCACCAATAAAACTACTAAAGAATGATAAATAAAGTTAGTTAGGCAAAACTTTTCGTAATACTTATTTGGGTAAATACTTAAACCAAAGTTTTTTTATTTTTTATTTTACTAATGAACATAATAACACGGGGAAATAAATTGTCTTGCAATTTCTTTTATTTTGATAATTAGATTATTCTTCAGTCTGTTGTCTAATTAAACCCTATAATGAACATAATCCGTAATTTATCACTAAGTTTAATTGCTTCATAATGAAATACATAAATTTACTAATTGCTGAGTACAAATTGCGTGTAATAGTCTACAAACGGATTTACCGTCCAAAGTCCCCTTCAAATATAAGAAATTTCCCAAGAAATTTCAGTACAGACGTGGCAGACACGCCGGGGTATCCGTTTAGCGCCAAAATGGTGATTTTATGACTGGACAATCCAGCAATTTTGGCGAGATTTTGCTTCGTATGGCAATACGGTAGAGCAGTTTCTATTGGTTTTATATTTAATTATATAATTTGAGTTTTATAATAAATTAATCATTGTGTGTGTTTAAAAATAAAATAATGTGTGTGTGTTTATAATAAGAATTCTGTGTGTTTCATAATAAAATGAAACTAACATGCTGCTTTATGAATCTAGGCCTAACGGGTGCAAAAACCGGGTTTCGGATTTTTTTTTTTTTTTTTTTTTTGTCTCTGGTTTTTTTGAGCCAAATTGGTGAAAATTAGTATGGCGGTGCGAGCCGAAGCAAAATCTCGCCCGGTGCGTCTGCGACAGTTGTTCCGAAATTTCCAACAATATAATATATACGCTAATTGGCTGGCGACCCGATTACAGAAGATTATTCCAATATCTTTTAAAAACCTACAAAAATAAAAATAAAAGGTATGCTAAGAAAACTAAAAAGAAATGAATTGTGAAAAACTTTTTAAATATGTGTTATAATGTATACTAAAATTTAAATATTTGACTTTATTTTTGTAATATTAACTGATATTTATATAATATGCATTCGAATATAAAAAAAAAATTACACTAAAAATGCTGTCGTATACTTGAAAAAACACCATTTTCTTTAACATCGCTCGGACCGATGTCACGCTTATGCCTTTTTGGCTTAAAGTCAAATTGTTTGGCGACAAAAGTAAAATCAAAATCGTAAATAAATAAAATGTAACTCACAAATACTGTCATTTTTATAATTGCGGCTGCAAGTTTCTTCTGTAAGTCACATGATGAAGGAGTTAGATTTATTAAAAATAAAATTTTAAAAAGAAGAACAAATCAAAAACAAAATTGTTACTCAGATTTTATTAAATCACATTTTTAAATGCGTTTTTCTTAACCTGACGCAAACGATAAATCGACAAATATGGTTTTAATTGGAATATTTCTCATTGAATAATTTTGTAAGCATTATGAAAATTAAATATTTTCGTTTTACAATATTATTTGTCATCAAAACTCGTTTGCGTTTTACCCCTTTTTTATTTTAAATAAAATTAGTAACTTTTTTCTTTTATTTTTCGATGTTTTTGTATTGTTATCTAAATGATAAAGCATTTTCAATTCTTTCACCAACGATAATGGTCACCAAAAAACAGCAGTGGTAACCTTTTCGTCCAAAATAACAGAACTTTCCATCATAATTTTATAACTAATCTACGTAGAACGCTTTGTTATATACTAATACCTTCCCTGAAAAATTATCTATCGAACAGCTTAAGTTCCATCAAAATCCATTCAGCGAACTCGAGTTATAAAGGAACGGAACGAAATTTCCGTTTGTTTAATATATGGAATAACTAACTTGATATCAAAAGCTAAAATATTTGATCAATAAATGACCCAAACTTCAAATTGGAGACGTAACATAATAAAGTATCTCTCTATATATGTATAAACAAAGGATAATCAGTACATGAAAACGAAAACTTACAGGAAGCAAATACACACTTAAACTTTTTAACACGGATTAAGGTTGCTGACATTAGAATTTTTTCTAAGTTGGTATATCCCATTATTCAGTCACCATAACCAATTTTGGCAGGTTAAGAGAAATAGGAAAAAGGAGTTTCCGTCATTTTATGTTTGACATCGTTATTGTTAATGAATTTAAATGTCGTTATCTGGCAAATCAACTATAAGAAAAATTTTAAGAATTATTTTCGGCGGTTTGGTGACCTTATTAATAATACCAAGAGATATTATTAATCACTTTTTACTCCTGTTTGAATTGTTACATACTTTTTTAAAATTATCTTGTAAAAAGTACAAAATTACAAAAATATTATCTTAAATATATGTGTCTTGAATGAATCTGTGAGCAAAGAACTGTTCTGATGTATTAAGATTTTTTTAAATATCTAAATTCTCTCTTCTCTGCAATTTTCATTGCAATCGAATTTCGTCCAGGTCACTTACTAACATATTACAATGGACGCAAGGGCTTTAACGGTGTGAGAGAATAACAAAAGAAGGCAGTTTAAAAAAAAAAAATCTCATTTTTAGGGTTTCGTGAGATGAACGAAACCCTATTACTCACGCTTCGTTGTCTGTCCGTCACAGAGACTGTTCTTAGAAACTATTTAATTTACAGGCATGGAATTTTATGTAATTATAGCTGAATATCTACTATAAAGCTCAAAATCATAAAATTTGAAAAAAAAAAATTGTAATATTTTAATATAGAGAGATAAAAAACGAAAAATCTAACAGCGTTTTCCTATTAAATTTAAACATTTTTCGTTATAGCAGTTGGCAACCATTAAAAATCCACAATAAAATTCTTTCTACAATAATTAATTTTCTATTGAAAGATTTCCACGTGAAAAATGAAAATGAAATAAAAAGTTTCACCAATTGAGAAAAAAAAGATTAATAGGACGTCATACTAGTAATAAAACGGTAATTTTCAAACATTTCTTAATAATAAAAGGAGTATAAGTATGTGCAAATACAGAAAGCAGCTTAATAGGACGTCATTATATAATTAAAAATAAAATTAATCTGACGTCATAACGGATTTTTCAAATCTTTGAGAATAAAACACAGCGAGTATCAATATGCGTATCAGAGATTAGTCAAGATACAAGTAAGAGGAACATATTAAATCATGATAAAAACCCGATTATGGAAATATTGGCATATTTTAACAATTTGAAGGTCTCTATATAACTTGTTTAATTTTGAAATTGATTTTTTTAATATCGCATTTAGTCCACATGACAGATATTATTATGACGGAGTATAATAGCGGGCTTCGCTCGCTATCGGGCTGCTTCAGATATTCGAAAAAACGGGAAAAATAGACCGGTAAATATTTACTTTATAAAAAACATGATTTTTTTGGAAAAGAAAATTTATTTGAATTTATTAAAGAAAGGATAAAGTGTTTTGAAAGGAATATTAAACGAAACCCTTCATGCGATCTTCGATCACACTTAGCCACTTGTTTAATTTTGTTTTTTACAATGTTTGATTTTTTAAAGATGTTGTTCAGTCGATCCAATGTAAAACTTAATAAAATTACGTTTGTACGTGTCGTAAACGTTAGACGCACAAACAGGCAATACCTGACACGGGAAAACTTTAACTTCTTGCCTGTATTCAGTTCGGGACACCTAAACGCGCCATATTTCAAATGCCCGAATTGATTTTCGAAAAAACGAGAAAAATAGACCGGTAAATATTTACTTTATAAAAAACGACTTTTTTTTTTGTTAAATGAAATTTATTTGGATTTATTACAGAAAGATTAAAGTTTTTTGAAAGGAATATTAGATGAAACCTTTGTGCGATATTCGATCACACTTATCCACTTGTTTAAATTCTTATACAGATGCTAACGTTTATCTTATACATTTAAAACTCCCATATACAAAATATGCATAGATAAAAATAGACTCAAACCATTACATCCTCCGCTTTAATATTGAAAAGGAGACAAAATACATCAGTACATACGCTACTCATTTATCTGCTGTATCTTAAAAATACCCGTGCGTCTTCTGTTATATATCGTTCAAAGAGTTGCTTATATTATTTATAATCCTTTACTCTTGCTAAAATGCTTCTCAATAAAGCTTTAAAACGAAAATTGGTCTATCGAATCACGTTTTCGGATAAGATTATAAAAACAGCAAATGCAGATTACGCCAACAGAGATCAATTTTATTACTTAGATAAAACGAAAATGCGATATTATATTTTTCATTTATACATCCGAATAAACAAATACACTTTTCATTTATAGATCCAAATAAAAAAGTATATTTCCTCTGTACTTTTCCTTGTGCTTCGATAAATGTTCGTTTTCTGTTCAACTTTATGTATGTTTACTTCTCTTTATTTCTTTTTCTCCGATAATTTTTTTTATTAAATAAAATATCTTAATCCTAAGGAAAACATTTGTTAATTCATGTTGTTTATATTTTTATTTTAAATAACAATACAACTATTCTTACAAAGAAATGCAATTAAAATAATAATAATTTAATTTAATTTAAAAAGCAAAATAAAATAAAAGCGAAAGTTACTAGATTTTTTGGTGCTTAATAATACCTGAAATGTATGTGTGAAAATTATTTGGTTGTGGTGTCCAAAAATTTCAGGATTCCAGGATTAAAGATATTAAAGAAAGAAAATAACAGACATAAGCATTTTCAGTTCACAAATCATATACAGAAAAATCATTAGAAAAAATATATATATATATAAATAAATAAATAAATAAAAATAAAATACCAAGGAATGCGAAAACAATTATATTGCATTGCAAATAATTCATACTCATAAAAAATTGTTTCTTTTTGTTTCTATCGTTTCTTTTCGTTTATTAATTTTTTTCGTTATAGTATTCCGTTTATAGCCCAAGTGCCTAATTATATGATTAATCTGATGCTGTTGTTAATCTTCTGTAATCAGGTTCATAGCCAAATGTGATTTGGTACAGGTGTTTTTTTAAGCATTGGTGGTATTCGACTTCACTTTAAAGAAAATTATAGCGATGAAAACAATGCTTTGAAGTGGCCACAATTACGTAAAATAAATGTAGAAAAATTGAAAAAACTCGAAAAAAATGCTTTTTAATTTACTCTGGGGAATTAATTTCCATATCTGTGCATTGAGTCTGTAGTCACTTTATATTATTGTAGCAAACAAATTTTAGTTCCTTGAGATATATATATATATTAATTCATGCTTGAAAATTATTTAAAATGATTTGACGGTCATCATTATTTATTTATAATTTTCAATCAAACTTTATGCGAAATTATACTTTTTTCCTATTCGATAATGTTAAAATGTAAATTATGCGTATTTCAGACATGATGTATGGACAATAAATGAGAAGACCATATAGAGGGTACCACTATCGTTATACAAGCGATTCTCCCATATTTTTGACTTTTAAGTCTCTTAATAATAATTTTTGTTTGAGTACATATTCTTGGTTTTCTTTTATTTCTTATATTATACAACATGCCATTGCATGACTCTATAACATTATTAACGAGATAAATAAGTGTGGGACGATTTTGGTGGTCAAAATGTAGCATTAAATCATTTATCGTCCCTTCTTCCTGATGCTGATATTTAAATTTGAAGTTGTTTGGATAAAATCGTTTCAAGAAAAGTAGTTCTACTGTTTTTTTTTTAAACAAAACTAGAACTATTATTTTATATAAATATGTAATAAAAATTTGGCTGCACCAATTTTTTACGGTTATTATTACTTTTATTAAAAATCTGTCCAAGGAATTTAGATTCTTTACCGTTCCTCTTGCTAAAACTATGTAGAACATCACTCTAGATGCAGCCACAGGGACTTTTTCAAACTCATACAGCAGTATCCTAGAGAAAAAAGGCTGTAGGTTTTTGACAGGAAATTGTTTGCAGAATTTAAATCAGCATTTAAATATGAATTTCAAGCATTGTAGCTTTATTCGTAGGCTTGCCGTTCCCAAGCTCTATTCCCGAACTTTTAGAGATAAATTAAACGAATTTTGTTATTTAGTTTAATGGAAATAAGTGTTGCTAAAATCAATGAACATTGTGGCTAACATTTAGGCTTAACTTGACTTGCTTAAAAATAGGTAGTAATTTTCCTTACCGTCCCTGTTCTATTTCACTATTAAATGGATGACAAGGGTGTCGCAGAGTTAGTACAGAATTAAATATTAATGCAGAACAAGAACATGTTTAATTACAGCAACAAGAAGAAGGAAATGTGATGGCTTGGGGGGGGGGGGCACTAGCATAATTCATTGTGGTAGGATTAAAATAATCCCAGAATAAAGTGTTGTGATGGGTCTTGATTGGCACCTATTGTAAGAGGATTATCCTACAGAGAAGAAATCTTTTGTCCATTTCAAGTCAGAATGAAAAACTTTATGCTTTGTATACTCTTGCTAAATGCGTGTGAACTTTATCTATAAGAAGATAATCGGAAAGAGTTTAAAATATGTCAGGAATGTATTTGTATGAATAGCATGACAAAAGGAATGCACATCGAAGAAACCTGGATACGAAGAGGTAGGAGGATAGAAAAGGGTGTGTCAATCAAGGAGTATCAGTGTATTATGCATAGGGGAAGAGGATGGAGTTTTTCGTCATTGAGGGGCAGACTGGTTTTTGAGTTCTGGATAGACGGATGGATCTTGTTTGGGATCATTGAATGTGCAAGATGTCTTGTAATATCATCTAAATTTTACTATCATATTTTTTTATAATTGTTGTTTTTAAATAAAATTTTATCGTTTAAAGAAACGAGATGTTTAATTATATGTATGCGAACACGATACCACAGAAATTTAAAACTTGAGAAAATATTTTGTTGGAGGTATCTGAAGATGCAGAACGCTTTCCGAAGTCGTGGATAACTCAATAGAGGATATTGCATATTTTCGTTCAGGTTGTATTATGCTTTGGTAGATTGAGAAACTTTTTTCTTTTTTTTTCGAGCTCATCTTTAATTGTTGTTGTTTAACTTTCATCTTTTAATGTGCTTTATAAAATAACTTATTGACTTTAAACCAATATATTTTTCAATCTTGAAGTCTGAAAGATCAATTTTCGTAGTTACATAACCCTTTTTTATAGTTATACTCAAGTTACGAATTTTAAAGACATTTAACGTTATAGGATGGTCTACTGTGATGGTCTACTAAACACAAATCTGTTGATTTTACCGAAAAAACTGTCACGCAGGAAGTAAATACTTAAACGAATCTTGAATCTTAAAAGTTCTGAAAATTCTTTAACTGGAATCATTCACGATTTTCCGACAGCTCGATTACTTTTTTAAAGCATTATCTACAAATTATTTCCACAGGACAGAAGAAAGTAAATAAATATTATATTTATCCGTTTGCAAAGCAAAAATTTGTTGGTTTTACAGAGAAAGACTATCAGTCAAGACGTTAATAATTAAATGTCTTGAATCTTAAATCTGAAAATTATTTAAGTAGAATCTTTTTGGATTTTCCGACTGCACGTTTTATTTTATAATGTAGTATCTACAAATTATATTCACAGGACAAAATAAAGTAAATAAATAGTCTATTTCTCCGTATGAAAAGCACAAATGAGTAGATTTTACAGAGAAATACTACAAATCAGTACGTAAATACTTCAATGTCTTGAATCTTAAATGTTCTGAAAAATTTTCATGATTTTCCGACTGCTCGATTTATTTTATAAAGCATTATCTACAAATTCTATACACATGGCAAAAAAAAGTAAATGAATATTCTAGTTTTCAATATGCAAAGCAAATATATATATATTTTTTTAAAGAAAAAAACTCTCAATTTGGATGTCAATACTTAAATGTCTTGTATCTGAAATGCTCTTAAAATCTTTATGTGGAACCTTTCAGGATTTTCCGACTGCTCGAATTATTTTCTAAAGCATTATCTACAACTTCTATCCATAGGACAAAAGAAAATAAATAAATAGTCTATTTCAAAAGTTTTTACAGAAAAAAAATCTGTCATTCAGGGCGTCAGTACTTAAATGTCTTGAATCTTAAATGTTCTGAAAATTCTTTATGTGGAATCTTTCATGATTTTGTGACTACTCCATTTATTACTTTCTTCTATCTTTACATGAAGAAAGTATTGGATTCATGAAAATTTCCGACTTTCGGTTTTCAACGGATTTATATGTTTTAGAAGCTCCTGAACACGATTTGACTGTTTTTAGAAAATGTCTGTCTGTGACTCCGTCTGTCTGTCTGTGACTCCGTCTGTCTGTCAGTATGTATGTGACAAAAAGTTTGTGGGCGTTCTATCTCAAGACATAATGCACGAAATTTAATCAAACTTTATATTCAGTTAGTCCCTAATATAAATTGGTGCTGATTAGTTTTTGGTGAAAATCGCCCGAAAGGTGGAGCTGCTATAAAGCATTTTTTGCAATTCCCGCAGTAGCTCTATCTAAAGAACTAATGCGCTTATTTTGAGCAAATTTCAGGTTCAGATAGACCTTGACATAAAGACGTTGATTACGTTTTGGTGTAGATATCCCAACAGGTGGCGCTGTTATACCACGTTTTTCTCGATTTTTACGATAGCTATATCTCAAGAACTAATGCACGGAATTTCATCAAACTTCAAATTCTGTTCGACCTTGACATAAATAGATGCTGTGTGCGTTTTTGTGTAAATTGCTCAACAGGTGGTGCTGCTATGCTACTTTTTTCATTTATATCAGGATAACTATATCTCAACAACTAATGCACGGATTTTAATCAAACCGCAGATTCAGTTAGACGTTGACATAAGCTGTTGTTGATTAGGTTTTGGTCTAAATCTCCTTACAGGTGGCGCTGCTATGCTGCATTTTGCAGGATTTACACGATTTTAGCAATAGTCATATCTCAAAAACTAATGCACGGAATTTAATAAAACTTTAGATTCAGTTAGACCTTGATATAAATTGGTGCTGATTCTTTTTAGTATTTGCGAAATCTGTGTGAGATAGAAGAAAGTCTTGGGATTGGCACATCCGACTAGTTTTATATATCTTTAAATGGAATACCCATGACAATTGAAAATAATTAAATAATCTATTTCTCAGTATGCAATGAAAATATTTGTAGGTTTTACAGAGAAATGCTGTCAGTCATAACGTTGACCAAAACTGTTTATTTTACGGAAATAATGTAAGGTAAAGCTAGGAGAGTCTGCGCTCAATTCAAAAGAATAGCAATAAAAAATTTAAATATTAATTTTTTGCTATATTATCCATGAATATTTTTTACTTCATTTGATTTTTATGCATTTCCATTGCTATTTTGTTGTTATGTTCCAATTTAATAAAACAGTTGTAATAAAACCAAGAAAGTTATTTTGCGCAATGTGTTCTTACAGGGTTGGTGTGATTGCGCACATGGGTAGGAGAGATTGTTACTAATAATAACTACAATTAACCTCTAATTAACCTCTACATACTTAACCTCTCTACTAATAATAACTACAATTAACCTCTATAACAATAATATTTACACTTAAATGACATTGCTGTAAGGCTTTTGTGAACAAATTTTATTGTATTGGGAGAAAATATTTCAACCTAATGCTTCAAGAATCAGAAAAAGGAAAAATTTTTAAAAACAATTAAAAAAATTTAATTAAAGGAAAAAAAAATTAAAGAATCAGAAAAAGCAAGTCCAGATAAGATTGAAAAATAAAATTATGTAACTTAATAACACGTTTAACTTAAAATTGGTCCATTTTCATTTTTCATTTTTTATGCAAATTTACCAATAAGCTGCGTAATCTTTCCTAGCATTTAAACTAACGGGAACAATGCGCCATCTCTCCTAAGTAGCAGATGTGCAAACTCTCCAATTTCGGTAGGAGAGATTGCGCGGCCTTTTATTTTAACATGGCCGCTACTAAAATGAACCGTTGATGTTAACATTGTTAGTCTAGATTAGTAGCTTATGAGAAATCGTTTAAGTTTGAAATATTTTGTACTATTGGCATTTTATAGAAATTCTGACGAATAGCTATGGAAATTCAAACACTTACTTTGGGAAAACAAAACAAAATAGCAATGCTTTATCTTAGACGCTCAAAGTAATCAACGTGCACTTTCAAGTAGACACTCCATTACTGTTGTTGTACAACTACCTGGAGTCGCTGCGCTCTCACTCTACTCCTTCCCCCCAAACCTCTATGTGCGCAATCTCTCCGACCGCGTCATCTCTCCTGGCTTTACCTTATATTTATTACGAACTTTCTGTTACTTTAACATATTTTTACAGTAAAATAAATAGTTTACTATTTTATTTCGAATTAAAGTCGGTATGTATTAAGCACTTTCTGTTATTTAAAACCCTTTTGTAAGTAAAAGAAACAGTTTTTCACTGCCGTCCTGGTTGACAGTTTTTTTACTGCAAAATCTTTTTTTTCAGTTTAGGTAAATAAAGAAAACTACTAGCGCATATTTTTTTACAGAAACAAAAATGTTAATTTATCCACACACTATACAATGGAAAACATCTAATAATTTATTAGGATGTTACAAATTTAACTGTGTTCTTGTAATACAGAAACTACCTATTGTTTGTACAATTATTTTTATCAACAATAAAGTAAGTAAAAAATCCGTTTGTTTTTTATATTCTTATAATAACGTTTCACATTTTATCACACGTTTAAAATTACCATGTCAAAAATGATTCATAGGAAAAAATAAATTAGACTGAATTACATTACATCACCTGCTTTAATACTCCAAAACAGATAAAATATGTCAGTATTTATGCCACTCAGTTATCTGTTGTATTTTAAAAATACCGATGCGTCTTTCTTTACATATCGAACATAATAGAGTTTATATTATTTATCTCTTTTCCCGAGTTAAAATCATTTTCAACAAAGCTTTAAAACGGAAATCGGTCCTGCGTATCACGTTGTTTGATGGGATTATGGAAACAGAAAATGCAGATGAAGACGAAAAAAAATCAATTTTATCACTTACGAAAAACGAAAATGCGATATTATATTTTTCATTTTGTCATTTGAATAAAAATATATACTTTTTTGCATACTTTTGTCCTAGTGCTTGGAATATTATCCCCTTTTAGTTCACCTTTATGTACGTTTATTGCAATTTTTTTATATTCTTCCGATAAAGATTTTCTTTAAATATAACATTTCTTCACGGGTAAAACATTTGTAAGTTTATACAGTTTGTTATTTAATTCTTAAAAGTAATTCAGCTGTGTTGACCAAAGATAAAAATTTCAAAAGTAGTTAAAGATAAAGGCAAAAAATTTTCAGATTAATGTTTAATTTTTGTTGTTCAGTACATATTTTAATGAGCTATTTAAATATTTACTATCTTTATATCAATCTACAACTTAGTATTCAGGTTGAAAATATTCTTTCTCATACTTATAAGAATATTTTTCATACGTAGACTATAGATTTAAAAACTATTTAAAGATATAGTGAGAATTAAATAAAAAAATATATCTATTAGCACATGTTTAAAAAAATTGAATTGTTAATATATTATTTTAAAAACACAAATTGCACAAATTGTGCTTATTAGTTGCTAAAATCAGTGTAAAAATTGTTTTAAACTCATAAAAGAGCTAAAATCCTACATGTTTCGGCTTCAAACTTAAAGCCATCATCGGGGAAGAGGAACAACATAAACGACTACTGATCTTTTAATTTTCGACACGAGAAGAATGAAATCAACAGTATGGAAAAATTTAAATAAAATAAGCGGGCACTCTTTGTTGCCAAAGAGCGAAAAACAAAACAATGAATTAACAAGGGGTTAAAAATGTATCCCATAAACCAGGTATGCTGAAAGAAAAGTTATCATTACAAATACAATCTTTTCTAATTTTAATTTCCAATGATTCCCTAATGGCGGCTTTAAATGGGTTATTGAACCTATGGATAGGAACCCTATCGTTTATGTTGTTCCTCTTCCCCGATGATGGCTTTAAGTTTGAAGCCGAAACATGTAGGATTTTAGCTCTTTTATGAGTTTAAAACAATTTTTACACTGATTTTAGCAACTAATAAGCACAATTTGTGCAATTTGTGTTTTTAAAATACTAGTTAACAGTGTAGTGTCCAAATGGATTCAATTGTTAATATATTATTTATAATTTACTATTTATTATACAATTCTATAGTAAAGAGCATCTTGTTATACAGAGCAGAGGGATGGATAATTATGGAGACAGAAAGAAAGAAATTAGCAGCAGTGGAAATGGAAGCCCTAAGAAAATCATGCAGGATATCAAGAATAGAAAGAATAAGAAATGAAAGAATAAATGAAATGATGAAAATAAAGGGAACCATATTTGAAGATCTCCAAAAGGAACCATTAATCTGGTATGACCATGTTAAAAGAATGAGTTACGAGAGACTACCCAAAATCGCATCTAATTACAGAACAACCCGAAAGAGGAAACGAGGAAGACCACGAAAGACCTGGAGGGATGAAATAAAAAAT
Organism: Maratus michaelseni; assembly: GCA_963931845.1. Taxonomy (NCBI): domain Eukaryota; kingdom Metazoa; phylum Arthropoda; class Arachnida; order Araneae; family Salticidae; genus Maratus; species Maratus michaelseni. The sequence goes on from OZ007587.1 coordinate 414,347,509, forward strand.
ATCACCAGGGATAGGGGTCTGGAGGAAGAATGGTCCCTGGACTGGAAGAAATGGCGTGGTCTATTGTATATTTTTCGGATGGCGGCACCTGGCGCCATAAACCGAGTTTATATATATAATTTATTATTACATTATATAAACAAGAACGAAACATTATGCATCAAGCATAGAATATGAAACGCTTTCTAACTCTAGCAGAATATTATTAAGAAATTTCATTTTTTTTATAATGAAATAGGATATTTAAATATTCAATTAAAAAAACAAATAATTCAGTAAAATTCCATAATCAGCAATTGGTGTCCATAAAAGTGTGCGAAATCTTTCGTGCAGCTCTGTAAATTATCTATAGAATTTATACATATCACGCAGTGTTACACTGGAAATTATATCAGTTTGAAAATGCATGCCACAGCGGAAAACGCAGATTCAGCAATTATTTTTCATAGACAGTCCTATAATCTAATTCTTTTTTGCATCACTGTAAAGGAACGATAAATGATACGCACTCCATAATCGATAGAAAACATGTTGTAATGTACCTTAGTGATCATTTTTAATTTAATTTTCTTTAAAGTATGATAAAATTATTAAAATACTCCGCAAGCGATTCCCCACACATAGATCATAATATAATAAAAACACTTTTGTGCGTCCCTGTAAAAGAAGTATAAATGCTTCTTAATTTATATTAACGAAAAAGTATGCTGTCTTCTGCCTCAGTCATGCATACACAATGGAGTGATGTACATTCAATTAATTAAATCTCATTAAAATTGAAATGCCGTAACATCAATAAAGTGCACCGCAAACGATTTTTCTCCATAAACCAAAATGTAGAAGATATATTTTGTGTGTCGCTGTACACGAATTATAAATTATACACAATTCATTTTCACTACCGTTATCTACTATCTATATAAAATACAAACGGAAATTAATTTCCGACTGCTTATATATCTAGTTCTGCTGAATGGGTTTTGATGGAACTTGCACTGTTAGATAGATAATTTTTCAGAGAAGGTTTTAGTATATAATATATCGTTCTACGTAGATTAGTTATAGAATTATGATGGAAAGTTCTGTTATTTTGGACGAGAAGGTTACCATTGATCATATTTTGGCGACCATTATAGTCGGCGAAAGAATTGAAACGGCTGTATCATTTAGTAAATAATAGGAACACTTCGAAAATGAAACAAAAAACTGTTACTAATTTTATTTAAAAAGAAAAAAAGATAAAGATAAAAAGGCAAACAGTTTTGATGAGAGTTAATCTTAGAAAACGAAAATATTTCATTTATGCATGAAAAGGAATGCTCGTCAAACATAATATAATATGAAATATGAAATATTGCGATTGAAACAATATTTGGCGATTTATCGTTTGCGTAAGGTTAAGAAAAATCTATTTGAAAATTTTATTAGAGAAAATTGAGTAACAATTTTGTTTTTTGATTTGTCCTTTTAAAAAAAAATATTTTTAATTTTTATCTAATTTCTCCATCATGTGATTTACAGAAGAAACTATGAGATGATTTTGAGTTTACTTTTGTCGCCAAAAATTTGCCATAAGCGTGATATCGCTCCAAGCGAAATTCATAAAAATAGTGTTTTTTTCAATTCTACGACAGCATTTTGCAACAATTTTATGTAATTCAAATGTAAATTATGTACATAGCAGATAATATTGTAAAAATAGAGTTTATATATTAACTATTTAAGTTTTAGTGTATCTGTCACACAAATTGTTAATACACATTTAAAAAAAAAATCACCATTCATATCTTTTTAGTTTTCTTTACAGATCTTTTCTTCTTTTTGAAAGTTTTTAAAAGGTATTGGACTAATTTTCCGTATTCGGGTCAAACAGTAATTTGCGTATTTACTATATTGTCGGAAGTTTCTTTTATATTTGGTGGGAACTCTGAACGGTGAATCCGATTACAGGATTATACGAAATAGGTACTTAACGATTGGTAAATTTATGGTTTTTAATTATGAAGTAAGCGCACAAAAGAAGATTTACCATTATATATTTTTCATCTGTAATTATTTTATTATCACTAAAAAAGCAATACTTGCAATGTACGAAATAAACTTTGAAATGCCAATGGTGGACAATGGAACAACATTTGCCGATGTATCATTTTATCCTGGATAAGAAAAAAAGTACCTGAAATTCATATTAGATACAATTTTTACCATTATAAAGAAATTTCAGTTGATGCACAGCACTAGCAGCTGAACTTAGTAAACTTTTTTTCTTTATAGGATTTATTTAGGCAACAGATTGAAGAAAAATGTTATCTTGAAAATGAAAGAAATAGCAAACCTATTTCTTTCTCCGTGTTATTATGCTCATTAGAGAAATGTCAAAAATTCTTCAGTTCAATTATTCACCAAGATTATTACTAAAAATTTTGCATAACTAACTTTATTTATCATTCTCATGGAGTTTCGTTGGTGAAAGATGTATAATTCAGTCAACAGCAATTTGACATTATTTAATGCAACGTGCCGCGTAATTAACATCGTTTTGTAGGTAACTCTGGTACATTTGCAGACACATCATTGCAGACACGTCTAATGCTTCACTTCAAATTGGCTGTGTTACCGATTACGGAAGATTAGGTAGACTTTATTTGATGCAAACTAGAGGATTATTTTTCTACCAGAATCAGTTATCGAGGTTTTTTTCAGTATAATGGTGACATTATTGCAATTGGTATATAAAATGAAATGTCAATGAAAATGACGTTATTGTAATTTTATTCAAACAATTTAGCTTTAAAAATTCACTTGTTTCTGATTCACATTTTATTTAAATATGAAAGTTCAACACTGTGTTTTGTGTGCAAATAATGTATTACAATTTTGACTGTGTTTAGTCTGCTGGACTCTAAAGATAGAAAACTGTATTATACCTGTCAGAAGATGACGAATTTTACGAAATATAATATAACGCTAAGTGCGACTGTATTTAATCTACCAGAACCACACATAGTACCAAGCTGAAAAGCCTGGATTTCAAGAACTAACAAGCGAAAATGAATATCCTGATTATTATTTAAGTCCAATGATGTATCTCTGCAATGATTGTAATGTTTTAATTTTAGTAGAGAACATTTTAATTTCTGTTGGTCATAACGGCCACATTTCTCTACCAAACTCTACTATAAATCATGAACTAATAAAAGAGTTGCTTCTTAATAGCCTGAATTTTGTCTAGCACATAAGAAAATATAATAGTACAATAGCTTTCACATTGTATTCAGCAATGCGGAAGGACTTTCCTGGTGAAGGTCCGAATTATTTTAAAATACAAGGTCGAATTCACAATTTTGCTTGATTCAAGATTCATTTTGAAAATGGACCAACGAAGTGGACACAGCCTGCTAGTTATATAATAAACGTCAATAACACATAAAAATTACATGGCAATCTGAACATATCTATGATATTAAGAGTACGAACCGACTGCGAGACGGCCTGACAGACAAACTGTAATCCAGAACATTTTTGAACTAAGTTTGGAAAGTGTTAAATAAATTAAGAAATATAATTATAACACATTTTTAAATGTATTCTTACAAATATGAAAAAAGTGTCTAATTCTTCTTTCCCTATTGTTATTAATATTAAAGTAAAAAATAAGCTTTTCTTTTCTATATTCGTATATAAATTTTTAATGCAAATACAATAAATAAATATAAAATAAAATAAAATAAAATAAAAATAGGCAGAATCATATTATATCTCCTTCTTGAACGTTGTAACCCGCGAAACATTAAAACTAAATGAAAAAAAAATCCCTTGTTTGTTTTAGCACACCTAAAATTGTATTCTAAATTGTCTAGAAAACTAATAACTACTGACTATTGATTATGTAAAAACTTCTATATACACTTTATACTCGGACAATACTTCCAAGATCCACAAAAGAAAACTTATTATGAAATTCATTTAACACATTGATTAACAGTACTAGGTTTTAAGACATGTTATGCACATTTTACTTTCATAAGTTTCAAAAGCATTATTCGTTGTACAAATTAATACCGATTATAAATTATATACATATATATATATATATATATATATATATATACATACAAAAAATATTCCCCTTTAATATATTTTTTTGCGTTGATAAATCTTTTTTGATGAAACTAATTGTGTGTATTAAGCTCACCAATGTCTCGACCGAGTTCGTTGGCCAGCTTGGTCCGCCATCTAGCTTCAAGATGACGGCCGCTTAAAGATTTAAAACTAAAATAAATATACAAAAAAGTTAAAATTCAAATTTATTTTTAATTAAGTGTTAGACATTTATACAAGGATTCCAGAGCATTTTTTGTTTTACCTATATCTTAAAAAATGGCTGAGATAGGGCAGTTTGAAATTCTAGGGTTGCTGACATTTTGAAACAAGACAACATTACAAAAATTTTCATTGTTGTAATCATTTTCCCAATCATACGCATAAAACTATATATTCATATCCGTTACCGCCAAATTCTCGCCAAACTTGGCGACATTGGGCGAAATATTGCCAAATTTGGCGACCAAAATAAGTCTTCATAAATGAAGCCAATTTGGCTATAGCTCAATAATTTGGCGAATTTCTAATTCAAATTCAGTATTAACGAATCTTTTGTAAACGTTTTGTTTGCATTTAAGCTTGCTGTTTTCGAGTAACATTAGCTAAAATTTTAAAACGAAGATAAAGGAAAACTACCTTTTCCTCCGGGTACAGGCCGGAAAGACTTTTTTTATTATTCATTTATGAGTATGATTTTTCATATCATATATCCCGCGATGATCAAATTTATTTACAGTGAAATATCATTTTTACATGACAAATAATGATAGAAATAGTTATTTCCTTGTGTATAATAAACATCAGTAATGTTTATTTTTATTTAAACAACAGTAATAAATAATGTAAAATGTACGAACGTAAAATGGTAATAAAAAATGTAAATTGTATAAATAAATAATTCCAGTGTATGCTGTTAAAGTTGAAACAACATTTTGATTAATCAACAAATCTTCCAAGTGAATATTTTAATCAAAAATAATTAACGAATCACTGATTAAAAATTCTAAAATCTTAAATTTTTTATAAAATGCATATTTTAAATTCCTAAAAAATATGTTGCTCAAATTATGCTAAAATTGTCGCATGCGTAATTTTTCTAATCATATTCAAAACATGTTTGACAAAAAACATTTCATTGAAAGCTAGAAAAATTAAGAATAGCATTTCAGTAGTTTGCCATTTTATTTTTAGATTTCCCGATATGTTTAAAGTGCTGTATGGGTCTCAGGAGATTTAAAGTTTTTAATTCTTAAAAATGAAACATTCTTCCCAAGAAATACTGAGAAATGAGAGTACTGAATTTTATTGAACATTCTGTTTGTTTATAATATTCTAATTTTGTATTTTATTGGAATACTGCATATTTTTATAAAATAAAATAAAATAAAAGTTTGTGGATTTTTAGAAGAATAAAGACACAGGATATATGAAACGTAAATTACAGGTGGTCAGGATAAGAAATGTAAAATTATTTGTACAGGAGATTGGGTATGTAATATACCTTTTTTAAGACGACAGCCTGCATCTATATGTGTTTTAAAATAAATTAACTAAATATGATTTTAACGATTACAGATAATGTATGTTTTTACTGACAATAAAAACGAATTAAAAAAAAAGACATATTGTGTTTTTAAAGATACAAATAATATGAAAAAGTAAATGTATACTAACTAGTATTGCTCTCCACAATTAATACTAATACCTGATGAACTCATACTCTAATAGAATATAGAAAAAGTAAAACTGCTATTGCTAAAATTAATTAAAATGGTAATTATTTTTTTTTATATTTACCGCTACATTGATAGTAACTTGAATTAGTAATTGCAGTAGTAGTTGAAGTAAAAGAGAGACGCATTAGCAATATCAATGACAATACATGTAATAGTAAAAATATCAGAAGTAGATTAAATGAAATTACATGAAATATTCTTCTTATTATATTGCATTAAAATGATATTGAAAGTGATAAAATGTAGATACATAGAACGTGTAAGGTTTACCTCCACATACCACATATTATAAAATCGCGATGAAAAACAGCAACAACAATAAAAAAAAAGAAAAAAAAGAAAAAGAAAACAATTATTATACATCGATAATTGAGACAAAGCCTTTTCTGACACTCTTCTGCATATCTTCAGTGACTTTAAATTAACTTGACACACTGGTTGAGAAAGCAACTCTTTAACAACTAACTTATTAGCTGGAATATTTTAAAACTGATTTTATCCTGTAATGCTGTGGCACATAACTATTTTAGTGCTTAAAATTTTCATTTGTATAATTTTTTATTCATTAGCGATTGTTTTTATATTTGTAATAAGATTGTCTACGTTCTACATTTTGATTTTCGTCTGACTAATAACTTTAAATCATTTTTTAAAAATCTTCTTGGTGATTTTCTTTTATTTACTAAATTGTTTTTTTATAAATTTTATTTATTTTTTAATGTCAATTCGAAATAGTGATATTAGCATTTGAAAATATACTACCTGTTTTGTTTTAACAACAAGTTTGTACTTAAAATGCCTTTTTATAATTTTTTTAAGCATTTTCATAATAATACCTCAAATAATAGTGAATACAATTAAATTGAACTTTTAAACATAGATTAATTGTTGTTTTTAATGACATGGAGTAGTAGATACACAGTTAAAAGATGTGCGGTAAGTTGAACCAACTTTTGGCGCTACCATAAGATGGTGAAATTTCGTTCAACATTTGGAACTCCAAATTCTTTTGTTTCCTAAACTATTTTTTATAAATTTTATTTATTCTTTAATGACAATTCGAAATAAAGATATTAACATTAGAAAACATATTATCTTTTTGTACTTAAAAGCCCATTTCATAATTTTTTAAGCATTTTCATCACCATACCTCAAGTAATATTGGATATAATTAAATTTAACTTTCAAACATAAACTGATTGTTATTTTCAATGACATGGAGTAAAATATACACAGTTAAAAATTATGTGGTCAGTTGAACCATCTTTTGGTGCTACCATAAGATGGTGAAATTTCGTTCCAACATTTGGAGCTCCAAATGTTGGATTTCACTATATTTTATTTCCAGTTACTGCAGCACGAAAAGTTGTTTCAACCCATCCCACAATTTGTAACAGTGTATGATGTAGACATAATTTCGTTAGTAATATTTTAGAATATTTTTGCTGGAATAATTGTCGAGATAGAATGATGGATTATAATTATACACTCATATGCATTTTCTTTTCATTTTAATTTTTTTAGTTCACTTTGAAGAATAATATCATATGTATCTTGTGCATAGAGGGAATGAGATGTCACATTTAAATGTTTAAGCAGTACATTTTGACCAATTTGAAATAAAATTTATTGGAATCGCTTGTTTATCATAATGTATCACTGTAATAACTAGACTTTAGTAAAATGTCATGTTTTTATTTATATTGTATCTAAATATCCTAAAAAAAATTAAAACATACCAGTAAGAAAAAAAGGTTCCGAATATTGTCAGTTTGTGAAAGTTTAAAGCATGAAATCCATCAAAAAAGTTGTGCCAAAACTGAAATATAAATGCTAAGATCTTTCAAGAACAATCCACGAGGTTACAATCACGAAAACACAAAAATGTCTAATCCAATACTAATTGCGATAAATTTAAATATCTGAATAAACCTTTGTCGACTTTTATGCGAAAGAAAATATGTTTTTTTTTTAATTAACGGTACTATTTGTTTGTTCTGAATTCTTCTAGCTACGCCTTCAGATGTCTAAATATAAAATATGCTCTTACACCGTTCGTATGTTTTAGACGCAGGTTTCTTCAAACAGGATAAAATGTTTTATAGCCTCTGTGTAATTAAAAGACTAGCCGGTGGAAAGTTTAAAATGATTGCAACTCAATATTTTTCATTTAAAATATTATTTGTTGCACTGATTTCATGATAAAGTATTTTTATTATACATAGGGTGGTACAAGAATGCGTGGTGTACAAAAGTACTCAGCGCAATTATTCATTCCCAAAAGAGTGTTTTGTGTTTAGCTGCAGTTGTAAACGATGTAATGACATGGTAAGATTATGCTTAAAACAATATGCGCATTTTGTTGAAATTTTTAAACAGTTACAAGAAAAAAAAATGGTTTGGGTCTTCTCGTTATAATATTTATGTGTTTTGAAAACAGGATAATATTAAATATTAGAAAGGTAAATAAGTTTAGTTTTTTTTTATTTATTTAGATTATTATTCGACTACCTGTCACCTAAGTGATTTGGATTTGCTTATCAATAGATGGCATTACTGACGTTTCAAATTTATTTAGTGACGACAGTGCAAGAGTGCGCAATGCCAAAGTCTTGTAGAGTGCGAACGCACTCTTGTCCAACATATCTGCTATCTATTTTGCTTGTTACTTATACCTATAAAATAGTTTTGAAATGCTTACAGTTTGGTTTAAAAGTTTTTTATATTTCCTACTTTATCACTAAGGCAACCAACTTCGACGTGCATCGTAAGAGTGGTGAGCTTTTATAAGCCACAGGGAAATAGCTTCTTCAAAAACGTATATCTATATGATAAATATCACTTTCAACCACACAAAATATTCAATATGGACGAGTCATTACCAAACATTACCTAACAAGACACCAAAATCCATATCCACTGATGGGAAACGATGTGTTACAAGACTTCAATTGCTGAAAGAGGACAAAACGTTATGGTGATTTGTGCAATGTGTGCTAGTGGGCAGTTTATTCCACCCTATTTCATATAAATAGATAAAGATTGAATGCAAAACTTTTAGATGACACACCTGCATCTGATGTCGAAATGGTTTCTGATAGCAGCCTTATAACAAGTCATCTATTTCTTGTCTTGTTTCAACATTTAAAGAAGAACGGCATGTGAATTCAAGAGCAGTCCGCGCGTTTGATTTTCGACAATCATTCATCGCATTGCTCACTTGCAGCTGTTGATTTACGGCGACAATATCCCATTATTCTTCTTTCACTGCTTTCGCATAGTAGCCAAAAAAAACCGCTAAATAGATGTTTTTTAGTCTATTAAAACAATATTATTCTTATGAGAGCGTAAACTGGATGAAAAATCATCCAGGTCCAAAAATATCGGCCTTTCAAGTTGCATCAATATTTACACCTGATTTTAGAAAACCTGCTACCTTTTCTAATGCCATTGAAGGATTTAAAGAAACGGGTATATGCCTTACAAAAATTACCCTTTTTTATATTGCCTTTTTAGCAAGCAGAGTCACTTAAAGACTATTAGAATCTGAATTTGTTGAGCAATATATGTCCGTAGAACCACAGAACACTCAAAATGAGGAGGAATGAGAATTGCTTTCAATAAAAAATTATATTCCAGAAAAGCTATATAAAAAAAGACGCTCGTTCCACTGTGAAATAAACCTAATTTCCTTTTCGCAAGGTATAGAGCTTCGAATACAACAACTTCATCTTACGTCAAATTAACATAGTTGTCACCGTATCCATAGTCATATGTGCTGCGATATTATAGTAAGAGGAGCAGAATGTTTGAAATTTTAAGCAGTTCACTACACAAAAGACAGCTTGAAGATGATAATGAGGAAAAAAAGCAAAATTCCTTTACCAAGAGAGAGTAAAAGCAAACCCAAGAGGCCAAAAATTGCCTCAAAGAAAAACGATCTTCCGGCCTGTACCGGGACGAAAAGGTAGTTTTCCTATATCTTCGTTTTATAATTTTAGCTAATGTTACTCGAAAGCAGCAGCCTGAAATGCAAAGAACCCGATTACAGTAGATTGGTTAATACTCAATTTGAATAAGAAATAAATCAAATTAGTCAACTACAGCCAAGTTGGCTTCATTTATGGATAATTATTTTTAATCGCAAAATTTGGTGTTAATTCGCCAAGTGCTGCAAATTTTGGCGAGAATTTGCGCTATTGGGTATGAACATATAATTTTAAGCGTATGATTTGGCAAATGATTACAACAATGAAAGAAAATAATTTGCGAGAAATCCCGTTCATTAAAACTCATAAATTAATACCTGATTTCTTTTAATCTGCTGTACTGTTTCACCAGGTCAGCTATCCTAGAATTTCAAACTGCAATTTCTCAGCCATTTTTTAAGATAGAGGCAAAACAAAAAATACTCCGGAATTCTTGTATTAAGACATAATTCTTAAGCAAAATATAAATTTGAATTTCGAATTTTTTTGTATATATTTTTTAGTTTTACATCTTTTAGTGGTCGCCAATTTAAAACAGGATGGCGGACCAAGCTAGCCAACGAACTCGGTCGAGATATTGGCCAGCTTAATACACACGCTTATTTTCATCCAGAGCGGTTTATAAATATGAGTGTTAGCCGATGACATAGATCACACACACATATATATATATCCCCATTTGAACGGATGGTGATTTTCGGGTCTGCGGGCCATGATCGGTGAAAATATACCAAAATTTTCCGGAATCGCTCTCCTCCGAACAGCTGCAATAGGTAGCTTTTTACTTTTTGTAATGAAAGCTATCTAAATTTTTGGTTATGTCCAGGATGCTCTGAAATCTATAGGGAAAAAATCATAGAGGACTGGATCGAGCGCAGTTCTTGCAGAAAATTGTAGCACGAAAAGTGCACAAATTACACAGGTCGTGGAGGCTACAAATGTGACGTTTGTAAATAAAGTTCTTCCTGTTTTTATTACGCACACTTGCCCTCATTGATTGGACAAGTGTGCGCATTCAGGATTAATGCATTCTAGGTATCTTTCATTACAAAAAGCTACCTATTGCAGCTGTTAGGATGAATGCACTTCCAGAAAATGTTGCTATATTTTCATCGATCATGACTCCCAAACCCCAAAACCACCATCCGTTCAGATGTCGATTTATATATATACCTGACATTTGTCATGCTGTAACTCTCTTATTAATGAACCGATTTTGATGAGACTGAGTATATGTATAGGACATATCAAGTTCTCGACCGAGTTCGTTGGCCAGCTTCTCCCGCCATATTGTTTCAAAATGACGGCCAGTTAAACATTTTTAAATTTTAAAAAATACAAAATGATGTACAAAAAATTATAACATGAAAAAGTTGTTTCCGTTAAGTATTAGATCATTTATACAAGGATTCCAGAGCATTTTTAGTTTTGGCTTTATCTTAAAAAAAGGCTTAGATATGGTAGTTTTAAATTTTACGGTGGGTGACATTTTGAAACAATCTAATATTGTTATGCTGTAACTTTTGTATTTATGAACCAATATGAATGTGACTGATCATGTGTACAGGACGCACCATGGTCTGGACCGAGTTCGTTGGCCAGCTTTATCCACCATCTTGTTTCAAAATGGCGGCCAGTTAGTATTTTTATTTTTTTTTAATTAAAAAGATGTACAAAAATTATAAATTAGGAAGTTTTTTCCGTTAAGTGTTAGTTCTTGATGCAAGGATTCCGGAGCGTTTTTTGTTTTGGCTTTATCTTAAAAAATGGCTGAGATATGATATTTTGAAATTCTAGGTTGGCTGATATTTCGAAACAATCTAAGTATGTTATGCTGTAACTCGCATGCTGAAATTCGCATTCAAATTCAGTATTAGCAAAAACCGGGATTGAATCTTGTGTAATCGGATATAAAGCATTTTAGCTTTGGGTGTTAAAGTAAAATGAGTTAAATTTTTAAAAATATGGAATATGGAACATACCTTTTCCTCTCGGTTCAGGCCGGAAGGACTTTTTGTCATAATCTACCCTTAAATATCTTTATTAAATATTATTTAATGAAATAGCTAACATATTCACCCCTGTACCACGTTACACTACTTTCATGCAATAAAAATAATGAAAATATCAACATATCCTCGATGGAATTTTCTAATTTTTTTATTCCTTATTTATTGAAATTAATACTTTCATCGAAAGAATCAATTTTAAATGCACAACATATATTAATGTTTTAGTGTAGCTTTTAGTAAAAATAATGGAGGAGGATATAACTTATAAATCAAAAGCAGACATGATTTCCATATTAAATTTCCTTTTATAGTTCAGTGAAGGTATTTTTAATTTCTTGTTTCACGTTTAGCTTATAACCCAAGCTTTTTAAATTCCTTATCTTCATTATAACATATGATATTCTTATTTTCTTGATATTCTTATTTTAAAATTTATGCATTATTTAATGTTAGAAATCTCTTTTACCAGAAAAGAAAATATTTTAACTTTTTGATCACTTCTTTTAACTTGCAAAAGCTTTGCTCTTAAGATTGCTGATGCATAGTTTAATTTACGTTCATCAGTTAGGTGACTTCTACATACATTTTTTTTTTTCAAAAAAATAAGAAGAAAATTGAAGGATTTATCTGTAGGATTTTTGTATTTGTATTAAAGTAAATGCATAAGTGAAATATTTATAAACTAGTGATTTATTTATAAAATGAGAGTCATCTATCTTAAGTAAAATTTAACGTGTTACCAGCCTGATTTTTATACGTAAATCTTTGTAATCGTGAATAATAGGGCAGTTAAAATTATTTTACATAAAAAAGAATCGTATACAAGAAACAATACGCAAAGAACAAAGACAGGGAGATTCAATTTTAAGATACCTGTTATTTGAAAAAATAATAATTGTATTAGAACAGTTTAGATATTTTTACAGATTCGAAATTTATTTTATAAATATTTTTAATATTTTTACGTATTTTTTTTTATTTCTGCACCATACAAATATTTAATGAAATGATCTTTTCAAAATATTTCTTAGTAAATCTGAGTGACTTCTAAATTAATTATTTTAATTAAAACAATTAAATATTTAAGAAACTCGTAGAAAAGTTCTTAAATTAATTTTTGGAAATAAAAGTGATATTTATTTTTTTGTCTGAAAATGTAATGTCAATGAAATCCAAACTTCTGCAATAAAATCTAAAACTAATTTGTTTTTTCATACGCCGTAACTTTTATTAATTGAAGATATGTGTAGCTAAAACTATTGAACGGGATTAGACAAATTTAACTGTATGTGTAGTTACATTCCGTGAAAACAATAGTAATAAAATCAAGACAATTTCTCAATGCTATTATTTCGTACGCACAAAAAAATGCATAATCCAATATAATTTGGTAGATACGCAAATATCCACTTCAAAAATATAACCATCAAATGCGGTGTCATCCCGTTCAAAAGTTTTAATAAATGCAAATGGGAGACAACTACTGCTGAAAATCGAAATTATTAGTACTGAAAATCATATACTTAAGTATTGAAAATCATAAACTTTAGTACTAAAAATCTAGAAAAGCATCTCTGTTACTATCCCTTACGCACAAAAAATGCATAATCCCATATTCATTGTTAGAAATGCAAATATCGGACTGCACTGCTTTCATTACTTCAAATACATTAATATCCAAAGCGTTGTCATTCAGTTCATTGTTTTTAATAACCGATGTTTTAAGTTGCAAAATATTTATACTGAAAATAAAAAACATTACTACCAAAAACCAAAACAAATGCCCCATGCTACTATCTCGTACAAACAAATAAATGCATACTCCAATATTCATAGAAATGCAAATATCGGACTGAATAATTTCACTTCTTCAAATGTCTTAACATCAAATGTTTTGTAGTTCAGTTCATTATTACTTTCTTCTATCTTTACAAGAAGAAAGTATTGAATTCATGTAAATTTTCGACTTCCGGTTTTCGACGAATTTATACGTTTTAGAAGGTCCTGAACACGATTTGACTGTTTTTAGAAAATGTCTGTCTGTGACTCTGTGACTCTGTCTGTCTGTATGTGACAAAAGTTTTGTGTGCGCTCTATCTCAAGAACTAATGCTAGGAATTTAATAAAACTTTATATTCAGTTAGTCTCTGATATAAATTGGTGCTGATTAGTTTTTCATAAAAAACGCCCAGAAGGTGCCGATGCTATGCAGTATTTTGCAGGATTTATACGATTTTAGCGATAGTAATATCTTAAGAAATAATGCACGGAATTTAATAAAACTTGAGTTTCAGTTAGACCTACCTTGATATAAATGGGTGCTGATTATTTTTAGTGTATGCGAAACCTGTGTGAGATAGAAGAAAGTTTTGGGATTGACGCATCCGACTAGTTTTTAATTACAGATGTTGTTATTTGGGAAATATTAATAATGAAAATCAGAAACATCATTAATCAAAACGCAGATAGATTTGCCATGCTACTATCTCGTACAAATAAATAAAATCATAGTCCTTAGAAATGCAAATATTGGACTGGACAGTTTTCATCTCTGCAAAAGCCTTAATATTAAATATGGTGTCATTCCATTCATTAGTTTTAATTACAGATGTTTCCAATTGGGAAATATTAGTACTAAAAATCAAAATAATTGGTACTAATAATAAAAGCAGACTTCCATGCTACTAACGCATAAGCACAAAAAAATGCATAATCTAATATTAATTGTTAAAAATGCAAATATCGGACTGGGCAGATTTTATCACTTTATGAGATTTAATATAAAATATTGTTTCATTCTGTTCATTAGCTTGAATAACAGATGTATAGGGCTTTTTTTTACACCCACTCTTTGCTTAAAAGCGTATCTCAAGAAATGTTTTAAATAATTTCATATAAAAGTATTTGAACTAGAATATTAATTATAATATAGATTTCGTGACACAGGACTTTTATAAAACATATTTTCACACTAAAAAAGTAATGAATATATCAGCATATCATAAGTGAAATTTTCTAAAGTTCTCATTCATTAATTTTTTTAATTCACATTTTTAGAAAAGAAGTTATTTTAAATGCATGATGTATATTTTTATTATTCTGTTTTAGTGTGCTTTAAAAAAAATAATAATGGAACACAATATAAATTATAAATCAAAACTAGACGTCATTTCTGCATTAACTTTTCTTTTATTATTCAGTGAAAGCATTTTCAGTTTCTTTAATTATTTATTTAACGTTTAACTTACAAACCGAGATTTTTAAATTCCCTACCTTTATTAATATTTAAGGTATTCTTCTTTACTCGTAATAAAGAAATTTAACATCGGATGTATGTATATGCATTATCTAATGCTAGAATTATCATTTAATAGAAAATAAGAATATTTTAAATATTCCTTCACATCTCTTTTACATTTTAAGAGAATTTTAATAACATTTACTTTGCAAATGCATGACTTTATTTATATTACTGTTAGACAATTTCTACCAACATTTTTTTTTTTCAAAGGTATTTTTATGAATAAATTATCAATGCGTTTTTTTGTCTTTCTATTTCTAAAGAAGTACAGTTAATTTCTAAATAAATAACTTATTTACTTCAAGGATACTTCATTATGGAAAAGTTATTTTGGATAAAAAAGAAACCTAATGCAAGAGAACAATAGGGAAATATTAGTTACTGGAAGATTTTTGAGACATTATTAAGACAGATCTTATAGTAAAATAAGAATTTCCCATTTTAACTTTTTTGCGCAATTTTGAATCTATTTGCAAAAATCCGTTTGATATCTTTGCATATTTTTTCAAATTATTCAATATAAAACAAGACTGTTAAATTATGCGTGTTCTTTGAAGTAATTTTGATTTTCAAAATTAAAATAGCACATAATGATGAATAGAAAATGTAATTATATTCTGTGTAGTTTTATACAGTATATTTTGTCGAAGTAGAGTTTTTAGTTACTGAAATCCTGAGTTATACGGAAAAAAATATATGCTTACTAAAAAGACTTCTAGATAATTCTAATGAGAGGTTTATCTGGTCAAACAAAAACTTGTTTGTTTTCTCTGATTTCTCTCTGATATTTCTCTCCTTAGTAGCTTTAACTAGAACAATATTATTAACATAGTATTATGATTGTAAACTATACATTACAAGTTAGATTTATAAAGATAAATACTTCAGAAAAATTCTATTGTTAAGGAATATTTATTCCAGAATATAAAAAGTAGATTTCTTTGAAATCAACATTTTTTTCCCTAACACACGGAAGCATAAACTTGAATATTGGTTTGAAAAAGTTTTGTTTTCTTGATATGTAGTTAAAATCTTGAGATATTACGGTATCTATCTTATTAATAATCTTCAAATTAGATAAAGTGTATTTTAAGAATAGAGTTTGAAGTACTACATTATAAGGTATAATTATCATGTCTTACAAGGAGAAGGCCAAGCTTGGTAATCACAGCTTTTGATTACTTTTATATATGTTGCAGGGTAGAAGCTCCTTAGTCTCAGGTTCAATGGATTTTATACAACGCCCCTTAGTTCTCGAGAATTAGGGGGTCCAATATTATAAACTAAAGTACTTACTATGTAAAGAAATTACTGTGTTGGTCGTAGCTGAGTTGTTTTGGCGTCTTGTCGTTAGTCCGTGGGCCCGGGTTCGAGACCGGAACGCGCTACATTTGTTTTTATTATTTTTTTGTTTTATAAATATAATTTAAATTTAAATTTAACAATGGTAATTAAAAATTATTATATTGTACATTAATTATAATGTTAACCTATTTATTCTTTTTTATTTGTAACTAAATCGTGGTATAAAACATCATTAAATGGTTAACTTTTCTTTTAAATAAATTATAAAATGTTTTTCATATATGCTTTATCGATGCAATGATACTGAACAATTGTGTCAATTTGTGATTTTAAAGAAACATCATATATATATTGCCTTAACAAGGAAAGTCAATTCGATGATAATACTACTTTTTTAAAAGTAAGAAGCATAATTATATTAAAAATTAGCATAAGAATTAAATTACAACCTTTTTCTGAACAGTAAATATTGTAATTTGTATGATGTTATTAATAAAATGAGATATGATTTTGTAACGATTTTGGAATTTTTACTAGTTAATAATGGATCCATTTTTTTTAATCTCTTTAAATGATAAAAAATGTTTAGTAATGGTTTAAAAATCATCAATGCTAAATTAAAATTTAAATATGTTAACATTATAATTAATGAATTATATTAAAATTTTTAATTGTGATATTATTAAATTATAATTACAAATATATTTATAAAACAAAAAATGAGAAAAATAAACGCAGCGCATTCCAGTCTCGAACCCGGGCCCACGGATCAACGAGCTGACGCCATAACAACTCAGCTATAACCAACGTAGTAATGTCATTACAAATTAACTATTTAAGTTGTGTTATAAAATTAGACCCCCTATTTCTCGAGAACTAAGAGGCGTTGTATAAAATCCATTGAACCTGAGACTAAGTGTCTTCTACCCAACAAGATATATAAAAATAATCAAAATCTGTGATTATTAAGCTTGGCCCTCTCCTTGTAAGATTGGAAATCTCGCGTAAAATGTAACGCAGATTCGCCATATTTTTTATTTATTTTCTATATTTGTGTTTTAAATGCATTTGGCATCCACCTATAGATAATGTCAATAAAAATTCAAAATATAACGTACTAAACTATATAACTTAAATTAGAATTACATATAAAAGGCTTCGTGAAAATAACTCTGCTATCGAATATCTTTTGAAGAATGAAAAATGAAACATCACTTACACTATAAAGGAACCGGAAGCAGAAACTTGAATTGACAGAGTTTGGTTTTCTTGACACGTGGTTTAGATTTTGCGATAGCATAGTGTCATTTTTCTCAATAATTATCCGCTTAGATAGAAGTAAAGTGCTTCAAGTGCTTAAAATAACATCTTATAAAGAAGCGCCATTAGAAAGACTCGTGAACAAAAGCGATGCCGATTCATCATATTTTTCTTTTTTTTTATATTTCCGATTTAATTTTTTTTTATCGTGTACCTATAAATAATACTAACAACAAAGAGAAATATTTACTTATCACGATCGACAATTGACTGCCTATAACAAATTAAAACCATTTTTCTTTTTTAACTTACATTTTTTTACATTGCTCTTCCGTAATTGGGTTCTTTATCAGATGTTGCTACTACGGCTACAATGTTCTTTAAAATGGATATAAATACATTCTAAAGGTTTTTAAATACACTATAGCGAAATCAAATTTGCTCAATTACGCGATTTTGGTGTGGAATCAATTACGGAAGAATATTATACAGTTTACTTGTAAACTAAAATCTGTCAACGAAAAAACAGATTTCAATTTTCTAGTATATTCTACATACATTAAAATTTTGTATCTATTACCTTTTGTATCAATTAACTTGAATATGTTAAACTTATTCATCTGGTAGAATTGAAGTTACAATAATTCGTGGAAATTACGCTGTTATGAAATTTTATTCCAGATTGAATTTTTATTCCAGTTTCTTTATTATAAATTATGTTAATTATTTCTGTCTATATTGAGCCGACGGTACTTAAAAGTAACGATTGAGTTTCTCAGCACTAATAAATGAACTCTTATTTGATTCTTATTATTATTGCATAAATCTTTATTTGTGACGTAATACAAAAATAAACTATGAGGTTGGTCGTTTGCGTGGTCTACGGTCATATTTTGCGCACAAGGGCTAAACAGAATGGGACCTCCGTTTAAAGTGGAATCGGACCAACTACAAACATTCATATCAGAATTCGGATTTGTAACTGGCTACTTTTTGTCTTGTAGCCAGCGCTCTATCCACTAGACAAACAAGTGGGCAAAAAACACTGAGGGGATTTTTTTTTTAATTCATAATATAATATCATTGATAATATGAAGCTCCCTTTTTTTCGTACGCGGGAACATAGACTTAATGTTAAAAATAAATGTGCAACGTTAAATTAGCACAAATTAAAATCATTTCTAATGGCAAACAGCTGTTTCAGAGCCCTTAAGCTCCATCTTCAGTGCCAACTCAAAAGGTAAAAACGAATTAAAAACTCCTCGGCCATGACCGCTTGCCTGTCATCTCTCGCCCCATGGCCAGATGAAATGGTGTTGAATTTTTCAAAACAACAGCGGAGACGAGGAAACACACGTGACAGAGAGACCAATAGAAACACTCCGCCGACCGGGAAAGTTTAAGTGTGGAGGCGAATAAAGGAGGGGGGACGAAGAGAATGAATCCTCCTTTATTCGCCTCCACACTTAAACTTTCCCGGTCCGCGGAGTGTTCCTATTGGTTTCTCTGTCACGTGTGTTTCCTCGTCTCCGCTGTTGTTTTGAAAAATTCAACGCCATTTCATCTGGCCGCCTGGCGAGAGATGACAGGCAAGCGGTCATGGCCGAGGAGTTTTTAATTCGTTTTTACCTTTTGAGTTGGCACTGAAGATGGAGCTTAAGGGCTCTGAAACAGCTGTTTGCCATTAGAAATGATTTTAATTTGTGCTAATTTAACTTTGCACATTTATTTTTAATATAACGGCACAAAGTTTTAATCCACCTTTTAGATAAACTTAATGGTTTGTCAAGAGTTTTGTTTTTTTGACTTGTGGTTGACATCTTGCAGTAGTACTGTGTCAATTTTGTTGCGTGGTCTTAGGGTCATATTTTGCACAGAAGAGCTAAGCAGACTGAGACCTCCGTTTAAAGTGGAATCGGACCAACTACAAACATTCATATCAGAGTTCGGATATGTAACTGGCTACTTTTTGTCTTGTAGCCAGCGCTCTACCCACTAGACAAGCAAATGGAAAAAAAAAAAAAAAAAAAAAAAAACAATGAGGGGGATTTTTTTTAAAAATTCATAATATAATATTATTGATAATATGAATCTCCCTTTTTTTCGTACGCGGGAACATAAACTTAATGTTTTGTCAAGAGTTTTTTTTTTTACTTGACTTGACTTGTGGTTTACATCTTGCAATAGTACTGTGTCAATTTTGTTGCGTGGTCTTAGGATCATATTTTGCACAGGAGTGCTAAGCAGACTGGGACCTCCGTTTAAAGTGGAATCCGACCAACTGCAAACATTCATATCCAAAGTCGGGTTTCGTAACCGGCAACTTTTTCTCTAGTAGCCGCTTACGAATTAATGACCAGACAAGCAAGTGAGCAAAAAATAAAATAAAATAAAATAAAATTCATAATATAATCATCTTTACGTATCAGATTTTCCAGCTTTGCAGCCTACATAAATATATGTTAAAAATTTCTGAATTAAAATTATTAACTACACCTATTTTGAAAGAAAGCCAAATCACAGATAAAAGTTTATTTACAATTTATAAACATATTTAAATACAAATTAAAAGAAATTATTAATTAAAAGTTAGATTAATAGTTTGCTACAATTAGGTATCGCTTAAGTTGTTTCTTATTGACATAATCATAGGTCAAATTCATTAACGTATAATAATACGTTAAAGTACAAAGGTTTCTTTTAATACTACTAACATCCTATAAGAAGGAATTATTGATTAATTCTATATTTTGAATTAATTATATATCAATTTGATCACTGCATTCCTAAAATGAGTTTTACTAAAATAACACATTTTCCCATCAATCATTGAGCTCCAATAATTGCATAATAACAAAATACCTGAAAACACAAGGTTGTAGATGGCAGTAGAGAGATAGAGAGTCTTAGAGTGCACAATATATCATCCTGCATGGACACAAAATATAAAATCTATCTTTCATAAGCACTAATTTATAAATCTTGGATTTTTTTAATATAGGAATTACTTTTTAATTATTTTTTAAATTATTATTTATAAATTATGATTTAACATAAATCATAATTTTATTGGTATTGTCATTACCATTTCACGTCCTCCAATAATTTTGTAAAATAGCATATCCTCTGAAAAAGAGTCTCAGAACATTTTACAAAGAAAATATAAGACTTATTCAGATATTACTGAATCGCGGACTTATATCAAGGATTCTACCTCGAATAAGATATTTTATACCTCACTAGAGTGAGTTATTATTGCTAACTAGATTGAAGATTTTTTACGTACTATCTTGAAGATTTGTTTCAGACTTACTAACTTTTGTCAGAGATGCCCCACCCCCTGAAGAGGAAGATGCAGGCGTGACTCCGACTGGGGATCTGCTTAAAATGAATTTTACGTAATCTTTATATTTATTGTGGATCTCACGCGAAATGAAATAACATTGTATTTCTTCACATCTCTGTGGTGGGATAAAATACCCTTTAGATGAACGTTAGGCTTGAGCTGTGTCCAGGTTGGAGTTTTTCCAGTATTAAAGTTTTAACGAACTTATTGCGCACGTGGAATTTTAGTATAAAGAGAAATTCCAAAGTTAATATAAATGTATTAGCGTCAGACACGCCCACGCCCACACCCGCACCCGTGGCAAAATATGATTACATAAAAAGTTCAAAATTTTGTATATTTCCATATAAAAATAATAAGCTCCATAAGAATTCTTTTATCATAAAATATATGCAAGTGCAATGGGAAAATATGTTAATTTTTCATTTGACTACATCTCGGTATCTTAACTTTTTTATAAGTTTTTATGAAGGCCGCATTTCTAAAACATATACGAGGGGTGTTTTTTAAGTATTGGCCGTTTAAAACTAAAAACCAAAGGAAAACATTTTTTTCAAAAACCAAATTTATTTTCAGATTCTATATACATTTCTCTATTTTTCAACATAGCTGCCAAGTTTGTTTAAACACTTATCACACCTTACAACTATATTTTGAATACCCTCTTCATAGAAAATTGCCGCCTGCTACGATAACCACTAGATCAGGGCCGTTTTCACGTCTTCGTCATCGTTGTAGTGGTTGCACCCCAGATGATGTTTGAGATAGCAAAAAAGATGGAAATCGCTCGGCACAAGGTCGGGGTTGTAGTGAGGGTGGTCCAAAACTTCCCAACCAAAAGAGTCCAATAAAGCTTGGGTCTGAGCTTGAGGTCTTGCATTGTCATGTCGTAAAATAATTCCCTGTGTAAGTATGTCGCGTCTTTTGTTTTGAATCGTTCCGCGTAGCTTTTGTATGCTTTGGCCGTATCTCGCACGGGGCGGGCGATTTGATAATCTTGAACATTTTAAAGACACAGAACTAAACGTACAGGTTACCTATACAGCTGCAACTGAGCACAGTTGATCCCAAATAATGCCAGGACACGAAGCAAGCACTCGTTGCGGCGCATGCGTCACCTATTAGTGTATACAACAAAACGGCCCTTACATAAAAAACACACCTCGTATATTCAACATTGTTGAACGATCATGGTCATGAATCAACTTTTGAAACGTTGATCACATCGATGTTTATATTCTATTTATCCGTTTACTTATCTAAAATCATTTTCAGTAATGATGACAAGTAAAATCAATGCCGGAATAGTTCTTTGTTAGATAGAAATATTAAAATAGAAACTAGAAATGGACAAAAATATCCATATTTTTCGTTAAGTAGGAATAAAAACAGCAAAGCATTTTCCTTTTTATTATCAGATAAATATAAAAAAAGAAAGAAAAAAACTATTTCTTGTGCGCTTTGCTGAACGTAAATAAACATTGGTTTATGTCTGAAAAATATTTCCTTTTTATCACATATATTTTTAAAAATGCAATGAACAATGTTTTCTCCTGTTTCTGCAAATTGTAAATTTTGATGCGTAAAAAAAAAAAGTAATGGTATCTTAATTTCTATGAGGATTTATAATTGAAAGAAAAATAATAATTCGCCATACAATTTAAGTATTTTCAAAACTTATTAGAATTATTTATAAATAAAATATTTTATTTTATTTTATATTATTAAATTAAATATATTAATACATGTATTAATTTTTTTATGTGATATCATATAGATTTGGCTGTGCATATTCAGCTGTTTCTTATGTGTGATGCTTACGATATGTTACAAAAAACTTGAGACGAATGAAATAAAACTTTTGTTCTTCATAATCAGGAGTTTGTTACAGTTCGGCTTCACAAAAACGAAGTTTAACTGAGTTACTTGTAATTTACAGCTATAAGTATATATATTTTTAGTATTTTATATTAGTATTATATAGTAGGTATATTATTTTTAAATTTTTCCGCAATCTGCTAAATTATTCTAAAAAAACATTTTTCCATTTAGTAATGTTCCGTATATAACCCCGGCTTATTTTATCCTAATCCACTTAATAGTATGTATTCTATTTTACTCTATTCTTAAAATGGCGCTTCTCGCTGAGTTTTCATATTTTAAAACTCTTTATTATTAAAATCTTTATTAAATAATCTCTATCATTTCCCGCATCTAAAATCATTCTAAATTCTTTAAATAAGATATAAAATCACGTTTCCTAAATTATTCCATCTTCAGAAACTCTATTTCTGTAAATTATTTCTTATATTAAAATATTAAATGTCTTCTATTATGTTTTAATATTTAAATATTTCTCACTTTTAATCTGTGTGAATTATTAAAATTCTTCTCTCGTATTCTAAAAATCGTCTGCAGTCAAAGAATATATTTTACACCTATTCTCGAAGCTAAAATATTACTTCATTTTACCGCGTTTTTAAAGCTTATAAAAAATTCCAGTTCTAACTAGAAAAAGTATTTGGCGCCAATAAAATCTGGAAATTTAATCACTACGATATCGCTACGCCGGCAATTGGATTAATTCCTTCAAATTCAGACTATGATTGGCTAAAACAGATCGCATCTGGCGTTTGTATCCTTTCGCTAGCTCTCTTAAAATCGCTTGCACTGCTCGGAGAGAGAGAATTTTTTGACGGATTCTCTTACCTTCGAAGTTGTTGATAAATAATTCTGGAGTCGTAATGAGAAAGAAAGAATGGAAGTCCTTTGTAGTGTTCTTGTAACATTTAATATAATCGAAAATCAATAGCTTCTAAATTTAAAGAGCTTTTCCCTCATAAATTGATGTATTGTACTGAATAAAATAACTGAAGTGAATCCACTGTCTGTTTATTTCATCTATTTTTCATGTCAAGTTCACGATTTCAAATCTGAACTCCAAATTACCCTATCACGTCAGGATTTAAAGTTATTGCCATCTTGCTTTTTCAAAAGTGAAAATTTCTTACCATAATTACTTTCATGTGGAAGTTGGAAATCTGGATAAATGGTGGGCCCCACATATATGCTGTATTGTGTGCTATACAGTGCTAACACAATGTAAAAGAAAAGCAATGTCTCTCTCTGTATCCATGTTATGGCATGTATGAACCGAAAAATAATCTTTCAGACTATTACTTCTGTATAACAAAAATATCCGGATCATCAAAGAAGAATAAATCTAAAATAACATATCCAGATTGTCAATCTGCTCTGAAACATATAATATTGCTGAAGTTTCAGTTGTGTCATAATGCCAACATTTAAACATTGGTATTTTCTATAACTTCTGACGTGATAGACAAATTTGGAGTTCAGATTTGGGATCAGCACACTCAAATTAGTCTTGAACACCTATATTTTCCCCAGTAGCAAAAACGTTGTTGACCAGTGTTATATGTGTGTCCACGCATAGAAATAATATACGACCCATGACAACAAGTATACAAAAAAAATATATGTAAGGGAAAAACGTATTCATTATCGTTTATACTTTTTTGTCTTTAGTTTTTTGAAGCAATAATGTAGGTAATCTTTTACAAACGTTATATTTTCCCAACAACGTCTGATTTACCGTAATGTGAAATTTAAATTACAAGTTTATTACTTAATTTTCCTTTGCTACATATAACTGTTGAACCGAGTTGGCTGCAATCATGAATTTAATATCTAAGTAATATAAAACTAGCGTACGTTACGTGATGATGTACCAATCAGCCCCCTGACTGCGTAATTGGAACTCCTTTGTTAAAATATATCAAGATGTACGGACAAAATTTGATTACAATGACGTAGTAGAGCAGAGTTGTCAACCTCCCAGTAAGCGCTGGCGCCCTCGTCTAGTGTCAAACATTGAAAGGCGCTCTTATTCACACGTCTGCAAACATAGAACAATATTACCTCACTACAGTAGTGGAGCAAGGTCGTCATTTTGGCCTCGTTTTTTATTAAGAAATTCCTAATTCATACCGGAACTTCCGAAAGAAGAAATTGTATACTTTCTAAAATGCCTGTTATTCAACAAGGAATTTATTGTTATTCTATTTTTCTGAATAAAAAATGGATGCCATACTGTCACCCCTGGTAGAGAGTAACGATATGCAGACGTCTTATAAGATGCACAGGCGCCTTACAATGTGAGCCATAAGATCTCCTACGGAATTAATTAATGACTACGTATTATTCGCATTAACATAAACACGTTGTTTATCTTAAAGCAAACAAACGTCTTGATAACACCATTAATTAAAGAGATGCGCTAGGCCTTTCGAAAGAAATTACTCTTTCTTCATCACGCGCAAAAGACGTGCTACCTTTAAGAAGGCGGGAGCAAGACTAAAAGAAAATGGGATCGAAAAGTGGTATGTTAGGAAAAACAGCCAACAGAAATTCAGGAGGCATCAGCCAATCACAAGAGAGCATTGTCCAAACAGGGAAACACAGAATATAGGAATCTCATTATGACCGCATAATTTGATAAATTTCCCTACATTCTGTGTTCTCCGGTTCGGGCAATGTTCTCTTGTGATTGGCTGATTCCTCCTGCATTCCTATTGTCTGTTTTCTCTAACTAACGCATTTTCTTTTATTCTTGCTCCTACCTTCCAAGTGGTAACACGTCTTTTGTGCCTGAAGTAGAAAAAAATTCTTTGAAAGAGCCTAGCATATCTCTTAAATTTATGGTGTTATCAAGAAGTTTGTTTGTTTTATTATATCACACCAGTGTCTTAATTATTTTAACTTTATTTATCTCTTTAGTAACCGAAAAACCATTTTTAATAATGACGGGCTACGGAAAACAAATTGTCAGAAACACCATTTTATTATTCAGAAGTATAAAATTTGAAATTTCTAACGACAAATATCAATATTATTTGTTACATAAGAATAAAATTAACAAAACAACTTTTCCTTTCTAATATCTGAGAATGAAAAGGAAAAAAAAAACTCATTTTCATTCTGCTTTATTGAGCATAAATAAATATTGGTTTATGCTTTAATTTTATTAGCAGGTACTTTTTTTTTTTAACTATGCGATAAACTATTTCTTTTCATGTTTCTACAAATCGTTTATTTTTATGTGAAAGAAAAAATAATTATGTCTTCTGGGCAAAACAATTATTATTAAGATTAATTATAAATGAAAATTAGCAAACTGCCATAGCTATGAATCATTATTTTTAATCCAAATCGAAACAATAAAATTATTTTACATAAAAGTAGTTTTTTTAAGTAATCATATATAATACGATTTTTTTCTCCATTTTTCCATCATATTTGGATATTTTTGCAAAATTTTCCTTCGTATGCTACACATGAACTCATTCTGTCAAATGGTTTAGGTACTATGAAGGTTTTAAAGCTTGCAACGTCTAATATAAGATATATTTTTAACTTTTGCAAAAGAGATTTCAAATCTTGTAGATTTTAAATAATATAGTTCAAAGTGTAATGAAAATTAATTAAAAAATATATTGGTTGTAACTTATGGATATTTTAACGGGAATTGATTTATTGAAAGAAGCTTTAAGTAATTATAGCTTTTTCTGTCACGTATTTTTGGAGCTATCCTTTAATATTAGATTATTTTAACACGATTATTCAAATTGGTAAATAAATCATATGAATTGTAATTTCCCAACAGGGCGAAAAATTCAAGACCCAGGATTCGAACCAGGGATTTCTTATCTGAAGCTGTCAATGCTCTAACAACTGAGTTAATCCGGATGAATCTGGAGGACCTAATTCACCCAATTAACTTTGTTGATAATAGCATCTGGTCAGATATCTGAATCGGCTCAACAGAATAAATCGCTGGTAATAATAATGGAAATCCTGGTTCGAATCCGGCCTGGACATTCTTCGCCCTGTTTGGAAATTACAATTCGTATGATTTCTTTACCAATGTGAATAATTATGCGATAAATTAATCTAGTGTAATTACGTGTCCAACGTTTACTGGAGTTCCATTACCTACGATTTATTCTGTTGAGCTGATTCAGATATCAGGCCAGCTGCTATGATCAATAAGGTTAAATAGGTGAATTAGGTAATCCAGATTCGTACGGCGTAGCTCAGTTTGTAGAGCATTGGCAGCTTCAGCCAAGAGATCCCTGGTTCGAATCCTGGAGCTGACATTTTTCACTCAGTTGGGAAATTACAACTCATAGCCTTTAATAATTGTAAACATTGAAATCTGTTTCCCAACGTGTAAAACTTAATTAAAGATTATGTGTACCAATCTATACATTGGTATAATTCCTAAACTAATTCAACGGAAGACTATCCATTTGATATCCATGAAATTCGAGTTTACCCACTTATTTGATCATTAAAAATGAATATTTCAAAACCGACAGAAAAGTTTATGGATTATAAGTTTTTTTAGTCCATCTAACCATATGACAGACACTGCCTTCTCTGCTTACGTGAAAAACAGAACAACAACAAAAAAAAACAGAAATGTTTGTCAACCTGTAATATGGGTATGTATATGCATAAAATTGCCTGGAAATTTAGGGGTTAATTTTTTATTGATTTGATCTCTCTTCCGCCTTGACTTATTTGAGACTAATGACAATTTAACGTAACTGATACTTTCATGAAATGCAATAATAATTTATGAAATGTTAATAGAAAATACATTTATCCTATACATAATTCCAGTTAATTGAATAATAGTGATAAATAAATTACGAAAAATGTATAATAAGATGCAGTTAGATATCTAAAATGCACGTTACTAATGTAAATTATACAATTTAAATTCCTTTGTCTAACAAAATTTATTATTTAAACTAATATTTATTTGTCACAAATTCGAAATATTTGACATATATAAACTACTTTAATGATTATTTTGACTGTACTGATTTGAAATTTGAATTTTAAGTATTATGCCTTGTGGACACCATAAATGTTTGACTACATTATTTTACGGTTACAATGTTTCTTTAATAGAAATTGAAAGACTTATTTTATTTACATATTATTGATCAAAACTGTCGGATTTCAACTGCAAAGTACAGAAATGTCAGCCATGATTATAAAATTTAAATTCCTTTGTCTCACAAAATTTATTATTTAAACTAATATTTATTTGTCACAAATTCGAAATATTTGACATATATAAATTACTTTAATGATTATTTTGACTGCACTTATTTGAAATTTGAATTTTAAATATTATGCCTTGTGGACACCATAAATGTTTGATTACATTGTTTTACAGTTGCAATGTTTCTTTAATACAAATTGAAAGCCTTATTTTATTTACATATTATTGATCAAAACTCGGATTTCAACTGCAAAGTACAGACATGTCAGCCATAAATTCTCAGAATAAATGACGGGATTTTCTTCGAATTAAAGTCAATTTCCAAATGTCACTTGAAATTTAGATTATAGAATATCGCACTCGAGTTATTTTATTTAGAATTTGGAAATGCGTTATCTGCGTTATAGTATTATTAATATTAATTTGGAAAGATTTATGCATTTTTTAAACTTTCATCTGACTAACTACAAATTGCTTATGTAATTCTTTTTTAACACTTTCCAACATTGTTGGAAAGTGTTCTTGAATTCGGTTTGTCTATCTGTTTGTCTGTCTGCCCGTCTATCCGCACTCAAACTCTCGTTAATATACACGGATTGTCATGAAGATTTTATACATTATAGAAGTTTACTACAGAATGTTCGGTATTCAAAATGAAATGTGTAGCATTAATAGTTCATTCACAGGGACACACAAAAGAATTCCATTACATTATGGTCTACGGGGAAAAAACGTTTGTGGTGCATTTTATTGATGTTATGATATTTCAAACATAACGAAATTAATGTGTATTACTGAGGGGGACCACAGCATGTTTTTACCGGAGTTTACAATTAGTAGCATTTATAGTTCAAAATAATTCCTTTACATTATGATCTATGAGGAAAAATCGTTTGCGAAGCATTGTGAACATGTTATGGTGCTTGAAATATAATGAAATTTAAAAGAATCACTAAGGTTCAATATAACTTATTTTCTATATATTATGGAGTGCGTAAGATTTATCGTTCATGCACAGAGACGTACCAGAGAATTTGGTTAAAGGCCTAAAAAATCGTTTCTTCTATATATTATAGAGTGCGTAGCATTTATAGTTCATGTACAGAGACGTACAAAATAATTTGGTTAAATGACTTAAAAATCGTTTGCTGTGCATTTTGAACATGTTATGATACAAGAGAATTCCGTTAAAGGACCTAAAAAATCGTTTCATCTATATATTATGGATTGCGTAAGATTTATCGTTCATATACAGAGACTTGCAAGAGAATTCGGTTAAAAGACCTTGAAAATCGTTTGCGGTGCATTTTAAACATGTTATGATTCTTGTATTATAATGAAATTAAAAAGGAACACAAAGGTTCAATATAACTCATTTTCTATATATTATGGAGCGCATAGGATTTATCGTTCAAGTACAGAGACGTACAAGAGAATTTGGTTAAAGGACTGACTGTGTCGATGATTGCTAAAAGTGTTCTTTCCAATATGATGTGCAATTTTATGTAATTTTTTGTGTATTAAGTGTTGTTTATAAATTATGTAGATCATATACGGGTCTGCATGAAATATTTCGAATATGGGCAGCAATTGCTGAAAATGGAGTTTATTGTGTTATACATTTTATAAATTACTTATTTAGATATCTCATTTCATCGCTTGAAAAAAATAAATTTCTTAATAATAGTAAAAACAATTGTGTTAACCCTTTGAAAAACCTTTTTTTTAAAGGGTTGTTTTCCCGGGCTTATGTTTTCTCCCTTAGGCCAACGCCCCTCAATAACACAATTTTAGAGATACAGGCAAACCAAACACATACTCTTTGAGCTCAAATCTTCTTCTAATAGACGGTATAATTATGTTTTTTTACATACGAATTTTAATCTTTTTAAAAACATCGGCGTACGCAGGTTATTTCGCGCCTCAAAAGAAGATGTTTTTCTTACGATAAAAGTTACTAAACGTTCGTATTTTGACACAATCTTTTTAGAAAATCTCAGTAGACCAGATTTACACCACTTACAACAATTTCGAAGCG
The DNA here is from genome assembly GCA_963931845.1 of Maratus michaelseni. NCBI lineage: Eukaryota > Metazoa > Arthropoda > Arachnida > Araneae > Salticidae > Maratus > Maratus michaelseni. The sequence continues at coordinate 414,377,699 of OZ007587.1, forward strand.
TTTGGACGAGAACAAGTGGTTTTTTAAAAATAAATTCTGAGATATTTTCGGCGACAACACATAATAATGGGTTTATGTATAATATCCATGTATACCCATACATATGTATACCCATAATAATGTGTTATGTTTTCCGCTGTCACGCTCGGCTTTGGGTAACGTTCTGCTATTTAAAATGCATATATTTTCACATAATTTTATAGATGACTTTGAAACAGTTATATTTATAAACGACTAAAATTTCTGAGAGGTCGGACGACGAATACTATTTTTTTATATTAACGGACTCGACGGGAAAAGAAAACATATTTATTTTACAACTAGATAACAATATTTCTGACGTAATTTTTACACGGGCTGTAAAACGGTTCTATTTGTGACTATTGAAAATTTCAAAGGGTTTGAAAAACAAAGGCTATTTTTTTAAAAACTCTAAACGATCCTACTTGAAAAAAGAAGTAAATATTTTGTTTACGATTTTGCGATTATGTCATTAAAGATAAAAATTCATACAAAATCGGGAAAAATATATACAATAATACAAATTTGGGGGTTATTTAAAGTATTAATACGGCCCGGGCAGCTGGGCTGGTCAGCTAGTATTTATATAAAATTTAGAATGTATCATTATCTCTTTGACGACAAAAACTCGGTCAATTTAATTTTGATCAAACCTTGCATACGATATCTTTGTTACGAGCAAACTCAATATAACATTTACATTTTTAGATAATATTCAAGTATAAATGCATGGCAACAATAATACATTACTGGTGTTACTTTAAAACATGGTAAAATCATAACTTATAAATATCAAGCGGAAATGTTTTACGTGTTTCTTTAAAATGTATTTCCGTATTTAATTAAATATTGCTTAGTAATAATTTAAATGATACTTAACAGAAATTCTTAGGCGCAAAATAAAAATATATTTTCAAAATAACTAACACACACACACACACATATATATATATATATATTGTGAAACACTAAAATCCGATTCCCTTGGGGAAAGTATCTAAAAATTATAACATGAAAAATATTAATTGAGATATCTAGGAATACAAACATATGTAAGGATTTTAACGCATAAACTTAAAAATTATGATATGATATTATAGGATTTTTTTTAGATATTTTTAAACAAGGTTAAATCTTCCGTATTTTATCATCCTCTTACGTAAAATTTTCTCGTCTATTTTATCGAAAAACTTTATCGGATTTCAGTTTCATATATGTATTTATATATATATATCTGTATGTATTTATATACCTTATGAGTAAAAATGAATGAATTCTGTTTGAAATAGTGTTTTATGCATCTTGCATTTTATGCACATCAAGCAGATCAGTCAAATTTTGAAAATATATTTTTATAGATAGTAGCTTAACATGATATGCAAGTGTTACTTATTTGATAAAAGTGTAAGATAAATATTTTGTTTTAGATATAATGTAATTTTTAACTATGTATTTCTGCTCAATATTTCATACAATACCTCAGTAGTAGAAATCATTGTCTACTTTTGATCATATGACTTTAATTTATAATTAGTCACTCAGTTTGCACTCAGTTAAATACTTTAATCTTAAGAAAGTATTTTTGAAAATGTAGTACTTAAGTATCGGATACGTCCAATTTCTGATGGTGAAAAATAAATATTCATAAACACATTAGATAATAAGGTTGTCATGCCTGGTGACGTCGGAGTTTATGGCAACCCTTTTTCCCTCTTCTACTACTGAGTAAGAGTTTGGATGGAGGCCAGAGTGATAGGTTGTTTGCGTGCGGTGGGCACGTTATGAAATAAATATAATAGTTTGATAGAACTGAGTAATATTGTATCTGCTACTACTGTGGTTATTGGTCATCTATATATATATATACAGTCAAAGCACCTTATAACGAAATCGAAAGTGCTCCAAAGATTTGCTCGTTATAATGTGCTTTCGTTAAAACGTTATAACGAATTATTTCGTTAAAACGTTATAACGAATTATTTTGTTAAAACGTTAGGACGAATTATATAGTTATACAGTAATAACTCCAATTATCCGGACTAATGTGATCTGAACGTAATCTGAGTATGCAGCAGCAGTGTTGAATTCAGAGGGTGGCCCGGGGGACATTCCCCCCCGGAGCATTGAAATTTCCCCCCCCCCCCGGAAGATTTGAGATTGTTTGCTTTTAATGGTAAAAAAAGTGCAATTTCCGTCAATGAACTCTACAATGCCCCCCCCCCATAGCCCCAGAAATCCCCCCCGGAGAAAAGTGTCTGAATTCAACACTGATGCAGCAGTCCGGATAATGAAGACAGTCATAAAAAAGGGCGATTTATTACATAAAGATATCCCATAAAATTGCTTTTGTTTAATAAAAAAAAAAAACTATGTCTTATGTATTCATATTAAATTAAAGCCTTCGTAGGAAAGATCACATTTACTAAAAAATGTGAAAAGAAGAAAAGCGTTAAATTAAAAAGTAATTTCAAGATAATTATATTTTTACAAATATATATGTACAAATCATATCATAAAATTAAAAATTTGTGATTATAGATCTGGATGACTGGATTTCAGATAATTAGAGATTTGTTGTATTATTTTAACGGTATCATAAGAGACGGTAGTCTCTTGAGTGACGCAGCGAAAAACCGAAAACCGTAAGCCCAAAACCGAAGATTCCGTCACTCTCATATATACAGCTAGCAGGACATCAAAGGAAAATCGAAACGCCGACATTTAATATCTCAGTAAATATGAGGCATACCGTTTCGATTTTTTCACATTAGTCTTATATCTATGGCCTAACTCTATCCTGAAATTTATAGATTTCTACATGCAGTAGATTTTGAGATCTGGAAACCAATTTTTAAGCGAAAATGGAAAATGTAATGGTGTAATGGGCACAGAGTTGTTATCTCGAAAGTTGATATATCGAACGATTTTTTTAAAATTAATATATTATATTAATCAGTTTTAGATGAAGCGTTTAAGATATTGCGCTAACGTAGGAAAACTCTTGTTTTCAATATAATCCACTTTTAAAATCGGACTATTTTCTTATGCTTTTTCTGGTAGACTAACATTACAGATCTTCAGCCTTTTCACTGCTTTTTATTACTGCGCAATAAGGAAGCTCTTGCCTATTACGGTTACAGTTAAACGTTAAAGCATATCCATATCGCTGAAAAACTATTTAGATTCTTTTTTTTTTAATACGAAAACAGTTTTTAATGCAATTTTTAATATGTAATATATATGTATTAAATTAAATTATTGTTTGTATATTTTTCTTTTTTGTTATAATAAAGAATTTCTTATTTCAAAATCTTCATTAAGTCGAAAAATATTTAGATTCCTTGATTAAAATATTGAAATATTTTATAATTATATATATACAATTTAATTATTATTTATATATTTAATTTGTCATTTTTTAAAGGAAAAAATATATTCAGATTTTTTTTTATCAGTTAATTTGAAACAGACTCTAATCAACGAATCAATTATCTGTTTGTTTTGAGTCGCGAATGTTGTTTAGGAATAACACTCATATGAGGTATTTTACTATTTATTTATTGTTTGTTTACTTATTTTGATTAGATTGTCCTTTTAGAAATTGTCTTTTGATTTAGTGGCGTAAATGGTGAGATAATTGTCAATAGTATTACCTGTTTTATCGTTAAAAATAATATAAGGAAATTGCATTATGGCCAGTGAATCTTTTAAAGAAGTCTTTTAAAAATCAGATGACGATAGAAGATTGGTTTTTTATTTGTTAGCTATATTTTCCAACTCTCCAAATCAAACTTTCCCATCATTCACCTCACACAAATTTAATAACTAAAACTTTTTATTTCAGTGTGATTGAAATACGTTTAATTGTGATGAAACTTTGGTATATTATATAGGGAATTTATATAACGTAAGTTTTCACTTTTATGTATATTAAATTAGATACGATGTTTTCATTATGAGATACAATGTTTCTAATTTATGTTATGGCTTACTTTAACATTTTTTTTATTGACTAAGCCTATCATTAATATAGGGGAGACTGGTACACAGTGAACCTATGAACACAGTGGACCACCCCCTAATATTTTATTTATTTAAATTTTTTTTAAGCTTCTCTTCTATCCTAATAGACAACAGCACTGCAATGATTATTTATAGCCTTCAGAAAGTATGTTTAGCTCAGATTGAACTATTTTATCCTGCTTTGTCGTTTTGAGCTTCTAAAAGTAAAATTTTTCATCATCATATTTTTATTTTTTTAGTAATTAAAGGTTGTAGATAAATAAAATAAAACAGCTTTTTTGAAAAGCTAAGATACTTGTTTTTATTTTACTTTAAAGTTATTATGTTTAAAAGAAAGCTATAAACAATATTAATATGATTATTTATTGAACTTCAACATGGGGTACAGTGGACCACCCACTCCTGGGGCACAGTGGTCCACAATCCACTCTGCTCCCCTAATGCAGAATGTTCAAAATATGTAATAATTGTTTTCTATAAAGAAAGATTGTTTTAAAGTAGAATTAACTGTAAAATAAAGTAAACAAATAAAAATAACAATTTTTTTTTAACATAGTAAGAAATATTTTGTTTTGTATTTACTGCCTTTGATAAATATAACTGTAGTCTAATTGTTGATGATTCTATTCAAGTAAGATTCATGAGATGCAAATTGAATGGAAATCAGTTTATTTCTCCCGAAACTGTAGATGAATCTGCTGTTGATGTCAATGATTTCATATGTTGCTCGCAGACCCAAAATTATTTCTTGAAAATTCCAGGCTCAATCTTACTGATAAGTATTTTGGAATTTCATTTGCAAATTTTATTGTGAGCTGATTTTTTTTGTACTTAAGTAATAACTTCAACTAAATTGCAATTGTTCCTGTATTAATCTGTTATTATTTTCAAAATATAATTAATTTTTTGTTTTTGTTTCAAAATTTATATTACTATGTTATTTTGCGAATGAAGAGGCAACAAAAAATAATTAGATTAATGAAAAATAGATTTATATTATATTTTAGATAATACCTAATAGTGGTCCACTGTACCCTGGTGGGTGGACCAGTGTATATATATATATATATTTTTTAATGTATTAAAAACTATGTTGTGAGAAAATTATGATGGATGTAAGAAGGTTTAAGGAATATTCAAAAATATTTTCATACAGATTGGTCAGTCTGTTAAAGAGAAAAAAAAATTTAACTGAAAAAGTGGTCCACTGTGTACCGGTCTCCCCTAACCGATTACATGAGATTTTGTTATTTGTATTGATATGTTTGTGTTTACGTATTTTATCAAGATTATATTTCAGCTATTTTTAAGTAAGTTTTTTAAGATACTATATAGCAATGTTAAAATGTTGGCTATACTTTATTAGCTTATGTTAAAGATTGGTCAGAAAAAAAAGGTTGGCGAGATTAAAAAATTTTGTCGATCAGCTAGTGCTCGACTAACATAACAACAGGGCTGCTGGGATGGAATTTAATTTTTAAAAAGGACACATTTTGAACTGGTTTGTTTACAGTCCCATTTTGTTACTAGAATTTTGTCATAATTTCCCGAATGACTGGCGAATTTTGCATTTTTTGTAAAAAAAAAAATATTTAGATGTAATTTTAAACAAAATCTCTTTTCATTTCTTTAATTTGCAAATATTTTAAGTTTTCTTATTTAAAATACTGTGATTAAATGTCCAATGTAAGATTTCCCTTAGTTGAAAATTGTTATGACAGAATTTACACAACTGCAAAAATAATTGATTACTACAACAATGCATTTTCAGGGTTTTTTTCCAATAAAATTAGCTATACAACATAGGAAAGTTAACTTCATACTATATTTACATTGCAGTAATTTGGAGAGTTGCAAAATATAGCTAACAAGTAAAACACAAATCTTCTTTAGTCTGCGGGTTTTAAAATACTTCCTAAATATTCACTCGACACGATGCAATTTCCTTACCTTGTATCATTTTTATCGATAAAACAGGTAATTGACAATCATCTCACCATTTAAGTAACAATCTAAAGTCAATTTCTAAAAGGACAAGAAAATCGAATCAAAATAAGTAAACAAACAATAAATAAATAATAAAATACCTAATATGAGTCTTATTCTTGTAAACAAGAATTTGCATTGCAATCACCGCTCATGAATACATGACACAAGCGATAGGTTAATTTATTGTTAATTGATAGTAGAGGTGCCCAAAATTTTTAGGCGAAGGGCCACTTAAAAAATTGTTAAGTTGTCGAGGACCACCATCAGTAGCACAGAGAGAATTTTGTTTCGAGGAGATGTTGGGTAGGGGGGGGGATAATTAGCATTATCCATACATACAGCACTGTTCGGTTGCAAATTTGGAAGAATGCACCCACTAGATGGATTTGTGATTTTTATGCGGCTACTTGACAAAATTGTGATTTTTATGTGCCCGTTCTAAAAAATTCATGATTTTTATGTATAGGTTCAACTTTTATGTATAGGTTTCAACTTTTTTACTCAGTGACCACTGGCCAGTACATGGATTTTTTTACTCCTGTTTTTCAGCAATGACCAATAACAAATTTACAAATACTTGATAAAAAATGTAAGAAATTTGTCAAACGATTGTGGAATAAACGGCGAAATTTGTCAAATAGTGTTGGGAAAGAAATCGCGACATTCGTCAAATGGTCTCGGGAAAGAAATCAGGCATTGCAGGAAAAAAATTAATTATGTCTAACTGTCGTGAAAAAATTAGAGAAATTCGTCAAATACGTTCGGGGGAAAAAAATCACAAAATTCATCAAATGATCTCGGGAGAAAAATAGTGAAATTTGTCTAACAACCGCGGAACAGAATTGCAAAATTCGTCGAATAGCAGTGGAAAAAAAGTGCACAATTTGTTCGTTCATGGAAAAAGTCGTGAAATTCATTAATCGATAGTCGATAAATCACGAAATTCCTCAATCGATAGCAGAAAAATCACAAAATTCATTGATAGTGGAAAAATCACAAAATGCATCAACTGGTTTCAGGGGAAAATTTTTTCGAATATCGTCCAATGGCTTCGAGAAAAAAAAAAGTCACAATCCGTCAAATAATTTCGGGGAAAAAATCGTGAAATTCGCCAAATGGTTTCGAAATTTGTCGAGCGACAGCGGGGAAAAAATCTTTTCCATTCAATCATCGCAATTGGGACTATTAAGTTTGACCAGTGGTGGCAGTAAAGTCAGTCGCCAAATTTTCAGTATTACTCGCCGATTGGCGAATGGCAATTTTGTCCTATATTTTTACACGCCTGATCGATGAAATTCAAGATTTTTACGCACCCGATTGATGACTTTCTTGATTTTTATGGATCCGTTTGACGAAATTAATGATTTTTATATGCCCGATAAACAAAATTCATGATTTTTATGCATGCGTCAACAAAATTTATGATTTTCCTTCTCCCGATCCACAAAATTCATGTTTTTACTGTGCCTGATTAACAAAATTCGTGATTTTCAACTGATATGCTTTCCGTCGGCCATTTAATGAAATTCACAATTTTTCTTCTCTAGACAATGGCAAAATTTTCATTTTTTTTTTGTTTTTTTTTGTTTGTTGAAATTTACAATTTTTTCACAAACATTCGATGGAATTCTTGATTTTTCCACGCCCAATATACGAAATTTGCGATTTTCCATGCCTATCGACAAAATTCATAATTTTGCAGAACCGATAGACAAAATTCATAATGTTTTCCCACAATCTATCGACAATTTGCAAATTTTTTCCGCGACTGTTCGTTGAAATTCGCGATCTTTCCATGCCATTCGATGAAATTCATTGCTCGATCCATGAAATTTGCGATTTTAAGTGCCTTATCGACAAAATTTGCAGGTTTTTTCAACTGATTTACAAAATTCAAGATTTTGAGTGATTGACGAAATTTACAACTCCAGAATTACCGATTTTGGCATCTCTGGTTTCTGTTGACCGATTATTGAAATTTGCGTTTCTTTTTCTAGCGACAAAATGGCGAAATTTGTGATTTTTCCATACCCATTCGACAAAATTTGCATCCAGTCGATGCAATTCATAATTTTATGCACCTGATCGATGAAATTCATATTTTCCTACGATCTATGGACAAAATTTGCGCATTTTTCTCACGAATTATTAAGGAAATTCAAAATTTTTGGATAGGTTGGCATGTATGGTCTCTGCGGGCCACCAGTTACCCATCACGGGCCACAGGTTGTGCATTCCTAATCGTGATGCAGTTTAGCTCATTCGACTCGACCTCAATAGAACTTACTGATTTTAGTTTCACCACCAGGGGCAGTTATGTTCATATAGAACAGAGTGCGCCCCTGGCAGTGGAAGGGGAAATTAATGGATTTTGGAACTAACTCGAGTTCTATGGGTCCCATCACAACATGATTTGATTCATTCAATTTGACATTGACAGGATATATCAATTTTAGTTTCAAGTTTGACCACCAGGGGTGCATTCCTATCTCAGGTTCTATGGCCCCGATCATGACAAGGTATGGCTCACTCAACTCGAAATCGACAGCCTCAACAATTTCAGCTGTTTGTACAGAACAGAGTGCTCCCTCTGGTGGTGGAACATGGAACTAACAGATTTTGCAGCTAACTCGAGTTCTATGGGTCCCATCACAATGCAGTTTGATTTATTCAACTGGACATCGACAGGATATATAGATTTTAGTTACAAGTTTCTCCACCAGGGGCGCTTTCCTATCTTGTGTTCTATGGGCCTGATCACGACGAGGTATGGCTCATTCGACTTGAAATCGACAGCCTGAAAGATTTCAGCTATGTTTGTATAGAACAGAGTGCGCCCCCTGGTGGTGGAAGATGGAACTAACGGATTTTGCTGCTAACTCGAGTTCTATGGGTCCCATCACAACGCAGTTTGATTCATTCGACTCGACATCAACAGGATATATAGATTTTAGTTACAAGTTTCACCACCAGGGGCGCTTTCTTATCTCGGGTCCTATGCGCCCCATCACGACGAGGTATGGCTCATTCGACTCGAAATCGACAGCCTCAAAGATTTCAACTATGTTTTCATGGAACAGAGTCCGCCCCCTGGTGGTGGAAGATGGAACTAACGGATTTTGCAGCTAACTCAAGTCCTATGGGTCCCATCACAATGCAGTTTGATTCATTCGACTGGACATCGACAGGATATATTGATTTTAGTTCCAAGTTTCACCACCAGGGGCACTTCCCTATCGGGTTCTATGGGACCGATCACGACGATGTATGGCTCATTTGACTCGGAATCGACAGCCTGAAAATTTTCAGCTATGTTTGTATAGAAAAGATTGCGCCTTTTGGCGGAGGAAGATGGAACAAACGGCTTTTGCCATGCATTTTCTTCCTTCTAATTGTGTTACTCTCTCGCTGTATAATTTAAAAGTTGAGTCTTGGATTCCTCTCCCTGGGCCACCACCCTCATATTTTATTGGGGTCCAAGGGGTCTTTTTTAGCATTTCTTTAAAATTTTATTCTAATGATTAATTTATACCCTATACTTAATTTCGACTAATTGACATTTTCATCAATAACCTTAAAAAAGTAATGATATCAGTACAAAAACCCTTAACGGGTTAAAAGTGTTGACGCAGCACTTTCTTTTGGCTCTATGAATTTTAAATATGGGTCTTAAAAGCAATGATATCAAATTTAAGTGACTCTATGTTAATATTTTTTTTTTTAAATCAAAATTTTCTTTTTAGTTTTATTTATGTTCACAGGTGCAATTATTATCTTAATATGAAAAAATATATAAAATTTATTCGCTGATGCTTTTTCATTCACATCTCTCATGAACTCAAAATATGGGTTTTAAAAGAAATGATATCAAAATTTGAGTGACACCTTGACGTTAATTTTATAGGACTCTTTTAAAATTCAATTTAAATTATTTTTGGTTTGTCTTCTAAAGTATATTTACACATACAAACAATTCTTTTAATTTTTCAATACACTTTTAAATATATTACTTTCACTGAGCCTATATTATGTATTGAAATGTATTTATTTCAATAAATTGATTTATCTTCTGTGCCACTCTATCCAAAATCATAAGTAAAATTTATGTAAATGATTATTTTGCGTCATAGTATCCAAACAAAGGGAAATGTATGCAAGTGGATAATATGACGCAAAATAATCAAAATCCTTACTCAAACCAGTGATTGGCATCCTGAATAAAGTAAGTCGCATGTTTCTTTATGTTTATTCCTGAAGTAATAAAAAGAACTTACAGAATAGAATACAATTTGAGAAATATTTTATGATTGAAAACAATGTGTAAACTTTGGTAATATGAGATTTCTGTGATACGAGATATTTAGAGTATTAGTAAATAAGTGTTAAGAGTAAAAGTAAAATGTTTAATATTAAAGAGCTAAAAAAAGAACACCTAGTTGTTGTAGCCACAGAATTGGGCATTAAAGTAGAAAGTGAACACAGGATAATAGATTTAAAAGCATTAATTGAGCAAAGCGATCAGTATGCAAAAGATAGTGAATTTATAAAAGAATTTTTAAATACAACGGTGTCAGATCGCATAGAAAGGGAAAAGCATGACGCAGAAGTTGCGAAATTCGACAAAGAAAAGTCTAAATCAGAACAAGATACGTTATTGGAAATCGAAAAAAACTAAGCTAGAATTACTTAAAGCTCAGATAGAGATGGCTAAAATGCAAAACGAGTATAGAAATATTGACAAAGGGGAGGATGGACCCAAGCTGTAGAGAATGCTTCAGCAGTCTTAGCTGTTCACAAAATTGCGTTTTTATGAATTCGAAAATATAAAATGAGGTGTGTTCTTTACCTAATATTCGTTAAGAAAATTTAATTTCCTGCATCAGAAAGTTGAAATCTGATACTATCACAACATGCTTTGTAAAATTGTGTTCTTAATGCAAAGTAATAGTTTAATTTACTTTTAGAAAACATTGCAGATTCGAATAAAAAACGATATCCACCTACTAAATCTACTACAAATTATCCTATAAAAATGAGACTTCCCCTCCCCCCCCAGCCGGTTAGTAACAGCGTAGAATAATCAAATAATCAATAGTATACTTAAATTATGCTTTACATATCACTGTTTTCACAAACATTAAAATGTTCAATACTAACACCTAATTTTGTATCTCATTTGGATTTTGCTTTACGATTGATTTTGGACAACAAAGTGGGAGCCATTAAGTCAAGACGTTTAGGTATTATGCAGGTATGAAGTTGGGAAATTCCAATGTTATATTAAGTTTTATTCTTTGCAATACGAAATGTGTTTTACGCATAATAGAAAAACAACCTTGAATTAGATTAACAAATTTGAATTAACCAAGTAATTTGTTTCTGTTAAAACATTCATACGTTACAATACATATTTCGTTTGAATATATTTATTAAATTTAAACAAAATATATTTTAAATATTATCCATTCAAATATCTTCTTTGATTGCATATATTGTGAAAGTAAACAAGAATTATTTCACTTACATAAATATTGTCATCTTAGTATACATTTCTCTAGTCTTAAAATTCTACTGTTTAATATTTCCTCGTAAAGACTTTAAAAAACAGAGTCTACCAATTAATTTATTGGACAAATTTTAGCAAATATTTTTTATAAAATGTGACAGAAAGTATAATTATTGAAAGGAATAATTAGGAAATTTCCCAAAAATTCGTGGGACACTAATTAATAAAATACACTTCATACCAAAAATACCATATATATTTTAAATTCATATATTATATTCTCGTTTGAGTGCAGTTACTCTTAGAAACTTAATGTAAATGATGAATCTGAAGCACTCGCTATTATTTTTTAAAAAATTAACCGTAATTTCACTTAAGTATATTGCTATGAAATTTTTTTATAATTCTACATTATTTAGGTAAATTTCCGCTTTTATTACAAACGTCACATTTTTACAGTAAAGTTTGAACTTAACTTATATCATATTTTTGTGTTTAATTAGTTGTGGTTATTGAAATAGGGAATTATATCATTAAATAGAAAATTAATTTTTTTTTCTGCTTCAAAGATTTTATATAATTAAATTTAGGTGCAAAATTCTTTAAAATATTAAATGACAATTTAAAAATATATTTTCAAATGCTATGTGTAATTAGAAATCTTAAAATTAATATAGGAGTGCTTCTTTAAAATAATTTCTTAAAGCTCAGGGGATATTAAATATTTAAATTCGCTCTCTTACAAAACAAGTTATTTTAAAGAACGAAATATATTTAGTTATAATGTGGCTGCTCTTCTATATGAAGGAAGTTGTATATAAATAATTAATGAATATGAAGCGCACATTATTATTTTAAAATATTTATTAATGTTTCTTTCATTTAAGTATGCTTCAAACAACTTTTATAATTCTTAATTTTTTTATATGTTTGTGAGCTTATTACCAAAACGTTTTCATTTTCCCTCTTCTTTAATATTCAAACAATTAAACAGGGGGTGTAATGTTGATCGCCTCCACGGGGTGCACCCTGGATAACGCAAAATGATCTACAACTGAAGCAGTGATTTGGGATAAAGAGTTACATGCATATACAATGGAAACTATTTATAGTAGATATCCCACAAAAGTATGGCTCCACGTTCATACGGACGGCTCCAGACTCTCTTTGGAAGAGAATGCAGTTGCTGGAATCGACTCGGAACTCTTCGCATTTTATAAATCCCTGGGGAAAAAACAAAACACCTTTCGATGGAGAGGCGCAGGCTATCTTTATTGCCACGCAACAGCTAATTATACGAGAAAAAGAATTAAAAAAAGTAGTTATCTTATAGGATTCAATCTCTGCTATTCAAACAATAACTTCCATTAAGATCCCCGACTAAAGAAGAATTGAGGACTGCAGGACAAATTTTAAACAACTAAAAGAGAGTGGAAAGAAGTGGAATTACAATGGATCACGGCCCATTGTGGAATACACGGGAATGAAGCAGCTGACCAACTAGCCAAAAAAGGATCTAAAATAATACAAACACCAAGTAACGAAATATCTTTCAATTCAATATCAAGAATTATAAAGAGAAAAAGGGATTCTCAATATGAAAGGGAAAAACTAAGTGAAACCGAAAATAAAGAATGGAAAAATGCAATATCTCATGTCCTTACAGCACCAAGAAGCACAAATGTTGCCTTATTTAGACTTGCCATGGGACACGACTGTCTACCTAATTACCTTTTCAGATATGGCATTCTTGAAAGTCCAAATTGTCCTATTTGTGGAGAGTGTGTAATCATGAATGCACAGCAACCACTATAACCCGCACTATCAAGTAACAGTATATCTGGCAGATATTGGGAGGCAAGGGAACTAATGAAGACCTCAGAACATCAGCCTAATTGATTGTACTCCCTATTTATAGTTGACTTTTTGTTTTATCTAAAGTCTCTATGTCTCTATGTATAAGGTTTCATCTCTTGTTTCGTTTATTGTTTTGTTTATTGTTCAATTGTTTTGGTGGCATATAACAGTGTATAGATGTTTGTCTAAGTGCTATTGCTTTGACATAAAAAATAAGGACCTCAGTTTATTGTATAGGTATCTTTTCAACGTTATAGTGGACGCATGAAATATGTCTCAAAAATTCAGGCAAAATTAAAGAAAATGCGAGTTTGAACAATACAGGTGAAACGTTATATCCGGGGCAACATTGTTACAGGACTCTGATTTTCTCAGTGCTAAAAACAACTTTAAAATAATGGTGCCTCACTTCCGCTCCATGGTTTTCTTTTATTAGCCCCATTCTGTGAGGCATTGGGTTACTGTTTTAAATTTAATTTTTTATGATAAGCTTTTAATTTATTGAAATTTAGAATATTGGAATGTGCCAAGAAGTATTGCTAAATTATGTAAATAATTTCAACAAATTATAACAAGGACTGATCTAAACCTTTTTCGTATGTGTATTCCAATAACCCAGTTTACGGCGTTCTACAAAATATTTTTGATATTAAAATTGAGGCGTAGTTTTTTATAAAACTTGCTTGGTTAGATAAAGGCATTTAAAAAACCTGTTTCAGATTGTCATTAGAAATTAAAACTATTAAAATGGCTATTGAAAAACTTCTTTCATTTCCTTAAAACTGAAGGAACATCAATTATTTAAATCGCACATTTACAAAAGGAAAAAATGCATAAGTTATGTTCCAATTTTTATGTACTTCTAGATAAAGGAACCTAGATATAAAGAATGAATTTAAAGCATATATTATCACTTTAAAAGGAATCTTAATGTTACTTTCATTTAGGTATGTTGCAAAGAACTTTTATAGATTCTTTAATTATTTAGATAAATCTTAGATTATACCCGATTTTTTTTATATTCTCCACCTTCATTAATATTTAAACATGTGTGCAGTGGGTGCTTAGAGCTTTCTTTGAAAAGAAAATGAGAACAATTTCAATACTTATTTATGTGTGATGTTTTTATACATCAATATATAGTCTTTGTATGAGTAATGCATCACACTCTTATATAATTATTATTACGTCCATTGTTTGTTATTATTAAAAGTTTATACAGCTGAGATTGAATCATACATACGAATTGTCCTTTGTACCGCCAAAGAAGAGAATATTTGTATCACAAATTTTATTTTCGTTTAGGTGTGGCTGTAATTTGAATCTAAAGAATTCATTATTAGCTAAAAGAATTATTAATGTTACTTTCATATAAATATATTGCAGAGTAAATTTTAGATTCTTTAAATACTCAAATAAATTTTAATTTATACCGAAAAAAATTATAAATCGATATTTAATAATAATGAAACATAAACCATTAATACTTAGTATCTTTAAACACTTTTCAACTTTGTTGAAAAGTTTTTATGACTTCTGATTCTCTGATTGTACGCTAACTGTCTGATACTCGGATTGCAATCATTGTTGCCGAATTGGGAGGGGGGGGGGGTTGCTGTAGATTTAAGGGTGTAAATTGCGGCAGTGGGGATATTTAAAGAGACAAACTGTTAAAGTTTGTTTAAAGAAAATAAATTCCTTTCTTACAGAATAGCAGAAAGATTATCGTATTTATATGACTTTAATTAATTTTTCCCTTATAGAACAAAATCCTACTTTTATGTTTGATATTTTATAATAGCAAGCTGTCTGATAGTGATATTGGAAATTACTCATGTTACGTAGTAAAATTTAACCAATACCGCTGATTTTATATTTGTTATATATATATAAAGTATCGCATTCTATATTATCTTATTGATATACAGGTGGTGTTGCAGATATTCGGGGATTTCCGCGGTTTGAGGGGTGTTGGGGAAGATTTAGCATTGGTTATCAACGCTATTTGTTATGTAACGGATATATGTTATTGAAATTTGCTATAGCACTTTCGTTATTGAAAATGAAGTATGTAGCATTTATACTTCATATGCAGCGATATAAAAAATTCCATTACATTATGTTCTATGACAAAAAATTGTTTACGGTGTGTTTTATTCAAGTAAGGATATTTTAAACATATTCCCCAACACAACTCCCAAAAAGAAGCAAAAAGATGTGGGGTTGTATCAAATATCTGTTGATTAGTGCCAAGATAGCGTACACAATTTTGCACGGATACAACCCTCATCTTTTTTATTCCTTTGGGGAACAACGGATCTCGAGCTTATTATATCGACGATAATTCTCAGAATTTTCAAGCAATGATTTTGAGTCTTTCACAAAAGTTGCTTCATATACTTAGCTACAAAATATGCATATTATATTTCTATTGCATTCGCAGTGAAACATTTTTTAGTAAACCTCCTCATTTTTCATCCAATTATTATTATTTTTTAATTCCGATTGCAGAGTATTATGTACAATGTTATTTGACATATTTTCTACAAATAACGTTTTTTTTATATTAAGAACTTTGCAAATTATAAGCAAAAAACTTGGCGAAATTTGGGACTGTTTTTATAAAAATCTTAATTTCTCTTCGAGTATACATGCTATCCTCATAAAAATGAACACAGTGTATTAAAATAAGACACTTATTAATAATCTCGAGTTTGAACGCTTTTGCTACATTAGTTTTTACAGGGTAAACCAAAAGATATTCGTTAATTTTCAGTTTGTTGACAGTCCCCTATGGGGTTTCGGGAAAAAAAATCTTCACGGAAATATATAACCTATACTATACTGTTTACACACCTGCAGTTTCAGGTTAATTCCTCATGTATTTTTCTAGATAGTTAACAAAACGTCTAAAGATGCAAGTGATCGGTCACCTTTGGCAATATAGTGTATATCAACATATTCTATGTATAAGGCCAAGTTATACAAAGGACCCGTGAACCATATAGAAAGTAAATTTCACAACCTATGCAAAAAATATATTCTGACGTAAATGTTTTTAAATAATATCAAGAAACGCACTTAACACATTAATGTTATTTGGATATCAGAAATATATAATTTGTAATATGCTTCTAAAGATAATGGTATAGGAATTCGGTGCTTTAGAACGATAAGAATACTGAATTTATTCACTCTGTATACTTTGAAGTAATGTAGAGATAACGTTAACTAGTAACATAATTGAAGGAATACCAACTTAATCTCATAAAATAATTTATAATATATACGTGGAGAAATTGCACATCATGCTTATAAAAGCCTTAAAATTCTCAAAAATGCAACAACTATAACATTTTTATTTTTGCATAACAGTTCACAGTTATTTACAGATTTTTTTTTTTACATCTGTGTCAAATCTTCAAACTATGAAAATAAAGTGTATAACTTACCTAACTCTCCTTGTTATGTAATGTCAAAAGATAAGAAATTATCATTCAGCGTTCATAAATTTTTAACCAATTGCAAAATTCATATAGGAAATTTAGAAATTAACATAAAGAATAATTTAAACTTAAATTAATTGACCTTATTCAAATTCAGGATACTGCCATAAATACCAATGCTCAATATTTTCAATTTTAATTGTTCATTAAGTTTTTCTAATATATTTTAGATAATGTAGTTTAAGCTGTAAAATTACTCAAAACATTCATTTTGATCTAAGGCTTTTAGAATATATATTTTTAAAATCTGTAAGAAAAAAAAGTAATAAAGAAGAACTATCCTGATAAAATTGTGTAAAACTCCTGGGACATTAAGTATTTAAACCTAGATATTTAACTGAAGGAATTATTTTGAATGCACATTTATATTCTTGTTTCAATATGGGTGATCTTCGAGATGAAAGAAACTGAATATAAATTATGAATCTGAAGCGTGAATTACAACTTTAAAAGAAATTTTAATGTTAATTTCATTTAGGTATTGCAACGAACTTTTCACATTTTTTTTTAATTTTTAAGATACTTTACAGATTATATTAAAACATTTTAAATTTACCATCTTCGTTAATATTCAATCACATAAATAGTTTTTATTTTAAAAGAAAAGGAGTTATTTAAATAATTAGATATTTACTATACACTTTAAACATTAATTTAGCAGCTTTTTTAGGGTTTCGTTCATCTCACAAAACCCTATTAGTCTCGCTTCGTTGTCTGTCCATCACAGAGCCGGTTCTCAGAAACTATATAACTTACAGACATGAAATTATGTGTACTTACAGCAGAATACCTACTATGAAGCTAAAAATCAAATAATTTTAAAAAAATCGTATTATTTTAATATAGAAAGATAAAAAACCAAAAATCTAACAAACTTTTCCTATTAAATTTAAACAATTTTCGTTATAGCAGTTGCCAACAATTAAAAATCCACAATAAAAAACATTATACAATATTTAATTTTCTATTGAAAGATTTCTACGTGAAAAATGAAAATGAAATAAAAGGTTTCACCACTTGAAAAAAAGATTAATATGACGTCATATCGGTAATAAAACGGAAATTTTAAAACATTTCTCAATAATACAAGGAATATGAGTATGAGTAAGTATAGAAAGCAGGTTAGTATGAAGTCATTAGAGAATTAAAAAGAAAATTAAACTGACGTCATATTGAAAGTTTAACGGACTTTTTCAAATGTTTGAGAATAATACAAAGAGAGCATTAATATGTGTAATAGAGAAAGCAAGTAGATATGACGCCAGCAAGTGATTATAACGTCATATGAGTTTGAGGAACGTATTGAATCATGATAAAAACCCAATTATGGAAATATTGGCATACACTGTTAAAACTACAGGTGACACATGGCACCCAAAAGGGGTGAAAGGCTTGTCTCACTGGTGACACCCCTAGGGGAGCCAAAATGGCACCCTTAACTAGGGTGAAAGGATGGCACCCCTAATACAGGGTGCCCCAAGGGGTGAAAGGATGGCACCCAGGGGAGAATAATGGCACCTCTACTCTAAGGTGCCCAGCGGCACTCCACAAATGAAAGCATCTCCCCCCCCCCCCGCCCTTGTCTAGCAATTATATTGAAAAGAGTTTGTAAATTCTCATACTTAAAAAAGAAAAGAAAAAGCTAAACATATATAATTATAATGCAATGATTAACTTTAGCTGCAATAAACTGATCAATACTTCATTTTCTCTGTTGAAATTTATACAAAGTTAAAAGTTGATCATCTCATGTCAAGGGTCGATCCCGGCAAAATTTGGGGCCTATTCAGAGCTCCTTCACAAAAATCTATTTAATAAAACAGGCTCCTTCACAAAAATCAATTTTATAAAATGGGCCCCTTCAGAAAAATCAATTTGATAAAATGACACCTTCACAAAATTTCTTTTAATAAAACAAATCCCTTCACAAAATTCCTTTTAATAAAATAGGTCTTTTCACAAAATTCTATTCCATAAAAACATACTATTTTTATTAATTATTTATTATTTTGTTATGTTTTAAAATGTGCAATTTGTAAACAATCAAGTTCACCAGAAAGGAAAACAAATAGGACTTTAAAAAGTTTTTGTTATGTTAATAAATGTTTGGTTCGAAAGATTGTTTACAAATTACACATTTTAAAACATATCAAAATAATGAATAATTAATAAAAATAGTAAGTTTCTATGGAATAGAATTTTGTGAAAGGACCTATTTTATTAAAAGGAATTTTGGCCTATTTTATTAAAAGGAATTTTGTGAAGGGAGAAAATTCCTTTTAATAAAATAGGCCCTTTCACAAAATTCTATTCCATAGAAACTTACTATTTTTATTAATTATTCATTATTTTGATATGTTTTAAAATGTGTAATTTGTAAACAATCAAGTTCACCAGAAATTAAAACAAATAGGACTTTAAAAAGTTTTTGTTATGTTAATAAATGTTTGGTTCGAAAGATTGTTTACAAATTACACATTTTAAAACATATCAAAATAATGAATAATTAATAAAAATAGTAAGTTTCTATGGAATAGAATTTTGTGAAAGGGCCTATTTTATTAAAAGGAATTTTCTCAAGATACCTGTTTTATTAAAAGGAATTTTGTGAAGGGACCAGTTTATGAAATAGATGTTACTGAAGGGGCCCAATTTATTAAATTGATTTTTGTGAAGGAGCCTGTTTTATTAAATAGATCTTTGTGAAGGAGCTCTGAAAAGGCCCAAAATTTTGCCTGGATCGACCCTTGACATGAGATGATCAACTTTTAACTTTGTATAAATTTCAGCAGAGAAAATGAAGTATTGATCATTTTATTGCTGAAAAGTTAAACATTGCATTATAATTATATATGTATAGCCTTTTTTTTTTTCTTTTTTAATAAGAATTTTCAAATTCTTTTCAATACAATTGCTAGACAAGGGGGGGAAGGGAGGCATTTTGTGAAAAATATAATAAATTTCACAAAATGCCCCCCCCCCACCCACCCACAAAAAAAAAAAAAAAAAAAAAAAAAAAAAAAAAAAAAAAAAACTTGCATCGACCCCTGCATGTGCAGGTTAATATCTATGAGAAATGTATTATATACATCATCAGGTCATTTTTGTTACCTTCAAAACCGGTTAGTATTTATTACCATATATATTAGTATTTATTACCATTTTAAGTTAGATGTAGTAGTACAGAGATATTTATTTATCATTATTATTTTAAGAGGGGGAAAAAAATCTTCTAGCTATGCGAGTTAAATATATTTACATAAATCACTCAATCATCTAAGCCATTCTTACATCCAGTCACACTACTGTGAAATGTTCCAGTGTTTTATTATTATTAATATGTTATAGTACAAGAGACTCACAAAACATTTTTCAAGAAGACACATGTATAAATGTCAAATATCAATTCAGGAATTACGATTTATTTATTTTGTTAATAATTTATAATATGCAATGAGGTATATTTTTAGTTCATTTCATCATCAAACACAAGCTCTAAAAATTTCGATAGTAAAAAGTATTTGATTAGTAAAAACATCTGCAGAAATTTATATTTTATCAAGTTTACTATTTCTTATGTTACAAAGTTTACTATTTCTTATGTTACAAAATTTATTATTTCTTATGTTACAAAGTTTACTATTTCATATTATCAAATCAACTAATTTAAAATTGTCAAATATTCAAATTAATACGTTTCAAGTTAGTAAAAATCAATTCCCTTTAAAACTTGTAAATTCTTTAATTGTTTACAAATAGTTTGTTTATATATCAGAAAAATAAGAAATTAAACTATTTTTTTGAATATAACAACTTATGTTTCTCTCTCTATATTTTTTATTACTATAATAGTGCATCATTAAATTTATTTCTAGATCGTAAACAACAAAAACTGTGCGAGAAAATTCATTAGATAAAAATATGAATAAAATGAAATTATTATAAGCCCTGCATAAATAATAATTTAAAAAACAAGCAAATAGGTGAGGCTACATCATTCTAATTTCACGAGATACAAATTTCAACTTTCCACATCAAGATTATAACTTAAAATGTCTGCTTGAAAATAATGTGTGGAGCCACTTGTAATACAACATAATATAAAATCTTTTTATAATAATAAAACATAATATGCAAACAACACTGAAACATTTCACATACCTGTATATAAAGAGTGATTCTTTTTATTGACTCCCCTGGTTTATTTATTCTAAATAAATGTCGTTATTTAGTTATTATATTAATAACTATGCGGCAACGATTATGCAGCAGCGATGCACTGAAATTCAAAGTCAGCCATCTTGTTCGAACTCCCCTATGACTTGCGAAAAATGAGAGGAAACAAGTCAACACCTCATGAAGAGGAAACGAATCAGCGCATGCGCAAGATACCAGTTGAATGGCGGGGTGAAAAAGTTCGAGCAATATGCATTGTACGGCACCCTAATTAGCTTCAATCACCCAGTGAGTGACCAAATGGCACCCTAATCACATTTTCAAGCCTGTACGGCACCCTAGCGTTTCAAACGGCACCAGAATTTCACCCCGGGTTCCCAAAAGGCACCGAACTGTCACCTCTAGTTTTAACAGTGTATTTTAACATTTTGAAGGGATCTATACAACAAGTTTAATTTTGAAATTGATTTTTTTTTTCAGTATCGCATTTAGTCCAGGTGACAGATATTGTCATGACAGAGTATAATAGCGGGAGAAACGATCGAAAAAACGAGAAAAATAGACCGGTAAATTTTTACTTTATAAAAAAAGATTACTTTACTTTACTTTACTTTTACTTACTTTACTTTACTTTTTAAAGATACTTTATAAAAAAGGATTTTTTTTTTTTTTTGGAAAATGAAATTTATTTGGATTTATTAAAGAAATGATAAAGTGTTTTTAAAGAAATGTTAAACGAAACCCTTTGTGCTATCTTCGATCACGCATAGCCACTTGTTATTACTATTCTGACCTAATTTAGAATGCAATCACACAGTTATATCCGCCATGTATTTTTTATTGCATTGAAAGCACTTAGAGATGAGAGGAAATTATGCGTACTGCTTTGTTTTTGTATTTTCAGCAAAGCGTAATTAAATTATTAAAGATATATATAAGATTAAAGATGTTTTAATGCCATCTCAATACAAATGTTACAGCTGTTGGAATTATTTAATGGCAGTGAGATTGAGAACATATTTTTGCATATAAAAACAAATCGTGCAAGATAATTGTGTTTTTAGCACTTCCCAACCTAGTTGAAAAGTGCTTATGACTTCGGTTTGTCTGGCCGTATGGCCGTCTGTCCGTGCTCTAACTCCCGTAAATATGCTCGGATTGCTCTGCAATTTTTATATGTTATTGTCGTTATCTATAGCATGTTCCCTATTTCAACGGAAGTGTGTAGCACTTATAGTTTTTTTACAGGGACACTCAAAAGAATTCCGTTACATGACGTCTATGGAGAAAAATCGTCTGCGGTTTATTTAAATAATGTTTCACTATTTTAAACGCATTGAAATTTATATATATTATTAAGGTGCGTTACAAGAGGCTTACTACAGAATAGTGTGTGTATAGCAGTCATCGTTCATTTACAGGGACATACAAAAGAATTCTCTACTCTCTGTTAACAATAATTCCTGGCGTTTTAAGTTGCTGAACGCGATTTTCAATTGAACTCACTTTTTGTCTATTACTGGGTGTGTATAAATTCTGTATTTCATATACAGGGTAGCACAAAAGTTCGAGAACACATTTCCGTTTATTGACAGAAACTTCAGAAGGAGAATTTTAAACTGTGCTACGCGTTTCCTAACTAAACTAAAATTTATCATCCTATATAGTATATATACAAATCTATAGATCCTATACAGGGTTGAATAAAAGTACTCGGATACTTTTCCGAATATTGTATCTGTTTGAAATTCCTGAAATTATGTTTTTAAATATGTTATGCGTTTTCCAAATTGTTTACTTAGATGTTATCTTTTAGCTTATTAAACGGTATGTTCTGTAAAATTATTTTGGAATTGTTGGAAAGTGCTACATAATCTATGCTTGGCGCATGATTTTTCGTTCTTGTTTCTTTATATATACGTCAAATAACAAGGAAGTAATTTTTATTAAGTGGTTCTTTCAGGAATAAAAACATTTACATAAGATTTCCGAAATTTACTGTTTATTTTCATTATTTTTATTATTTTTATTTAGTTGTGACTCGTAAAAAAATTAATGAAATAGCAATGTTGCTTTAAAACACCTTTCAAAATTAAGAATTGTTTGTAAATTAAAGAAAAATATTTAATTTATTCAATCTGCCATTATTAAAAGCTTAATATATAATATTTATATAATTAGTTTAAAGACTATTAAAAGGAAAATAGACATGGAACAAATAAAAGAACACGTTTGAACTGGCAGCCTCCGCTATGCCATTGCTACAACGAATCAACACCAAGCAAACGATCGTTTCTATAAAAATATAGCTTAATACCTGCTACTTCGCAAGCGATCAATGTTTTATTTTTATATTGTTTATAATAAAATAAGAAAGTAGAACAAAAATTTTACGGTACTATTTCAATAAATAATTAAATATATTTATTTAAATTATATTCTTGTCGGAAAGACAAATATAAATTTTAGAAATATTAATAATACATATTAATAAATATTAATAAACAACCAAATCAGTGATAAAAGCATACAATTCAAATACCATGTCGTAAATTTTGTTACTCCTATGCTGACACCGAAAAAAAAGGAAATTGCCCGTGAGTAACGCTGATGTCATATAGACAGTAGCAATTAACTGGACGATCAATTTCGCCTTATCGCAAGCTTTTTAACTTCCAAAATACTATATGTGGAAATGTGGCGGTGTGCTATAGAAAAGAGATTTTGAAAATGCAGAATCAATACTGAAATAAAAATAACGTTTATTTATCACATTTAACAATTAAAATTAATTTTAATTGTTAATTCTTAAATTTTAATTGTTAAGTTAGCCATATTGAGATCAATAACAATATGACTATTACACAGCGAAAAATTTCCATTTAGCTGTGACTTTTGGAACTATTTTTTTTCGCGGAATCTTTCGTACCCAGTCTTGTTTAATCATAATAAATCATAGTTTAGCGCCATTCTCCCAATTAGATCGCGCTACTGAAAAAGTTGAGTACTATCTCTTTAATTATGACCACCCTGTATATTCCATAGAGCTTATCTATATATATTTTATTGTGTAGATAAATTTTACCTTTCGATAAATTTTCATTTCTTTAATATTCAAACTTATCATTAGTCTATTACAATTTTTTTTCTTAAAAAAGAATTATACCAATTTTAATAATTATTAATAAATAATACTTTTAAAACAGCAATAACTAATATTTCTACTACTAATGTGTGACTTCATTTCAAATGGAATAATATAATATTTACATCTATTTCTTCTTATTATTGAACCCCTGTAGAGTGAGGGGTTAGTTATGCTTTAAATTTAGTTTTTTTTTCTATATTGAGTGGAGATTAATTTATTTCTTAAAGATGTACATGGTGTTAAAATTGATTTAATGTGTTTCCGTTTAAAATTTTCAAAGGTTTGTAATATTTAATGTCACCGAATTTTGAAAATACATATTCATAAAAAAATCACCCTAGATTATAATCTGAAGATAAATTGATAACAATTAGTTAAAAAGTTTTAGAACCTTTAAACATTCTTACAGTAAATATTCAAGTTAAAATAAAGCATTATTTTGTTTTAAAGTAGTTGACTTTTCTGAAATTTAGGATAGTGCCATTAAAACCAATGTTGAATTTGATCAGTTTCAATTTTTCAAAATGTTAGTCTAGAAAATGATTTACATAAACAAATTCTTTAAAACATTCATTTTGAGTTAATCACATTTTAAAGACAGATTTTTAGGTCTGTGACTCAATAAAAATTAAAATGAGTAATTAAGAATTATTTACATAAACTTTCTTAAAACTCATAAAATTATTTTTTTTCATCCCCACTTTTACCAAAATAAGTTATTTTAAATGCACAAATAATATTCCACATTTAATGATTTTCGAGTTAAAGAAAGCTGAATATAAATGATGAATTCAAAGCATATATTATCACTTTAAAAGAAATCATCATGTTACTTTAATTTAAGTATATTGCAAAGAACTTTTTAGAATCCTTAATTATCTGGATAAATTTTAGCTTATAGGCGAAATCTTTTAAAATTTTAATCTTCGTTAATATTCATTCACATAAATAGTCGATGTTCAGTTATTTTCTCTTAAATTAAAAAGGAAATAATTTAAATAATTACTTATTTATTGCACTTTTGAAACAGCAGTTTAATAGCCTTTGTTGTATGAATATATGACCCTATTTAGAATGCAAACACATAATAATTACTTTCATTTTTTTTAAATTACTAATAGCTTATACTGCTGAGATTAAATTATGCACGCGATTTTGCTTTTGTATCTCCAGATGAAAGTAATTAAATTATTGATGACGTAAATGAGATTAAATATGTTTTACTGTGTTTCAAATCAAATTTTGCAGAGGTTTGTACTATTTAATGACACTCCACTTGAGAAAATGGTTTTCTATAGAAAAGCAAAATATTCGAGATAATTTTTTTTAATTCTTATGCATAAAATAATTTTAAAAAAGTATAATTGTTAATGGTTGTTCCTGTAATCTTTTAAAATAAGGTTTTCTCAAAATTCCTTTGCATTTTTAGAATTGTGAAAGTTTAAAGAACGATTTTTTTGTTCATAAAGTCTTTGAAACTGATTTCAAAGAATTATTTATAGAGTGATAAGAAAAAAATATTCTTTTATGTCTCTTATTATTACGTTTATTATTATTATATATACATATATAGTTTGGGAAGCAGCGTCACATTTTCGCAACAAATTTTAGTGTCGTTGATTTTTATACATATGTCGAATTAGATGGTAACGATGACAAAATTGCAAGTCCGTTGGAGCACCAATGTGTGTGTGTGCGTATGGGGAGGATTTGCTGCCATATAACCATCACAATCACAGCTGAATTGTTAAATAAATGACAAAAATTATTACTGTTGATGTCTCCGTGTCAGAGTAATATAAATAATTGGGTTAGCATTCATTTCACATTGTAGCAAGCTGTGCGGTGTTGGTATGGCTACACCCCCGATGGTGAATCATCCAAATTACATTTCGTTATCTGATCTGTCACATATGCAAAAATCATCTACTCTGAAAATCGTTGCCAAAGTGCACAGTTTGTTCGTCACAGAGATCAAGGGAATTCCTCCATTTGTGAGACAGAGCATCTCTTTTTTTTAAAATTATTTATAACTAAATTAGTGATCTATGTGCAGGATGTTCCATTTCATTATTTAATTAATGAATGAATGAATGAATTTAAAAAATAAGTGACGTACTTGTAAGAGAACTTAAAAATTTTACATGTAGCAATTAAATGATTATTTTACGCTTTCGTCTGTAAAGGCACTTTTATATGTTTCGTGCAAAAATGCTCAAATTAACATGTAAAATTGTTTGAAATATCTTTCAAACTGTGCATTTCACATCCTGCATCTTCTGAAGCGACCAAATATATCTCTTGCAGATTTGTTTATCTAATAACTCATAAAAATAAGTTAAAAAGATCCGTATGTAGCAAATTTTTATTTTAAAAAAAAGCTATAAGTATTAAAATCTTATGTTTTAAAAAGTAACCGTTATTATTTCATTAAATAATACCTTAAAAAATTACAATATATTATATTTTCGACATCATTTTACTAAGTTCAAATTACACATTATTTACTACTTTTTCATTATTAATTAAATCATCATATGTCATCATAATTGGAATATCAACATTTTTTTAATATGTTTAATGCCATAAGAAAGAATATTTAAGAATGTTTACCCGCTTCATTCTCTTCTATAATTTATATTGCTTATAAAAATTATACGAATAATAAAAAATAAATGCGAATTGTGTAACAATTATATATTATTAATTAAGTTCAAAAACTATTTAATCAGTGACCTTTTACAATACATGTTCTTTTAAGGAAAGATATTTAAACTTCTCTCTTAACTGTTTAAATATCATTAATATGTACGTTTCGTTCATTTAAATAAAGTTGAATTGAATTAAAGAACATTAGGTAACATTAAGAATTCTATAAACTCACACACCACGTCGCTTTTTTTTTCACATTAAATGTAATTATTATAAATGTTCACTCAGCCGTCGCCAAATACGGAAGAAAAATTATTCTGTTTGCTTTTTATTCTATCACGTATTCTCGGAAAAAGAATTCTAGATAACATTTTTAATTAATAAAACAATACTGATATTTGCAGCTGTACAATTTTAGATTGTACATTTTTCAATACAAGCTTGAATGCTTTAAAGAAATGGGTGTCTACTAAAAGCATGGAAATGTCCAAAATTCATTAAAAATGTGAAAACGATTTTATATTAGGGAAAAATTTGCAAAAGATGAAAATATACTCATGTATTTTTTTTAAATAGGAATAGTCTTTTGACAGAAAATTTTAGAAGTTAATTATTTATTTATTTTACATATCAGTTTTTGTACATTTAAGGCGTTTTATGAAATAAATTATAAATTTAGTTCAATAAGAAATTTAATCAAAGATCTTTTACTGCAAAGCCCTCAACCGCAAGAAATTTGACACAACTCAGAAAAATTCATTTTACGTACCATTGCAATGACAGGTTAGACATAGATTCGTCTTTGTATAGGAAATGTATCATAAATGTACTTCATTGAAAACCTGGTAGATTATGTTATATGTCACTTTAGAACTACGCAGTGAGGACAAATTGTGTGGGGGATATTTTTACTTAATCCTCACTATCTCTTCTACGCCTTCTTTCCTAATATTTTTACACTTTTATGTACGTTTTCAGAGCTGTATGCAGATTTAACAGGAGTAGTTTTATGTTACACTAAGAAAATGCAAATCTTCTTTTTCATCTCCTGTGAAGTGTAAAATTTCTGAGTTGTGTCACTTTTCTTGCGGTTTAGTAACATAGTTTTAATAAATGAAAAAAATATTTTGCTAATTTTTATTAACGTTAAATTGCAATAAATTGCGTTCATTTAAACTATGTATAATACATTAAGAGCTAATATCAAACGCATTCACCATATAGCTTCTATTTCACATTTAGTTGTATTTAATATAAATGTTCTCTCAGCTTCAAACACGAAAGAAAAGTATTTTGTATTTGTTCTGTGCCGTATCCTCTGCAAGTTTGAAAGCTGGATAAAAATTTACATAATTAAATAATATTTATGCATGCAGTTACATAATTTTATATTATGTATTTTATAATATAAACTTAAATACCATCAGAAAAAAAGATGTCTTGCGAATTAGTAACACATTCGCGATATTCTGTTAAGGAAGAAAAATTTGGCATCTTTCTTAGCAGCTTAAAATGCCATTAAAACGTAACTTTCATGCTCTTAACTTAAATTCAATGTATTAAAAAATCTTCAAAATTATGCACCATGTCGCTTCTTTTTCACATTAAGTGTAATTAATATAAATGTTCCCTCAGCCGTCGTTAAATACGAAAGAAAAGTACTTTGTTGCATTATTTTTCTGAGAGGCGAAAGCTGGATAAGATGTATACATAGTTAAGAACCTTTTACATACATTGGCACAATGCATTTTATAATACAAACTTCAATTGCCTAAGAAAGAAAGTGTATCGGAAATTCCCTAGAAATAATATTTAAGAATGTTTTACATTCATTCTTATGATTCACAAAGATTAAAACAATTAAGTAAATTATTAACTTTAAATGTATTTTGCGTAAAAATAAAAGAAATATAAATTAACTTCAAAAAGATATTTAATTAGTGAACTTTTATTACACATGTTACATCATTATTATTCAACTTTTGTTCACTTACATTATGCATAATTGAGTTTAGATTTTTCTAAACTCACGCACGACTTCACTTCCTTTTTAACATTAAACTTAATTAATGTAAATTTTTGCTCCGCAGTCAAAAAATACTAAAGAAAAGTACTTTGTTTGCTTTTTATCCTGTTACGTGTTCTCTGCAAGAAAATAGCTGAATAAAAAGTTTAATTAATTAAATGATTCTGATACTTGTAGTTGCATAATTTTACATTGTGCATTTATTAATACGAACATGAATACAGTAAAAAAAAAATGTTTTATAAAATCAAACACTTGTTGAACAAATTAAGAAAAGTTCGCATTACTAAATATGAACTAGAAATAAAGATTAGATAAGATTTTAAAACTTATAAAATAAATTCAAAAAAGGAATCGATGACCTTTTAAAACAAATTTTTTAATGGAGTGTTTTTTTCTGTTAATGGGTTATATATTATTAATATATAACCCAACTTAAGTGAACAATTTATATATAACATGTTCACTATTCATGTGAATATTCACAATTTAAGTGAACTTTAATTCACTTAAATTAAATTTAATACATTAAAATATCTCTAATATTACACGCCATGCTACTTCTTTTTACAAGTGCAACTTTGTTTAAAAAAAATGTTCACTCAGCTGTGCACATATACGAAAAAAACGTACCTTTTTTGCTTTTATTCTATAAAGTTCTCTGCAATTTAAAAGTTAAATTAAGTAAATAATTATAATACTCGTGAGCGCCTAATATTGTACTTTTTGTAGTGAACTTGGGTACAGTAAAAAATAAAGTGTCTCGTAAATACATAAATATGTGATAAAACATTTCTTAAATGAAATTAAACAAATTTTGAATTTCAATCGTTATGACGTATAAATTATAAATTAAGTAAAAATACGATAATAAACACTTATCTTTTACTTTCTTAAATACGTGTGCTTAACTTTTTATGTTGCTTGTTTCAATATCCTTATTGTGTAACATTCGTGCACTTAAATTCAATTCAACAATGCTCTAAACTCACACACCATGCCACTTCCTTTTTCATATTATACGCGATAAATATATACACTCTGCCACCGCATAATACGAAGAAAAAAGTTCACTTTTCGCCATTTTTTCTATCACGCGTTCTCAGATAAATGGATTTAAAAAAAATAGTTTAATTGATTACACAGTCTTACATTTATAGATGCATAATTTCTGATGTGGAACTGTTAATATTACAAACTGCAATACTGTGTATAAATAAAGTTTTTCATAAATGTTGGAGATAAACAATCAACATGGCACATTTTTTAATTTCTTTATTTAAGTTTAATTTATTGTAATTAATACTGTTTTTTTTTATTTTAGCAATCTTTTTCTTTGTTTTTTTTTCTAAAGTTTGTTTTAAATATCTTCTTTAATTTTTATTTTCCATCCATAAATATGGATATCATTTTAAAGCATTTAAATAGTTAAATTTCAATATTTTATTTATTTTTCCATTAATATAATTTTCTAAATTTTATTCCACATTATTATTCTGGATCAGCGGGTATTTGCAATTTTCACCCTATCAACAGCAACTCTTGATATTCATTAGAGTACAAAGGAATGTGCGGGTCGTTTTGGGAAAGGTGACCTCATGATAGCGTCACGTATGCATTCTCAATGTCACTTTTACAGAGAGTGACCACTTCAAAAATTGACCCAGCCAATCTCTGAGGAACGAGAGGGGGGGCAAAAAAAGCCCCCCAGTGGAGGAGGTAAGCTCCCCTCTGAAAAGCCTGGAGTTTTTCCTGAATTTGTAAAAAGTGCAACAGCTCTGATGTAAACTTCCAAGAAAACACAAAGTTCGGGTCGGGGCGACGCAGCCCTATAGCCTGGATGGAGTTTTCTTCAGCCTTAGTATGGGTGAGCCATTTTCTTTTAAAGAATAAGATCCTCGTGCCCGGCTGGTCCATTTTAATTTAATTTTATATTTTGATGTGACAGTAACTTTAGGCCTCATTCTTTTATTCTCAAATTTATCAATTTTTTTAAACTATTATTTGATCAAAATTTTAAATAATTATTTTCAAGGGAACATTGTGCCTATATTCATTAACAGTTTATTTTTAAATTTTATTCTCACCTCTTCCACAATGTCTCCAAAATAATAATTATCTGGAATGTAAAAAAATTCTAGTATTCATCATTTTGAAAACAATGTAGTTCCATGGTGACTGTGTAAAATTCAAGTCTGTACATTTTTTAATAATAACCATACAAATAAATCACGAATTTTAATTGTAATTTTGACTTTTGTGAAATTCTTTAAAAACATTTGTTTGTGTAATTATTTTAAATACTTAACGGTATTTCAGGTATTTAAATTAACAAAAAAAACTGTATTGATATGAACCATTAAGATTTTGTATTTATGTGTCTATGTTCTCTTTCAGAGTCGCGAGAACCATGTAAAAAAATTCTAGTATTCATCATTTTGAAAACAATGTAGTTCCATGGTGACTGTGTAAAATTCAAGTCTGTACATTTTTTAATAATAACCATACAAATAAATCACGAATTTTAATTGTAATTTTGACTTTTGTGAAATTCTTTAAAAACATTTGTTTGTGTAATTATTTTAAATACTTAACGGTATTTCAGGTATTTAAATTAACAAAAAAAAAACTGTATTGATATGAACCACTAAGATTTTGTATTTATGCGTCTATGTTCTCTTTCAGAGTCGCGAGAACCATTTTTAGCAATTCAACTCTAACTATCTTCCTCTTAATTAAAATAAAAAGTTATTATTTTGTAAAATTTTAGGATGCTCTTTTTCCATTTTTTTCTCTTTCTTTTTTTTTTTAATTGTATGCATTAAGTGCATTCCCTTTCCTTTTGCAATTTTTTTTTAATTATTATTTTGCGGTCACAGATATTCTAGATCAGCGTTAAAAAAATATCGAACCGGAGCTTGCTTTTTTTTTTATCGTCTTCACAACGCGGCGATTAAGCAATAAAGCTCTTCTAAATTGTACTAACCACTATTCCTTCTCTTTTAACAACTTGTGATACCTTGTAGGGAATTAACACCCCAAAATCTTCCCAACAATAAATATGTAAGGAAATCCACATTTCATAAGAAAAAAAGTACTGATATATAAGAAAGTAATCTGCAAAGAGGGATTTTTCTCATAAACTTTTAAATTCTTATATTTAAAAGAAGTTTCACAGCAAAGAATTATTATGGAGAGAAATTTTAAAAGGGAAATATATATAATACTCGAAAATTCTAGAATGAATATGCGTAAGGCGTAAGTGATTATAGCCAGATATACAGATTGTTTTAAATCAAGAAGGCTAAACTGGAAATGGCTTGAAAACTTTTAATCATAGTTGATTACCAAAAGCTACCAACAACTCACAAAGAACAGAGAATATCTCCACATAGCTTTAGAATAACTCCCGGAACCTTTAACATTAGTAGAGCTGTTGCGGCAGTATAAAATGGCAAAACCCTGCAGTTATTGATCATGGAATTTATCTATATACGAATATGATATTGGTCACCATCAGCAATGCATCCTCACTTCCAATACTATCAATAGAGTAAACGGATGTCAATGTAACGTTTAAAAGATGTTGTTTTATATAGCCGTCGTACACATAAAAAAGTGCAATTTATATCGACAAAAATGAAAGTTTCTATATGTTTCAATATACAAGAAACTTTTATAAGTGTCATACAATACACTGCGTATCATAATATACTATGACCACCCAGTTATTTTTAATAGGAACACAACAAAAGCTATTTGCTCGAAATTATGCAGAATTTTATTGCAAAAAGTGATCAATTCCATATTTTTCTCAAAATATAGTAAGAAATATCAGAATATAAACAATGATTGCATTTTCTGAAAAATGCACTCTTTCATAATGATTTAACCATATTCATGAAACTGTTATGTATAACCACGGAAGTTTTGAATAAAATCAAAAAATAACATTTATAAATGAGTAATCAGATTTTTAAACAAGCATAGTTTGCTTAATATTTTCCCATTTTCCAATTATAAAGAACCGTAATTTGGCAAATCTTAAGTATTATTTTCCATTCTTGTAAACTTGCCAAATTAATAAACTTCGAGGTGTTTATATCAATTGAAACTCACGTCCAGCCCGTTACGTGAATCCTGCAATCCAATAAATACACCAAAGTTCTGTCAGCTGCATATATGGAACCATTATCTGCTTAAAATATCCAAAAAAAGCCTCCTATGTTTTCAGAAAAGGACAGTAATTCACTTTCGAACGGCTTTGATGTGCCACAGCGTTCATTCAGCTTTAATAATGCTAAGCAGTTTGATGAACCTCTGTTGCTTTACACGTTAAAATGAAACATTCAGGTTCATTCTATTAACCACTCCACCACCCCTACACTGTAAAAAATTACTGATGTTTCTTATTTTATGAAAATATGCTATAACCACGAACGAAAATATAATACAATCTTCTGAGTTATCCGAAATTTCAAATAGCATGTTACATTGTCTTTTGAATCCCCAGAAACGAATACATCTTCAAAATTTAAAGAATAATTTATAAAAACAAATTATTTTTAGCTGCCCGAATTTTTCAGAAACGTTTCCGAAGGGTTTTTATAGTGTATTAATTAGTGTCCTTAGTCTGGAATACCTGTTTTTCGAATGCTATCAATTCTGAAGTAAACATTTTCATGCTAAAAAAAAAATGTTTAACAGACAAACATGCAAAATTAACAGCGTTAACAATAACATTAAAATTAAGATTATTTCTTTACACTTTCATGTATAAATTAACTTATGCGGCTGAAAACGTGTACTTGAGAATGAATAACATTCGAAAAACAGGTATTCCAGCTTGAGGACACTAATTAATACACTATAAAAACCCTTCGGAAACGTTTCTGAAAAATTCGAGCAGCTAAAAATAATTTATTTTTATAAATTATTCTTTAAATTTTGAAGATGTATTCGTTTCTGGGGGTTCAAAAGACAATGTAACATGCTATTTGAAATTTCGGATAACTCAGAAGATTATATTATATTTTCGTTCGTGTTTATAGCATATTTTCATAAAATAAGAAACATCGGTCATTTTTTACAGTGTATGGACAATCTTAATTGAACTTCTTTGCACAAGAGACCATACCTCCTTGAAAGTCGGACTTCCAGGATATGCGGCATTCCTTCTATGACATATTTTGAAGTATTTGAAGTATTTTTGTTTAAGTCTATTCGTCATTCTCTGCTTGAATCTTTTTTTAAAGTATCTAAAATTTCTAACTTTTTTTTTATAAATGGCTGCTTGTAAAATAGAAAAATTTGCTTTAATTCAAGATTGTTTTGGAGAAATATATTTTAAGACATCTATTGTTTGTCTTCAAGTGATTTGTAGTTGGGCTTGTTGATTATTTCACACCATATGATTTACCGAATATAAGGAAATTTAAAAAACTGCATAAGATGCTCCCCCCAACTATTTATATCGCTAAAATACCACATTATTTGTCAGTAATAACTTTTTTTTTTTCATGATCATTTAAAACATTTTGCCAGGTCTTCATATTAGATGTAGGAATTGATCGCACACAGTGGAAGATTAAATTCCACGTCGTAAAAGGAACAAGATTCGAATATTTGAAACCATATTGTTAGCAGTGACATATGCGGATTTTATATAGGTTTTTACGGGTAATTTAAAATATATTGCTATATTGTCATAACATTTATGTAAGTGGGATTTTTTTTAAAAATGTATATTAATATTTTGAAAGATTACTATTAATTCTAAAAAGACATTTTTACCTTTATAACTAACTATCCCATGCAAACCGGGAAATACTTATCTTCATACGACAAACTATAATGGTCATATCTTTATGAATTGGACTTTATCTATGTAGCTGTAAGAAGTTACCGTTACATTGTGACATTTCATGTCATGCAATGGGACGTCCCGAAACTTTGCGAAAACATGATTTTCATGAACTATTCCCTGTGTGTTGAAATCGATTTAATTGTTGATATGTGCTTCAACTTATATTTTAATATAAAGTGACTTCGTTCAAGAAATATTTTTTTTTTCTCGGTTTTTCAATTTATAAATTTTTGTGGTTATTCGGGGAAATTAAGGATTTCGCAAACCTCTACAAAAAGGTATTTCATAGTATATCTGTTTGTTATTTTGTTTTTACTAGAATGTTGTCATTATACTTCAGATGGTTCTCACAAAATTTGAAACATTATTATCTATCACATTCTAAAAATATTATTTTTTATTATCAATTGACGAATAATCTATTTGATAATCCGTTGAAAGAAAAATGTACGATTATGAAAGAAAAAGGTTTTTCAAAAATTTTCAAGAAAATAAACTGTAGTTTCTTTCAACAAAAGCATAAACAATGATTTTAAAAACATATTTTTGAAAAATCAACATTCGTTACAATTCGGAAGACATTGTTACTTTTATCCACCTTGCGTCTTACGGAAATACATTTTATAGATGATCACGTCAACATTAAATTAATTTGATGTTGGTCTTTCAAAAAAAGACTATTTAAAAAGATTTATTTCATAACGTAAAAATCCTCTCAACTTTCTAGTAGTACGAGAGGCAGTACTAAAGTTTTTAGACAGTAATGCAAGAAATATTTTTTTCACCAAGAAATACGTTTTAATGCTTCTGAAAATACACTCCTGCAGCATCGATACATTTTTGCATTTGAATAACCTAATCATCAAAACATTTATGCCACTATGAAAGTGGCTTCGCAGAAAAATGGCATTCGTAAGCTTCAACGACATATTCCGAGTTGTTAAAACGTTGACCACGCATATTATTTTTTATGAGCGGAAATAAAAAGTAATCAATAGGTGCTTAAAAGTAATCATTGGGTCCTAAGTGAATAAGGACAATGAGTCATCTGTTCGATTTTTTCACGCTTCAAATAATCCATAGTTAGTAAAGTAGTGTTTGAACTGGCGTTGTCATGGTGCAGAATGATGCGACATTTTGAATTATTTTCTTAGTTCTGTAACCACTTTCGGCAATCAAATTGTGGTATACAAAGAAGTGTTGACTGTGTTACGATCGTTCAAAAGAACGGTTGCAATATAGCCAGATTTATCGAAAAACACAGCAATATATATATTTTTTGAAGCACTCCTTGCACGAACAACTTTTGTTGGTTTAGGCAATCTGGAAAAACTAAACAGTAGATTGTTGTTTTGTTTAGAGTTCATAGTAATAAATTTAGGTTTCGTCAGGCGTTACGATGTCGTAGACAGGCTTTGAGTCAACGGAATTGATTTTCTAAAGATTTTCGTTGGCACCATTTCACACGAGCGTCCTTCTCAGCTTGACATAAATTGTGAGGGATCCATCGGAAACACACCTTTTTCCCTTTTAAATGCTCATGTAAAATTGAATGTACGCGGGTCTTTGAATTATTCAAAGATGCTTCTATTTCACATATATCACATGACGATCAGAAGCTATTAGTTTTCTCACACCATAATTGTTTTTGGGTGTCACAACACTTCTTAGTCGACACTCCCGAACGTCGTCACTGGGATTCTGACGTCCGCCGGATAATTATTTAAACAGGTTTTAAATTATTGCCTTAGATAGTGTTGCGTTACCAAACGTCGATTTCATTCTATAGCTACACTATTTCTGTGTCAAATCTTGTCGAAAGTCATAAAAAATCATGGTTCTGAAATCCCTTCGACATAACTCCATAATTATTTACGACTTTTGATTTTCGAAAAATGACAAGTAAATAGAATGCCACTGCTTTTGATGCTCTGTAAACGCAGAAATTCCCATAATTGTTTGAATTTTAATAAATATCGCCTCCGCTGAAAGTAGCTGCTTTTTCGTTCCCAAATTCTAAAAACCTAAGTACTGGCGCTCGTAGTGGTTAAATAACTAATTTTCATATTTACACAGGTTTCTCCAAATTTCAATTTTGGGTTATTCGTCGAATGAAAGTGGAATATTTTAAATGAAAGAAATATTTTTAGCAAAAGAGCTTACAATTTTTTTTTCCATCGTCATTTGCTTTGCAAAAAACATTTTCGTTACACGCATAATAATGGGCATTTGTATTTCAGAATTATTGAGAACATTATTGTTTGTTTATTACAGTTTCAAAATTACGATGTTTATTATATTTGAAATAATTTCTTAAATATATACATGGTGATTCAATATAGGTGTTGCAATGTTTTGAACAGATAATAGTAGACACAAATGTAGTATAGCTTTCAGATATGTTATTTTTTTTACAAGCGGATGTATGTATATTGAGTTAGTAAGATTAATTTTCCATACACACAACAAGCATATAATTTATATTTAATATAATTGAACAACACGCATACACACAACACGCATATAATTTATATTTAATATAATTTATATTGCATGTAATTTATATTTTAAAAATGTTGCCTGTGCGTAAATAGGTCATAAAAACATGTATTTCTCTTTTCATGTCTGAAAACCCGGAAATTTCATAGGATTAAAATCATCACAACTCGTTAAATTTTGGTCGTAAATAAACGGGACTTTTTTTATGTCCTTCAAAGAGGCTGAGAAACATTTTTCTAAATTTAAGTTATAGTAAACTTGTAGTGCATAAAAAATAATTAACGTATTTTAATATGAATACAGACTCTTGTAGAGCAAATCTCATATATAGAACCAATACATGATTACTATATATGTTGTAGTTGTAAATATGGTTCTTCAATCAGCGTGTTGGGAGATATTCAACGTTCAACCACGTGGTATATTTTTGATTAGTTAAAACAACTTTCAACGAAATAATTGTGAAAATGATATTTCATCGTTTAAAATGCATAAGAAATCAAAGCACGATAAGTACGATTGTAATACTGTACTTTAGAACAGACAGTTTAAAGGGTTGGTATTTTATACTCTACACGTACAACTATTAAAAAAAAATAATATTTTTGGCAGATTTTTCTTGAAGTTGTTGTAGAAGGATATGACATTATAAGTGATTACAGTTAGTATAGTTATAGTTGTAATGAGGCAGATTGTACCGATTATAGTTTTGTAAAGTAGTACAATCTGTTTGAAAAATAATACAAAAGTATTTGCCTTATTTAACAAGTTATTTTTAAAGAAAATTAAAAATATATAATCAAATTTAAACCTATATTATCTGAAACACTTTAAAGAGATGATTAAGAAACGTTCTATATAATAAGATTCCAATGAATATTAAGCAGAAAATTATCTACTGCATAAATTTTGTGATAAAAGACTTTTTATTAAACATGTTTAAAATTCTATGCTGCATGATTCAAACTACTAGAATAAGGTATCGGGAGTTTTCGGCAATATTCCTTTTGCTTTAGTTTCACAAAGGCTTCATTTTTATCAAAAGAACGTTATTTAAAATCTAAAGAAATTATCGGTTTTTAAAAAGGTAGGTCTTGAAAAAAAAACACTCTTAAAAATGTATTAAAACTCTTAACAAAATATTCTTTATAAATGATAAAGCTCAACAGTTTGAATAAAGAAAACTATAAACCGTGTTTTTAATTCTTCACATGTCCGGATTTATTTAAGTATGAGTTATCTAGCCCCATTAAATTTCCTACTCATATCACAAATGTAAAAATATTTTTTCTGTGCAGCTCAAAGAGAATGAACATTAATGAAGATTATATGCTTGATATCCAAACTTCATATTCAACTGAATATTTTACGTTATTGAATAATTATAGCGCATAAAAAAATAAATCTCGCATTTTAATATAAATACAGCCCTTTGTAAAGAAAATGGCATATCTAAAAGCTAAAGCTTGATTACCATGCATGTTGTGGTTGTGATTATGGTTCTATAATAAACGTTTTACGACATTCAAACACATGGGATATTTTTCATTCAGAAAAATACCTTTCAACGAATTAATTATTAAAATGATATTTCATCGTTTAAAATACATAAGAAATTATTCGATAAGTACCATTGTAATAATGTACTTTAGAACAGACATTTTAAAAGGTTGGCACAGGCGACGATTTTTATACTCTACGTGTACCACTCTTTTAACACATTATTTTTGGTAGATTTTTCTTTAAGTTGCTATAGAAGTATATGTCAATAATTATAGTTTGGAAAATATGTGCAACGTCTTTGAAAAATAATAAAAAAAGTAGTTGCCTTATTTCACGAATAATTTTAGAGATATTTAAAAATATATATTCAAATTGAAAACTTTATCATCTTAAACACTTTAAAGAGGTGATTAAGAAACGTTCTACATAATAAGCTTCCAATGAATATTAAGCACAAAATTATCTACTGCAGACATTTTGTGATAAAAGACTTTTTATTAAACATGTTTAAAATTCTATGCTGCATGATTGAAACTACTAAAATAAGGTCTCGGGAGTTTTCAGCATTATTCATTTTGCTTTAGTTATCAAAGGCCTTATTTTTATCAAAAGAACGTCCTAAAATCTTGAGAAATAATAGGCTTCTAAAAAGGTGGGTCTTGAGAAATAAACACTCTTAAAAATGTATTAAAATTCATAACCAAATATCATTTTTAAATGAGAAGCTCAACAGTTTCAATAAAGCAAATTAAGAACCGTGTTTTTAATTCCTCACATGTCCGGATTTATATAAGTATACATTATCTAGTTTTATTAAATTCCCTACACATATAATGAATAAGAAAAAAAAAATCTGTGTAGCGCAGAGAGAATGGGCATTAATAAAGATTACAGTATACTTGATATATTAACTTGTATTTTTTATATACAGGGTGTTTTTAAATGAACTGGATGTTTATAAAATTCAGTACCAGGTAAACGATTAAAACTGTCAAAAGAACGTCTTTTAAAATCTCTGGAAAGAATAGATGATTAAAAAGGTAGGTCTTGGAAAATAAACACTCTTAAAAATGTATTACAATTCATAACCAAATAACATTTTAAAATTATAAAGCTCAACAGTTTGAATAAAGCAAACTATAAACCGTGTTTTTAATTTTTCACATGTCCGGATTTATTTAAGTAAGAGTTACCTAGTCTCATTAAACATCCTACACATATAACAAATGTAAAAATATTTTTCTGTGCAGCTCAGAGAGAATGAACATTAATGAAGATTATATACTTGATATTTTAACTTCATATTTAACTTAATATTTTACGTTATGGGGTAATTGTAGCGCATAAAAAAATAAATCTCGCATTTTAGTATAAATACAGCCCTTTGAAAAGAAAATGGCATATCTAAAAGCTAAAGCTTGATTATCATGCATGTTGTAGTTGTGATTATGGTTCTATAATAAACGTTTTACGACATTCAAACACATGGGATATTTTTCATTCAGAAAAATAACTTTCAACGAAATAATTATGAGAATGATATTTCATCGTTTAAAATACATAAGAAATTATGTGATAAGTACCATTGCAATAATATACTTTAGAACAGACATTTTAAAAGTTTGGCACAGGCGACGATTTTTATACTCTACGTGTACCACTCTTTTAACACTGTATTATTTTTGGTAGATTTTTCTTTAAGTTGCTATAGAAGTATATGTCAATGATTATAGTTTGGAAAATATGTGCAACCTCTTTGAAAAAGAATAAAAAAGTAGTTGCCTTATTTCACGAATAATTTTAAAGATATTTAAAAAATATATATTCAAATTGAAAACTTTATCATCTTAAACACTTTAAGGAGGTGATTAAGAAACGTTCTACATAATAAGCTTCCAAGGAATATTAAGCACAAAATTATCTACTGCATAAATTTTGTGATAAAAGACTTTTTATTAAACATGTTTAAAATTCTATGCTGCATGATTCAAACCACTAGAATAGCATCTCGGGAGTTTTCAGCATTATTCATTTTGCTTTAGTTATCAAAGGCCTTATTTTTATCAAAAGAACGTCTTATAAAATCTCGAGAAATAATCGGTTTCTAAAAAGGTGGGTCTTGAGAAATAAACACTCTGAAAAATGTATTAAAATTCATAACCAAATATCATTTTTAAATGAGAAGCTCAACAGTTTCGATAAAGCAAACTAAGAACCGTGTTTTTAATTCTTTACATGTCCGGATTTATTTAAGTATACGTTATCTAGTTTCGTTAAATTTCCTACAAATATAATGAATGTGAAAAGAATTTTTCTGTGGAGCGTAAGTATAATTATTAATGAAGATTATAAAATACTTGATGTATTAACTTGTATTTTTAATATACAGGGTGTTTTAAAATGAACTGATTGTTTATAAAATTCAGTACTAGGTAATCGATTAAAACTATTGAAGATTAAGTGATTTGAAAAAGAGCTGAGTGAAGTAATGATATTCTATACTTCATATTATTCAGATTGATCTACATATTTTTTTATTTCTTATACTTTCTTTCTTTTTCTTAAATTCTCTTTATAATCATTTTATTTAATCTCCTACTCAAGAATAAACAAGAAAGAAAAATCATGCGTCAAACATAGATTATGAAACAGTTTCTAACATTCTGAATACTGTAACAAAAATTAACTGATTAAAAAGGTGAGACATGATTTCTAAATAAACAATTTCGTAAACGTATAACACATTTGAAAATCCAGTTTCAACAATTACCATCTATTGTCGGAAAAACATCCTAATTGTTTTATGCAGATCTGTATATAAACTGTAGATATGTCTGTATACAAATTATTATAGTATACTAAAATTCATTTCAGATAGGAAACACATAACACAGCTGAAATATCCCCTTCAGGAATTTCTGTCAGTAAGCGTAAATGTACTTCAAATATTTTGTGCAGCCCTGTTTATTATCTGTCGAATTTATACACGTCGAATTTATACAAGTGATATGCAAAAAAGCTCCTTATTAGAATGAACCTATATACAAAATTTGAAGCAATTTTGATATTTCTATCAAGAGTTATCTGTTACGTACATACATACGTACGTACGTACGTAAATAACCTGAGGACACATTAGCTCTAAGGCTTTGATAGCTTGTGAGATAAAAATGCATGCCACAATTGAAAACGAACTTCCAGCAATTATTGCTCAGAGACAGAACTGTAGTCGTATTCTTTTGTGTGTCCTTGTAAATGAACGATAAATGCTATGCACACCGTATTCTATAGCTTATTGTACTGCACCTGACGGTTCAGTATAAATTTCAGTATGGTGTAACATCATAAAAATATACTGCAAACTATTTTTCCCCATAGACCATAATGTATCGGGATTTTTTGACTGCCCTGTCTATGATCTGTAGAATTTATACACATCAAGTAATATGCAAAAAAGCGCCTTATCAGAATAAACTATTACCGTACATTGTTATATTATATATATTTTTTAGATTAAGATAAATTTGACTTTTTTAGAGTTTATAATTTAAATTCAGAATAATAACTTGCAGTAAAATAATCGTGAAAATAATATTTCATCGTTTAAAATGCACCAGCTGGAAAGACCAAGCAATGCTCGGTTAAAATTAGCTTTCTTTTCAATTCGATACAACAATAAATTCTCTGTACAGGATATATATCAGTATATATATCAGTTCTATGTACACTAATTGGTTGAATTCTCTTTTTGAGAACGTTCTATTGACTCTGATTGGTAGAGTCATGTGTCTCGGCTTCTATTGGGAATTTCTAGAAAATTCCTTTAGATTCTTAAAGCCAATTTTTTCGCCAAATGTCGTGAAAATGTTGCAAAATTTTTCCAAGCTTGGCGACATTCTTTCATTTAGTGCCAAACATCTGTTGAGAAAGTTCTATGAGCCTTTATTGGTTGAATTATGTTTTCTAGAACGTGCTATGGACTTTGATTGGTTGAATCATGTATCTCGGTTCCTATTAGAAATTACTAGAAAATTCCTTCAGACTCTAAAAGCCAATTTTTTAGCCAAATATCGCCAAATTTGGCGACATTCTTTCCTTTGGTCACAAGCATGTGTTTTGGCATTTATAATCTTAAAAGTCGATTTTCCCGCCAAATGTCGCCAATGTCGCCATCATTTCACCACATATCGCCAAATCTGGCGAGATGTTACTAACGTTATGACTTCGCTTACTGCCAACTGTTTAACAGCTTAATAACTGCCTCAACCTTCATTCCCATTGAAATGCATCGACCCGTATTAACCCCAAAATAACCCACTAATTGAATTTTCTCCAACACGTGACCTAGCCCAATGGTCTTCTGGTACCCAAAAACAGTAGGATACAAAATTTCGACAAAATCATTAGACCCGATATTAAAATAAAATTTGCATATGTACACACAAACAAGATTTGCTCGTATTATAATATATGATAGGCAATCAAAGCATACTCAGATTAAGATCTTAACACGAAAATAAACATAAAAGAAAATATTAATTATCTACGTTAAAAGAGAAATTCCCAGAATTAACTTCAGAGAAATTTAAAAAAAAAAATGTATAATAAATTTGAAACCTTTTTTCGCTGAAAAACTTTAAAGAGAAGACTTGAATCTATACAATAACCTTGCAATGAAATATAAGTACAAAATTATCTACTGTATAAATTTTGCGATAAAAGTGCTTTTTATTAAACAGGTTTTATATTCTGTGCATGATTCAAACTATTACAAGAAAGTCCCATGAGTTTTAAGTATTAATCATTTTGCTTTAGTTATCGAATGCCTTCGTTTTCTTCAAAAGAACGTATTTTAAAATCTCAAGAAATAATCAGGCTTTTAATGAGGTAGATACTGAAGTCACTTAAAATTATATTAAAATTCATATTCAGATATCATTACTGAATAAGAAGCTCAACATTTTCATCTAAATAAATTCTTTACATGTACAGATTTGTTTAAACATCAACTTAGAACTAAAACAGTAAGATTTTCAGTTTTAATATTCTAGCCCATATTTATCAGGTGTGAAAATAATTTTCGGTTACGAGGAAAAAATATTTTCAAAATTTATATTTTTTATTGAATATTTTAAAGTGCATTTAAGTATATTTTATTCATAAAGAATTCTATTAGTAATATGTTTTTTTATTATACTTTTAATAATTAGTTTTTTTAGATTGCCCACACTGTAATAAATTTTGGTCAAAAATTACGGAACATATACTGGCAACTTTGTGACCGGTATATATGCCGTAATTTAACTGAACGGTATATGTAACGTAAAATATTTAAAGTATATG
Organism: Maratus michaelseni; assembly: GCA_963931845.1. NCBI lineage: Eukaryota > Metazoa > Arthropoda > Arachnida > Araneae > Salticidae > Maratus > Maratus michaelseni. The sequence goes on from OZ007587.1 coordinate 414,421,814, forward strand.
TACCGGCTGCCCTCCCCCCTCTCCTCAGGCCTGCACGCATTACGTAACAAGAGCAAGAGCATCACTTCAGGGGTTGCTGTACACCGAGGCGGGGCTACCAGCTTTTTCCTTACTCAAAAATAATTATTTTACGGTATAAATAGCAATTTTTTACCGAAAAACAATCACTTTACGGTATAAATACCGTTTATAATTGAAATGGCACATACACGGTTTTTTACGCTTAATATACCTTAGAAGTACGGTACTCATACCGTAAAGAGTGAAAACGGTACAAGTACCGTTAATTTACGGTACATCTACTGAAATTACGAAAATATTTTACAGTGGAGTAACAACACCAAAAATGAGCTTGTATCAAAAATATAAAATATTCATTCTAATAAAGTTTTGAAATTTGTTAAAAGCGGTGCTTTTGTAGCCGAAGAAATTGCCAAATATTTCGCTATTTATAGCAGCATTTTTGATTTTGAGAATATGAGTAGTTTAAACGCGTAAATCGATTACATGACTGTAAAATTTTCGTTTTACTGATAATATTTTACTTATTTATTTATTTATTTATTCTTTAAAAATACTTTCATTATGTGGCATTAGTCGGAAATAAACACTGAACTATTTATATTGTTTCAGGTGCAAACAGGTTAATTTTTTCATCAGGTTGCACGCGATAGCGACAGTTTAAAAAAATACGTTTGAAGGTGTTTTTTGTTTGTTTCTAAAAATGGAATAATTAAAAAAACCTTTCTGCCATGTACCGACAGGAAAATTTAGCATCCCTATTCCATTTTTTTAAGAATCCAGCTAATTTTACTAGAGCAGATTAAGCTAAAATACATGGAACCCCTTTAGAAAAGATTCTATGTTTTCGTAAATATTGGAAAATTTATGGGCATTTAAAAACATTAGCCATGTTTTGCCAAGTTAGCTTCATTTACGGTGACGAATTTTTGTTTTGAAACTGCTATATCTCAACCTTTTTTTTAAGATAGAGACAAACAAAAAATGCTCAGAAATTCTTGTATCAATTCCCAATATTTAAAAGGAAAAAACTTTTTGAATTTCTAATGGTTTTGTACATCTTTTTGAATTTTGAATTTTCAAGTGGACGCCATTTTGAAACACGTCCTTTGGATAAAGTTGGCCAACGAACTCTGTCACTAGCTTGGTAATTCCTGTACACATGCTCAGTCACATCCAATCGGTTCATACATACGAGTGCTACAACATGACAAAAATCATACTGTTTCAAAATGTCAGCCAACCAAGAATTTCATCCTGCTATATCTCAGCAATTTTTTTAAGACAGAGGCAAAATTAAAAAATGCCCTGAAATCCTTATATTAATGTCAATCATTTAATAGAAAAGTTTTGAATTTCTAATTATTTTGTATACCTTTTTTAATTTATTTTTTTTTTCCTTTTTGTTCTACAAGCCACCATTTTGAAACAAGATGGCGGATGAGCTAGCCAACAAACTCGGTTGAGATCTATGTAAGTCGAGGACACATGTACCGTTCAGTCTCATCCATATCGCTTCATAAATACGAGTTCTACAGCATGACAAAAATCAGATTGCTTCCAAATGTAAGTCATTATAGAATTTCAAAATTTCAGCCATTGTTTTTGATAGAATAAAAAAATTATTGCTCCGGAATCCTTGTATTAAGACTGAATATTTGACGGAGAAAACATTGTGAATTTCTAAGTATTTGGTACATCTTTTTGAATTTGAATTTTTTCAATTTTCTTCGTCAGGCCACCATTATCGAACAAGATGGCGGATGAAACTGGCGAATGGTCAATACTTTGGTATGTCTTGTACACATGCTCCTTTTTAGGAAAATGTTAAAATGAAGTAAAATTTTTGATAAAATGCTAAAACCTTATTTATTTACGCCATTAGAAATTTTTAAACGTTTCTAATAACTATTAGATAAAATAAATATCACTATTTTTTGAATATTTCAGGAAACTGAACTACTTAGTATTCTAGTTAGTTTCTTTGGCAGTGTTGATACACATCTTCTAAATATACATATATTTAAGCCCTATTTAAAAAAAAATTTATTATTTTTATTTTTTATTCTTCTTTCTTGTAAAGGCCGCATGAAAAAAGGATTGTCTTTTTTAAAGATAATTTTACTCGTCGGTTTTTTTTTTTTTTTTTTTTACTGCGGAATGTTCGAGAATCACTCGCTGTTTGGGAAAGAACAATATTGAATTAATCTGATAGACGTGCCTCTTCATCTAAATGGTCTTAATATAATTATAATGTAACTACTTGCATTCGCTAAAACTAAGTATAATAACATTAAGAAACTTGTAAAGAGAACCCTCAGTTATTTTTCATCCACATTAAAAGTAATTAATATAAATGTTGAACCAATAGGTGCCGAATGAATAGTCACATTATGGACTTGACTTTTCATTTTCTTTTTTTCTTTTTTCTTTTTTTTTTTGGTATATTTTTCCTCTTGAATGCTGAAAAGCATTAAAACTATCGAATGAATATCATATCGTTTAACGCTCAATATAATACAATCTATTTGATTGTATTTGGATTGGATTTTGATTATGACTGTGTACTTGTGGTTCACATCTGCTCCTCCTACACTATTATAAATTAACTGACGAAATAGAAAAAACATTTTTTATTCGCAAGGGCAACGGGATGATGTAGTAAATTTCAAAATTACAAACTATTTTAAATTAGTTTGAGAATTAATATTATTTTAATTTCATTAATTATCTTTTTGGAAAATGAAACCGTAGAATTATACAGCACATGTGTAAATAAAGCATGCAAATTGTTTTAGAAAATTTAAAACTTGTTCGAGAAGTATAATTTCAAAATGTACTTAGATTTTTCAATTTTTCGTTTTTTACTTGAATGAATCATTTTTCTTCATAAAACCATTTAATAATATGTCAAAAAGTCATTATAAAAACAGAAAAAAATAAAAAGATAGTGAAACCCCTCTAGTCAGTTAAAAAACAATTCCAGGAAAATGTGTAAATATTATTTAACATTTTCTAAGGAACCAATTTGTACTTTGGTATACACTTTTGAATGATTTTTTTTTTAATCTAGGCAGTTGGAACTTTCTATGAATTGAAGAAATCTCGTTTTTGTTTAATACGAATCCTTTAAAAAGTGAGTAAATCTGAACAAACCAAATTTTGCATTCGTTAATAGTTTGGAGAATTTGTTTATTTACTCCAATATCTCAAACACAATGATTAAATCTTTCTTAAAATTTTCTAGTAATGCTATTTTTACAACATTAGCTATATACTTTTTTATGAAAACATTGAAATCTATGGAATTTGGACATTATATCCTTGCATACAAAACCTGTATTTTAATCTGAATTCTAAAAAATAGAGTGTATCTGACACAGGCCAATTTTTGTATTCGCTACTTTTTCAGGAAATTTGTTTATTTACTCCTAAAATTCCAAACATTTATGCGTAAATTTATTTTAAAGATTTCTAAGATTGCAATTTTTACAACTTTATGTATGCAGGTTTTTATAACAACTTTTAAATCGAGGGAGTTGGAACTTCATATGCTTGTAAAGAAAACTGTTTTAAACCTAAATTCTGAAATCCAGAGTAAACCTGACACAGGCTACATTTTTGTATTCGGTATTTTTTCAGAGAATTTTTTAATTTACTTCTAAAATTACAAACATAAATGTGTAAATTATTTAAACCTTATATAAGAATGCATTTTTTACAATTTTGGGTACACATTTTTTTTTTATGGGAACATTTATATATAGCTTGTTTAAATCCTTTTCAGTTTAAAAGTGCAGAAGATGTGCTTCATGTATAGGGAAGAAATAAAAGCAGGAATTATGAATGTAAGTATTATTAAACATAAAATGTAATGAATTATACTTTTGTTATTTTTGTGATTTAATGGATATTTCAGTACATTATATTAAAATTCATTTTCTTTAAAGAAAATAATAAAAAATGCTTTGACTTTTTGTTAAAATATATATTTTACGCAAGAATGTATGATTTTAAGAAGTTATTTTCAATATTTTCTAAGAGAAGGATATAATGACTGACTAATAGTCACAGACATTTAGACAAAAGTATATTATTAGTGTTAAACAGTTAAACTAAATATAATTGTTTTTAAAGAAAGTATTTTTAATGTTACGTATAAACTGAAATACATTTATTTTACGCGAGAAAAAAATTTCTTGTTTTTATCTTTGTAAGTAAATTAATTTATTATAAACATCATTCTTAACTTGCTGTTCTGCACATTTACCTTAATTTTTTGGACAAATTTTTAAAATTTCTGTACTGATGAAATAAAACAAACTAGCATATACTTTGTTTCTGTTTTTATTATTAAAGTAAGATGATTTATATATTGATATATTAATATATATGATATTTTTTATATACATGATATTGATTAATATATAGCGTAAAAACTAATTGAGTGTATTTTATATTTTCTTATTGAAGCATGTTTTTCAAATAAAATACTTTATGATAAACAATTTTATACTGACCTAATACCCACGTAAGATATAACGAAAAAGAGTTTAATTTCAAAATAGAAAAAGCCCTTCAACCGATCATACACAGATCAATGCACTGATCAATGTAATTGATGTATCGAAAAGTGCTGAATATTTTTTATTGCGTATAAAAATGATGACACTAATATGTCTTCTCTTTAAGAAGAAAAGAAGATTATGATACGTTCAGGAATGCAATAAATAAAAGTAGCATAGTAGTTTCATGTAAAGGAATTCTTGTTTGTGAATTAAGAGAATTTTAGTACTACTATTTTATTTTTTAATTACTATATTTATAGTTAATATAGGAATAAGAAATTATTAAAGAACATAAGAGTCATTCATACAGAAAAGTACTTTTTCAATGCTGAAGAAATTACATAAACTAACTGATACTTCTTTTCAATTTTATTTTATTAGAGTAAGATAATGTATCGCAGTTTATTATATAGCGTAAAAATTAATTGAATGTTTAATATGCTTTCTTTTTGAAGTATTTTTCTCATATAAAATACATTATGATAAACAATTGTAGGCTGATCTAATACACAGTAAAATATCTCGAAAAAGAGTTTAATTTCACAAATAAAAAAGTCCCTTGAACCGATACTGATCAATGCAATTGATGTATCGAGAAAGTTCTGAATGTTATTTATCGCGATAAAATGATGACTCTAATGTGTCTTCTCTTTTTAAAAAAAGTAGATTATGATATGTTCTTGAATTCAATAAATAAATGTAACACAGTAGTTTCAGGTAAAGGAATTCTTGTTTGTGAATTAAGAGAATTTCAGTACAATAATTTTATTTTTTAATTACTATATTTATAGTTAATATAGGAATAAGAAATTATCAAAAACATAAGGGTCATTCATACAGAAAAGTACTTTTTAAATGATGAAGAAATTACATAAACTGATACTTTGTTTCACTTTTTTAGGTGCGTTCGTAATTATATAAATACGTAGCACCTATAGTCGTCGTTTGGTCCGTCCGTCTGTCCGTCCGTCTGTCTGTCTGTCTGTCCGTCTGTCTGTCCGTCCGTCTGTTTGTCTGTCCGCATATAACAACGCAAAAACTACCTAACCAAATGATTTGCAATTTAAAATATATTATCTTTGCAGAATTTTGTCGAGACATTTCAAATTTTATTAAAATCGAATCAAAACTTTAGGAGATATTAATAAAAATATTTATTAAGAAATTTGATTTTTTTTTTAATCGGTGCTTTTTTGTTATAGGAGATTCCGATGGATGTTAAATCGTCAAGCGACCGAGATACTTATTTTATTACAGAAATTAATCTGCAGACGATATAATTCATTTCACAGAATTAAAAATCATCAAGATCTGAATATTTATATAACTAGCTGATACATATATATCTGAATATTTATATAACTAGTTAAGATATTTGTATGAACAGTGTCATAAAATATATACTTAACTAGCTGTTTAACCCGTTCTACGCACGGGATATCATGAATTTAATTCTAAAACGTGCGTACGAACGCACCTCGTTTGTAACGTTTGACGTACAATTTCCAACTTGTTTTAAATTAGAGTAAGATAATTTATCGCAATTTATTATATAGCGTAAAAATTAATTGAATGTATAATATGTTTTCTTACTGATGTATTTTTCTCATATAAAATACATTATGATAAACAATTGTAAGCTTATCTAATACCCAGTAAAGTCTCTTGGAAAAGAGTTTAATTTCAAAAATAGAAAAGGCCCTTCAACCGATACTGATCATCGAAATTGATATATATAAAAGTGCTGAATGTTTTTTTATCGCGTAAAAATTAAATATGTGATAAAAGGCTTTTCAATTAAAAAGAAGATTGTGATATGTTCATGAATGCAATAAATAAAAGTAACACAGTAGTTTCAGGTAAAAGAATTCTTGTTTGTAAATTAAAGGAATTTCAGTACAATGATTTTAGTTTTTCTAATTACTCTATTTATAGTTATCATAGGAGTAGGAAGTTATCATATAACATAAGGATCATTCACCCAGAAAAATACATTTTCAATGCTGAAGAAATTAAACAAACTAACTGATACTTTGCTTCACTTTTTTTTTTTTAAATTTGAGTAAGATAAATTATCGCAGCATATTACATAGCGTAAAAATTAATTGAGTGTAATGTTATGGCTTTCTGACTGAAATATTTTTCTCATATAAAATACATTATGATAAACAACTTTAGGCTGATATAATACCTAGGTAAGATATCTAGATAAAGAATTTAATTCCAAAAATAGTAAAATCTATTTAACCGGTCATAGACTGATTAACGCTGATACAAAATTTCCTCTTAGCTTGAAGTGCCACATCCTGAATGTTTGAATGACTAAGTGAAATGCAAGTTTGATTTCCTAGAAAAAAATTGTTAAACGCCTAGTTGAATTTTTTTTTCAAGAACAAAACAATATCCTTAACAGATTTAAAACATTCAGGTCACTTATTTTTATTTCTTAGGACATTTAAAGATTGTATTAATTTGTAGTAATCAGTTTTCTCAACAGGAAAATCGGTTTGTTGCTATTAAACATTTCATGCTCAATTAAATATTTTTAGCGGTGTAATCGAATTGATACATGCAATAGTTACAAAATAATATTAATTTTAATGTTAATGTTGTTAATTTATGGTGTTTGTCTGTAAACCATGTTTGCTGAACAGGAAAATTTTACTTGAGAATTCATAGCATACGAAAAATTTATATTCCCAAAAGCCGATTATAAAAGCCGACACTTGTTAAAGCCAACAATATAAAAAATGATTAATAAATAAAAAAAAAATACTTGGCAAGTTTCAAAAATCAGTGGCAACAAGAGAAATTTTGTTTTTATAAATGTCTATTTAAATCTTGAAAATGCATTAGTTGATAAGGTTTCTAAAGATAAATAACCCTTTTCGGAATGGTGGGTAATTCAGAAAAGGTTACCGTATAATTTCCGTTCTAGGTTATGTTATATTTTCCTACGTTAAGAAGCATGAGTGTTTATTTATTTATTTATTTATTTTTTGACGTGCAGTTATTTTCATGTTACGTTTTCTTTTTTTAAATGCATGAATTATTATTGTTTGCACAAAGTAAACTTTTCTCGAATAATTACGAGACTTTTATATAATTGTTTCATTCATTTTATATCATTAGATCTTTAAAGCAGTAAATTTCGTCTCAAGATAACTTTAATTAAATGCATATTTATTACTCCCACTTTAGTTAAATTGCTTTGAAAATCATTTAAAAAGTTTGTTGGTTTTAAATTATCACATAAAATTTAAATACATAAGGATAATTAAGTTAAGTGGAAAGTCCTTATATATGCTTTCTATAATTTCAGCGGCAATTAAGAGCATTTTAAATTTTCATTCAATTTTCGCCGCTTTTAAAGTGTTTTTTTCTTTTTCGCTCATTTTAAAAATTTGCAGCCTACTTTGAAATGCCAATCATACAATTATTAAACTATATTCACAGTTTGAAATTCATTGGAAGTAGCCGAACATTTCCGCTTTCAATAATACTACTGTACATGCACATTTCTCATTATACAGATAATTTAACTAAATATGACATTTCAAAGAAATAGATTTGGTGTGATGCCGTATGAGTGCATTATTTAATTATTTATTTAGATCAATATCTCAATTTATTTGTTGGATATAATCGTTTATGTTTTATAAGACTGTCACATAACGTTTAAAATCACTAATACATACATATATATATATATATATATATATATAATTTTCGAATAAATTTAAAATATTAGCTTGACAAATTGCAAAAAAATACAAACGTTTCATTATTTACAAAATATAATATAGCCACAAACAAAAATATACAATAAACTCATCGTAGTTGAACATGATTCCGAAAAGCTTTCTTTATTATTAAAAATCTCAGAAACCAACATGTTTTATGACAAAATTTAAATGCATTTGTAAGATTAAGTCCTTATATATGTTTAATTTAATTTCAACGGAAAATAAGAGCATTTCACATTTTAATTAAATTTTCGTCTCTTTTAAAGTGTCTTTTTTTTCGCCCATTTAAAAAATTTGCAGTCGCCTTTGAAATGTCAACCATACAATTATTAAACTATTTTCACAGTTTGAAATTCATTGGAAGTAACCGAACATTTCTGCCTTCAATAATGATACTGTACATGCAACAGTTTTCATTATACAGTTAATTTAACAAAATATGACATTTCAAAGAAATAGATTGGGTGACATGTCGTATGAGTGCATTATATATTAATTTATTTATATCAATATTTCAGTTTATTTGTTGGATGTAATTGTTTATGTTTTATAAGACGGTCATGACCCTGTATTTCATCCAAATTTCACTTCAAAGATGTATTTTAATTGGAAATTTGACGTTTAATCAGATGCAGTAAACCGCTAGTTAATAGGATTATTATTTTTGGAGTTATAAGGATGTTTCTTTCAAGCAATTCAGTAATCGAGCCTTTAAAGGTTATGACGTCATCAAGCCACGATTTTATTTGAATTGCAATGCATTTTATAAGTAGTTTACACATTTTTATATTAATATTTTAAGTATTACGGTGGCCCCAAACGACTATTTTCATAGTGCAATCGGTTTCTCGGAGTATACTTTTTTCGGATGCATTCAATTCTCAAGTAAAAATTTCCTAGTCCAGTTCAACAAACACGTTTTACAGACAAATACCGTAAATTAACAACATTAACATTAACATTAACATTAAGGTTATTATTTTTTTTTACTCTTGCATTTATCAATTCAATTACACAGGTTAGAAATGAAATCAAATTTAAAATGCTCTTATTTGCTGTTAAAATTAAAGAAAGCATATTATAAGGACTTTCACTTAACTTAATTAGCCTTATGGATTTAAATTTTAGATCATAAGGAAAAGTGATAATTTTTTTTTTATGTTTTTCAAAGCAATCGAACTAATGTGGAAATAATAAAATATACATTTAATTAAAGTTATCTTGAGACAAAAATTACCACTTTAAAGATCTAATAATATAAAAAGAATAAAACAATTAATATAAAAGTCTCGTAATTATTTGAGAAAAGTGTACTTTTCAATAATTTGAATTGAGAAAAGCGAAATATAGAAATTGTAGAATTAATAATAATAAGAGCATTTTAACTTTTAATTCAATTTTCGTCGCTTTGAAAGTGTGTTTTATTTTTCTCTCATTTAAAAAATTTGCAATCTCGTATGGAATGCCAATCATACAATTATTAAACTATATTCATATTTTGAAATTCATTTGAAGCACCGAACATTTACTTCTTCAATAATATAATACTATTTTACATTTCTCATTTTAGATGTAATTTAACTAAATATGACATTTTAAGGAAATAGATTTGGTGTGATGTCGTGTGAGTGCATTAAGTAAATATATATTTATTTGCATAAATATATCAGTTTATGTGTTGATGTAATCATTTATGTTTTATTAGACTGTCACATATTATTTTAAATCAATATTCATTTTTTTCGAATATATTTAAATTATTAACTTGATAGTTATTTTCATATTATGGTTACCTATATTAAATATATGTTTTATTTTTGTTTGTACGAAAAGAAAAGTATAATGTAGTATGAAAATTATAATTATTACGTATTTTGAGTCTGTGTGATAACTTTTAAAATTAATACAAAAATATGCAAGGTCTATAGTTCTCTTTTCTCCATTTGTAATATTAAAAAGTAAACTTTTCTCAAACAATTACGAGACTTTTATCTGTTTTATTCTATTTATATGATTAGATATTTAAAGCAGTAATTTTCGTAATACCAATAATCTACCCTATTAAAATCCGTGCGGGTAACCTCAAAAACTCTGTAAAAACAAAATCTATGTAACCTCAAAAACTCGGAAAACACAGGCTCAGGGCTACAAAATTTGGCACACGGGTTGCTGGTAGGGGTCCCATGAACGATTGGGGCAAAAAAATCGAAATTTTTAAATAGACGTTTTCTTATGTTTTTGACGAATTTTTCTTTTTTTTATGTTCAAACCGTAATTCCTGGAGTTCTAACCAGGTCTAAATATTTACTGCAATGTGAGATATACATTTTACGTTCGCCACGCCTCAATACTAAGAAGCTGTAGCGGGTATTACGGTAATTATTTTACCTTGCATGCAAATAATTAGAGATTATTTAATAGCGCTTAATTATTACCTTTTTTAAAAAAAATAAAGAAAAAGATTTTATCACAACTATCAACAAAACTTTTGATTCTACTTATTCCCTTATTCCAAATATATCGATCTATCGTCTGCTGCCATAGCAACATGATAAATTAAATTTCATTAAAAAAATGCACAGTAGTAGAAAAATATGTTTCTACATATTACATAGATACATTTGGTTGTACTGATTTTTTTTTTAAATTTTGGTTTTAGAAGTAAATTCTTGAATTCCCGTGCGTAGAATGGGTTAAACAGGACGTAATACCAATATTATTAAACTATAATCACTTTTTGAAATTCATGTGAAGTAACCGTACATTAACGTCTTCGATAATTCTACATAGTGCAATAATTCTACATAGTATACGATAATGCCTACTGTACATGTACATTTGTCATTATACAGGTAATTTAACTAAATATGACATTTTAAGGAAATTTTAAATTTTCTTTACTGCCACGGATTTTTAGAAACGTTTCCGAGTAGTTTTTTTTAATACTTTGCTAATCAGATTTTTTATAGTACATTAATCGTTTTTTCGGATGCAATCAATTCTCAAGTAGAAATTTTCTGGTTTAACAAACACGTGTGGTATCGTGGTCACATACATATAATTAAACATATTAGTTCGCATTAAACGTTTTATTTTAAAACAAAAATTATAAAATAACATGATAGTGAAAATTTAGATGATATTACAAGACATTTTTGTACATCTCAGTAAAACCCCAAAACAAGGTCCGACTCTCCAGAACTCAAATATCAGTCTGCCTGTTCATGGCGAAAAACTCTCTGTCTTCCACTCTGCATAATCCTTCAATCTTACTTGATTGACCCACCCCTTTTTGTCACAGAGTTCTTCGAAATTACTTTCTTTAGTCATGCTATTCATACGAATACCTTGCCGACACATTTTAAACTCCTTCAGATAATCTGCTTATAGATAAAGTTCACACACATTTAGCAAGGCTATACAAAGTATGAAAGTTTTTCTTTCTTACTTGAAATGAACAAAATATTTCTTCTCTCTAGGATAATCCTCTTACAATAGGTACCAATCAAGAACCATCACACCACTTTATTCTGGTATTATTATAATCCTATCAGAATTAATTACGCTGGTGGCCCCCAAACCCTCACACACGTTTTACAGACAAACAACATAAATTAAAAACATTAACATTAATATTAACATTATCAATACCATTAACATTACTATTATTTATTTTTTTACTCTTGCATTCAAAAATTTAATTAAACAGCTAAAAAGTTAAATAAAATTTAAAATGCAATTATTTGTTGTTGTTGTTGTTAAAGAAAGCATACATAAGGACATTCCACTTAACTTATTTATCTTCATGTATTGAATTTTTAAATCATAAGGAAAAATGAAGAAAAAAATCTAAATGATTTTGAAAGCAATTGAACTAATGAGGAAATAATAAATTTACATTTAATTAAAGTTATCTTGAGACGAAAATTACAGCTTTAGAAGATCTAATGATATAAAAAGACTAAAACAATCATATAAAGTGTTGTAATTAATTGAGAAACGAGTACGTTTTAATAATATGAACTGAGAAAAAAGAACTATATAAATTGTAGAATAATTAAAAATAAGAGCATTTTAAATTTTAATTCAATTTTCGTCGCTTTTAGAGTGTATTTTCTTTTTCGCTAATTTTAAAAGTTTGTAGTGTCGTTTAAAATGCCAATCATACAATTACTACACAATATTCACAGTTTGAAATTCATTCGAAGCAACCGAACATTTCCGTCTTTCAGAATGCTACTCTACATTTCTCGTTATATAGATAATTTATCTAAATATGACATTTCAAGGAAATAAATTTGGTGCGATGTTGTGTGAGTGCATTAAGTATTTATTTATTTATATCAATATCTCCTTTTATGTGTTGGATGTAATCGTTTATGTTTTATAAGAATGTCACATATTATTTTAAATCATTATTATTTTTTTCGAATATATTTAAAATACATTATATTAATTAATTTTTTGGCAGAACTGAAATTAAGCTGTAAATTAATGGAATACAAAGGATATGAATTATCTCTTTACTACACAGCGTTGAATCAATCGAGTGAAAAAATATCCAGACTGGGGATCGATCCCGGATCCCTTGGTATAGCGCACTAAGTGCTTTACCATTTAAGCCATCCGGACGATATCCAGTCTTGCATTTTCCAATCTTGCATGGCTAGGCTACAAACTCGCAGCAGAGAATCTGAGTGAGAGAATGCTAGACTGGATGTCGTCCGGATGGCTTAAATGTTAAAGCACTTGAAGCGCTATACCAAGGGATCCGGGATCGATCCCCGGTCTGGACATTTTTACACTCTTTTGGTTGTATGCTGTTTAGTAAAGTGATAATTAACATCCTTTGTATTTCATTAATTTACAGCGTAATTTCAGCTCTGCTGAAAAAATAATTAGTACATAAATATTCACCGATACTGAGTTTAATTTGTCTCATGTATGCCACTGGAATTGTGCTCATGATTGACGTTCCATCTTGTGCTGCGAGTTTTTAGCTTAGCCATGTAAGAGTGAGAGAATGCTAGACTGGATGTCGTCCGGATGGCTTAAATGGTAAAGCACTTGGTGCGCTATACCAAGGGATACGGAATCAATCCCCGGTCTGGATATATTTTTTTTTACTCTATTGGTTGTACGCTGTTTAGTAAAGTGATAATTGACATCCTTTGTATTTCATTAATTTAAAGCTTAATTTCAGCTCGGCGGAAATATTAATTATTACATAAATATTTACAGGTAATGGGTTTAATTTGTCTCATGTATTCCACTGGAGTTGTGCTCATGATTGACGTTTCATTTTGTGCTGCGAGTTTGTAGTCTAGTCATATAAGAGTGAGAAGAGTTAGTGAATGATAGACTGGATGCATTCATGATTGACATTCAATCTTTTGTTGAGAGTTTGTAGCCTAGCCTTATAAGAGTGAGAGAATGATAGACTGGATGTCGTTCGGATGGCTTAAATGGTAAAACACATGGTGCGCTATACCAAGGGATCCGGGATCGATCCCCGGTCTTAACATTGTTTCACTCTGTTGGTTGTACGCTGTTTGGTAAAGTGATAATTCCTTTGTATTTCTTTAAAATATCAGCTTGATACATTGCAAATAAAATATAAACGTTTCTTAATCTACAAAAATATAATATACCCACAAGCGAAAATACACAATAACATCATCCGAGTTTCCCATGAATCCGAGAAGCTTTCTTTCTCATTAAAAACTTCAGAAACCAACATGCTTCCAAGACTTAAAGGAGCATTTATAAAATTAATATTTCTTTTGCTGTCAGTGATTTTCGGACACGTTTTAGAGTAGTTTGTATAGTATTTAAACCAATTTTTACAAAACGGAATATCTATTTTCAGGATGCTATCAATTCTGAATGAAACATCTTACCTGTGTAACTAAATTTATACATACAAGAGCAACATAATACTACCGATTTTAATATTAATTATTATGCTGTTAAATAATCATGATTCTCTGAAAAACATGCTTAATAAACATGAAAATGTTCACTCGATAATTGATAGCAACTGAAAAACCTATATTCCTTGTTGGTAAAGCTAAAATTATTACACTATAAAAACTACTCGAAAAAAATTCGGAAAATTCTAGGAAAGCAGAGGGAACTTTGTTGTGTTAAATGCTTCATTAAAAAAAGAGGGTGGCATTGCCTTGCCACCTTCTTTACTTCGGAACGGCTGCTGTTATATTCATAAAAGTGGTGTCTAGGTATAGTAAAATGGCCATGCGCTACTGAATGAAACCGCCTAGGTGGAAAACTTGGTGGAAAACTGCTAAAGTTAGCATTCCTATCTCGAAAATGGAAAAATATAGGGAAAAAAAGTGATTTACAAAGTTGTAGAGCATCATCGATTTACTACGAAAAGACACCTTGTGGGCATTAATGCGAAGAATAGAACGGTGAAAACGCGCATTTGTTTTTTTGTGATTTCCTACACTGCGACGTCACGAAACTTAAACGGAAGGATAAATGATTATTTTTCGGACAAAACACGACACCGCAATGTGGCACAGTGGTATTGCTTGTGATTCCCAATCAAAATGACGCATTACGGACGCTTGTGCCAACTTGTCACCCTGTATGCTCCAACGTGTGCAACGTGAAATTCAAACAAGGTTTCCAAATGTGCATTGCAGCTGACGGTGAGAAGTTTGAACATCTCAAATAAACATATATTGTTATAACTAGTTGTTTTTTTCTATCTAAGATCGTTTTGTCACATCACAGTGCAGGAAATCACGAAAAAACAAATGTCTATTTTAATCTTCTACTAGTCGCATTAATGTCCACAATGTGTCTTTTCGTACTAAATTGATGATGCTTAACAACTTTGTAAATCATTTTTTCCCCTAGCTCTTTCTGTTTTCGAGATAGGAATGTTAATTCCGCAGTTATCCACCAGGTGGCGCCGTAGGCGGTTTCATTCAGTAGCGCATGGCCACTTTACTATACCTAGACACCACGTTTATGAATATAGCAGCAGTCGTTCCGAAGTTAGAGGGTGGCAAGGGACTTTAGTGGGTATACTGTATATAAGTGACGAAAAAGGCTCTTCCTCTTTATTCATTATTTTTTAAAGATCTATTTACATTTGAAATTATTAACAATTTGGTTAATGGCCTCTACAGTAGACATTTTTGTTTTTTATTGATTTAAAATATCTATAACATAAATCAAAAATATTAGACAAGATTTTCATTTTTTCAAGTTACTTATTTAATTAAGTTATGAAAAATTGCAAAATGTATATTTTAAAATGGCGAATACGTTTTTACTTGTTTGTACTTAACAGAATAATAAACACTATATATGCAAAATTTATTAATCAAAGTTCCTGAAATATCAGGTCATCGGAAAGTATGCTATAATTAATAAATTTCTTTTGACAGTTTTAAAAAACTGTTATTTTTGTAAAATGTCTGCATTGTTTTTTCTCTGAGTGCTTGTTATTATAAAAGAGTGAAACAATTAATCTCCAATACAATGTGATTGAGGATTAAACCTTACAACGTTGACACCAAATAACATTTGCATCTCAGTGTTGTTCTTTGAACGTAATATCATTACATTTTCCAGAGAGAAAAAAATAATATGTTGAAAATATAATTTTTATATCTTCCTCATTATTAAAGTTTTGACAAAAAATTCCGTTTTATCTTGGAGTTCGGTGCTTTACGTTTTGTCTAAATAATTGAGACTATAGTTTCTTTAAGAAAAATGTAAAACGTCAAATTATCTCAATTTAAAGGCACATTATAAAAATTTGAAACAGTTTTTCTGAAATATTTACCAGACATTTATTTCTTTTAAATGCTAAAAGGTGAAAATTAACAATATAATATACAGTAAAATAACTTTTATTAGGTTGTTGACATGTTTCGGCTCAATCCGAACCATTTTCAAAAACAAATGAGAATATTCTATAATTACATGGGCTTTGAAGTTATTATTTGAAATGCTATCCTTTTAATTTTCATGTACTTTTTTAAAATTACGCACATTACGTTTTACTTTTACTTGGTTGTTTATTTTATAACTAGCTAACCGCCCGGCGTTGCCCGGGCCCAAGATAATAACAATCTCAGTGCAATGCGTTAACCCCTTCCCTCCCCATACCGCAAATATAACGAATAATTTGTTCAAGAAAACCACCTTCACCTACATTAAGGCGATCATTAAAAAAATAATTAATTTTTTCTGATAGAAAGAACATAACGAAGACGCTACGCTAAAGTAGCCGGCAGATGACAACATTTCTCATCCTCAATTTCAGATCTACATCTTAATTAGTTATCTAAATTTTTGTTCATTAGTAAAAATTGGCAATTGTTTCCTTTCATTTTCGCAAACATTCATTTCCTTTCATTTTGGAGGGATCGGCCAGAGAAACAGAACTCTATGTAGTTCAGTTTTTAATGAAAGCAGATCCCTGTCTGAAATTTCTCGGATTTTTTTCCCTGGCGCCAGCAGATTTTTAGCAGTTTTTTGCATAAATTAAGAAAACTTACCAGCCGAATTTTTCAAAAATTGCATAGACGGATCCAGAATTTTATTTTACATATGCTCAGAAATTTTCAAATTGATAGCTTAATTAGTTTTCTTAAAATTCGCTAATTAGTAAAATAATTTCGAATTCGTTCATTTCGGCTTGGAAATCCACAACAACAGTTCTTTTCTTTAGCCATTTTCATTTAAAAGATGGCATTTTCGATGCGATGTTTAATGATATTCTGATTAATATCTAGAGTAATTATCAAAATATTAAATTTCTGAGACTCAGGTGCACATGGTCAGACCTTGGACTATCCACACCTAAATTTCCAGACTTCTAGGTGGGCTAGATTTTGCTAGCCATCGCCAACAGACACACATACACACACACACACAGACAGACACACACACACAGAGCGAAACTTTATTTTATTAGTATAGATTATTTTTCAAAATTAAGAAATGTCTGTCTTTTTTACACTGTGGTGAAAGAAGTTTAAAGTATTAAAAACATGATGTATACTAATACATTGATCATCATTTTAATATTATTTTATTATAAATAAATGTATTTTTATGATGATGATTATAACTATCTAATTACCATTAGCTATTTAACATAATTATTTAAATACTCATTAAGGCATAACATTTCAATCATTTCGCCAAAAAATCAGGTGATAAAGATACTAAAATTACAAAAAACACATTTAAAAATTGTTTTTATTGTTATATTCTGATTTACCAGACTTTTAAAATTTCCTTTAAGATCTTATTATTTGTCGGGACCTTTAAAGCATGTATTTTTATCTTATACTTATCTTTATTAAATGCAAGTTTTCAGATTATTTTTTCCCTACAAAATGAAACATATAAAATAGTTTGCAATTTCTAATTAGTGAAGTAATATGTTGCATTCATAAGTGAAGTATTATGTTGCATTTTATATGTATACTTTTACCAGTTTATACAAAATATACCGCAATATATCTAGTACTCATTTCTCAATACATACTGCTAAAAACTTAAACTTCACTCAAATAATTATAGGGCCTTTTAACTATTCACAGGAATTCTTTTTATTTTTTGCGATATTTAAATATGTTATTTTGATTTCAAGATTACTTTAATTAAATAAATAGGGGTTTTTTTTATTTACACATATTTTAACCACTTTTAAAATCTTAATTTTTTATTAATTTTTTGCTTTTAACTCAAAATTTAAATACTAATTAAGTTTAATTAAATTAAGTGAAAAGATTTTACATATGCTTTCATTAATTTCAATGAACAAATAAGAGTATTTTAAAAATTCTTTCAAATTCTATTGCTTCTTAATGCGTATTTTTTTAACTCAATTAAAAAAATGTGTAGTCTCAACTGAAATACCAATTGCATAATTATTGCATTATATTTACTTTTTGAAAATCATTTGAAATAACGGAACTTTTTCGTCTTCAATAATCCTACTGTACGTTTCTTTCTTTATACATGTAATTTAAATAAATAAAGGGGAGGGGCCCTCCTGGTATTCCATCCTCGGCTCACTAGGCAGAGTTTAGAGGTTTCTGGAGCAAGTCAGTCTCAGATACCAATAACTCATAAAACTTCCCATTCTTCTCCAATCATTTTGTAGTCAGGGACAAAAGGAAAGGGAGATTAAAAAATGAATAGGGTGATGTTAATGGCTACCCCCACCTGTTCACTGCTCCCGCTTTGACATCTGAAATTTAGTCATGCATAAAGGTAACGATTCCGATATACTCCAAGAAAAGAAACCGACCTAAAAGCTCGAACAGTGCGTAAACTTACCCACGGACTCTCTTTTGTAGTTTTTAGGAATCTTTGAAGTTTAATGACTTTCTTGGGATGACTAAAGTTCAGAGGTCAAACCAGGAGCTGTTGGCAGCTGTTGACACCACTCCTTTCTTTTGCTGAATCTTCCCTTTCTTTTGTCCCTGACAACAATTTGATTCCAGAAGAATGAGAATATTGATATCTCAGAGTGAATTGCTAGTTTTCTCAGTAAACGCAGCCTAAGTCTACGCTCTGTTCGAGACTTAAGTGGGAAAAATGACAAGGAGACAGGAGACAGAAGACGTCGTGTTACCGAACCGGCCACTTAACTGTGGAAGGTGACCGGAAGTTTGGTCTCTGACAGGGAGGCATTAACGAATTTTGTCCTCCAAGCGGCCAAAATGTTTAATAGAGTCCAAGTTTCGGCTTCGCAGGTCGATCTCGGTAACCATTTGGTAGAATTCTGTTGTTCCACTTAAGGTCGAAACAGATAGCGTCCTTGTGTGTCGCCCTCTCTAATGTTCTATTTCGGACTCTTTCATCTTTTATGTCTTTCTTAGCATGTCTAAAGTTTAGAGGTCAAGCAGGGGAGCATAATGACATGTCGCCAACGCTTCTTTCTTTTGTTGAAACTCACTTTCCTTTTGTCAAATTCCACAAAATGATTCGAGAAGAATGGGAACTTATATTAATTATCGCTAGCTCAGGATCGCTTCTAAATGCAGCTTTACTTGACCAGTCTTCTGATGGTGTTCGATTTGAGGGGCCGAGCGGTGTGCTGTGTGTTCTCGAAATGACTATATGGTGGTAGGTTTGGCGTTCTTCTAGCTGTTCCCCACTCCTCCCGTTTAGTGGTTAAGATGACAGGAGCATGGTATGAGCGTCGTATGTCAGAGACGGCCTTTGGGTTGAAGGACTCAGCGAGAGGTGTCTCTCTTAGTAGCCTTCTCTTGGATTTTTCTGCTAGGAAAGATGTCGAGGAATAGGACCGTTAGTTGCAGGCGGTACCTGGAAAGGGATTCTGGGCAAATTCTAGCGAAATGGATAATGTCAGTGCCAAAACCTTTCTTGAACGCAGACACTCCCAGGAGCGGAATTCCGGTTACAGTCCAGCGAAACGTATAATTGCTGTGCCAAGAACTTCCTAGAATGCAGCTACTCGTTATGTGATTAGTGAGGGGAGCGACATCCTTAATTGTGTTCCCGATACTGCTATTTAGGTGTGGAAGGCAACATGAATCAAGAATACTATGATAATCTAATTAATTTTTTCAGCAGCGCTGAAATTGAGCTGGAAACTAATTAATACAATACTATGTTAATGTTTTTATTTAATCCAATTTTAATATAATTAGGTCATAAAAAGTTGTATAAGGTATAAGATATGATGTTTATTTTATTCTCAACTGCTTTTTCAGAATGGAATACTATATGAAAACTACGTAATTTATTAAATAAACCATCTGACATGTCAGATCAATAAACTGATATGACATATATATATTTGTATCATTATTTATGTAAACCAATACATTCCGTAAACGTGTGCAATAATTTTATCACGTTTTAATGGAGAACCAAATTTATTTAAAATATATTTGATTACTTCCAATATGCATACAAATTCACTTTCGAAATTCTTGAGACCTTTAACTGTAGAAAACAGGTATTTTTGTATTTTTACAAACTTATTTAATAAATGTTTTGTTTTTGTATATGCGTTTGCAATTTATAAATTAATGTGCATTTTTATTTCATTATTCCTTGTATTTTTAAAAGAACTTTAAAGATCATTAGTTGAAATGCACAGTAATCTTAAATGCTTTAATTATTCTCAATGAACAATTTAGGGCATTTTAAACTTCATTCAATTTAATTCGTAATTTAATGTATTTTTTTAATTATGCTTAATTTAATATAATTATGCGCTATAATTAGTAATGCAGTCGCTGAATTATTACCATAATTACACTCTTTAAAAATTACTGAACTTATACTTCTTCAAATTCTTGCCAGAGGTTTTACTGGACAGATGTAGTTTAATGAAGTAAGGCGTTACATTTATAATATTAATTGTAAAAATAACAATAAACTTTATGTTATCTTATTGTTAAAGTTATCTTATACGCAATTCGCAAATCTAATTCCCACTTTCTGTGTTTTCTTCAAAATAAATTTAATTAACAGATCGTTTTTTAAATAATTCCTTTTTTTTTACTTTTGAAAGACGAAATTGCTTTTTACAAATTTTTACTTTTAACTACAAATAATAATAGTCTTCAATAATGTTATTAATTAAAAATGTTAATAGATTTACCTCTGAAGTAATTGTTTTTGTTAGCTGTTATAACTTTGATTGTAATTGTTGGTATAGAATTAAATGACACATATAAAGAAATAGTCATTAATTAATTAGTGTTTTATAAATAACTCATGCTAAAATATATGTTAAACGTGTTTTGACATTTATTTTAATTGTTCATTGTATATGAAAAAACATGTTTGTAAGTGTACTTTATAATGAACTAAAATTATGAGCAAAGCCATTAAATACATAATATTTCGTTACTCACAAGGAAACCACTTTTGGTGCAGCTCGCATATATCATAGCATAACTTTCTAAAAATGCGATTTTCAGGACCACCTAACGGGTTATTAACACAGAAATTATTTTTTAAAAATATTCATTAATACAAATTACTCAATAATAAGTAAAAAATATTGAAAAAAAGTTTAAAAATTTCTTCAAGAACCTACGAATTTGAATTTGTAAAAATACTACATTATATTTACATTTTTGGCGGGGAAAAAGTTGTTGTTTTTATTAAATTAACAAAAGAAAACTGTTTGCTTACATTATAATTCTCTAAAGAAATAGTTTTTTTAATAATGATGAATGATTTTAACAGAAATATATTTACTATATTTATACATTTATCGCATTCATAGAAAAAAAACTAATTCTTGTTTCTTATGCTATCAATTATCAAACAAATCGCGATCTGATTTATTTATGATATGTACCGTACACATATTCCAGGATAAAGCGGGGGGAAATTTTGTAGTAGCGTTAATATTTGGAGACTTAACTCACTTTTGGCGTATTAAAAATCCAATAATAAAAAAATAAAACTATATATATATATATATATATATATATATATATATATATATATATATATATATGTTATATTTTTACGAGGATTTAATTTTTAACGAGAAATTTTCAGCTTATTAAGGTGATGGATTATTTCAGTCGCTCGATTAAGAATCATGGCAAGGAAGTAAGGCAATGAGGGGACCCAATGAGAATTTCTCCAATCATACTCAGCCAATTTTCCACATAAATTGTTTATTCAGGAACAGGAGATATGACGGCACAATTTCCACAGGACACAGATGTGTTCTAAAGCCCTCAGGCTTAACTATAAATCACGACATCGTTAAGTTGATCTTAAGTGGCTATTGAAAAATTCTAAGTTGCAGAACACCAGGTAACAATTTCGTCAGCACTTGAAAACACGGCAAAAATCCGCTCTCCGAAGGCTTGCAATCGGTTTTTGTTCAATACGCGGAAAGTTACAGAAGCGAGGCAACGCGTGCAGTTAGTGCCAATTAGTGAGAGGCGAAATTAAGCTAAGCGAATGACGTGCGATGGAGAAGTTTTAACAAGAACTAATGCTGAACCCAGCGGCCTCATTGATTTTGCAGTAAAAATACCCAGCGCGTGAAACGAGCCTTGGGATAAAAAAAATGGCTTTGAAAACATTCGAAATGATAAACCAGCGTCTCTCAGAATAGTATAAATTGGATAATTGATAAAAGTTACGAATGGACTTCGATTAAGTTTTCGATTAAGATTTGGAATAAGATAATTATTAATATACCTGTTATTAATTTTAAAAGGACATTAAATAGGAATAAATATTATTAAGAAATAAGTAAATAATGAATAGGTCAGAATTTAGAATAATTTAAAGGAATATTGCGAAATAAATTTTTTATATAACATATATATATAGGCTAGATGTGCCAGTAATGGACCGCCTTCCAGTAATGGGCCACCTTCAATATTTTTGGTTTATAAAAAATAACCAATAAAAATTCAGATTTTTTTATTTGATTAATATGCTTTCTTTAAATTGTAGTTTTAAATACAATCATAATATCAATTATCTAGAACTGATTGTGGGGTGTCCATTACTGGAATTTAGGTTGTTTTGATTTATTTCTGTTATTTACAATTAAATTTCGATTCACATTGGGAAATGTGACTATGAGCATTATTAAATATTGTTGGTAGATAAATATAATATTAAAAAATGTGGAATATAACAATTATAACTATTAATTAAAAAATAATTTTTAAAGAAACTCCTTAAGGGTGCCCATTACTGGCACATCTATCCTATATATATATATATATATATATATATATAAGAAATTTTGTCGCTTCTCTAACTTTTATGTATAGGGCTACAAAATACAACAGGTCTCGGTGCAAGGTGCGAGCTGAACCAAAAGAGGTTCCCTTATCAGTGTAAAGTGTGTAATGTGCAGAAAAATATGATCCAAAAATACATGTCAATAACCGAAAAATGTCTGGTTATGTTTTCTCAATAAATGAGGGGGTTAGAAAGGCGCTGGAGTAAGTCAAAAATTTTAAAAAAACGAGATAACCATTTTTTCACTGAACGTATATTTAATTCCTTTCAGTGTTACAGTCAATAAGACAAAGTTCACTAGTAAGAGAGTCGCTAGCGGGCGAAACAAGTTGTACCATTTAATGCAAGAGTAATACGACAAGTTTAATGTACAATAAATTAAGTTTCCTTAAATAATTACCTGGCTCTTAAATTGTTAGTTGAATTCTTTTGTTTTGTAAAGATTTTTAAGTCAAATAATTTCATTTTAAGTTTAATCTTTTTAAATGTATTTTTTACTACGTCTTGCACAAAATTAAATATCTAGTGCAGTATGCG
The DNA here is from genome assembly GCA_963931845.1 of Maratus michaelseni. Taxonomy (NCBI): domain Eukaryota; kingdom Metazoa; phylum Arthropoda; class Arachnida; order Araneae; family Salticidae; genus Maratus; species Maratus michaelseni. The sequence continues at coordinate 414,445,452 of OZ007587.1, forward strand.
ATTTAAAATTATATTTCTGTAAAAATGTATATTTCATTGCATACAGTTATTTTTAAGTTATTTATATATAATTCCCGCAAGATTTCTAGTATTGAATTCTCAATGCTTATATTAATCTTTTCTGAGATAAGCAAATGCCTTAGACTTTTCTGAGATAATTACGAGATTTTAACTTTCAGTGGAATTATTTTTATTTCACAATATCTTTACAGGGGTTATTTTCGTTTCAAGATTTCCTGTTTTATAATTTACAAAAAAGTTTAGCCACTTTAAATATCATCTCCAATTTCCCTTAAATTTTTGCTTATGACCCAAATTTTAAATAGTTTATCATAATTAAAGTAAGTGCAAAATCCTTATTATATGCTTTCATTAATTTCAATGGCAAATAAGAGCATTTTAAATTTTTATTCAGTTTTCTTTCAATCTGAAAATTCCCAGATTCATTTGAAATGCTAGTGACATAATTATCACAGTATATTCCTATTCTGAATTTCATTTGAAGTAACTGAACTTTTCAGACTTAATTAATGCTACAGGCATTTTTTCCAATATATAAGAAATTTATCTACCTAAGACACTTCAGACATTTCAAGTGAATAATTTTTGTGTAATATTACATGAGCACAATATAAATGTGTACAATTTTTCCATTTACATTTTAGACTTAGTTGATTACGCTGCATAAAATTGTCGCACTTAATTTAATTTTTTTTCTTTTAGTTTGGAAACTGTTAAAGTTTTAGTTTGTAAAGTAAGTGCATTTAGAGCATAATCAATTTGTTTTATTCAACGAATTTTATTGCAATTATAATATAAATAAATGTATGTGCCATTTTTATTGTTAGAAAGTTCATTTAGCGTAACAAATGTAATATTTTGTGAGACATAATACGTAAAAAATAGCGATTGTTTTGGCCACAAATTTACACGGGTCCGTATTAGATGAAACATATACATGCAAACTGCAAGATCAACACACGTGTGAAGAAAATGAATCGTAACACAGGGTGAAGAGGATGACAGTAAGAAAAGGAACGTTTTCCCTCCATATATAAATATTTCCTTTAAAAAGACAATGAAAATTGAAATTTACATGGGACAAAAAAAACTTTTGTAATATATTAACAAAAATGAAAAAAGAATAATCGAAGAAATAAAAGGGAATATACAGAATAATAGATCAAACAATAAGAGGAAAATCCCACAATGAGTTGATAAAAAAATATTAAATAATAATTTTAACTCGCAAAATTTAAAGACTAATTATAGACATTCTATAGATCAAAAAGGAAAATGCTTCTGCTTCTTCATTTTTTTTTACACTTTTTGTAAAATCTAAAGAGTTTTTTTGCAATGCTTCTTAGTAAAGTGTACCTAACTTAAACTTTACAGAAATAAAAATACCTATCTAACAAGCGGACCGCAAACATGATGCGCACAGATTTTGATGATTTTAAAGTATGTTGTAGGAGTCATACCCCTAACTATTCAGGTCAAAGGTTTCCTTCAAATGGGCTTTAGTTTTAGAGATATTTCGGGTTAAAGTTCAGCATGCATTTCAAATACCCATTAATTTGCGATCTTGAGCAAAGTCTCCGTGGCGCAGAGCTAGCGCTCGCGATTTGAGAGCCGGAGATGAGGGTTCTGTCCTCTCATGTGACTTTTACCTTTTTTAAAATAAATTTTATATATTTGTCGCGTTATACGTTTTATGCAGAATTATGATTTCTGAATCTTTGAACATTTTCATATTTTCCTAATAAATTCCATTTACATTTTCGAATTTTTCGTGAAAATTTATAGTTTTTGCGCAATTTTTATTCTAATATATATTCTAACTAATGTTGACCAAAATACGAACTAATTTATGTCTTGATATCTCGTCTTTTTAAAATGATTATTCTTTACATTTATGCATATTTACTTATTTATTTATCGTATTTATGAAATAATGCATTTTTGTTATTTGCATTTTCTATTTTTAAAAAATTAAATGATTAAGAAAAAATTAACAAAATAATATATCCTTTTAATATTTGATTTGTTCTAAATATATTGAAATATGTTAACTGCTGAAATACCAAAATATTTATCATCACCGACATCACATTTTTAGTTTATTAAATATGGAACTAATTGTGTGATACGCATCGCAAAAATATTCTAAACAAACTCCGCATTAAAAATCTCCTTTAAATATATTATTTACGTAAATTGTTTTAACAACATTGGAAGAAGGTATAAATTGGGATATCATATATTCTTTGAATACTTAAATTGTGATAAATATATTAAAAAAAGGCATTAAATTTGAAAAATTATTTCAAACGTGGTAATTGTCTGCAAAGGAAGCTAAACGAAATGAATAAAAAGAAAATTTTATTTATTCTGATATTACCGTAAAAGTCATATTGCAGACGATTTTTTTTTCAAATATTTTTTTTTATGTGTATTGTAATTTACAAACGATTTTTCATTTCTAGTTGAATTTTTCTGTATGGCATCGACTTGTTAGAAAAAAAATAATTGCAATGTATTATTTTTTATTTGTGAAAATCAAAAATGATGTTGAGTTTGAACTTTACAGTTAAATGTATTTAAATAACATAAAAAAATATATAACTGGCTAAAACTTGTATATAAGCGTTATTAATATTGTATTACTCCTTTCAAGATATGTTGTTGGAATTACCTAATCATACATACCTTTAGAGTATTTGAGATAAAAAATATTTTGTATACATTATAAAAAAATATATAAATTTTCATTTAAAATTTCATAAAGTTAAAAAAAGTATTATTTTAGAACGGTTATTAAAATATAAAGGGTAATTAATAAAAAAATATTAAAAAAATCTAGACATAAATTAGTTTGGAATTTCGTCAATAGTCAATATATTAATTTCAAAAGTGCACCAAAAAAAAAAATGTAAATTTTCACGAAATTTTCAAAAATGTAAATGGAATTTATTAGGAAAAAATATCAAAAAGTTCAAAGATGCAGAATTCATAATTTTTCAAAAACTTATAACGCGACAAATATATAAAATTTATTTATAAAAAAAGATAAAAGACACATGGGAGGACAGAACCCTCATCTACGGCCCTCAAAACGCAAGCGCTAGCTCTGCGCCACAAAGACCTAGTTCAAGATCGCGAACTAATGGGTATTTGAAATGCAGGCTGAACTTTAACCCGAAATTTCTCGAAAACTAAAGCCCATTTGAAGAAAACCTTTGACCTGAATAGTTAGGGATATGACCCCTACAACATACTTTAAAATAATCAAAATCTGTGCGCATCATGTTTGGCGGTCCCCTTGCAAGTGTTACGTCATTTGTTGAACAATTCCTTTAATTTAAATATTTCTAAATTAATTGAAAGTATAATGAATCTTTACCCCATGTCTAGCGGGACGCGAGTATCCTGCAGATTGTATTTTTTTACCCGTCGTCTTGTTATTTCGTATTTTCCTTAAAACACGAAAGATTTCCAAAGCATCTTATTTGGATAAATAGATAGCTAATAACGTTTATTCAAGCGCCAAAAAGACTTGTTTGTTTAAACAAGGAAATTTGTATAATAATTTCTTTTTTTCATATATAGCACACATTTGATTTCATTAATTAAGTACATTTTCTGTTTCAACATGTTTATTTAACTTTTAAAAAATGAGTACAATTTTGTAGTTATGACAGTTCTTTTTTTTAGTTACAAAAATAATTTTAAAAAGTATAAAAAAGCACTTAGTATATAGAATGTTTCTCCACAACAACTCAAACGCCAACGAAGTGAATTTTCTCATCAGTAATAATCTAAAACATATTGACACCGAAAGTACTACATTATGATTACAGAACCCTCGAACGTATAAACGTTTGATTTCCCTTGTATTGTTATGTTACTATAGTAAACACAGTGGCAGTAATTATATGAGTGACTCATTTTCAGCATCATTTTTAAGTGTATCTTGAAATAAATGAACAGTTTGATTGATTTGACGGTTATAATCCACTTTTCCATCCACTTATTGCAAGTGGTATATACATATATATATATCTATAATCATCAACCATTTTCAATCCATTGCTTAATGTATGTCTCCCCCACATTTTTCCATTGTTTTCTGTCTAATGCTTTAGTCATCCAATTAACATCGGTCACTTTTCCAATTTCTTCACTCCATCTTACTTGAAATCGTCTTCTTGGTCATTTTACATTTCTCGGATACCACTGTAGGGTGTTTGTACTGCCATCTATTGTCTGGTCTTCTTCCAATATGACCAGCCTGTTTCCATTTTATCCGTTTAATTTCCTCAATGGTGTCAAAAACTTTCATCTGACTTCTTATCCAGGATATTTACTTTCTGTCTCTTCTAGTTATGCCTATCATGCTAGCATGTACCTTTCATACTACGCTGTATATATTGTAATATGTGTACCATCAGTTTCGTTAGCGTCCATGTTTCTGCTTCATAAGTTAGTGCAAGCAAAAGACATTGGTTAAACACCTTTCTTTTCAAGCAAAGAGGCATGTTACTCTTTAGAATAATTTTGTTCTTTCCAAAAGCACTCTATCCATTTCTTATTCTTCTATTGATTTCATTTATGATATTGTTGTCTGATGATATTTTCTCTCCAAGATACACACAACTTCTTTAATCTCAGTGTTGTTGTAGAGGATTTTTTTTTTATTCACGTGAATTAAAGATCACCTTAGTCTCTTCCAAACTTATTTTTAATCCCACATTAATACTAGCTTCTGCTAATTTTTTTAGCATATTTTCCAATACTTCGGGGCTATTACTGAAAATTAAAGTGTCATCAGCAAACCGCAGATCACTTAAACATTCCCCATTTATTCTAATTTATTTGTTTTCCCAATCGAGCTTCATAAAAATATTTTCTAAGACAGCGGTAAAAAGCTTAGACGAAATTGTATTTCCTTCTCCTACTCCTCTTCCAAGCTTGATCTTCGCTTTTCCTTTGTCCAAACGGATGGATGCTGTTGCTTTCTTGTAAATCTTTATGATATTGATGTAAGGTTTGTCTATACAAATGTACTCTAGAGAATCTTCTGCTGATGTGTAGACCGAATCAAATGCTTTTTCATAATCAATAAAGGCAAGGCAGAGAGGTAAATGAAATTGCTTATATTTTTTTATGAGTTCCCTTACTGTTTGTATATGATCCAATGTGCTAAATCCACTTCGGAATACTGCTTGTTCCTTAGGTTGAGCTGAATCCAGAGCTGATTCAAGTCTTGCCATTAAAACTTTGGTAAACATTTTATAAATCACTGACAGTAATATGATTGGACGGAAGTTTTTAAAGTTTTCCTTCTCCCATTTCTTGTAAAGTAGCATCATCAGAGTATTATTCCAATCGAATGGTACATCTGATTTCTCGACACATTTGGAAAACAGTAAGGCTAGCATTTTTGAAAAATTTGCTCCTGCTTCTTTGATAAGGTCAATTGTAATACGATCTTCGACAGGGAATTTACTTTTTTTCATACATCTAACGTTTTGTACAAATTTATCTGTCATCACTAAGATTATCCCTTCAGTTCCTGTTATTTTTTCTTGTGGATCACATAGGTTGATTTTCCTTTGATCTTCACATTTATATAGATCGTTACAGAATTTTTCGACAATGTGTACAATATCATTATTGATTTTGATGATTGTTCCACCTGCCCTCTTCAGTGCAAAAATACTTTTTCTTCCAACACACAGCTGATTTTAAACTTTTGTTATCTTCTAGAACTTTCTTATCACAGTTAAACTTTCTTATATCTTCTGTAACACAATTTCTTATTGTTTTACATAGTTCTGCATATTCAACTGTTGATTTAGAACAGTTTTTTTCATTTTAAATGCTATGTGTTTCTTCATCAATCTTCTTGTTTCTTCAATTGTTTCTTCTTTTTGTTCGATTAATTTCTTTGTTTGCTTTACTTGTGCTTCACCGGCTATCGTTCTTGCACTTTCTTGTAGAGTATTGGTTAGTTTCTTGTTCACTACTGTAACATCTTGTTCTTCTTTTAAAATTGATTGAAGTACTTGGAAACGAGTACGAATTAAGTACCAAAATAAATTCTTCTTTATGTTTCGGGAGATTTATAATACAGTTGAACCTCCATAAGTTGACCACCCAAGGGACTGTAACTAAGTGGTCAAATGTATACAACATACGGAGGTGGTCAAGTTAGGGAATTTTCAGAAAATATTTAGTACATAGAAAAATTTAGTAAACTTTTTTAGTATTTTTTAAAGAAAAATTTAGAACAAAAATTAGCACTTACTCATTTTTATTTTTACTGAAGGTATAGCACATTTTTACAATTTTTGAAAGAATAATTCAATTTTTATTTGAGGCCTCTTTTTGTTCAATGGGTAACTGCACTTTCATAGTTTACAAGTCCATTAAGCATGCTTGGGCATTTTCTGCAGCAAAATCTTGAAGTTGCTACAACATGCGCTTTACATCGTCTTCCTTCAGAGTTGGGTACTTTTCAGTTTCGTCGTCACTTGGATCATCATCCTCTTCGCTGTCCATTTCTTGTACCATAGAGTCCTCACTGTGCTTAGTTGCAGAGAGTATCTCATTGAAGATTGCCTCTGGGTCTGGTTCAACAGATGTTACTAACTCATCATCCATGGTAACAGAATCTTCAAAATCAACTCCATCAAAAACTGGCAAGGGAGATAGAAGAAGCTCATCCTCTAGCACCAATATTGTAGCTGCAACAAATCCAGATTTCTTGAAGCAGTTCTTAATCGTGGTTTGCGTAACTTTATTCCAAGTAGAATTAATCCAATGAACAGCATTCAAAGTATTTACTGACGCAACTGTTGACGATGCCATTGCAGAAGGACCACAGTTTTGTGCTTTCATGATCGCTCATTCCAGAAGTTGAGCTCTGTAGTGCACTTTGAAGGATTGAATAATGCCTTGATCTAAAGGTTGGGTTTTCAAAGTTGTGTTTGGAAGCAAAAATTTTAGCTTCACATTTGTGAGATTATACTCTTTCGTATGGCTGGGGCAGTTGTCCACAGTAAGTAGAATAGACCGCTTCTTTTTCCTCATTTCTGCGTCAATTTCTCTAACCCACTCTTCGAACAAAGCACTGGTCATCCAAGCGGATCTATGCGCTCTCCAAAAAACAAGAAGGTCTTAAGATTTTACATCTTTAAATTCACGAGGTTTTGCGAATTTGCCGATCACCGTAGGCTTCAATATTCTCCCAGTAACACTAGCTCATAGAAGAACAGAAAAACGCTGTTTTAAAAGTTTTCCTTTTTTGCAAGTGTCACTCTTCATTACTAGATCTCTATCAGGCACTGCTTTAAAGAAGAGACCGCACTCATCAGCATTAAAGATGTCCTCATCTTTAAAACCTTTAGCAAACTCTGGGAATTAAAAAAAAACTTCTTCACCACTTCAGCTGAAACCTCATTCGATTCCCCACACAAAACCTTTTGAGAAATCTCGTTTCGTAGTTTGAATTTTTCAAGCTAACCTGCTGACGCTTGGAAGTCCTCTATTTCGAATTTTTTTGCAAATTTTTTTGGTACTTCCTGAAGCATAGGTCCTGATATTCTTACAATGATTGATCTCATCTCTTTAAAACAACGAAACGTAGCTTCGTTCACAGCGTCAAGACACGTTTTTCTGCGTTTCCTTTGGAGTACCCCGTTTTCGGGAAAATATCTTTCCTTGCGTTTTAAAATATTGCTCACAGTGGTCTTGTTCACACCAAATTTTTCCGCTGTCTTTCTTTGGCTGCTGATTTCCAGAAAATTAAGAAGATTCACTTTCTTCTTTAATTTAAGTTCTTTGCGCCATTTTTAATGAAAATTCGCAAATAAACGACCGGTCCCGTCACGACGCGACATTCAGAAAAAAAGAACGTAATGTGTTTCACATGTGATCGATACACGTTGTTTTCCAATTCTGTGTATATCTATACCGCTACGCACATCCCCCCACTCCCCTGACATTTTTAGACAGGAATTCCAGGGATTCCGGGAATTCTGGCATTTTCCTCCCATTTTATCATACTGGAAGTGAACAATGAATGGAGCACCACAAGGGGGGCGAGTGTTGCTCAGATAAGATGACTGACTGATAAAGAAATTTCTGGAAACCAGATGGAGAACGAACGAAGGAAAAAGCAAATTCAAGAAAACATCAGTGGTCAAGTTATAGAGAGTAAAACCTACTAAAAATTGGTCAACATACAACTTACGGAGATGGTCAATATACAGAGGTAAATCTCCATTTAAAATTAATTGTGACCATTCAAACTAATAAATTTTGGTCAACATAGGGAGGTGGTCAACGTAGAGAGGTGGTCAACTTTGGAGGTTTTACTGTATCGATTGATTTCGGTGAGTGTTGCAAAATCTGCATTCTTTCCACCTTATTATTTAATCCTCTGACCGCCGAGCAAAAGGGCAAAATTGTAATGTTGTTTTCTCTGTATTTTTTCTAAATGCTAAAAAAAACGCATGATATAAATAACTTAATTACGTATATGAATATAACCCTTGACATGACTAATCATTACTTAATGTTTTAAAACTACATTATATTTGTAGAATTATATTAATTTAAATAATGCTAAAATTGCAATGAAACCTGCAGCATAGTGAATGAATACATCAGTTCTCGGCGGCGAAAAGTTTAAAAGCAGTTTGAATTTAACCAACCTGTGATTGCTTCCTGTATTGAAGTTATTGCGAATGTTGCAAACCTGAATAAGATGCTTTTTGTTTGTCAAGATGTAGCCCATTTCACTTGTTGAGCCATTTGCACTACGCCATGTCCATTTTCTTTGTGGCTTTTTCTTGAAAACTGACTTCATGATATACATCTGTTACCATTCTGCAAACACAATCAATCTGTTTCCTCTTTCATTACGCATCCCATATCCACAATTTCCTACTGTGAACTCACCTTTCTTTGTTTCCCCAATTCTAGCATTCCAGTCTCCCATATTAATTTGATGTAGCATTTTCCCTTTTGATGCATTGAAGCTACTTTTTAATAGAAAGCCCCAATTTCTTCATCAGTATAGCTTATTGTTGGTGCATAAACTTGGATAATTTGCAGCTTGTATTTCTTGAAACTTGTATCACTAACCTTGCAACTCTGCCCGATGGTCGATCATATTCTACGATGTAATTATTCCACCTTTTATAAATAAAAAATCCTACACCACTTGTTTTTTCGTCCCCTGTAAGCTTGTAGTACAATACATGCCTACTGGCAAGATCAATCTTCTCTTCATCTTTTCTTCTTACTTCGCACAATCCTACGATGTCCCAGTTGATTCTTTCTAATTCTTCTTCAAGTTCCTGTAAACGATTTTCCGAAGATAGGAATCGTCCATTATACGCAACCAAGGTCATCAACTTATGGTAGCCAAGCCGAGCCCGGTTATTCTTACCACCCTCTGCCTTCATGCCTGCTGCCGTAACAATGAACATGCACACGGCTTGGAATTGTGGGCCGTGATTTGTTTTGTGAATTTATTGTAAAATAAGGGGGTAGATGGCCAATTTCCTGCACGCTGGCCAAGTGCGTTGGAGGAAACCCCTTCCGCGTTCGTTCTCCATGCACTAGGCTAGGGTAGTAACAGGCTGCACCAGTGGAAACTGCGAATTGGTCATTAAGTCTCTGCTCGCAGTCCATTCCTTTAAGTCCTCCTTATATATATATATATATATAACCATAAATGAAACATTACCATAACACCAACTAAAACTATGAAATAATGATTAAGTATGTAATAATTAGTTGACATTGAAAGTATTCCCCAACACACTGAATATAGATACCAAAAACTTTTTTAAAAGAAGAAGAAATTAAATTAAAAATTGAATAAATGAAATTGAATGAATGAAATGAAATTCGTGGAATTTAGACAGAATTATCAAGTCCCAAATGCCTAAATACCACAAATAAAATGAGTGGTTTTATCATCATATTAGCCATAACATTGCTAAAGAATATGATTTTGGGACTACCACTTATAAACAATGAATCAAACCTGTGAAAAAATAAAAAATAAATACAATATTAAAAAGGAAAGAAACCATACCTATAATATACAGATAAAACTTGAAATAGAGTCATAAAGTACATAATCCATTTGGATTAAAAAAGATACCTGTGCACCACATGAACCACACATGAACACAACCAAACAGAGGGAATGAATTGCAAAAAATCATTACATGTTGCCAAATTTAGTTTTAGAAAATGATTTACCATGTTGCCACAATAGATGTTAGAATAATATGAATATTATTGTAAAGCAACAGAAACCATGGTGCTGCCATTTATTAGGGTAAAAAGTGAATATACGCTGAATAAAAAAAGCATTGTATGAAAATTAATATTTAAAAATTATACCATATACTATCTAAAGATGATAGCAATTAATTAATAATAAATAACGGAAATTAATTAATAAATAATAAATAGAATATCCAATTACATTAAAGCAATGGATGTATTAATGAATAATTCTATGTTAAAAATAAGATGGAAGATGGAAAAATTAATAATTAAAGCAACATAAAAATATATGTACCATGAAATGACATAGCAACTATTAAATAGCTATGCCAAAAATGCAACATCACATAAATTAAATTAAATTAAAATACTAAATATTTGAATTAAGATGCAAAGGATTTAAAATTAATATTAATTAAATATTGCAATTAATTAGTAACATATAATGTTTCTTCATACAATTAAAAATTAAATACTCTTGATATAAGTGGTAAGGGTAGAACCTTTAATAAAAATTAAAACATGTATTATATTAACACTTTAGAAAAGTATACATTATATTAGAAGTTAATATGATATTGTCCACCGTAGGCATTAATCCAAATGCATTAGATCAAAAACATTCTTAATATTAATGAATATAAATTCATTTAAATTAATTAAATAATGAATTATGTAAATATAACTAAATTAATATACATATAAAAATATCACATCACAGTCCATTATAAAATGTGTAATATCAAACGTTTGTGTAAATCAAAATACCCCCCCCCCTTTTTTTTTAAATATAAATTAACCGTGCGTTTTTTCCATACAACTCCGCCACACACCTCCTCAATCCAACATCTACCCGCCCAGCCGTCCTATTATATGTATATTTTTTTTACTATTTTCTAAGATTATATTGTTTTTTTTATACATTTTTTAACGCATGTGTTAATTTGGCTGCAAAGATCATTTAAGTACTAATTATATATGAAAGAATATATGAATTTTTTTTGGAAAACCATGTTGTAATGCATCATAGATAATTTTTTTAATATTGTTGTTAATTAGCTGAGAAGAACATAAACTTTTTATTCTATAAAAATTATTAAGGAGTATATTACGATATACAGAATTATGAAGACATGATATATATATATATATATATATATATATATATATATATATATATATATATGTAAAAATATTGGTGCAATTACTTTACCAGTTTTATGACACATACTGAAAAAGTTTCAATCCTCTTTATAATGAGGTTTGAATTCTGGAAAATATCTAAATTATTTTAATTATTTAAATATATCTGTATTCCTCTACACCACTTCCTGATAACTTCTCCGGTTGCCACAGTTGCTTATCTTTTTAATACATATAACATTTTTTGATGAATTTTGAAAAGTTTTTTTAAAAACCTATTTTATGATGCTGTATCATTGTAAAAAAAAGCTTATTTATTAAATAATTATTTTTTTAATTTATTATAGTAACTGAAGTTAGAGTAGAAGGTAGGATTTTAAATCAAATATTTAGCCTCTTGATTAAAGGGACTGACTTTTGATTATATAAACCAGATAACAAATGTTTAATTCATATTACTGAAATATGAAGCTATTCTAATATTCAGAATAAACTCGTAAAGATAGACGTGGATCATTGTATAGTAGTCCGCCCCACTGAATAACTACTAGGTATTTAAGCAAAATATAATACCCAGTTGCCAGCCTTCATTAAAATAAACAAATCCAGCAAATTTCTTATAATTTTATATCCTGCAATATTTGTATACGTCTTCTATTAATACAAAATTCTTATATATTTAGAATAAAGCATAAAAACAAGCTTCGTACTTTTTATTGGAAGATTTTACCATATGTTTACTAAAAAAATTAAAAAAATTGTTAACTGGAAGCAACATTGCAACAACCCACTATAAATAGCTCATCACCAATTCTATAAAAACTAGTCGTTGGGGGCCACCGTAATACTTACCCATCATGGATATGCATAATGTAAAATATTAAAACAAAAATGTGTAAACTACTTATAAAATGCATAGCAATTCAAATAAAATCGTGGCTTGATGACGTCATAACTTTATAGGCTCGATTACTGAATTGCTTGAAAGAGGTTTTTCCTTATAACTCCAAAAATAATAATTCTATTAACTAGCGGTTTATTGCATCTGATTAAGCGTCAAATTTCCAATTGAAATATATCTTTGAAGTGAAATTTGGATGAAATACAGGGTCATGAAAAATCGAAGAGTGTGGAAAATAGGATTACAAATATCTCAGCAACTAATTATCCGATCGACTTCATGCTTTATGCAAAATTTATGTTTTTTTATTGTCTTTTATATTCATTTCTTAAAATAAACAATTTCGAAAATTTTTATATACCTTTTATCAGAACGAATATTTCGAGAGTCCGAAAAAAATAGATCCGGTTAATCGAGGTTATTGAAATGAAATAGGCTTCTTCCCATTATTACATACTAAGTACATACTAAATTGCAAGTGTCTATCTCAATTTTTTCGGGAGATAGAGCGTTTACAGACACACAGACACACACACAGACACACACACAGACACACAGACGGACGGCAAATTTTTTTTTCTAAAAATATGTTTTTTGGAATCTCCAGTATCTGAAACGTGTAAATCCGTCAAAAAAATTTTTTCGATTTTCAAAACGATTACAAGACTTACCCTATACTACGTATGATGGGTAAGTAATAACAGTAATTCTTTGGTGATGTATGATGAGTAATAAAGGGAAGATGCACATAAATAAATTTTACCACTTCATTTTATACAATAAATAAAAGTATGACAATTTGTTTAATGATTAGGGCGCTGGCTGCTACTCTAAAGTATCCAATATCGGATACCAATTCCGATTGAGGAATGGACGTTTACACTTCGTAGGCTTAAACGCAGGTACCGGTTTAAACCCTCTTGTTCAAATGATGATTGTAGCTAACGCAATAGACAAACAAAAAATACACTATAAATTATTAGGTGCGTTCGTAGTTATATAAATAAGTAGCACCTAGAGTCGTCGTCTGGTTGTCCTTCCGTCCGCATATAAAAGTGCGAAAAACTACCTAACCGAATGGTTTGACACTTAATATATATAATCGTTGCAGAGTTTTGTCGAGTAATTTTAAAAAATATGAAAATCGAATAAAATTTTAAAAATATATTAATAAAATATTTATTAAGTAATTTCATTTTTTTAAAAATCGCTACTGCCTTGATATATCTTCCGAGGATTAATCGTTATGTGACAGAGAGGTATCGTACTGCTTTGATATATGTTCCGAGGATTAATCGTTAAGTCACAGAGAGGTATCGTACTACCTTGATATATCTTCCGATGATTAATCGTTAAGTGACAGAGAGGTATCGTACTGCCTTGATATATCTTCCGAGGATTAATCCTTAAGTGACAGAGAGGTATCGTACTTCCTTGATATATCTTCCGAGGATTAATCCTTAAGTGACAGAGAGGTATCGTACTGCCTTGATATATTTTCCGAGGATTAATCGTTAAGTGACAGAGAGGTATCGTACTGCTTTGATATATGTTCCGAGGATTAATCGTTAAGTGACAGAGAGGTATCGTACTACCTTGATATATCTTCCGATGATTAATCGTTAAGTGACAGAGAGGTATCGTATAGCCTTGATATATCTTCCGAAGATTAATCGTTAAGTGACAGAGAGGTGTCGCCAAGTTATCTGACATGTATGACGTTACAGTCATATATGACATATATGGCATTTTATAACCTCTATGACCAAGTTATAGTCACCTTCTTTATTCTATTAAATACTATCATACGTGATTAATTCAATGATATACCATGATAGGCAACGATTCTAGGTTGCAATGGCGATTACGTCATATTTAAGAATGTGTCATATTATTTCCGTATTACTGAATTTAAAACCGAATTTGTATACTTTAGGTATTTCCAGTGAAATGGATAGTAAATGGAAAAAATAGTCTAAATATGGATTTCAAGGTCTGAAATTTTCAAAGCTAATCTTACGTTTCCCATTCGAATTTTCAGTAAATGTCAACAAAAGATAAAATGTTGCCAACTTAAAATGTACTTATTTTGTTACGAAAATCAATCATATCGTAATAACAGACGATATAATTAATTTCACTGAAATAATAACAGTACTAACGCACCTCATTTGTCACGTTTGACATACAATTCCCAACTTGATTTTTTTATCATTGTCGGTTAATCGGTGGTTGATGACTGATGATATTTTTTACCCCATCAGCAAAAAGTAAACGCGCATATTAATTAAATTTATGAATGTTGCAAAAACCTTTTTTTGTTAGATATAAATAAAAATATATCTATTTTTAAATGTGGAATAAATTTAATTTCTACTTTACTCTCTCATACACACACTATAAGATTTTAAACATAACTAAAATGTTTCGTCCACGCTGTTGAAATGTCGTTTGTACCTTTAATTATTCTCACAATTACATTTTTATTTGAGATCTTTACGTGAAAGCAGGTGTTTTCGTGTCTATGTGAACTTAATTAAAAGCACGCTTTTTAGTTGCATATGTGGGCTGCCAGTTTTCAAATTAATGCACATTTTTCTTTAATGTCTGCTTATGAAGCTACAAATAAAACTTTAACATCATTAATTCAAATGCAGAGTAAGTATAAATATAAATACTTTAATAATTTTCAATGATAAAAGAAGGGTATTTTAAAATTTGTTCTTTTTTTTCGTACTTTACAGTACATTTTAATTATCCTTAATTAAAAAACAAAACAAAATATGCGGACTCGTTAGAAATGAAATTCCTTAATTATTTCCTTAATATCACTTTTTCCTTTAAAAAATAACAGAACTTTTCTTTGTTCAACATTTATCAACAATTTTTAGTGCAAAGATGTAGTTTTATGTATACAAAAATATTTCCGTAAAAAAATTATTATTTATATCAACAACAATAATTGTGTGTAATGTCTTGTAAACAACGCATGAAATTGATTCACACAGTTTGTGCTTTAGTCTGTACATTGCTATTAATCAAATTTTGTTGTAAGTAATTGTCACATTTCATTTTACGTTAATAAAGAAATATTTTTTTTTTATAAATGAAATTTATTGACTATTATTATATAATGTCTTCAAATTTGTGATTAATTAAAAAGATTAATACATTTTTCTGAGGGATAATTTATTATATTATCTGTTAAAATGTTGATTGTAACTGTTTGTTTAGATTAAAATAACGCTTATTATGCAATTTTTTTCAATAATTAATTTTATGTAAATATTTCGAGCTAAAATACATTTATTAAGTGTTGACATTTATTTTAATTGTTTATAAAAATGATACAAAAATTATTATATGTAAAATTTATAATGAACTACAATTATTAAAAGAAATATCCGGTACATAATGTTGCACTGTGTAAAGTAATGTGTACTAAATTTTGTTCCAAATAAACATTTTCGTTTTAAACACAACAATTTTATTGTTGTTGTTATAATGATTGTTGGAACCACAATTGGCCTCTTTAACTTTCTTATGCTTTTTCCTTAGCTAAATTTTATGTGCTCGTTATTTATGAATAGAACTCTTTTTGTTTTCCTTTTTTGAAAATTAACTTTTCTTTAATTATTCCATTTATTTTATGATTTTTTTTTTTTTAGGTTTCTAGACTACTTTAATTAAATGCATATTTACACATTTTTACACATTTATTCAAATGTCTTGACTTTTTTTTCCAATTTTTACAGTATTTGCTTATGTCTTTAAAAGTAAAATTTTATCTTGAGAGACATAACTGTAGATTAATTAGGGTGAAACCCCCAGTTAAAATAAATGACAAAATAAATTTCCCCTGGAGAATAAATGGCAAGAGAGTGCGCAAACGTCACCAAGTTCCCATGGTAACCAAAAGGAGCAAACCACCACAGTGAAAAAAAAGGCGGGGCGGGGGAAGACAAAATGAAATCTTTCCACCACTATGGGGCACCAAATCTAAGTCTTAATTAGTCTATATCTAAATTACTTCATGTAAAACCGAATGAATCAATTCTCGTTGAAATCGGGCCCTTTGTTTGTATCGGACAAATTTTAAATGCATTTTTTTATTTCCACTTCACACCGCCAGGTGTTGCACTCTGTTCTAAATAAAACTATTTCCGACCGAAACTCCGGCACGTGTCCCTGCTGCCTACGACACCGTATAGCAGGTGAGCTGCGCAGGCGCTGCAAAATCTTTTAGTTCCATTTTCTACTGCCACGTGGCGCCAAATCATTATCCTAATTAGTTCCTGTTAAGTTGAATTAAGTAATTATCGTTGAAATTGGGCTCATAGAACCTGAGAAAATACCCCTCCGTGGTGATTAATGTTCAGAAGTAGTGGTAAACAAGATCTTAAAAAATGACACTGAAGTTATCTAGTACCTGGGGACCTGAGAAAAGGTGTCGTTTGAATCGGACTAATAATAAGAATGTTCTGAATTTGGAGGCAGGGGCGAAGGAGGGAGTTTCGATCAGAGCATTAACGCGATATTTAAATTACAATCGAACAATTACCCCACCCCCACAGAATTAAACTTTTAAAACAGAAACAAAATGAACCCTTTTTTTCCATACAAAAACAGTAAGTTATTGTTGTTAATTTCTAAAATCAAATACATAAATTTTACGTCACGTACAAAAAAAACCCTCTAAAAATCGCATAAAATAAATCGCAAAAAAATCACAACTTGCTACTCGAATTGCAGTCAGATGACAACCTTTTCATCTGACAATCACAATTGTATGGTTGACTTTCCTCTGGGCGTACAATTCTCTTAGTTACCACTCACAACTGCCCTACAACGGTGTTTGACTATTAGCGGCATCAAGTGACACGTCATACGTTACAGAACATGAAAAAAGGTTAAAAAACGCATATAAAATGAAAGTAAGAAAAAAATCTAATAAAAAAATCGGAATAATAAATTATCCGCCCTCCTCTTTTAAAATAATGACTTTTTATCTGTAAAGAATTATCAACTTTCTCCAAGCTAAAAATAGAACAAAAAAATGACGATCCTAAGCGTAACTGAGGCTGAAATAGATGCACCCACCGAACCAATCAAGTATTCTGGACAAACTTTCTTAGTGTCAAAGGAAAAAAATTGCCAAAAATTCAAAAATCGCTGTACGATTTTCGCAGAAATTTTATTGACAAATTTACTACATTGGGCGAAATAATTTGAACCAGATTCTGATTACTAATGTGGAAAAATCGCAGCAAAACGTGAAAAACACTGAAAATCGCGTAAAAAATTTCATTAAAAAAATCTATTCAAAACTTCTAAAATCGATATTCGAGGCGCAAAACTACATACATAGAGGTACCTTCTCAACAAATGTATTAGCTCTGCGGTCTCTTCAGAACATAAACGAGAAACACACACACAGACACGCAAACCCTCTTCTTTATTATAGTTGGAAATTTTCGGTAAACATAACTTAAATTGTGGTATTTCTTCGTTATTTCCCTTTAATACATGTCTTCATACATACTTTTTTATGCATACCTTTTTACACATACCTTTTTATACATATTCTTCAGCTAGGGTTAATGTAATGTATTAGGGTAAAAAACTATTTTTTTTTTTTCTGGATATAATAATTTACTTCTTCACAATCATAAAAACTATTCCTAAACTTTTCCGAAAATCAGTTACAACGAAGGAAACATTCTTAAAAATGTTCCTTTGAGTTTCGGAAGTATATTAGTTTCTAAATGTTCCTAAAGATAAAGAAAGCTTTTAAGTATCTTGGTAACTCGGAAGAGGTTATTGTATATTTTTGTTTGTGGTTATTTTAAGTTATCCTAGATAAAGAAACATTTGACGTTTTTCACAGTGTTGATAACGAAATCGACATACCTCTAAGAAATTTGTTGTTATGTACTGCCAGTCAAAATAGAACTCCATCATAGTAAATGTCAAAGCTATATTTTACAAAAATAAATATTAAAAATTAGAAACAAGTTGTTAAATAGTTAAATACTGGTAAATTTGTAACGTATTTAATTTACAAGAACAGAAGACGTGTTTTAATAAAAAGTTCAATATTATGCATATCACGCAGATACATACTTGGGTCGTTTTAACAGAGTTATTTTTCTTTTACATGTCGCCAAATTTGATTAGAAAAATTAAATCATTATATCATCTAGATGTTTTTTTTCTGTTGTTAAGTTAATTAATCTGTCTATTCAACGAGATGTTAACAAAGATATAAAGAAATAAGTGTTTGCACTTCTGACTTTTTATTTTGCGACTTTATTTCTGGGTGATTCGTGGCATCGTTTAAGGAGTGAAACAAAATTATTACGTTCATTTTACTGTTTAATATTTTCCCTTACTTTGAAAAAGATTGTTTCTTTTTCATATTAAATCATTCATTCAGATGTAGTTTGAATAATTCTTTCTTTATTAAATGTTATGAAAGATTCAGAAAGACCCGTTTTTAGCGTCGGAAAACATTCAATTTGTAAAAGTCAATTTTCTTTTGTTAAAGAATGTGATTTTTTTTATGTTCTTCATGGACAATATTATTTAAAATATAATTCATAGGAGCCTGAGTTGTATAAAAACTTTACTGGTTGAAAGCATATTTCTACCATCAGCAATTTTAGAGATAATCGCCAATACATTTTTTGGAACAACCTGGAATAGATGCAATTATAGTCTTTAGTTTTCGTAACTGTTTACTAATTACATCTTTTTTTGAAGCAGCGTTTCTTAAACTACTATTCTGCGAAGCGTTTCTTAACCCTCTCACTGACAAGCCCGTGTTAATACGTTCACTAAGATTCTGTTTTCACTGCTACACAGGCATTTTTTAAATTAATATATTTCTACAAATATAATGCAGGTTTAATAGATTGAGTAATGATTGCTAGCTTCAAGGTTTACATTTATATATATATATAATGAAATTTTTTATGTAATTTTGGAATAATCACCTTTTTTAGTATTTAAAACAAAATTCAGTGAAAAAAAACATTACACGTTTCCCTTTTGCAGCGAACCCCAAGGTGTCCGCAGCACGTTTTCAAAAGCACTATGTAAAATTTTTCAGGAATCTAGATTTTAAGAGTAGACCCAAATAAATGAAAGGAAAGGCCAAAATCCCTCTTGAAATACACTGTATAATTATTTTATATATTGCTATTGATTTATGTATGTTGTATTTGATATATAGGGGAAGAGAGGTTTACCTTTGAGTATTGCTACTTCAGAATAGTGAATTTGCGCATATTGAATCCTAGAAAATTGTCACAAATTTAGTGATTATATTAGGTAAAGATTATTATACGGTCTTGCAAAAAAGTAAAGTTCATATGCAGTCTGTATATATTGATGAATATCAATAACTTCAGTTTTAAATCGTAGGGGTCCTCGAAGACGCTTGAAACACGAAACTAGTAGTTGGAGTAGGATTTTTAGAAGATTTTTTGCAGCTAGTTTACAAGTGCTTTTCGGGTATCTGCATATCTAGTACTCGTATTTTTTATTCATTTATAGATAGTCCGAATAGCAATATTCTGCATTAAATATAATGAAACTTGTCGTTGGGGGGTCAACGTCATACTACATATCCATCATGGACATGCATAATATAAAATATGAAAATAAAACAAGTGTAAACTATTTATAAAATGCATTGCAATTACGAATAAAATCGTGGCTTAATGACTTCATAAACTTTAAAATCTCTATTACTGAATTGCGTAAAAGAAACATCCTTATAACTCCAAAAATGATAATCATATTTACTAACAGTTTACTGCGTCGGGTTAAGTGTCTCATTTCCAATTTAAATATATCTTTGAATGGAAATTTGAATGAAATACAGGGTCATGAAAAATCGAAGAGTGTGGATAATAGGATTACAAATATCTCGGCAACTCATTATCCGATCGACTTCATTCTTTATACAAAATTTGTGTTTTTTTATTGTCTTTTATATTCACTCCTTAAAATAAAAAAAATCGAAATTTTTTATATACCTTTTATCAGAACGAAAATTTTGAGAGTCCGAAAAAAATAGTTCCGGATAATCGAGGTTACTGAAATTCAATAAGCTTATTCCCATTATTACATACTTAGCACATACCAATTTTCAAGTCTTTGTCTCAATTTGTTTGGGAGATAGAGCATTTACAGACACAGACACACAGACAAACTGACGGCAATTTTTTAAAAAAATATGTATGTTTTTCGGAATCTCCAGTGTCTGAAACTTGTAAATCCGTCATAAAAAAAATTTCCGATTTTCAAAACGGTTACAAGACTTACCCTATACATTGTATGATGGGTAAGTATTAGAGAAATTTTGACTTTTTACGTTATACGTGATGGTGCCAAATAATAACCTCTACAAATTCCGTGCGGCACAAGTAACAGTTGCGTAGCAACACATGCCCTATACAACGTATGATGTTTAAGTAATAATTAGGAGCTCATTGAAATAACAAAATAAACACACTATAAAAGAGAAAAGTTAAGGACAGCATTACAATAATAAGATATATTTTTTATATTTTATAAAAAATTTTAAATGTTTTTGTGTATTTTTTTTATTTTTTTGAATAAGAAACACAAAAAAGAAAAAAAAGTAAAAGAAAAATGTGAAAGTATAATTTATATCGCTGTGACAGCATGAATTGCGGCATAGAACATTGATAAGAGACCAGGGTAGTCCGATCCCGTTAAATGCGGCCTTGAAAAAGGCCTACAGAAATATTATATTTTTTTTAAATCATGTCCTAGTGCAAAACTTCCACTGTTTGTTTCATTTTTTTTTATATCTTTATTTTTATTAATTATTTTCATCTCAATTGCTACATGTATTTCTCTCGTTCTTCTCGAAAATTCAACTAATGAAGGTCGTTATAATTTCTATTTCAAATGATCAGTTTTTCTCTTTACTGTATGGAAATAATGGTAATCAAAATAAGCGACTCTATGTATCGTGAAATACTAATATTGTATCATGAGTGAATTCGTATATGCATTGCTTTTTAACATCAACGTTATTTGCAGTTTATTATTTGCAATCAATTATTGTTTTCAACATTTTAGTGTTTAAAAGTATCAATGCAGTTATTTAATGAGTAAATATGTATGCTATATTATTTTGTAAAAATTTTGTTATTTCTCAAATAAAGGGAATAATTTTCCCTCGTTTAACTACGAACATTTTTTTTTTCTGTTCCAAACATTATGATTAAGGAAACATAGCGTGATTAATATCACGTGAAATAGTGTATATGTTATGCGCTGTAACATTATTTCATTTGTTTATAGAAACCTAAATGCATGTAATACATGTAGTAATATTTTATGCATAATTAACTAGGGACTTGAACATTTTTTCTTTACAATTTGAAACTTTCTTCTTCTTTTATTTATTTATTTATTATTATTACTTTTTCAACTTTATATTTTAAATGCTGCATTTTTTCCTTGGAAGAATGCGTTTATTAAATGTGCGTTTTTATTTTCATATGAGTTCATCTGTGTTAAAAATTATTTTTTTAATGACTTGAACATTCGTCCATGTCTCAAAACTTAAGGCATTTACGTTTTTACTTGTAGATAAATTATGTGGGCTTTAATTCTTAACGGCATAGCTGGGAACATTTTGCATTTGTATTCTTGCATTCTCTTTTTTATACATAACTTAACTAATTTTTTATAAGCATATGGTACGTTTCAAAATGATTTCACATATTTTGTGCTTTAATTTCACTCATTACACTTTAATTTAAAATGAGTAAACTTCCTATTTTTACGTACTTCATCTTTTATATTTTAAGTTGCATTTATTTCTTTAAATACGACTTTCTAAAAAAAATAATAACTTCAAACTTAATAAGTTAACTGAGAACGTTTAAATTTGCTCTTTATTCTTTATATATATATTTTTTGTAAATACATTCACATTAATCATTTGCGTTTTATAAATTATCAGAATTTATTTTACAGTTGTATTTTATTCCGGTATGATTTTAAACAACTTTTGCTCTACTGATGAATCATTTTCAATACTTTTAAATCATTCAATAACCAGTTAATAATTAGAAAAAACAATAACATATTGTCAGACATCGTGTGTTAAATAGCGCATTATTCATTAAATGGAACGAAAAATGACTTTTTTGCAAATATGTAGATATACAGCAATATATATATATATATGTAACATTAAAATGTTTCAAACAAATTTTATTAACCCGACAGAAGGCGCGCACTCCGTACTGACGTTGGAGATCGCGCGGGGTGACTGGGTTGCCCCCAATTAGTTTTATACAAATATTGTGCCATAAACAAGAAAAATATGATTTGATTTTAACAAGAAGTTCATTAAATCATTAAGAAAGTATACTTCTTTACTTAAAAAAACTTTTGTTATGTTTAAGAAAACTTTACAATCAAAATAATTACATACCTTTATCAGGAGTTTTAAATCTACATACATTTCTGATAAACATAAGAAGAATGATTTTTACAGGTAAAATCAGCATACTTTATGCAAGAAATTGTAGTTTTATTGTCTTTAAATCTGTTTAGTTCTATTATATTGCGTGCGATAATTTTTACTCCTGCTAAATGACTTATTATATTTTAAGATCATGTTTTTACTTTTTTATTTTTTTTTCTTTTTCCAAAACTGTTTTATTTTTGCTAACAAAAATACTTTCTTCTGAATCAGAATTTTCGTTATCTTTATCCTTTTGCTCAAACTCACTTTCGCTGTCGTAAGAACTCTGTATATTTCCTCATCAGGTTCATTTTCACCAGCTTGATCAATTTCTTCTTCAGAAGACTCAACTTTTTCTAATAAATCTCTCAAAAGTTCCATTTATTTTTAATAGTCTGTAAGTTTACGTTTGCACGACATTATTACATAATTCAACTCAAAAAACAACATAAACACTTCAGAACAGAAAACTACGCTGCTTAGAATGAGAAATTTCAAAGCAATAACGGTCGCGTGGGGAGACTGAGTCACCCCCTTTTTTTACATGGATTCCAAAAAACGATTGTTTAAAGTGCAGAAAGGAAAGGAATGTAAAAATAACATTACACCTAGCAAGGAGAGAGTCAGACAGGAGGATACTGAAAGGATGATTGATTACAGATAAACATTTTTCGAGGGACTGATGTTTTTCTAAGACTGGGGTGACTCTGTGCCACACGCAATCTCTCTCGGGTTAAAGAAAGAGTTTTAATAACACTTTGTGTCCACTTGATTCTCCAGTAGTTATGTTGCTTTCTAGAAGACAAAGGGTGCCGAAATCGAATCCAAACTCCGACATGATTTTTTTTAGTTCGTGGTATTCCAATTTAAAGAATGTACCAGTTTGTTTATTCCTCGGAACCAAAACAAGGGCTCAGCGTTCTAAAAAAGCCAAAGAAACCATCTTAAAAGACATATATTTTTGTTAAATGTCTGAATAATGTTTATCGTGTGAACGTTACCAAAAACATCAGTATTAGGTATGTCCGCAAATTATTGACTCTTAGAATAATTTTATTAGTACTAATGTCCCCGAGTTATTCAAAAAATAGTTAGTTACATCAATAAATTTCATAACACCTCACAAAAAATTATATCTTTTATACTTTTCATTACTCCAAAATATCTGAGGAAGAAAAAATCATTTTCCATATTTATCAGTGGTAATTTCTTTTCATTGTACTAATTGTAACAGAAAACATTTAGAAAGGATTTTTTTATGTATAGCATAGAGTAATGCTTAAGAAGCAGTGTTTTAGATAACACATGTGAATAAAAATATTACTTTAGTTTCGTCTTAATTATCGTTATCACTCTTTCCTCATTTGAAAAAAAAGTTGTGTTAATTGGAATGATAAACAGAATATTCCCTGTCCTAGTTTTTATTTAGAGTTAAGTATATGCAATAAAAATGTCAATTTAAGAAACTGTTAATGAGAAAAATAATGTTATAATAGATTAATTTTTCTCTTTTCACTTCATTTTTCTTATTCACCTGCAATTATTTTTGAACAGTTGTAAAATATTCAGAATTAAAAAAACTGATCGTCTGTTTTAAATATAAATGTTTGTCTTTTTCCTATTTAAAAAAAAAAGCATTCGCAAACACTTTAAAACATTTGTTTATTAAACAAATTATCATCTGCGAGACAGTTATGTTTTTAATTTGCAAACAAATTTAAAGAAATGAAATTAGTGTTTATTGTTATTGAATAAATTGTAGATCAGCTTTGGTTTAATGTATGTTAATCAATGGGACATGAGCTAATACACAGCGCGAAACTCCAATCATGCGGAGTAGTGGGGATGAATTATATAATATAGCACTGTTTTTGCCATACTAGGGGACTTTTGAAAGCAAAGTGACTTGAATTATTGTTTTCGTACAAGAAAAACCCTGAAACTTTTCCCACACTTAAAAATTTGCAGAAAACTGTGCAGTCATTTCACGTTTTAATAGAAAACAGTTACATAATCGTAATTTAACACTATTCTGACCATAAAATGGGCAAAAATATGATCAGAACAAAGTATAATTACGGTTATGTAACCGTTTTATATAAAAACAGTCAAATGACTGGACAGTTTGCTGCAAATATTTTATAGTGCAGTTACAATGTACGTACATCGGTCGTGGGCCATTCTCCAATAACTGTAATTTTCAACTATAAGAAACTTGTGAAATTCAACTTAATAAAATATCTTTTTTATATATCCAGTTTTAAACTTTCTTGTTCTAGTTGCTATAATTAAACATGTTCTTATTTTGCATTAATTTTTAATACTGTACTTCCTCTGTGCGACCCTTACCATGCATTTAATAATGAAATAAAACAGGGACGGTAAGGAAAATTATCATAAATTTATAGGAAAGTGGCAGACAAAATTTTCACCGATTTTTAGCAACAGTTATTTACATTGAACGAAATAGCCAAAAAAAACTACAAAAGTTCACGAATAAATTTTGAGGACGGTTAACACAAACAATAAAGCCACAGTACTTCAAATTCATATTTAAACACTGATTTAAATTCAACAAAAAATTTCCTGTAAAAAAATACAGCCTTTTTTCCTCTAGAAAAATGTTGTAAAAGAGTCTGCGGCTGCATCTAGCGTGATTGTCTACATAAGTTTAGCAAGAGGGATGGTAAGGAATCTAAAAATCCCAGAACAGAGTTGAAAAAACTATTAATCGTAAAAATGTGTGCAGCCTAATTTTTGTTACATCTACTATATATATAAAACACAAACGGAAATTTCGTTCCGTTCCTTTATAACTCCAGTTCCGCCGAATGGAATTTGCACTGTTCGATAGATAATTTTTCAGGGAAGGTTTTAGTATATAATACAATGTTCTACGTACATTAGTTATAGCATTATTATAGAAAATTCTGTTATTTTGGCCGAAAAGTTTACCATTGCTAAATTTTGACGAACATTATTGTTGCAGAAAGAATTGAAAAGGGCTATACATCTCGAAAAAGAAAAGAAAAAACTGTTGCTAATTTTATTTATAAAAAAAAAAGAGAGAAAGAAAAGAAAAAAAAAAGAAAAACAGTTTTGTTGAGAGATAATATTATAAAACGAAAATATTTAATTTAAACATGATTGGAAATGTTCGTAATGCTTAAAAAGTTATTCAATGGGAAGATTGCTATTGAAACAATATTGGGCGATTTATCTTTTGTTTTTGGCGATTTTTTTTATTTTACTTTTGACCTCAAACAATTTGATTTTAAGTCAAAAAGTGTTTTTTTTTTTTTTTTTGAAGAAAGAATTGAAATGGCTATACATCTCGAAAAATAAAAGAAAAAACTGTTACTAATTTTATTTTTTTAAAAAAGAAAGAAAAGAAGAAAAAAAAAACAGTTTTGAGGAGAGATTTTAAGCCAAAAGATGTTTTTTCAAGTGTACGACAGCATTTTTGCAGTTTTTTTTGTACTTTCCGGTTAGCCGGGCGCCAGTGATATATATATATATACATGTATATATACACACATATATACACATATGTACACATATATCTTCACAAATACATGTATATACATACATATTATACACATATAATACACTTATATGTATGAATATATACATATATATCACTGGCGCCCAACTAACCGAAAATAGGCCTACAGCAAAAATAATTACAACAGTGCATAGAGTAACTTAAAAAGTTTTTTTTACTGCCTTAGTAAACTTCAACAAGAGATCCTTTCGTAACACGAAGGTTATCAAGACGATATTGCAATTCAATCCACGAACGTTTTTTATGCTAACATCAACAGCAGCTACTGCTGTTTGGATCTTTTGTTTCAATTCCATGAGACTATCAACTTTAGTTCGGATTTCATCAAACAGTTGTAACTACTGTTGATGTTAGCATGCTGAAACGCACGTGGATGCAATTGGAATATCGACTTGATATTCTTCGTGCAAAATAAAGGATCTCATGTACAAGTATACTAAGGTAGTAGGAAAAAACTTTTTTAGTTACTCCATGTACTGTTGTAATTATTTTTGCTGTAGGCCTGTTATTTTGTTTGTAAAAGTTTTTTGAGGTTGTACGGAGACTTTTGGGACACCCTTTATATGAAATGGCAATATACTTCTATCTACTACGTTATATATAAAATTTCGTTCCGGCTGCTTATAACTCGAGTTCTGCTGAATGGATTTTCGTAGAACTTAAACGGTAAGATAATTTTTCAGGGAAGGTTTTATTGTATAACATATCGTTCTACGTAGCTTAGTTATAGAATTATTCTGGGAAGTTCTATAATAAGATCAATCCGATTATGAAATATTCGCCTTTTTAAAAGATTTTGCCGAATGGATTTCGATAGAACCTACACTGTTAGATAATTTTCTAGGGAAAGTTTTATTATATACCATATCATTCTACGTTGCTTAGTTCTAGAATTATAGGGGGAAATTCGAAAATCGGGTGACCATTTTTTTATGAATTATATTAGCCTTTTCAATTTGATTCCGATTATGAAAGATTACCCTTCTGAAAATTTCTACTGGACGGATTTTGATGAGAATTGTATTATTAGTTAGATGCTATTTCAGGAATGTTTTAATGTACTACATATTGTTCTACGTTGCTTAGTCAAACAGTTATGTGTGAAGGTTATATAGTCAGGTGAACCCGATTCCGAAAGATTAGCCTTTTTAAAAGTTTTTACTGGACGTATTTTTTGCGACTTGCATTGTTAAGTAGATAACTTTTAAGGATGGTTTTAGTATATTTCATATTGTTCTATGTTAATTTTAAAATTATGTGGAAAAGTTCTACAATCAGATGAACCCGAATATCAAAGATTAGCCTTTATAAAAACTTCCACTGGATGGATTTTGTTAGTTAATTTGTTTGCATTATTAGTTCGATAATTTTTAGTGGTGGTTTTAGTATATTTCATATAGTTTTATCATTCTTTATCAAACCCTAACTGTAAATGACCAAATAAAAGAGTTGGTCCTTAACAGCTAAAATTTTGACTGCACATTAGAAAAAATAATAGCGCAGTTACGTCATTTTTCAGTAATGTGGAAGGATATTCCGGGTAAAAATACAGATTGCTTTCAAATACAAGGTCAAATTAAACGATATATTTTGTTTGATTCAAGGTTAATTTGTAGAAACCGACCAGCGCAGCGTGCGTAACTTGCTAGTATTTATATAAAACAATAACTGCAGTTTTGTTTAAAAAAAATAAGTAGAACTACTCTTCTTGAGAGACTTTTATCCTGACAGCTACAAGATTAAAAATCAGCATCAGGGACAGTTGGTTTTAAGGGAATTAATGCTATATTTTTAACCTCAACATCGTTCAACACTTATTTATTTCGTTAATATTGTTATACAATCATGCAATGACTTGTGCATGTTTAATCATGCATATTTCATAATATAAGAAATAAAACGAAACCAAGAATATGTACTTAAAATAAAAATTTTTAATGGAATTAAAAGACAAAATTATGTAAGAATCGCTCCAGTATGGAATCTGTTATTGAGCCAAGTCCATCATTTTGTGGTCAGCATATGCAGCATTGGGAGGAATGAGCCCCTTGGAACATGCAAATTATTATATCGTAAATCCGAATGTAGTCGTGTGCAGGTCTTTTCGAAACCCATATCAATTATAAGTGTTTATATTTACATTTTATAAAACCAAAAATGCGGCTTAAATATATTACACATGTTTGAGTAATTGCGAAAAGTACTAAAAATGTTAGGAGAACTCGAAAAACCACGTCTTTTTCACTGGCGGTTGAAACTTTTATGAGGTATGAGCCCCTTTAAAACTTATCGTACTTAGGGAATTTAGTTCATGTTGGTCTTTTTTCCATATGTTGTACAGTACACTGTCAGATTATGTATAACTTTCTTCTATATGTTATTTAATTCTAAGCTTACTATAACAATATTTGTGTTCAGCCTTGTATAATTAAATGTTCAAAGTAACAAAATTTTTCTCCAGGCAAACAATCAAAGATATTGCATCTATCTATCTTAGACATTATTCGGAATAAACTGTATTTAAGTTGTTCCACAGGATGATTATTAAAAATATGTATTAGGACGAAAACGTGGTTTATGTGATGCAGTATGTATAGAATGATTTCATTCTATTGCATGGGATTTACATATTTATCGGCACAATGCAAACATGCACCTGTTAGAATTTCTTATACAAAGTAATCATTTTGGTAAAACCATTTTTACAGGAACTGTTCCTTAACATATTATCAGAGATACTTTAGGATATATACAGTTATACTAATAAAGAAAAGTAAAAATATTTACTAATTCTATTTAAAGAAATTGTATTGTTGTATTGCAAGTTTTTATTTATTTCTACTTAAAAAAAATATATATATATATATATATATATATATAAATCATCTTTTGCAGTCTTGCAAAATCAGGAGTTTAAACTGATGATGTTTTATTTTCAAGTGAATAAACAGAGATATGCCATCTCTCTGTCTGTATCTCAGTATATTCAGAATAAATCATCTTTCATGTCTGTTCATTTAAGTACTTTAAATATAGATTATTACCAGATAGTTCATGTGATGTAAAAATATTTAGACGGATTTCCTCCTATTATACTTGTTATTAGATTTACACAGATTTGTGTATCTACACAATGTAAACATGATCTTGTGAGATTTCTTAAATTATCGTCTATATTTTGGAGGAAGAGTTTACCGCATTCTCTGAAATATATTATCTGTTATAATTTAGAATATGAAAATATCACAGAGACAATATTTTATAACTTAAGACAAAAAAATATACAAATAGTTATCTCTCAAATAAAGTAAAATAGAATAAATGTTCACTGTTTGTTGATGAATTTTTTTTTTAATTTTTATCAAAAACAGCATAATGAAAACATATTTTTAACGGAAAATACAAGATTGTACTAAGCAAATAGATTTTTTTTATCTCAGAATCATCCGACATGATACATCAGCTAATCCTAATGTACTCCCATACAAAATTTGTATTTATATTAACCCGTTTATTACTATTTTTTAACTAAAACTTTTACTGCATTTTCTACTTTCAGGATTAATAAAACCAATTCATGTATTATTTAACGTATTTTTTTAAATAATTTTTTGTTAATGAAATATAATTCTAGTATCAATTTTATTTATAAATTATACTAAATACATATATCATTTTCATGCTGTCTTACACAATAATATATTTAAACTTGCAAAGATTTATTTCAAGGTGAGTAAACAAAGATCTTGCATCTATATATCACCGAAAATACTCACAATAAATTGTATTTCAGATCTCCCAAAGCACGAATATTGTAAAAGTAGATTATTATGAAAAGAAAGGTTTATGTCATGCAATATGTGTAGAAGGCTTTCCTCCGATTGTATTTGTTTGACAGATTTATTTACTCGATGTAAACATGCTTTTGTTAGAAATCTTAAAACAATGTCTGTTTCTTGGATGAACATATTCTTCATGAACATTTCATTGACATGTTATGTGTTATATTTTAGATGTGTTGAGTATTGATTGAATTGTGGTTAGTAATTATCTACATTTTCATGGATAGGTTTTTAAGAATTTTGGAGAAAAAATACCCACATATATTTAACAATTTGGGTGAAAAAATGTTTAAATAATTCAAATAATACTGCAAATCTGTTATATCGCCGAAGCTTTTAAAAATTACCAAATATATCTTTTTTCGGACCACACGAATTAACGCAATTCATCTCTACGAAACTACGGATCTGCTTTTATTGAATAAATGTTCAAGGATTTCATTTCTCTGACGCTGTTATTTATACCAAGAAAATGTGAATATAATTACTATTTTTAATAATTATAATTTCAAATATACATGTTAAATTTTGTTAATACTATGAAAGCAAACATTCAGATATTAAAATAACATTATATTAGACATTAAAATAACATTATTATTTTTAATTACATTATATTAGACGTCTAAATAGCGTAAAATGTTATAGTTTAATCACATAATTGATATTATGCAGCTATAACATTTGTAATACTCTTTTTATACTTGCTCAAAGAATAAAGAAAGTATCTCTGTAAAAATCGTTATTACATTTACAATACAAAAACTACAAACACAGAAAACTAACAGAAGATATTATTATTTTTTAAAGATTTTTTCAGCTGTAGAAAAAGCAATTATTCCCAGTCACAGTTATAAATACAAAATTAATCACAAACAGATTTTAACCTTTATAGAGAATAAATGCACTTATAACACAAATTCGGCAACTTTGCAATTATTATGCTCACGTTTCACATCGACCTCTATACTAACTTCAATATAACCCTATTCCTAAAATTTTTTATCTTGTACTCTTTATAATGTGTTCTATATTACTCAATTGCATTTGTATAGTATGACATTGTAGATTATTAAATGAATTGCGTTTTTTTTTACGAAATTCCTCTACATCCTGCGTATTTTCCGCTTACAAATATTCGGATTAAAAGTGCTAAAAGGTACACTGTCTACTTTAAAATTATTCGGCCCGCATGCACCTGTGAGGTGCTGATCTCAAAAATTGTAGACATGGGGTGCTAGTCTCGAACCCATGACATTTCTTGCTTGCCAGACTAATCGTTCAGTGTTTTCCTCTTTTTCTACAAACTAGAATCTTGCATGAACCAACCGAACCCAACCCAGGCCGAACTCGAAATATTCAAATATTGTTTTCGTTATATTCATTTATCTACTGTTACAATCCCGCCCTTAGTCGCACTTACCGGCGAGCTCAGATTCGGCTGAATTTTGTATTTTATTTAAGATCGCAATAAAGGGGACCGGGAGGGACATCTATGCTCTATAGACTTGGTTTCCTAGTCTGAACATCCCCTCCTGGCAGGCAAAACCTGAACGCCACCCGAAGCGAAGAGAGAAGAAATTAATCCATATTTCAATAAAATTATAGAAATATAATCAAGAATTATATTTCTAATATCAATTTTAATATATTTTTATTAAAATGAATATATATATATATATATATATATATGTATTTATTAATATTCAAATATATAGTTTTTTTCCGTAAGAATGATCAAGACTTTCTTTTGAAACGCCAAGTCGAGTTCAGGGTGAAGTTAAAGAATTAAAACTCAACCCGAAACCGAAAAGTTTAAAGTCAATCCGACCCAAACCAAAAAAAAAAGAAAATATAGCGTCAAACTGATACGATCCGAAACGTGGGTTGGATAATTTTCTGGTAAAATCCGGTAACCCAGCCCAATGGAAGTTTGTACTACTTTGAACCTTGCATAATTAACTGTTAAGTTCCATAAGAAAGGACACCACAGAAGGCAATCCCCACCCTCAGCCTCTATACCTCGTGTAGTTAATAGGCCATGAGAAAACACCACCAACTTAAATTTATTCATCTTAACATTATCACGCTTTTCATTGCAAATATTGATATTTATTATAATAACAGCTCGCCACATAGTTTGGTCGGATATACCGCAGTTTTTGCATGTCCATAGCTGCCAACTTTTACGCTCTTTTACTACCACTAAAAATTAATAGAAATTTGTGTATTATTGAATCACATGATTTCGGCGATTTTATAAGTAAAAATTTTCTGTAAAATTTTAGTGGTAAGAAAAAGGCGTAAAAGTTTGCAGCTATGCATGTCTCTTGAAAAAAAGAAAAAAAAAACTTTAACCTTTTATGACTGTTTTTTATTAAATAAATTTATATATATTTTAAATACATTTGTCTATCATTAAGTAAATTGTAATACTATTATATGTAAAAAGTAATGTTTTAGACAAAAATATGACATTTATTTATAGGATAGCAAATTTTACGTTTTTAATATCCACTCCTAGATAGCTAATATTACTTTCATAAAAGTGGACGAATATTGATTAACTATTTGATTTGTGGTAAATATTAGTTTTTTAAATAATGTGTTTCAGGCTTCTTTTATCTATTGTAACTGTAAGTTTTTTAAGCATTTTTATTTCAATTATTAAATAAACATTTTAATAAACGTAGACATTTCATATAGAGAGTGTTCCATTCTGTATCCTTTGAAATACTCTTATATAACAACCAAATCATTACAATCATATGAAATGAAAAACATAAATTCTTATACACTATTGAAAAAAAAAACATAACATAAACATCATAATTACATTGGTAATCAATAAATGGTGCTTAATCAATTTTATTAAAAACTTCTTTGATAAATGTATGTGAGTTTGAATTTTTTTTTTTTTTTTAAGATGAATGATATTCTTTAACGAGGCCATTTTACGTCTTTTCTGACAATGGGAAACATTAAAATTTTTCAACAATATTTGCATTATTGCAAAATACAACAATCAGAACGGAATGTTATCCAGGCTACCGCGGTGCATTCCACTTATCTTTCTTTACAGACCGCTACAGTTACGTGATGCACTTTTTGTACACATGCATTGGTGCATTCGAGCATCACGTGACTCCCGCGGTCTGTAAAAAAAAGATACACGTAAAGCACCTCACCTCTGTAGTCTTTCTTTTTCGTTATCCTTGATGATATCACAAGGAAGAAATGACAATTACGGCCTTCGTCATTTCGTGCAGAGCTATTGAAAATAACATTACAACTTGAATTACGATGATGATAAATGAATAATCTTAATTTTTGGATTAAAGTTATCTTAAATCGTGAACCAGTGTTTACATTTATTGATTATTTTCCAGGAAAGGTGATAAAAATCATTCGTTTGTTAAAAGCTCTGATGTTTTGTGCTTAAAAAAAAGTCAACGGGAATGTATTTCATGTTATTGAAAAAAGATAAGAATACGGGTGGAGAAAGATTTATAACACTAGATATTATTTATTGTTATGTTTCGTTTAATAGGATATCAGATAATCTATTTGAAATGAAAACATGAAAGGAAAAATATAAATTTTATGTTGAAGCGTATTTATACAATTTTATTTAAAATTTGTTAAGTTATAAGTTTTCAAAGTATATAAAAGAGTTTTTTCTTACGACATATAGTAATGTTTTACGAAGCCATTTTATGCCCCTTCCATCATTTGAAATCGTAATATTTTTTTAAAAATATTTGCCCTATCGAAAGTTATTACTAATCATACAGGTATATTATTATACTGAAGAAATAACAATAAAAAACATTTGTCTTTGTCTGTTTGGGAGGAGGTATAGGAAATACCATTACAGTTTCAATTACCTATTACAAAGTAAAAGAAATTGTTTTTTGAACTATTTTTAAATTCAACCATGCTTTTATATATCTTCAGCTGGGAAAGTTGGTAAAAAGCATTAATGTTTTGTTAAAAGCTAAAAAACAAATTTAACGATTATTCCTCCTATTTAAAAAAAAAATAATAAAATAAAAAAGGGAAGTAATCCATGTGATGTAGGATTAAATACAACAAACATTATCTAACGTTTATTAATTCATTTTTCAAAAATATACATCTAGTTAAAAGTTTCAAGTAAATTTGATTACATGAAAATAAATTTTATGTTTCTGGATTTAGAAAGTAAAAGATTGCTTCTCAATTCTAAAGAAAAATTGCTTTTATAAATTCAAAACAAAGAATGGGTTTCTAAATTCAAAACAAAGAATGCGCTTCCCAAATTCAAAACAAAGAATGAGCTTCTAAATTTATTCCTTGTACAAACATAATTATAAATGAATTTATAAAGTGTACTTAAAAAATATATATTTCAACTTTTTCTGTTACGTAATATGTCTAACCACAAATAAAATTAAAACATTCAAGGTTGATGAAGATTTATATACTTTACGTTTTTTCTTTTGTTAAAAACTTCATTGTTTTTTTAATATGAAAACGATTGATCAAATGAAAACAATAAACTTTTAAAAAAATGTTTGTTTTATCGCACGATAACGATAATCATTCTTGGGATGTTATTACATGGATGAAATGACAATAAAGTATTTTGCTTTTGTCACTTCAGGAAGAGGTATTGGAAATATGATTACAACATGAATTACGCCGATAGTAAATGAAAGATCTTCGTTTTGCGCTATATTTAACTTGAGTCACAAAGCAATGTTTTTGCATGCATTGATTTTCATTCAGGAAAGGTGCTAAGTATCATTTTACATCATTAGTGCTACGTAAAAAGTTTCCATTTCCTAAGCTGAAGAAAAGTGTTCCAACGGTTAATACTCGCGTTTGAATAAAAATTAAAGGAAAACGTCCATGTGAATAAAATGTTTTTGCATTGAATTTATTGAATTATTTCACAAATAAAACAGTATTCTGGATAACTATCAAACATGATAAAATGAGATGAAAACATAAATTATTTTAAGGTAGGCACAGTAATTTTATCCAAAACAATTGTTAGATACATGAATAACACTTTCATAAAAAATATAAAAAAGGTTTTCCTTAAGATGAATATGCCATATTATTCCGTTTAATTAAACAATTAAACTTTTCATACAATATTTGCATTAGCTCGTTAGTCATACTCAGCATGTTATTACATGAAAAAAATGACAATAACAACATTTGTCTTTGCGATATTAAAAATATATATTGGAAATAAAGTTACAGATTCAATTACGCTGTTCATATTAGGGTTACACAAATGAAAGTAAGACTGTCTATAGTGCATCCGCGTTTGAAGAGGCAGAACGCTGCGCATGCGGCAATAGAGGGTGACGAATATATGCAGTATCAGCGGAACGTGGTAGTTGGCTGTGCGTCAGCGTGGAAGAAAGATGGTGAGAACAGTTCGATTCGTGGATGCCTCCAAACATTCTTAGTGGCACCTGCACACTCTTTCAGAAACTGAAAACAGCTATCAAGTATCGTCGATTTGGCATGCTATCCAAAGGTTTTAATTTTCTGTATGATAACGCCGCCGTCATGTGGCTACCGTGTGCAAGGATTTGTTGCAACGATTTCGATGGAAAATACTGAAACATGCCCGTGTAGTCCTAACCACTTACTAGACGATTACCATGACTTCGTACCACTTAAAAAAGCTCTTAAAGAAGGTGAACCACAAAAAAATGATATCCAGGCCGCCAGCTGCTGAAGAATGGTTCCGCATACAGCCCCGGAAGTTCTTCGCTCACGGTATTCAGAATCTTGTAGACCTATGGAACGCCGGTTTCATTATGTCATCTTCAATGGCGAAGGGAATGTTAACAAAATGACGATTCTGAAATACAAATCAAACATGGTATTTGAATTTTGTTACATATATACAAATATATGGAAAATAGATTCTAATGTGTTTATTTTACAAATATTTTCGTCATTTTCTTTATGTAAATTTGTATGCTAAAAACTAGAATTAAAACATTCACGGGACAACAGGCGTTTTATGCGCTTATCTAGTATTTGTTTTTCATTTAAAAGTATCTGCATTGAAAATTTTAAAAATGAATACACGTGATAGTTTAATCAATAACGCATTAAACTTTTTTTAAACATTTACACATTTTCTAAATTTTTCGTGAAAGAGGAATGTAAGTCATTATTCTTTATTAGCTGTGCAACAAATATATAAATAAGCTAATAAAAGAAATTAGCGAGATTGAAATAAGAAAGATACATATATATATTTTCCCGAACATTGAATTTTTTTTTCATTTTTAATATAAAAATATTTTATGTTATTATGTAATATGGAATGCTGGTTATTATTCGGAAATTGCCAAGAAATATTCTTTCATAATTTGCACAAAAAATAGGAGGTAATTTTCATTAATATATATTTTGTATCACTAGTTGTGAGGTCGGATGCTAAAAGATTAAAAGACTTGTGTAAACATTCAATGGACATCAGGAGTTTATGTGCTAATCTAATATTTGTTTTTCTTTTAAAAGTTGAAACATTGAAAATTTGACTGGCTTGAAACATGTAGTTAGTTCTTTCGGATTTGTCTGAAAAGAATAATATGTTTAGGATATTCCTCAAATACTTTCGATAATACTTCTTTGTAAATTCTGACAAAAAAATTTTAGTATTTGTGGAAATTCATTAATTTGAATATCATAAATTAAACTTTATTCTATATAAATTTAACCATTTTCTTACTTAATTAATCCTGGTTTAATTATTTTGTCAAAAGTTCACTCCTATAAAAAAATGAAGGAAATAGAAAAATACTGCATAATTTATATTTAGTTATTCAGATCATTTTTTTAATATACAGTTTTAAAAAATATCATGAAGATGCATTTACAAATTTAAGAAACAAAACATGAAATATTAAAAATCTGTTCTTCTAATAAATAAATAATAAATTTTCTTATTTTAAAGAACTACTTTCTACAAAAATATAAAACAAACATAAAAAAACACGTGATTCTATACAAGGATTTCTTATAAGCAAAATTCAAAATTTATGAATTAAAGTGCAATGCTGAAAACAATTAATAATAATTAATTACGTCATAAATTTAATTTTGAAGAAAATATAAATCTTTAAAATAAAACCTAATTTTATCCACACAAATCAGAGATTTAATTTATTAAGTGAATCACTTCAACTGTACAAAATATTAGTATGATAGTTTTTAATCTTCCAAAAATTAAATAATACTTAAAATGACTGAAAAACCATTCAAATATTTATAGAATCGAATAATGGATTTTTAACACAAGTGTATTTTTTATTGGAGTGTCTTTTTTAAATTACTAATTACTCCTGCACCATCTGAATTTAAGAGATATATATTTTTCTGAGTGCTGTTTGAAACATTATTTTATTCTTTATTTTCCTTTCTTTTTTTTTTACAGATAATGATTTATATGTAAGCATTCAGAGATTTAAATTAAAAAGTACTATTAAAGACTCATTTCTCATACTATTGTTATTTGATTTATTTAGATATTAATTAAGGTATGTTGTTTTATTTTATGCATTTTACAGAAGAATACACTTTATGTTGACACACGATGGAATATAAATTCTGAAACAAAAATAATTAAAATATCTTAAATACGAAATAAAGCGTTTCATTTATATGTGTTTAAATCTAAATAATGGTTTAATAGCAGGAACTGGTTATGAAAAAGGATTTACTTTACACAGATAGTAGTTAAAATAATGAATAAATTTTATTACTGCATATTAAATTTGAAAAATATTACGTAATTAGATTGTACACAGTTAAATATTTTGTGATGGGTTAAGCCAAATTTTGGTGTTGCAGTAGCTTCAAGTATAAGACATTGAAAACATGTTCCAATATGTGGAGCTGTGGCTCAACCAGAGCTGGTCAGAAATTATTAAAAGTTTACTTATCTATAAATAATGATGTAATAAAATATTAAAAATGCTACATTTGGTTAAATTATAATAAGATCGGAAGCTTATATAAAGTTCCAAATTATAAAGTAATATAAAATAAAACGGGAAAAAATGTACTTGTATTAATCCTACAGTTATCACATAATATTTACACTATTAAAAAATTAACCAACTCTAGTGCTCCAGTAGCTGCAACCATAGGATATTGAAATCTCGTTCAACAATTAGAAATATGGTCACCCGGAGGTCCAACTATTGGAACGAAATTTCACCACCTTATGGTTGCAGCTACTTTAAGACTAAACGAGGTTCAATCCACCATAAAAGTTTTAATAGAGAAAAAGAATTTTCTTTGTTACTTAGTCTCAAAATAAGACAAATATATGCGATTTTAATTGTGTTTATTTCGATGTAGTGGTTGTTATATCGCAAATTGTAATCTGGTTTGAGCACTGGAGCGATAATATATCTTTGATAATTGTTATGCACAAAGTTTCTTGAAGATCTATATTTATGACAAAGTGTGGGAAACGTTCTTTTGAAATACCAAGTCGAGGTCAGGGTGAAGTTAAAGAATTAAAACTCAACCCGAAACCGAAAAGTTTAAAGTCAATCCGACCCAAACCGAAAAAAAGAAAATATAGCGTCAAACTGATACGATCCGAAACGTGGGTTGGATAATTTTCTGGTAAAATCCGGTAACCCAGCCCAATGGAAGCTTGTACTACTTTGAACCTTGAATAATTAACTGTTAAGTTCCATAAGAAAGGACACCACAAAAGGCAATCCCCACCCTCAGCCTCTATACCTCGTGTAGTTAATAGGCCATGTGAAAACACCACCAACTTAAATTTATTCTTCTTCACATTATCACGCTTTTCATTGCAAATATTGATATTTATTATAATAACAGCTCGCCACATAGTTTGGTCGGATATACCGCAGTTTTTCCATGTCCATAGCTGCCAACTTTTACGCTCTTTTACAACCACTAAAAATTAATAGAAATTTTTGTATTATTGAATCACATGATTTCGGCGATTTTTTATAAGTAAAAATTTTCTTAAAAATTTTAGTGGTAAGAAAAAGGCGTAAAAGTTGTCAGCTATGCATGTCTCTTGAAAAAAAAAAAAACCTTTAACCTTTTATGACTGTTTTTTATTAAATAAATTTATATATATTTTGAATATATTTGTCTATCATTAAGTAAATTGTAATACTATTATATGTAAAAAGTAATGTTTTAGACAAAAATATGACATTTATTTATAGGATAGCAAATTTTACGTTTTTAATATCCACTCCTAGATAACTAATATTACTTTCATAAAAGTGGACGAATATTGATTAACTATTTGATTTGTTCTAAATATTAGTTTTTTAAATAATGTGTTTCAGGTTTCTTTTATCTATTGTAACTGTAAGTTTTTTAAGCATTTTTATTTCAATTATTAAATAAACATTTTAATAAACGTAGACATTTCATATATAGAGTGTTCCATTCTGTATCCTTTGAAATACTCTTATATAACAACCAAATCATTACAATCATATGAAATGAAAAACATAAATTCTTATACACTATTGAAAAGAAACATAACATAAACATCATAATTACATTGGTAATCAGTAAATGGTGCTTAATCAATTTTATTAAAAACTTCTTTGATAAATGTATGTAAATTTGATTTTTTTTTTTTTTTTTTTTTTTTTTTTTAAGATGAATGATATTCTTTAACGAGGCCATTTTACGTCTTTTCTATCAATGGGAAACATTAAACTTTTTCAACAATATTTGCATTATTGCAAAATACAACAATCAGAACGGAATGTTATCCAGGCTAACGCGGGGCGTTCCACTTATCTTTTTTTACAGACCGCTAGAGTGACGGGATGCACGTTTTGTACACATGCACTGGTGCATTCGAGCATCACGTGACTCCCGCGGTCGGTAAAAAAAGATACACGTAAAGCACCTCTGTAGTCTCTCTTTTTCGTTATCCTTGATGATATCACACGGAAGAAATGACAATTACGGCCTTCGTCATTTCGTGCAGAGCTATTGAAAATAACATTACAACTTCAATTACGATGATGATAAATGAATAATCTTAATTTTTGGATTAAAGTTATCTTAAATCGTGAACCAGTGTTTACATCTATTGATTATTTTCCAGGAAAGGTGATAAAAATCATTCGTTTGTTAAAAGCTCTGATGTTTTGTGCTTAAAAAAAAAAGTCAACGGTAATTTATTTCATGTTATTGAAAAAAGATAAGAATATGGGTGGAGAAAGATTTATAACACAAGATATTATTTATTGTTATGTTTCGTTTAGTAAGATATCAGATAATCTATTTGAAATGAAAACATGAAAGGAAAAATATAAATTTTATGTTGAAGCGTACTTATACAATTTCATTTAAAATTTGTTAAGTTATAAGTTTTAAAATTATATAAAAGAGATTTTTCTTACGACATATAGTAATCTTTTACGAAGTCATTTTATGCTCCTTCCATCATTTGAAATCGTAATATTTTTTTTTTAAATATTTGCCCTATCGAAAATTATACTAATCATACAGGTAGGTTATTATACTGAAGAAATGACAATAAAAAACATTTGCCTTTGTCTGTTTAGGAGGAGGTATAGGAAATACCATTACAGTTTCAATTACCTATTACAAAGTAAAAGAAATTGTTTTTTGAACTATTTTTAAATTCAACCATGATTTTATATATCTTCAGCTGGGAAAGTTGGTAAAAAGCATTAGTGTTTTGTTAAAAGCTAAAAAACAAATTTAACGATTATTCCTCCTATCCTTCTATATTAAAAAAAAAGTAATCTGGAACTGAGCCAAAAACAAAATGGACCAATCAAATTCTGCGTAGATATTCCGGGTTATTCTCATCGCTTTTTTACTAGGGATTTTTTTGAGGCGCTATTACTTTTTTCTAGCCATCCTACGGATTCGAAAATCATACCACCAGACGCGAAATATAACAAGCTTTCAGAAATTAAAAAAATTATCACGGTCGGACCCTAAAAACTCAAAAAATCCTTAAAAATCGAGTAAAAAATCTTTTATTGAAAAAGTCACTTTTTCATATTGTTGCCAATTTCTAAATAAGCGCAACGGATTATGTTTGATCTCAAATAAAAAATGTATTTTCGCGAGACTATTAAAAACAATAATGAAAGTTTAAAATAATAATTAAATGATCACGTGTTGAAAGCAGGAAATAAAGAAAATTACGTCATAAAAATTGTGTTTACACATGAATATTAAAAATAAAAAAAGATGAATTAAATGAAAAAGCATTATAACAATTTAAATGAAAAAGCATTATAAACTGATTACAGAAGATAGTCGCCGTTCGTGATATCATCATCATCATCTTTTTAAAACAGGATACATTACCAGGTTTTAAGAGGCTGTGAAATCAGAACGGGGGTTGGTGAGCGTAGCGAGCAGGGGGCAGAGCCCCCTAGTTTTTTTAAAAAATAATAAAATAAATAAAAAGGGGAAGTAATCCATGTTATGTAGGATTAAATACAACAAACATTATCTAACGTTTATTAATTCAATTTCAAAAATATACATCTAGTTAAAAGTTTCAAGCAAATTTGATTACATGAAAATAAATTTTATGTTTCTGGATTTAGAAAGTAAAAGATTGCTTCTAAATTCTAAAGAAAAATTGCTTTTATAAATTCAAAACAAAGATTGGGTTTCTAAATTCAAAACAAAGAATGCGCTTCTAAATTCAAAACAAAGAATGAGCTTCTAAATTAATTCCTTGTACAAACATAATTATAAATGAATTTATAAAGTGTACTTAAAAAATATATATTTCAACTTTTTCTGTTACGTAATATGTCTAACCACAAATAAAATTAAAACATTCGAGGTTGATGAAGATTTATATACTTTACGTTTTTTCTTTTGTTAAAAACTCCATTGTTTTTTTAATATGAAAACGATTGATCAAATGAAAACAATAAACTTAAAAAAAAAATGTTTGTTTTATCGCACGATAACGATAATCATTCTTGGGATGTTATTACATGGATGAAATGACAATAAAGTATTTTGCTTTTGTCACTTCAGGAAGAGGTATTGGAAATATGATTACAACATGAATTACGCCGATAGTAAATGAAAGATCTTCGTTTTGCGGTATATTTAACTTGAGTCACAAACCAATGTTTTTGCATGCATTGATTTTCATCCAGGAAAGGTGCTAAGTACCATTTTACATCATTAGTGCTCCGTAAAATGTTTCCATTTCCTATGTTGAAGAAAAGTGTTCCAACGGTTAATACTCGCGTTTGAATAAAAATCAAAGGAAAACGTCCATGTGAATAAAATGTTTTTGCATTGAATTTATTCAATTATTTCACAAATAAAACAGTATTCTTTATAACTATCAAACATGATAAAATGAGATGAAAACATAAATTATTTTAAGGTAGGCACAGTAATTTTATCCAAAACAATTGTTAGATACATGAATAACGCTTTCATAAAAAAATATAAAAACGGTTTTCCTTAAGATGAATATGCCATATTATTCCGCTTAATTAAACAATTAAACTTTTTATACAATATTTGCATTAGCTCGTTAGTCATACTCAGCATGTCATGAAAAAAAAATGACAATAACAA
Organism: Maratus michaelseni; assembly: GCA_963931845.1. Classification (NCBI taxonomy): domain Eukaryota; kingdom Metazoa; phylum Arthropoda; class Arachnida; order Araneae; family Salticidae; genus Maratus; species Maratus michaelseni. The sequence continues at coordinate 414,488,372 of OZ007587.1, forward strand.
CATTTGTCTTTACGACATTAAAAATATATATTAGAAATAAAGTTATAGATTCAATTACGCTGTCCATATTAGGATTACACAAATGAAAGTAAGACTGTCTATAGTGCATCCGTTTTTGAAGAGGCAGAACGCTGCGCATGCGGCAATACAGCGTGACGAATGTAGGCAGTATCAGCGGAATGTGGTAGTTGGCCGTGCGTCAACCTGGAAGCAAGATGTCGAGAACAATACGATTCATGGATGCCTCCAAACATTCTTAGTGACACCTGAATACTCTTGCAGAACTGAAAACAGCAATCAAGTATCGTCGATTTGGCATGCTATCCAAAGATTTTATTTTTCTGCATGATAATGCTCGCCGTCATGTGGCTACCATGTGCAAGGATGTGTTGCAATGCCCGTATAGTCCTAACCACTTACTGAGCGATTACCATGACTTCGTACCACTCAAAAAAGCTACTAAAGAAGGTGAATCACAAAAAATAATGAGATCCAGGCCGCCAGCTGCTGAAGAATGGTTCCGCACACTGACCCGGAGGTTCTTCGTTAACGGTATTCAGAATCTTGTAGACCGATGGAGCACCTGTTTAATTATGTCATCTTCAATAGCGAAGGCACTGTTAGCGAAATAACGATTCTGAAATGCATATCAAACATTATATTTGAATTTTTTTACATATATACAAATATATGGAAAAATAGATTCTAATGTGTTTATTTTACAAATATTTTCTTCCTTTTCTTTATGTAAATTTGTATGCTAATACCTAGAATTAAAACATTTAAGGGACAACAGGCGTTTTATGTGCTTATCTAGTATTTGTTTTTCATTTAAAAGTATCTACATTGAAAATTTTAAAAATGCATACACGTGATAGTTTAATCAATAACGCATTAAACATTTTTCAAACATTTACACATTTTCTAAATTTTCCGTGAAATAGGAATGTAAGTCATTATTCTTTATTAGCTGTGCAACAAATATATAAATAAACAAATAAAAGAAATCAGCGAGATTGAAAGAAAGAAAGATACATTTATTTTTCTGAAAACTGAAAATTTTAAACCGTTTTTAATATAAAAATATTTTATATTATTATGTAATATCGAATGCTAGTTATTATTCAAAAATTGACAAGGAATATTCTTTCATAAATTACAGACAAATTAGGAGATAAATTGCATTAATATATATTTTGTATCACTAGTTGTGAGGTCGGATGCTAAGAGATTAAAAGATTTGTGTAAAAACGGAGCTGGCTTTAAACATGTAGTTATTTCTTTCGGACTTGTCTGAAAAGAATACCCGCATAGTATGCACAGTCACAGTGACGTCATTGTGACATCACTGTGAGTCACGTACGTCACGTCACATCTGTGACCAAAATGCCACCATTTTGCAACGTCACACTGTGATTAAAATGTGAACGTCTTGAACAGCTAAAGAAAACTTAAAATAAAGTTTTGAACATCTTATGGCATCAAGAAAATTACTTTTGGACAGCTTTAAATTTTTTTGTGACGTTGCAATGACGTCACTGCAAGTCACATAAGTCACGTCACACCTATGATCAACATGCCAACATTCTGTGACTTAAGAGCCTACATCAGTCACGCGAAAAAACGCGTAAGCTAATGTTATGTCGGGAAGGTTCTTGCGCGGCTCTTAACGGTGTGATCGGAGAGTGAATTTGGAAAAAAAAACTCATAAAATATAGAATTGAATTATGTCATGTACCTAAATCATTAATAAAAACATTGTTGCACACTATTTAAATAAATTGAGTATTTCCAAAATAAAATAATAAATAAATATCTGTCTACATATATGAGACATTTAACTTTTTTATAATTTTCATTACCATTTTCAAGAAATTTAACAAATTATACTATATAATACAGAGGTAAAAATCCTTAAATGGAAATTTAGCGACGTATGAAAGTTTTGGCGGAAAGTAATTCAGAAATAGATCTCTCATTCTAATAAAATTGTTAGCAATTTAGAGGTTTGTTAGCATTTTAAATACAAACATTTAGATTTTTTTTCTACTACCGCATGGGGCTCATTTTCTAATTTTGTAATACTACAAATATTTCTTTAAAAATCTCCTATCTTTAATTATTTTGATAGGCCACTCAACCCAAGCATCAGCTTTCTAGTCAAAAAATAAGGGCACCACTTTTGCAATAAGCGATGCGCATGGCAGTAATGTCGAGTCAGTGCGAAGCTCTCGCGATGGAAGGCTAAATCACCGGCAAAAGGTAAGCGGGAATCTTTTCAATGGTCTTAATTCGTTCATGAACGTATAATCTTCAATTAGGTACCAGCAGCATGTAAAAATTCCAATGGGTTCATATTTTATGAGCATTTTTTAAAAATCCCCATTGGTTTAGTATGAGAAAAGGGCTCTTTTCAGGGCATTTATGTTTGGGGCAATCCCCTCCAGTTTCAACCCCACCCCCCAGTGCCTTATTTTCGCTAATATGTTTAAATTTCCTGTCTACATCTATAAATAATCATTTAGTTTATGCCTTAATTTTTAAAAGCTGCAAAATCTTTTTTTTAAAATATGTGTTGATTGTACCTGCTTGCAACTGTTTGTTTGTTTACACTACATTTATCACTAAATAATGTCCCCATGGTTCCTTAAGGGTAACTAAGTCAATTAACTGACTCTTCCCTATCTCCGGTGACAGTTTGGCTAACTCTTTTTCTTTTTTTTTTTTTTTTACAATTTTGAAGCAATTTTATCCCCTTTCCTCGGAAAGTAACTAATTTTTATCCCTCCCTCCCGTATCTTAACTAATTAAAACCTCTTAAAAGTTACTTACTCACTCAATCTAAAATCTAAGCTTTCGAACGGTACCCATTTTATTTAATTCAAATTATATTAAGTGCTTCTTTTCATCATGCAAAGTTTGTATAATTCGTGTAATTGTTCAATTCAAAATGGCTGTTCTTTTTCCTCCTGTAAGGAATCCCCACGCCAAAAATTTTCAAAGTAGTTATACAGAAAGGTACCAGCGAGGCCCCAACTCCGAGTTTCTTTTTAATCAATTCACAGCTCAAGTTGACAAACCACTCACCCAAACTTCTGGAATTTTAAATATTTACTGAATTGGTTTTGCAAAAAATTATTCAATGGAGTTCAAAACTTTATAGGGGAAGAGGGAAAACAGATAATTCCATTATTAATTACTAATTTGTATTATTAAACTTAATTTTCTACTAATATTTTTAGGATTTCGGCCTGGTTTCCCTATTAGTAGTCATTTTGGGGCGCTCTCCACGATGGTGTAGCCCTTTTTTACAAGACCTCTTACAGAGGCTCGGTGACCCCCTCCCCCCCCGGTTGGAAAAAAAAAAAAAATCTCTTATTTGCTCATTTCAACACATATAGCATCTCTATTGATAGATTAAAAGGGAAAAAAGGGAAGAAAAGGGTAGAAAAAAAAAAAAAAAAAAAAAAAAAAATCTCAACAACTGCTGCACATTTCTTTCCCCTTTACCGCCCCCCCCCCTTCCATGGCCGTGTGCTCTTTGGGGGGCTATCAACTAAATAGAGGAAAAGAAAATAGATTATATTTAATAAGGAAATATTAATTCTTCCCACATTTAGCTCATACCATCACTTATAGCATGTCTTTTAATTTTCCACAACTGCTGCACACATTTTCCCCTTTTCCGCCCCCCCATGAGAGTTCACTCTTTTTTTTTTTTTTTTTTTTTTTTTTTTTTTTATTAACTCAACTTTTACCCCCACATGTAATATATCATGTGTTAAGTTTAATTGTTTCAGTATTCCACTTTGATTTTCCACCCACTGCGTTCAACCTTTTTTTTATTAGTTTCCCCCCCCCCCTTCCCTTCTATTATTTTTTTTTCGATCATTTTGGGGCGCTAGACACGTTGGTAGCGCTCTTTTTGCTATGTCTCCAACTGGAGCTGAGTTCCTTGGGGAGGGGCTTTCAACCTTTACAACTTTAACCCCCACATGTAATATACCATTAATTGTTTTTGTTTTTTTGTTTTGTTTCACTCAGCCTGTTCTTCCTATTTGTAATGGTTTCGGGTCGCCCAACACGATGGTGGGGCTCTTTTCATTTAAACTTCAAAAGTGGCTGAGTTACCCCCCACTCCCCCCCCCCTTCCCGTTGAGGGAAAATTAATTTAGCCTTTTATTTTGCACGTGCATCACATATAGCAAGTCAATAGACAGCTAATTTCTCAACACTCCGTTGCAATCCACATTTCCCTTTCCTGAACCCCCTCCCCCATGAGCCGATTCTGTTCGGGGGGTGGGGATCTTTGCACTTTCTCAACTTTAACCCCCACATGTAATATATCATTGGTTAGGTTTCTTGGCTCAACAACTAATGATCAGCAGTCTGACTCATTTCTTTTTTTTTTCCCATCCTACCATGATCAATAGCTTTTTCAATTACTAATTAAAATTATTAAACGTTAAGTGTTCAGAGTTCCGCCTGCGATCCCCCCCCCACCCCCGTCTAGCTAAGACTGCGCTTCCCCGTCTCCTGTACAACACTTTAACACCATAAGTAGTGGAAATATACTAACAACACAGTAACTACAGATTTATAGTTAGTAAGTCATATCCCGCAACAAATCAAGTTGAGCAATAACCCAGTTTCACTTGTTAAAGCATCTATGTGCCTATTCAGAACAATTAAAGTACTAGTATCTCTCCTCGTAGGCGCACATCAATTCAGCAACACCTTTTAAAAAACAGAAGGGAAAAAGAGAGGGAATGTAAAGGAAGAATTCTGTAATTCCCCCCCCCCCCCCGCTGCTGGTACCAACAAATCCCAGGACCTTGTAAAACAACAATTCAAACCACAAACATTAAACACTCGATCATTGAGGGTTCCCGTTATGCCTATAGCTATTTTAGTGAAGAGTAGATTTAAAACTGAAATTATTCATTTGTATTTTCAAATCCCCCTTTTTATTATTTTACAATCAAACACAGAGTTAGCCAATAACTTATGGCTGCAAAAATGCAATCAAACATGAACACTAGGTCAGCATCAAATCAAACACAACTTAAACAGGTAAAAAAACCAGTTGATGCTAAGATAAAAATAAAAGAGTCTTCCAAAAATGCTAACAAAGCATCCGGTAGTGCAGGCACACCAGGCAATTCCCGGTCAATTCAGGACAAAGAAAAATTAAAGAACAAAACAAAGACAGAAGAGCAAAGCAATCAATCAGCAGTCAATCTAGATAAGTACTTTGAGGAAGACGACACTGTAACTGAATGCGAAGAAACGGATTCGGAATCAGAAACGAGCAAAACTAGTAAACAAGTTGCACTTGAAATAGTTAATGCCCCCGAGGTACGCGGTACGAAGATGGAACTCCAAAAGCTATGTGATGCCCCAGAAACAGGGAAAAGAAGATCAATAACAGTTGAAAAAGCGCTCAGAGCAATAAGTTACATCAGAGTTATAGAAAAACGAACCACAAGATTGCCGAAAATCGTCTGCAGAGAGATAGATAAAGCATTGGAAATAATCTCAAGATCAATAGTAGAACTCGAAGTCAGAGCACAGCACGCAGAGGCGCAGAACGATATATTGGAAAACATGACGCACAGGCAGACAGAAAAGGCAGAACACGATTCAGCAGACGAAGTACATGGGAGAGAACGGGAGATAAAAACAAACAAACCTCCAATTAACTACGCAGAGGCAGTAAAAGCAGCCACATCAACAATTATCATACAGGCAAAAGAGGACAGAACAGCTGAGGAAGTAGAAAAACAAGTTCTTAACCATTCCAAGGACCATCACGGTAATGTTAAGAGTGTACGAAAAATCAGGAATGAGGTAAAGATCATGTGCGAAAGCGCAATGGCCGCACAGGAGCTTAAAAAGACAATTACTGAGGATCAAGAGGTAAGCGAAGCGCTAGAAATAAAAAACGCAAGCCTGAGGAAAAAAAGAATAATCATTTTCAACGTCCCGAATTGGGTCCCTGAAGACCAGGTAACATCAAAGCTCGCACGCATTCTAGGGGTTAATAATGATGAATACAACGAAGATGTCTTCAAACTGATGAAGCCGTTGGCGGCCAAGAATGAGAAAATACACATTCCAGTCACTCTTCCCGAACCTCTGGCGGACCACCTGCTTAAAAAAAGGACGGTTTGTCTGGGGTTCAAAGAATGCCCGGTGAAACATTTCGTAACAATCCAAAGATGCCACCAATGCCTCGGTTTCGACCACGTGGCATTACAATGTCCAAACACACAGATGTGCTCCAACTGCGCAGGGGAACACAGCTACAAAGACTGTAAATCGAGACGCAAAGAATGTGCTATGTGTCGTCTATATAACTGGACCAACAAAGGATGGCTGAGAGCTCAGAAACCAACAGACCATTCGACACATTCAGGACACTGCTGGGTGTACCAGACACTACTGCAAATACGACAATTAGAACTTCAGGAGGGTAAGAGGCAGCTAACAAATGGCTTAGAGGTGATACAGGGGTTAGTCTCAATTCACACGTATAGGGGAAAGCCACGAATTGCTAGGACCACTAATGAAGAACACGGCAGGTATCAACGCAGGGACGAACTAAGAAGAAAACATCATGCTTAATACCGCCTCAAATAATCACATAAACATGCACTCACAGTATGCAACACAAACACGAAGACCAGACGTCCTAAACGCCATACAGATCAATCTTCACAACAGCAGCCATGCTACAAACGAATTAGGGGGATACATGGGAGCAGAAGGAATACATGTTGCTATGTTACAAGATTACTACCAGAACAAGGAGACAGGACAAATAGCAGGTATAAACCCAAAACATTGGTCAATAACAAAAACGAAAACAAACAAATCAGCCATCATAACAAAGTTAGGATCAAACCCGATAACGCTAAGTGAACAAGAATTTGTATCAGCCATAACTATCGAAAACAATAAAGAAAAACTAACAATTATCAACACATATGCTCCCCCCTCAGCCGATTTCTCAGTGGTGCTTTCAGAAATTGAGAACACTATGAAGATAGCATCGGGAGAAATCCTGCTAGTGGGAGACTTTAATGCACATTCACAAGCATGGGGATATGACAATATCGACGACAGGGGACAAAAACTCACAGACTTCATCCTTCTTAATTCACTTTTTGTCCAGAATCCACCAGGTGCCCCTCCCACTTTCTGCACTATGAGGAATAAAAAAGAAATTAAGGGATGGCCGGATTTAACGATAGCAACACTTAAACTAGGGAACAAAATTAAGGACTGGGAGGTCAGCGAGGACGAATCTCATAGTGATCACAAATTAATAAAATTTAAAATTCAACATGACAACACCAGCCACCACAGACACAGATTAGAAACAAAACATGGAAAACATGAAAAATTTGACAAAAACATAAAAAAAATCAGAAATAAATATATCAAAGAGTTAAAAAAAGTATCGGAAATAGACCAACTAGATAATATTACCCTCAGACTTCAAAATGAAATCACAACCGTAGCGATTAACTGCTATAAAAAACGGTCAACACCCGATATAACAGCCCCACCATGGTGGACAGATGAAATTAAAACGGCAAGAAACAGAGTCAGGGCCTTCAGGAGGCGATATCAAAAACAAAAAGACGAAGAGCTAAAATCTAAACAACACATAGAATACAAAAAAGAAAGAGCAAAACTAAAAAAAATAGTCCAAAAAACAAAAATTAAAACCTGGAAAAGATTCTGTGAGGACGCAACAAACAGATACGGGTCCCAGTATAAACTAGCATCGGGAAAAGTTACGAAACCCCCAAGACTTGTAAACATCTTACCAGATAACAAAACAGTAACAATAAAGGAAACTCTTAATCACTTTCTAAACAACCTGTTTCTTACAGAGCCGTCAACAGAACATAAACTTATACCAGCCCCCCCCAGATTTAATGACTCAAGGCCCCCCGTGATAACGAAACAGGAATTAAACCGAATAATAAGAAATATAAAACAAAACAAGGCACCAGGGTATGATTACATAGATTATAATTTAATTAAAAGAATACACAATGCAGAACCACAACTTTTACTAACGCTTTTCAACACATGCCTCAAACTTAACTATTTCCCAAAATCTTTCAAAATAGGTACAGTAGTACTATTCCACAAAGCTGGTAAAGACACCAAAGATCCAAAAAATTACAGACCAATATGCCTACTACCAGCATTCAGCAAAATATTAGAAAGAATAATACATGGTAGAATAAACCACCATCTAACAACTAGTAATTTTTGGAGCGCCAAACAATACGGGTTCAAACAGGGAATATCAACAGAACAAGCACTAGACGAACTTATTAACAAAATTAAACAAGACAAAGAGGAAAAATATCAAACACTGCTAATTTCTATGGACATTAAGGGCGCATTTGACAATATAAGTTGGCCGATAATAGCCAAAACCCTAAAACAATCTCCCTGCCCCACATACTTAATTAATTGGATCATTAGTTTTCTGGAAGATAGATACGTAACATTAGAAGAAAATGGTATAAAAATAACAAGGCAAACATTCGGCGGATGCCCACAAGGCAGCTGCCTGGGACCACTTCTGTGGCTGCTAATAGCAGATATAGCACTTAAGAAGCAATGGGGTATAAATGTCAGGATTCAGGCTTTCGCAGACGATTTTATACTAATCTTAAGATCAAAAACAAAAGAAGAACTTATAAAATTAGCAAATAAAATAATAAAAGAATTTAACGAGTGGATAACAAACAATAGATTAACATTAAATTGGGACAAAACAGAATTACTGTACCTAAATAGAGGACACACAGGGAATCTCCCAACCGAAAATTCATACAACATAGAGGGCATTGAATTCAACGGTAAAAAGTTAGAGGTCAAAGAACAAATTAAATATTTAGGGGTAATGATACACAAGAATCTAAACTGGCTCCCACATTGCCAACAACAAACAAAGAAAATCAGAAAATCATTTTGGATGATGGGACGGATGGTCTCTAAGGGATGGGGTCTACAACCCAACATAATTAAAATTTGGTATAGGTCAGTAGTGGAGAAAACACTTACATACGCCGCCCCAATATGGGGGCATAACCTGAATAGACGCAGCAAGGAAGTATTATCTAGCTGTCAAAGGCACTTTGCATTGGCCATAGTCAAAACTTATAGGACAGCCTCAACAGCGGCACTTCAGGTTCTATCTGGCCTGATTCCAATTCACCTTCAAGTACAATACGAAGCAGCTTACGGCACTGTCTCAAGATTACGCAAAACAGTAAACATATACAACACAACTATCCATCACACGGACTATGTTAAAAAGATCAACGTTTGGCACAACCACCCAGCAGAAACAGTAGAACCAAGATTCGGACACAATCTAAGAGACATAGTCGTATACACAGACGGTTCGAAATTGGAATCAGGCGCTACGGGATCGGCTTTCGTAGCATACAAAAATGAACAAAAAATCAAGACATGGTCGGTGCCACTAAGAAAGTGCAACAGTGTCTTCCAAGCCGAACTACTGGCCATACTGAAAGCCGCAGAATGGGGTAATACCACAGGGCAAGATTACAGCATACGCTCGGACTGCATGTCAGCAATACAAGCATTAAGCAAACCCTTTAACGTAACTGAAATAATAGATACAATACAACAAACAGTAAAAAAATCAAATAATAAATTTAAAATCAGCTGGGTCAAGGCTCACGTGGGCATCCAAGGAAACGAGGATGCTGACGAATTGGCCAAACAAGCAGCACAAAACCCATACAATGCAATCCCTTACCACATGGAGAAACCAATAACAAAACTAAAGAGAACCCTGAAAGAACTAACAATTAAGCAATGGCAGTTCGAGTGGGACTACGGGGACACAGGCAGGCTGACACACAGGTACTTCCCTAAAGTGGATACACACAGATTGATAAGCTGCAAACTACTTTCTCAAGTCTACACAGGCCATGGCGCGTTTCCAGCATATCTGCACAGATTCGCACTGGTGGAAACGCCAGATTGTGAGTGTGGATTGATGGGAACTTCCAAACACTACCTCATAGCCTGTCCACTCACACAAGCACTCCATCTGGTAGGCATAACACCAAACAACGAGCAACTTTGGCACAAACAGCTAGCTCAAAACAAACATGTACAAGCAAAAGCCAAAACAGTGATCAGATGGTTAATTGATAACATAGACTTAATTTCACACTAACGTGAAGCAAAACTGAACAAGCGCTTCCCACCATCCACACAAGATTAATTCCTCAGCAGCAACAGTAATCTAGCGTAGTGCATAGCGAAATAATAAAAAGCAATTAATAGAATCCTCTATTTTTGCACAAAAAGGCATTAAAAGAACTTTACTTTTACTGCACCAAAAAAACTATAAAAAAATATATACTAAAAGCACAATGTGCACAAAAAAAAAAAAAAAAAAAAAAAAAAAATTAACGAAGCCATGTACGCTAATGGCGCCTGGTGCATGTAAAATCCGTCGTGGGTGCAAAGTCCTCCAAGTTCCCTTTGAATTATACCTCTGGAGGTGCCTAGTCAGGTGAAGATCTCGTCACCTGATCAAGGTTCTAAATTACGAGACCAATTCCTTTCTCTTTTTTAAAATTTAAATTTCTTTTTTAAACCTGCCATTTCAGCGAGGTTGGATGGATGCCGTGAGCTGTCAAGTAGAGAAACTGTAGCAAACCACTAGAGAACACTACAGACAAGATGTAATACATAGCGGAAACACAAATATTTAAACTGAATTATATAAACCAGTCTATATTAGCAACCATAGTCAGTGTGAATATGGCCCGAAAGCAAGCCCCTTTCCTTATTCGACAACATACCCAGATACCCATAATTAATAACAAACTAGAACCGGCCAACACAGTATCAAAGTAACTCTCACGAAATACCGTCGCAGCCAAGGACACCCAAGAAGCTAATCAGGTGGATCTCCGTTATGAGGAGATTAGGCGAATTTCGCCCCGCGGCCAGGTATACAAACTCGTTAAGCTGGGCATAATGCCCGGCAGGTAGGGGCCTGGTCTGCGGTTTAATAATAATAATAAGGGCACCACTTTTGCGAGTTCATATCAATTGCGGTAAATTTGGAAACACCTGCCTGTTGTTATTTTGTTGTGATTAAACAATACTGCGCGCATATTGAATGTAGACGATTTTTCTCATTTCACGTTCGGATTAGTTTGTGTTGCGTTCTTTTAAGTTTGTAGATTTATACTGTGTAAGTAAATTAACGTTTTAAAGTGAACCATCTCCATTTTAAAGTAAACCACCAATTTTAACATCTCCCTGTGTCTAGCCAGGTGCGTTCATAAGGCTTGCGTGATATTTGACTTCTCAGATCTATGAACACACCTCTTCTGCTTGAATAATTTAAAAATTATTGTAGTGGATTTACAGTCTAATTTTTCAATGAAAGGGAAGCAGATAAGGAGCATTCAAACGTAACCCCTTTACCTATAGATCAGCAGGTAACTTTTAATGTCTTCGCAGTTTTGTTAATAGAGCATGTTTAGTACTAGTACGTTTAATAGTGCATTATTTAAAAGTTAAGATGTTTAAATTTTCTTTTAAAAAATCACTTGTATTAAATTTTATCTTTAATGTTTTAAATTTTTTTTAAATAGACTGTTTGGAAAAAGCTTAAAGTATTTACTAACAATATGTATTCTAAATCTAAAGTGTTATTTAAAATGAGGATTTTATTTAATATTTTGCGTTTCTTAGTTCAATTTTCATAGCTATTCATTATAATTAAAAACATTGCAATTTTTAAAACTATTAATATTTGATTTGCAATTTGATAATTTCGTTGCTAGTGTAGGTTTCGAGAAATAATTTTCTGGTATATTTGAAAAAATTGTGACAATTTAACGAATTGAATAATTTATTTGTCGAGATAAAAATATGTAATTTTTTTTGGCGTTTATGATCTTAAGTTCTATATTTCATTTACAACGAAAACTGTTTTACTGCTTGATACAATGTTTATTATTTAATAATATTGCACAATAGGTATATCTATTATTTAAATTGATTCCTAATATAAATTTTTCAGAATGCTTATTTTAAAATGTATACTTATATTTTCATTAAATTTGTTCTCAAATCCAAAATAGGTAATTTCTGACATATTTCTGAATTCATTTTTATTCGGAAATACATGAAATTGGCAGGTGTTCTTATTCAGAATATATATAATCGAATGGCGTTATCCATTTTTTGGTAACGGCAGATGATGTTTCAGAAAACACTATCAAAGTCGGTGTTTTGAACCAATTTTCCGACGCGCAGCGTCAGAAACAGGTAAAACGTGACCGAAATTGATCTTAAGTATTACATTTCTCTAAAAATGGAAAACGCTATTCATTCCAAATAGCTTTAATAATCAGGCATGCAAGTGCCATGCGTTTCAAAATTTGTTCATAAATGTGTCAGAAAGTTTCGTGACACTGAGCGAGGGGAAATATGGCAAAGTATACACATCTAAAAACTTCAATACTTAACAGCAAAATAGCATAGTTTTAATTACTGTCAATATTTTTGGGGGTTACCTAAAACAATTGGAAGTAGAAGTTAATTTAAAAAGTTCTTATATGCACAATAGAATTTCATATTATTGAAATATTTACTTTTATTATAATGTTTAATGGATTCATCTATTATTTTTATATTAGTATGCGTTTTTTACATTTATAATTTTCTTGCTTAACGGCTGCATTAGCCGGTTTCCCAATCAGATGCAAAGTTTTAATTTGAATACGAGTTGCATAAATACAAATGATTGCGAATCCAATCCTTATCGTCAATCTTATCCACCATTTGGTGAAATCTTGTTATCCGAATCTATGCGAAATCATCTATCAGGTTCGGTCGGGTTGTGGGCCTACAGATTTTTTGTTGTTGTTGTTGTTGTTGGGTTAGGGTAAGAATACGGGTTGAATCGAAATATAGTTTCAGTTAATCATTATTCATGTTCAAGTAGACATTCAATCATGTTCAATAATTATATAACCAGATTCGTGCATGACTCTAGATCCGAGCCGACATCAGAAATTGTATCGTAACACATTTTTTGACAAAATCTGGATACTCGGTCGTATGCAAGATTGTATTCCGAAAAAGACTTACAGTAAAAACATTATTCCCGACTCGGGTCATGTCGGGTTCACGAAAATTAGGTCACACGACAACTAATCCAAATCTATTCTGTAGCCAAACAAATCCAAAAAGATCGATCCGAAGATTCTGGATTGGATTCGGGTAAAATCCGGTCACCCTATCCGATGCAGATTCGTCACATTTTTCACATTGAAGTCGCACGGTGACTTCACAAAGTAGTCACATTGTGAGGTTACAGAAAGCCTTGAAAACGGCCATAAAGACCTCGCATTTAGGTCACATTGACTTCACATCGACGTCACTTGACGTCACGACGACGGTCACAAAGTCACCGTGTGACTTCACAGTGACGTCGCCGTGATGTCACCATGCCTTACGGGAAATATGTTTAGGGTATTCCTCAAATACTTTAGTTAACAATTTTTTTAAATTCTGACAAAAAACTTCATAATTTGTGGAAATTCATTAATCTGCATATCAGCAATTAAACTTTATTCTACATGAATTTAACCAATTTCTTATATAATTAAACCTATTTTAATTTATTTGCCAAACGTTTACACACATAAAAAGATTGAAACAAAGAAAAAAATGCTAAATAATTTATATTTAGTTTTCAGGCTGTTTTAAAATTTACAGCTTTAAGTAATAACACTAATATACAATTAAAAATTTATTTAAGAAACAAAACATGAAATGCTAAACATGAGTTCTTATAATAAATAAATAATAAATTTTCTTATATTACCAAATAACTTTTCTCAAAATGTTTTTTTAAATACATTCTACATAGATATAAAATATATATAAAAAAGTACGCGAATCTGTGAAATGAGTTCTTATCGGTATAATTCAAAATTTATGTTAAAAAGAGTTAATAATAATTAATTACATCATAAATTTAATTTTGAAGAAAATATAAATCTTTAAAATAAAACCTAATTTTATTAACATAAATCAGAGATTTAATTTATTAAGTGAATCACTTCAACTGTATAAAATAATGGTATGATAGTTTTTAGTCTTACAAAAATTAAATAATACTTAAAATGACTGAAACACAATTCAAACATTTATAGAATCGAGTAATTGATTTTTAACACAAGTATATTTTTTATTGGAGAGTCTTTTTAAAATTAATAATTACTCCTGCACTATCCGAAATTAAGATATATATTTTTTTTTTTTCTGAGGGCTGTTTGAAACATTATTTTATTCTTTCTTTTCCTTTCTTTTTTTACAGATAATGATTTATATGTAAGCATTCAGAGATTTAAATTAAAAAGTACGTTTAAAGACTCATTTCTCATACTATTGTTATTTGATTTTTATTCAGATATTAATCGAGGTATGTTGTTTTATTTTATGCATTTTACAGAAGAATACATTTTATGTTGACACGCCAAGATATATAAATTCTGAAACAACCCCCCCCCCCCCCAAAAAAAAAAAAAATTAAAATATCTTAATTATGACATAAAACGTTTGATTTTAATGTGATTAAATCTAAATAATGGTTTAATAACAGGAACTGTATACGAAAAAGCAATTATTTTACACAGAAAGTAATTAAATTAAAGAATAAATTTTATTACTGCATATTAAAAATGAAAATTATTACTCACTTACATTGTAAACTGTTAAACATTTTGTGGTGTGTTAAGCCAATTTTTGGTGCCGCAGTAGCTTCAATCATAAGACAGTGAAACCTTGTTTCAATATGTGGAGATGTAGTTCAACCAGAGCTGGTCAGAAATTATTAAAAGTTTATTTATCTAAAAATAATGATATGATAAAATACTAAAAATACATTATTTTGTTAAATTACAATAATATCGGAAGCATATATAATGTTCCAAAATTAAAGTAACATAAAATAAAACGAGAAACAAATGGGGCATATTTTAATCTTTCAGTTACTACATAAGTTCTACACTATTAAAAAAATTTAATACTCGAATAGCTGCAACCATAGGATATTGGAATCTCGTTCAACAATTAGAAATATGGACACCATGAGCTCCAACTATTGGAATGAAATTTCACAATCTTACGCTGGCAGCTACTTTAAGACTAAAAGAGGTTCAATTCACCATATAAGATTTAACAGTACATCAGAAGAAAAGGTTATTTGTTATTTAGTCTCTAAATAAGACAAATATATATGAGAACGGAACAGTTGAAAGAAAAATTACGCTCGGTTAGTAAGACAGATTCCAATACTTCTACGAATAATTTAAACATTTAATTACTTTCTTGATTAGAATATTACAAAATGACACGTGGACTATTTACATCTGAGATAATTAAAGATTCATCATTTAAACAATTACTTTTAAGCAGTAGATAGCTTTCAGAGCAAAATTATTAAGAGGGACTAGCTGGCTTCTCCCGCTAGCGGGCCCCTAATTTACATCGGTGCCTCGAATTGTAGAAAATCTCAAATCTTGTAAAACATTGATCCGGACGAACCTCCGACCCGGGTCCCCGCTGCCTTCGGCACCGGATAATCCCTTAATTTGCACATTGAGTAGTATAAACCTCTAACCAAACGAACCTCCAACCCGGGTCCCCGCTGCCTTCGGCACCGGATAATCCCTTAATTTGCACATTGAGTAGTATAAACCTCTAACCGAACGAACCTCCAACCCGGGTCCCCGCTGCCTTCGGCACCGGATAATCCCTTAATTTGCACATCGAATAGTATAAACCTCTAACTGAACGAATCTCCGACCCTGCCCACAGTTAAAAGAAAAAAGCGGGGGGCGGGGGGGGGGTGGGGAGGGGGTTGGCGATGACACTGCTTTTCCTCAAACAACTTATGTAGACTACCTGAGTTCTAGTTCAAAGACAGTGAGCTGTAGAAAAACTTAAAACTAAAAAAAAATCGATAACGGGCGAAGCCCGCTTTTCCCTATCATAATATCTGGTTGCCACTCTAAAACAAAAAAATTAAAATACTAAAACTTAAAATAAAAATGCAGTTTTTAGATGCGGCCTACTTCTTAAAATCCTAATATCTAGCCGGCACTGTCATAGAAATCTTTCTTTTGCTTTAATTATACAAATAACGATTATTAATTATACAATAAAATAATATATCGGCTCCTAATGAAGATATGAGAATAATTTTTAGATATTCTGAAAGCAAAAAACATTTTGCGTCGCCCTGTGAAAGTTTGGAATTACTGCGCCCCTTAGATTCGGAGATGCCCCCCCCCTCTGAAAAAACGCAGTTGAAAGTCACATGACTATTTTATCTCTTTCAGAAATGACTTATTCACAGACTGGGTTGAATGTTGATATAAAAAAGCAGCTGTCTCTTTGTAATAGAAATAAATTCATTTGCCGTGTCATTAATGAGTTTTAATTGATATCTTTAAAAATTACTGGTCGATTTTTACGAATTTTTTTTTGTTGAATTCGCGATTTTTTTATACACGTGTTAGCAAATTTTCGTGAATGTATAGTCATTATTTCCACTTGTTTCAAAAAGGAATGGGGCGATTTGATCTCGGATGTGTCGACCCGGCATTCTTTACGGCAACCTTTTTCCCGTCTGTGGTCGATGTTGGATGTCTGGTCAGTTTTTGGCCGAAATAAAGAAAAATTACGGTCCGAATTTCAAAAAATTTGACATTTTGGTACGACAAAAATCGGCCGCATGTGTACCCCGATTTTCGGATCGATACCTCCGGTAGATTTTTTTTTTATTCGATGATGTGTTAAAAAGCGACAATTTGGATGTCTGCAATTATCAAAATGGAAATTTTTTTCGATTCTTTTTCAAGTTCGGTTTCGGTCGGTAATTAAAACAGTTTCGTCGATTAATAGCTCCCCGGATCCGGGTCGGACGCCCGACCCGCCGAAACTTGAGCTCCGCGCTTTTTTTCCGAATTTTTCGATCCGCGTCCGCCTGCGTCGATTTGTCCCGGAGCCCTTGCGTGTACAGAGGTGGAATGCACAGACGCACACACACACAGACGTTTACCGTCCTTAATATTAGTGACAATACCCCATTCGAACAATGAAAAATCTGCGGCCCACAGAGACGTCCTCTCCGTTCCTTAGGTTTTTAGTCATCTGCCCAGAAATCTGGGTTCGCAGCAGCTAGCTAAAAAAAATAGCGTTTAGATTGCATTATTTTGCACCTTGGTCGGAATACTTCGGCTGCGGTTTATATCTGGTATTCGCATCTGGTCTAGGATGAAAATTTTCGGGCGCCACATATATGCAATTTTAATTGAGTTTATTTTCATGTAGTGGTTGTTATATCGCAAACTGTAATCTGGTTTGAGCACTGGAGCGGTAATATATCTTTGAGAATTGTTATGCACAAAGTTTCTTGAACGTCTATATTTATGACAAATTGTTGGAAAACATCAGTTCTCACATTTGACAAGTCATAACAACAAACATAATTTAGATAATGTCGAAGAGAACAGGGAAGTTCTTGAATGTTATAAAAAACAACTAGTTATACCAACAGGTATTGATTTGATATAACACCTTTATTAGTATCTAAGAATTGAACACGTGATCCTAAAATTATCTGTGACCAAAATTTCGTAAATTATGGATAAACCTTTAAAATGCATTGGGAACTAGGGGTTAAAGGAAGATTGCAAATTATCTATTGAGAAAGAACTGTCAGAAAATACAACTTATATTATGTATTTTTTAAACTGAGGAATTTTTTTTTATTTCCCTAGAAAAATAATTATCTTTAAAATTTCCTCAGGAAAGAATTTCTCTTGAAAAGTTCACCTTTGCGCTTTTTTTTCAATGAATGTAAAAGAATAACGTATAAATAAATTTCTACAGAGATTGTTGAGAAAACTGCAGAATGTATTGACATATTAATTTTTATGCAGGATACATATATAAACAGAAAATGCCTTTTTATAACCAATGTCTTTCAAAGTCATAAATAAAAAGTTCTTTTAAAATTACTTCAGACAAAATATTTGTCCTCTTCCGAAACAATAATTTTAAAACCTTTTTCATCCAAATTCTTTAATAAAGTATAATTATTTCTAAGGTTTCTGCGTGTAAGTTAAAATGAGTTCCTCATTACTGAAATGCTGTAAACAAGTTTTAAGCTCAGAATTTTCCTATCACTTGTCTTTAGCCTCTTGTTATGTTCAGTTTATGTTTTGTTTAATTATGTTTAGTTTTTAACTAAACAGAACTAACAGTAAGAAAAAAAAATGTTTTGTCTTAAAAATATATAAAGAGCAATAAATGCAATTTTAATTGGATTTCTTTTTGTTAAGTTTCTTTTTATCTCAAACTGCTATCTTTATTAGGCACATGTAACAATATATCTTTGAAAATTGTTTTGCACATAACTTATACAACGTCTATATTAATAAAAAATTATGGGAGAACTTCAGTTCTTACATCTTACAACTTATGCCAAATACATAATTTAGATAATGTAGAAGTGAACGGATAAGTTCCTGAAAGTTATAAAAAACAACTATTTATGTAGTCAAGTGTTGATTAGATATCAACACTTTTATTAGTACCTAGGAATTGAACACGTCAGTCTAAAATTATTTGTAACGAAATTTTCTTAAATTATGGAAAAACTTTTATAATGCGTTGAGAACTGGGGGATTAAAAGAAGACTCCAATATATTTAGTGATGAAGAACTGTCAGAAAATACAACTTAGATTATATTTTTTTGAAACTGAGGAAAAATTCTTCACATTTCCATAGAAAAATAATTTACCTTTAAATTTCCTCAGCAAAGAATTTCTCTTGAAAAGTTCTCCTTTGCACTTTTATTTATATGAATGTAAAAGTATAAATAAGTTTCTACAGAGATTGCTGAGAAAACTGAAGAATTTATTGAAATTTTAATTATAATGCAGATTAAATATATAAACATAAAATGCCTTTTTATAACAAATGTATTTTGAAGGTCATTAATAACAAAGTCTTTCAAAAATACTTGTTCCCTTCCGAAACAATAATTTAAAAACCTTTTCCACCGAAATTCTTTAATAAAGTATAATCTTTCTAAGATTTCTGCGTGTAACTTAATATGAGTTCATCATTACTGAAATGCTCTAAATAAGTTTTAAATTCAGGATTTTTCTATCACTTGGCTTTTAACCTCTTCCAAAACTACTTCTAGATTTTAAAATGCTATTACGATCTTTATACATTCCTAAATTTAATCCTAAAAATAAACAAATAATATTACTTTTTTGTATCAAATTGAACATTGGTATTTTTTATTCGCTAAAAATCTAAGGCTGGTAAACGAATTATTAAATGGGTATTAATATAAAAAATGAAAAAATATGTGGTTCGCAAGTTGAGAATAGATGGGGTTTAGTTTTATGTTATTGACACGTTTCCTCCTTTTTTTTGTATTCCTTCCAACAGAATTCTGGATTAACTATAAATAACTATTTGGGACGATTTATTTTATTCAATATGCGTTAATTTGCACACAGAATGCAAATTTGTTGCAGCGTTCATGACAAATTCATTTATTTTTTTAACACACCAAAGTTTGGAATATACCAAGCGCGTTTTGGAATATAACAAAGTTAAAAAAAAGTTCCGCATTCTATAAAGGAACTTCCAATTTTATGAAATTGTTGGGTACTATAGAATACCAAAGCTTATGCTTGGTAATGTGTTGCCACCAAGCGCACTATCATAAACTACTTAAGACCATTTTAGGAATGCTCCCTAGGACGCGGAGTTCGTCGGTCGGCGTCAGTGCGCGTTGTGTGAATAAATATATGATTTTCGCCTTTGAAAAGTTTCAGCCGATAATTTTTCAATATTTTTCATTCTTTATTAGAAGTAAAATTTTTACATTCAAATTAAGCATAATGAACACCGAAATAGTAATAATTTATGATGTAATACTCGTTTTTTAGCTCGCGATTCACACCAATAAATACAGAGTAATTTTTTCCCAAACTGGTGGTGTCAGGTTATATGGAATGCCAATATCTCATAATACTCCAAGATTAAGGTGGCGCAAAGACATATCCTTATATTTGTTATTTGTGCAAATTTAACGTATGAACGGAAGTTTACTGGCTGACTACTTAGACGCTATATTTGGATCGTGCTCTCTTGATACCATTATATCTGGGTTTTTTTACGAAATTCTGTTTGTTTTTTTTCATTTTTAACTCCATATTCTGTATTTCAAGACTATCTCATAGTACCCTTCAAAAAAGTTTTTCATTATTATTACTTGTTTGCATGTGTTAAAATTTTGTAAAATGATTTTTGTCAAATAATAACTAATCACAGATAGTTGAAGTTTGTGAATGTATTCGGTTTTCGGGTTTTAAACAATATTGAGCTGTGATACTGCCTCAAACGTATATCTTATTCCAATATAACAGAAGTTCCCCAACATTTATATCACTGCGTCCCAATTCCCAATATTAAACGCAATATCTATGCATTGTTTAGCTGTGTTTGTAATCAATGTAGAAGTGTAATGTCTTTTACGAGTAATAGTTAGTACTTACCTATTACCACTAACCATTAAACCAAAGGCAATCACCAAGAAGTCAAACGATGGCTGTCATCAGTGTTTTTTCGTACTTGTGAAAAAACAACATGTACTTCTTATGTGGGAATTGCAAAATTTTCTATAATGTTAATTAAGAATCATAAGGTACATAACGATACATTTGCAACATCCACTTTATTTTTTCGAATTTCATATGTTGTAATAGATGAAAATAACTATTTAAATAACTTTATTTAAACTATCTTATACATATCTTTTCGTTTAAAATATGTTCGGTGTTTTGATCTCAGTGTTATCCTGATTAATGAATATCAAAAGTGATTGTCCTTTAACTTTCATGAAAGATGTCACAGCTCTTTAGATAGAGGATCCAAATTATTTTTGATATACAGAGTGCAATATGTTATCTATCGCTGACCCTTAATTTCTCAACCGTTTATCGTAGGCATATAGTTCCAATTACAAAAACGTTTCAAATGAGGTAAATATTCATGTTGTGCATTATTTAAAGTAAAAAATAAATTTTATAAAAATTGCGAAATCTAACTTTTTATTCGGTCCTCCAGTCCCTATAGTTATATTTAGTAAAAGTTTACAAATATCATAACAGATATAACACAAAAAACTTGACTTCTGTACTACAAAAATTGACACAGTTCTTAAATTACAAAGTTTGAGATTTTTGCACATGATTTTCTCTTTTATTGAGGGATCAGTTAAAAAATTAATTAAAGTAATTCTAGATCGAAATCAGGGAGCAATGTCTTTTTTACGGTGAAACCACCTTTAGCGGTATCGCCAAATCGGAGTATCACCAAAGAGGGTTATTTCATCTAAAAATTTGAGCTGACTTTTAGGGGTCGAACAATATTCAAAAGTCAAAGTAGGTAGAATCGACACTTTGAAAATAAAACAAACTCAGTAAGAACTAGGTAAATGGTAGCGGAATGCAAACGACCAGCCAAGATATAGCGAGCATGAAAATCGGCATTATACAAATTATAATAGTACCGCAGCTCCACACATTTGAGATAAAACACGAGCCATTTCGCAGTGTACATGCTAGTCAGCGCTGAGATAGTGATGACAAGCTACACATAAACGCAATATGCCGAAAAGATACTCATTTATAGTGAATGTCAAATAAATGCGAGAGCGCTTGCGAGGGTTTATTCAGAACGTGATCGCCCGCATAGCATGCACAGTCACAGTGACGTCATTGTGACGTCAATGTGAGTCACGTACGTCACGTCACATCTGTGACCAAAATGCCACCACTTTGTAACGTCACACTGTGACCAAAATGCCACCACTTTGTAACGTCACACTGTGACCAAAATGTGAACGTCTTGGAGATCTAAAGAAAACTTAAAATAAACTTTAGAACATCTTATAACATAAAGAAAATTACTTTTTGACAGCTTTAGAAATTTTTGTGACGTTGCAATGACGTCACTGCAAGTCACATAAGTTACGTAAAAACTATGACCAAAATGCCAACACTCTGTGACTTCACGGTGTGATCGGAGAGTGAATTTGGAAAAAAAAAACTCATAAAATATAGATTTGAATTATGTCATGTACCTACATCATTAATAAAAATATTGTTACACACTATTTAAATATATTGAGTATTTCCAAAATAAAATAATAAATAAATATCTGTCTACATATATGAGGCAGATAATTTTTTACAATTTTCATTACCATTTTCATGAAATTTAACAAAATATACTATATAATACACAGGTATAAATCCTTAAATAGAAATTTAGTTATTTATCAAGTTATAAGCAATTCGTGTCACGTGACGACCAGTTTTTCTCCTGTCTTTCACTGTCACGTCGGATATTCAAATCAAAACGCCGACTTTGACATTCTTTTCTGAAAGATCTTCTGCTTTTAACAAAAAATGGAAAAGGTTTTTCAATAACATAGTTTCTGAACAAAACACGAGCCAATTTCGTGTATTTCCGAGCAAAAATGAATTAAAAACATGTCATTCCTATAGCAATTTATCCAAAACTGGCCAGTGCTTAGTAAGATGTCACCTCTATTAAATATATTGCTCTTTTCGATAGAGTGTAAAAAATAAAAAAATTGTACTTAGGAAATTTGATTGCAATTTAAATTTATATCAAAATTACTTTATAAAGCCTATTAAATCAATTATTATTTAAAATTTATCTTTACTTTTGACGTCTAAAGCAAATGCAATGGATTAAAAAATATATAAAAATGTAAATTTTCACAGCTTATTTCTAAGAAAACAAAAATCTCTCATATAAAAAAAGAATATTATAGCATCATTAGAAGTTCATTTTTCAGCCATACAAATTATAAAGGTTTTGAAATGTCTTTATTTAAATTATTTTCTTCCTATATCATTTGCGGTAAAGTTGGAAACAGCTGTTATTTTGTTGTGTTTAAATAATACTGCGCGCGCATATTGAAGGCAGACGACTTTTTCTCATTCGAAGCTAGGATTAGCGTGTGTTGGGTTCTTTGAAGTTTGTAGATTTATACTGTGTAAGTAAATTAACGTTTTAAAGTGAACAATCTCCATTTTAAAGTAAACCATCCATTTTAACATCTCCCTGTGTCTAGCCGGGTGCATTCATAAGGCCTGAGTGATATTTGATTTCTCAGATCTATGAACACACCTCTCTGCTGGAATAATTTGAAAATTATTGTAGTGGATGTACAGTCTAATTTTTCAATGAAAGGGAAGCAGATAAGGATCATTCAACAATAACACCTTTACCTATAGATCAGCAGGTAACTTTTAATGTCTTCGCAGTTTTGTTAATAGTGCATGTTTAGTACTAGTACATTTAATATTGCATTATTTAAAAATTAAGATGTTTAAATTTTCTTTTAAAAAATCACTTGTATTAAATTTTATCTTTAATGTTTTAAATTTTTTTAAATAGACTATTTGGAAAAAAGCTTAAAGAATTTACTAACAATATGTATTCTAAATGTAAAGTGTTATGTAAAAGGAGGCATTTATTTAATGTTTTGCGTTTCTTAGTTCAATTTTCATAGTTATTCATTATAATTAAAAACATTGCAATTTTTAAAGCTATTAATATTTGATTTGCAATTTAATAATTTCGTTGCTAGTGTAGGTTTCCAGAAATAATTTTCCGGTATATTTGAAAAAAAATGTGACATTTTAATGCATTGAATAATTTATTTGTCGAGATATGTCAATGTTAGATGCACAAAAATAATAAATATTGATGAAACAATAAAATAACTGTTTAGTTAAGGTAATTTTTCCAGCTGTGTTATCGAATGTTTTACTGTAAAAATTGATATTTAAGTTCTGCATTTAGTATTCTATCAAAAACTATAAATAAATAATTTGTAAAGAAAAAAAATATATAATTTTTTTTTTGGCATTTATGATCTTAAGTTCTATATTTCATTTACAACGAAAACTGTTTACTGCTTGATACAATGTTTATTATTTAATAATATCGCACAATAGGTATATCTATTATTTAAATTGATTCCTAATATAAATTTTTCAGAATGTTTATTTGAAAATGTATACTTATATTTTCTTTAAAGTTGTTCTCAAATCCAAAATAGCTAATTTCTGGCATATTTCTGAATTCATTTTTATTCGGAAATACATGAAATTGGCAGGTGTTCTTAGTCAGAAAATGGTAGATGTGCCAGTAATGGACCGCCTTCCAGTAATGGGACACCTTCAATGTTTTTGGTTTATAAAAAAATAACCAATAAAAATTCAGCTTTATTTATTTCTTCTTTTATTTTTTAATATGCTATCTTTAAATTCTAGTTTTAAATAGTGCTCGCGATTATACGTATAATACGTATAAAACGTATTGTAACCGGTAACGATTTTTAATAGAAATCATATGGAAAAAAGGCTTGACTACGTATACGTTTAAACGTATATAAACGTATAATCGCGAGCACTAGTTTTAAATGCAATCATAATATCATTTATCTATTACTTTTTGTGAGGTGTCCATTACTGGAGTTTAGGGTGTTTTGATTTATTTCTGTTATTTACAATTAAATTTAGATTCACATTGGGAAATGTGACTATGAGCATGGTTAAATATTGTTGGTAGAGTAATATAATATTAAAAAATGTTGAATATAACAATTATAACTATTAATTAAAAAATAATTGTTAAAGAAATTCCTTAAGGGTGTCCATTACTGGCACATCTACCCTATATATAATCGAATGGCGTTATCCATTTTTTGGTAACGGCAGATGATGTTTCAGAAAACACTATCAAAGTCGGTGTTTTGAAACAAATTTCCGACGCGCAGCGTCAGAAACGGGTAAAACGTGACCGACATTGATCTTAAGTATTACATTTATCTAAAAATGGAAAACGCTATTCATTCCAAATAGCTTTAATAATCAGGCATGCAAGTGCCATGCGTTTAAAAGTTTGTTCATAAATGTGTCAGAAAATTTCGTGTTAACCGGTTTCTTCACCAGTTTTAATTTGAATACGAGTTGCATCAATAAAAATGATTGCTGATCCAATCCTTATCGTCGATCTTATCCGTATTTGGTGAAATCTTGTTATCCGAATCTATGCGAAATCATTTATCAGGTTCGGTCGGGTTGTGGGCTTACAGATTTTTTGTTGTTGTTGTTGTTGGGTTAGGATAAGAATACGGGTTGAATCAAAATATAGTTTCAGTCAACCATCATTCATGTTCAAGTTGACATTCAATCATTTTCAAGAAGTATATAACCGGATTCGTGTATGACTCTAGATCCGAGCCGACATCAGAAATTGTATCGTAACACAATTTCTGATAAAATCTGGTTACTCGGTCTTATGCAACATTCTATTCCAAACAAGACTTACAGTAAAAACATTATACCCGACTCGGGTCAGATCGGGTTCACGAAAATCAGGTCACACGACAACTAATCTAAATCTATTCTGTAGCCAAACAAATCCAAAAAGATCGATCCGAAGTTTCTGGATTGGATTCGGGTAAAATCTGGTCACCCGACCCGGTGCAGTGTCGTCACAAACGTCACAAACTTGAACCATAAAAAAATTTTGATCCGAACAATCCGTATAGGATTCGGGTAAAATCTGGTCACCCTATCCGATGCAGATTCGTCACATTTTTCACATTGAAGTCGCACGGTGACTTCACAAAGTAGTCACATTGTGAGGTCACAGAAAGCCTTGAAAACGGCCATAACGACCTCGCATTTACGTCACAGTGACTTCACATCGACGTCACGTGACGTCACGACGACGGTCACAAAGTCACAGTGTGACTTCACAGTGACGTCGCCGTGACGTCACCATGCCTTACGGGCGGCATCCAAGGCATGAAACTATAACTGATGCATTACAACTTCTTAGAGAGACCGGCTCTGTTGCACCACGACCCAAAACAAGTAGACGGGCAAGGTGATGTTCGAGTGACACCAGAGGAGGTGCTGGCAATCGCCCTTTTAAATCCACAACTGAGTACGGCGGAAATAAGCGAGACATTTGGATACACGCGTCAGCATGTCTAGCAATTGTTACATGCACATACTCAGCATCCATACCATCCGACACTGGTGCAAGCATTGATGCTGGTTGACCACGCACGAAGATTTGATTATTTTAATTTCATGCTCAACACCTTAAAGGAAAATCCGTCGTTCTTTTGTGACATTCTGTGAACAGATGAGTCAACGTTTACACGGGGTGGAATTGTGAACTTGCACAATGTGCATTACTGGTCTCTGGAAAACCCCTACATCGCCCGTACAGTACGACACTAGGTACGCTGGTCAATGAACGTGCGATGCAGTATATGGGGAACTCGGATTGTTGGACCCATCTTTTACGATGGGACCTTAACGGGCGATCTTTACCTGCACCTGCACCTGCTACAAAACACGGTAAGTGATTGTTATGAAGAACTGCCTCTCCGACATGCATGCCAGGTGTGTTTTTAACGTGATGGGGCCTCCCCGCTTATAGCATCAAACGTCTATGCGTATCTGGCCATAAAATTCGATCAACAGATCATTAGATATTGTGGTTCGGAAGAGTGGCCACCGCATTCGCCGGACTTGACTCCCATGGACTGCTACCTCTGATGTTACATCAAGGCACAGGTCTATGTGACTGATACTACTTCTCTGGTTGATCTGAAGCAGCGCATCATCCTTGCTTGTCGCACAGTTACACCTGCTATGCTCCAACGTGTCCAGGACTCAGTACTATCACGCATTCAATTGTGCATTGTCACCGATGGAGAACACTTTGAGCAGTATCTCTATTAGATTTCGGCGTTTGATGTATTCATTTTTTATAGTAAACCGTTTCTGATATGATATTAAACTGATATTTCTTTTTCTGTTTAATTTCAATATTTCATTCTTCGCTTTCTATGCGACTCCTAAAAGTCAGCTCAAATTTTTAGATGAAATTTCCCTGTTTGAAGATACTCCAATTTGGTGATACCGGTTAAAGGTGGTTTCACCGTAAAAAGGACATTGCACCCTGATTTGGATCTCGAATTACTTTAATTAATTTTTTAACTGATCCCTCAATAAAAAATAAAATCATATGCATATATAAAATCTCAAACTTTGAAATTTAATAACTGTATCATTCTTTGTAGTACAAAAGTCAAACTTTTTGCGTTATATCTGTTATGATATGTGTAAACTTTTACTAAATATAACTATCGGGGCTTGAGAACCGTATAAAAAGTTAGATTTCGTAATTTTTATAAAATTGATTTTTTACTCCAAACAATGCCACAACATGAATATTTACCTTATTTGAAACGTTTTTGTAATTGGAAATATATGTCTACGTCCCACGGTTGAGAAATTAAAGGTCGGCGATAGATAACATTGCACCCTGTATATATATATATATATATGCATTATTTAAAATTTTCAATTCTAATTGTTGAAAAAACTTTAGTTCTTTGAAGTACACCGGTATAATAGAGGCGAAGGTCCAAATACTGGCTGGGTTCTAAATACCGGCTAGTAGGTATTCTCAGAACTGTGAGCTGCGCAGCCTAGCAGCGATAGGCAGAGTTTGTACCTTTAATTGAAAGAAGAATGTCATGAAAACTACTTCGCTGAAGTCTGTGTAATTTACAAATAGCAAAACTAAAACTGTCTACACGACGAAATCTGAGATATCGAAACGTTTTCAAGCACGTGCTACTTATTTTTTAAAAAACATACTGGCCGTATAATGGCCTGAATTGACGATTAAATCGATTTGTAGAGATATTTTTCTCCCATATTCAGCACGTAGTAATTCAGTCACCATATAGGTATTTAGAGAGCTGTGATCAGTAACTCATATGCATGAGTTAAAAAGTCGATATATCGAGCAGAACCAAAATTGTTCAGACACATTTATTAGAATAACGTTGGACGTTTTTTCGTAATTAGTCCAAATAAAACCCTATACTATGAGTATCCCCAGATTATAACTCATTTTTTTCAATAGCTAAAGTGCCACAGAACTAGAATAATATGTTTAAAATATATTATGATACAAATTTAAAAAAATTCATTTTATGCATTTTCTGATAATCGCTTAACGCAAAAAAATATCTGTTTTTCGTAATTATATCCAATTTGTTTTACTATTTAGAACATTTTATAGATTACGATTAATTCCAAGAAAAACAAAGAAAATCTTTGTAAACAAAGATAACAGTAATGTATGTACTTTTTGCTGTTATGTCCAATTCGTCTTTCTGTCTAGAATGTTTCATATAGTACTAATATTAATGATAATGCTAACAAAAAAAATGTTTAAAAAAAAGAGAATAGTTATTTACTATCTAGAAAGCATAGAGATATATAAACTACAATCTTGAAAAGAAGAGACTTACTAAATATTTAAAAATACTTTAACACATATATTCATTCATTTTTGATAGAACAATTAGTTTTTATAAAGTGTTTGTCCATTTTCAACTAGTGTAATCACTTGATAAAGTTGTTTATTTATAATGCATTATTGTTAGTTTTACATAATTATTAATTCAAGAACACGTTCGACGAATTTGTAACATAACTTTCTTAAATTAAATTTTGATTGTTGTACAAATTTTAATGGAGAATCTGATTAATTTTTAAAATGTTACTCAGACAAAAATATCCTTCTAAGCTGATTTCCTGAGGAAAAGTAATAAATTAGTCTGAAAGTCCAACGTGTATATTACCTGAGCTATCAGTTTTAACTAAATTATCACACATTTTTAACGTAGCTAAATTTGGTTAACAGTAACTAAAATACTACGCTCTTCTGCAAGATCTTTTCTGTTGTTAAATTAATTAAGCTGTCTGTTCATCGAGCTGTTATCAGATAGACGGGAAAAAATGTAGTTTGCATTTCTTTTTGCCTTTGTAACTCGTTGTTTCAGAATGATGATTGGCATTTTTAAAAGAATTAAATGAATTAGTTTTTTTTTTTATGTTACCAAGAATTTATTTTTGTCTTTTATTCAAAGAATGACGTGTTTCAATAAAGCATTAAACTGTATGTAATGATTATGTAACTATTACGTAACTATTATGTAAATCCTTGTAAGATAATTATTTGAAGACACAAATTAAAAAATTATTCTGTCGCATTTTCTTGAAAAATTGTTTTGTGGGTGAATTATTATGAAGTAATTCATCATATGGCAAAGTAAGATTCTAATTATTCTAAGATTTTAATTATTTTCGAAATTTATTTAACTTTTTTTACAGTTAATAATTTTAATAAAGAAACAAAATATGAAATGATACAACAAAATTACAATATAAAACACTGTATTACACACACACACACACATATATATATGTGAGAAGATTATGTATAAATAGTCACTTTACTGAACCAATATGATCGATGTAGTAATCGATGAACAACAGAATACTAACTTTAATTTCAACTAATACACTTTTAGCAAAAACTATATAACAACAATTTAGCTTACAACAATCCGGCGAGGCCTAATAATACCTTTACCGGCTATATACCTTTTATATCTTGCTTCATAACCAAAATTAGAAAACTGGCTCTTTGCCAAAACTCGTGATCCAAAGTATTTACAGCTCACGCATTTAAATCATATCCTGGACAATAGCATTAGAGTATCAGTTCATTTGATGAAGTGAAGTGTTCAAACTGAAATCCTACAAATCGGTCATCCTGACATGATGGCGTCTCGACATCAGCATCTTGATTTGTTATGTTTTTTCATACCTATTGCTTCTAGAATGATAAGAATTTGAATAAGTTTCTCGTCCACTATAATCTTCTTTAAATCCATGATGAGAAAAATTTTTATGTGATGGTTGTGAATATTTTGGTTCATTATAACTAGCCTTGCATGATCGTTGGCCACCATAATTATAATTATTTTGACCATGATAGTAGCCCCTATTCATGTATCTAGGGGGAAAATCTGGATTGTACCTTGCTTTTGAATTATGTGAAGTATTTTCTGTTATGTCTTGAGGTTTCAAAGAACTCTGTTTCCCATATCTATATTTATTGTAATTTCCACGGTTAAATGACTGTTCAAAATACCTCTGGGGATATCTATTATCGCTTCTGTTATCAAATGGTCTATTAAAATTTCTGTTCTTTCCCTTATGATCAAAATTCCTATTGCGATCTTTCACATAGTCTTTTCTACCATGTGCAGGACTACTACTTTCATAATTTTCTTCTGGAGATGGACAGTCAACATTCCATTCATCAGATAATCCTGTATCTTTTGTTTTATTCGGCTTACATGGTTTTATTACTTTTATTATTTTCTCTCTGTTTGATAAATTTGTAACATGAGTCAAATTCATCCCGTCATTTACGCAGTCGATTTTAACCATATCTTCCCAACCTCGATTATCGTTGTTTATACTTGCTTCATCAATTTTTGTCGGTACTTCGTTAATTTTAATGTATCCTACTCGAACTTTGTTGCCGCTTATTATTCTAACACCATCTTCCGTTACTTTTAACGTCATGCCTTCTACTGCTTCTCTACCTATTATTAAATCGCAGTCCGTCTCTTGTACCACGTAAAATTTATCCTGGATTTCTGTTTCATCCACGTAGACTTTATGCCAGAAAAAACCTGTTGGCTTAATTTCTTCACCACCTATGCCTGATATGTATATATTGTCGCTTGTTAGTTTTAGCGCATTTATTGCAGTATGATATCTTGAACTGGCGATTGAAATATCGCTAACTGTATCGATTATTACGTTTGTTTTTATTCCGCTAATATCTAAGATTCTTCCTTTTTTACCATTTAACCTGCCCATATTAACTATTTTTCTTTGCGTGTTTTGGGCCTCATCTTGGTATTTTGTTTCTCGCCAATTTTGATTATGTTGCGGGTAAAAATTTGAATATTCTTGTTCTGTATTTTTTGCCATGGCACATTTCGCACTCACGTGACCAGGGTTGCCACACGTAAAACAGATTATATGCGACTCTTTGTTACCATAATTCATACTGTGTCTATT
The DNA here is from genome assembly GCA_963931845.1 of Maratus michaelseni. NCBI lineage: Eukaryota > Metazoa > Arthropoda > Arachnida > Araneae > Salticidae > Maratus > Maratus michaelseni. The sequence goes on from OZ007587.1 coordinate 414,519,599, forward strand.
GTCAATTTGGCGTCTTTTCAAATTGGCGTAATCAGCCACTCGCGATCTTCTGTCATTAAAATCGCTACTTGTATCCTTAACTGATTGTTTATTGTAAACCCTTTGTGCTGTTTCATAATTATCTAATTTATTAACTAAGTCATCAATTTTCTTTATTGCTAATAATTCCTCTATGAAATGTGTTTTCGTTTCCGTAGGTAAATTATGCCTGATTTGATTAACCACAATTAATTCTGCTAAATCTTCAAAGCTATTTACTTGAAGACCTTCAATCCATTGTTGAAAATACACCTTTATTTCATAAGCGAAATCTCGCCAATTGGCTGATGGCTCCTTTTTAGATGAGAAAAATTTCAGCCTAAATTCCTCTGGTGATAGCTTGTAGCGTTTTAGTAGTATATTTTTCATGTAATCGTAATCGTGAATTTCAGGTTCGTTTTCCCTTGTTATTATATTTATCACATCTAACGGCATTAGATTAATTAGATAATTTACCCATTCTTTTTTATCAATGCCCGTTTGCGCCATTTGCCTTTCGTACATAGATAAATATAAACTAATATCATTCGAGCTTGCATATTTAGTTAATAATCTAAGCAATTCGAATTGCTTACCTGGATTTGTCCTTGGGTTATTCTCAATGTGTTCTCTTGAATTTTCTTGTATCTGCATTTTCTTGATTTCAAAATCTCTTTCGCTTTCGCGGTCTTTTTGCTCCATTTCTACTTTCCATTTTCTCTCTTCCATTTCTGCTTGTAATTTCTTCTCGTCCAGTTCTGCTTGTAATTTCTTCTCTTCCAGTTCTGCTTGTAATTTCTTCTCTTTCTCTTTCTCTTCTCTTTCTTCTTTCTCTTTTCTACTTGCTATCACTACTTCCAATCGATCTCTTATAAAATCTTCTTCGTAACTCTCCCAACTCTTGATCATCTTTATTAGGACAGGTATTGTCGGTTTTTCTGGTGCTTCAATTCCGCATTCCTCGCAGAGGTTTATTAGATCAATTCTCTTAGCTTTATTTAGAGTTCCCATCTTTCAAAAATTGTACTTGAAGTGATACGATTACGGTTTCACCTTGCTAATTCGTAACTCAACTTTTGATACTGGCGTTTTACAATACTTTACGTTTGGTTTCCATTTCACTACTAGTGGCTTTCACTTTTAATAATCCCGGCCGAGCCCCCAAAATGTGAGAAGATTATGTATAAATAGTCACTTTACTGAACCAAAATTAGAAAACTGGCTCTTTGCCAAAACTCGTGATCCAAAGTATTTACAGCTCACGCATTTAAATCATATCATGGACAATAGCATTAGAGTATCAGTTCATTTGATGAAGTGAAGTGTTCAAACTGAAATCCTACATATATATATGTTACATATTATTACATTACATATAAACATATAGTTATATATACTTACACACACACACACACACACACACACACATATATATATATATATATACAGGGTGATTCATAAAAGATGGGCAGAACTTTAAGGGGTTATAGTACACTTAAAGACAAATAATACTAAATAGGAGACTAAGGGTCCCAGACGTATTCCCAAGGAGATAGGGGGCATTAAAGTTTAGGGTCCGAAATTTCAAATGATTATAAAACATGGAAAAATTGGTCGATTCGTTTGCGGTTTTTGCAAAAAATTTTCTTTATGCCAGTATTTTCTTGAAATAAAATTTTAAAGTTCAATTTCAAAAAATGCCGATAGGGGGCGCTTTAGACTTTGGAGTAACAAACAACTATTTTTTAACGTTATTTTTTGTATTTCTTTAAATGATTTCGAAAGCTTAGACTTAAACTTAAATTTTGATCTAAAAATCTGAGTCCTAACGAGTAGTTAAGTAGCGTAAACTGAAATTTGAAATTTGAAACCCTTCTCCCCCCAGAACAAAAATCAGTTATTCCCGATCTTTGTGTCGTAGATTAGGCTCTAACTACTGCCGCGTTTTGCTAAAATTATTCTTTATGTCAGTATTTTCTTGAAAATAAATTTTAAAGAAAATTTTCAAAAAATTCCGATAGAGGGCGCTTTAGACTTTGGAGTAACGAACAACTATTTTATACCGTTATTTTTTGTGTCTCATTAAATGCTTTCTAAAGCTTAGACTTAAACTTAAATTTTCAGCTCAAAATCTGAATCGCTGAGCGTGGTTCAGTAGCGAGGGGAGGGTGTTCATATTTCAACTTCTGAACATAGTTCAGTTTGCACTACTTAACCATGCCCAACGATTCTGTGCTGTGATACGAGGCAAAAATACAACTTTCGTCAAGGACTGCATAGTCGGAATTCACTCATAAAGGCACTGACACAGTTGGAAACGTCGCTCATGCAAACGTTAAAGCTCCATTCCTGACGCTAGTCACCGGGTGAAGAAGGAAACAGAAAGTATGCAAATGTCAAATGGGGAAGAAGAAGAACACGTATGCAAAATTTCGACACGATTCAGGCATAAAAACCACTGAACGGTGAGTCAAGTGTAAGTCGCTGTAGTAATGAATCGGAAGATGGTGCCCTTCACGAATAAGGAAAAGGCTGAGATGCATTTAATTTACGGAGCGGCAGATGGAAATGGTGCAGAGGCACAACGAATGTACGGAGAGCGATTTCCTAACAGGCGGTTGCCTAACCGCAAAACTTTCGAGCGCTTGCACAGACAGTTGTGTGAGATGGGATCATTTCTCGCTTCCCGGTCGAATGCAGGTCGTGCAAAAAAGGACGAATCAGTAGTTGTTGCAGAAGCCATTCTGGATGTAGTAGCGGCGCAGCCAAGTACAAGTACACGAACAGTGGCTAGCCAGGTGGATACCTCACAGTCCACGACTTGGAGGGTACTGAAGGATGAACATTTGCTCCCGTTTCATGTGCAACGAGTCCAGAAACTGTCTCCAGGGGATTATCCAAATCGTATTGAATTCGCCCGCTGGTTTCTGCAGCAGAACGCGCTAAATCCACATTTTGGACGAACTGTGCTTTTCACCGATGAATGTACCTTCACACGTGAAGGTACATTTAACACACACAATGCACATGTATGGGCGGATGTCAATCCACATGCTACGTATCCACATGCTCATCAGAGATGCTTTTCCATCAATGTTTGGGCAGGAATCCTCGGAGACCACCTAATCGGACCGTACCTTCTTCCTGAACGCCTCAACGGTAAAACATACCTCACATTTCTGCAACATGTGCTGCCAGACCTGTTAAACGTTGTTCCTCCACGCATCCGGCGGGTCATGTGGTTCCAGCACGATGGAGTGCCAGCCCATTACGTACGAGACGTCCGCAACTATCTGGACATCACATTTCCGAACAGATGGATTGGTCGAGGTGGTCCTGTTGCTTGGCCTGCTCGCTCGCCAGATCTTTCACCCCTCGATTTCTTTTTTTGGGGACGATTGAAGGCTCTTATGTATGAGACACCCATTGAATCCCCCGAGGAACTGGTCCCCAGACTTTCCGCCGCTGTAGGGGAAGTGCTCGAAAAGCCTGATGTTTTCGCGAATGTTCGCCGTTCCATTCGTCGCCGTTGTTCTGCGTGCATAACCTCTGGTGGTCACAATTTTGAACATTTATTGTGATTACATGTTAATAAATATGCTTTGGTAACATAATCCTAATTTGTGTCTTTTTACCTCGTATCACAGCACACAATGTGTGGACATGGTAAACTGAACTGTGCTCAGGAGTAGAAATTTCAAACCGCTCTCCCCAGAAACTTAACCACGTCTAACGATTCAGATTTTGGGCTGAAAATTTAAGTCTAAGCTTTAGAAAGCATTTAATGAGACACAAAAAATAACGGTATAAAATAGTTGTTCGTTACTCCAAAGTCTAAAGCGCCCTCTATCGGAATTTTTTGAAAATTTTCTTTAAAATTTATTTTCAAGAAAATACTGACATAAAGAATAATTTTAGCAAAACGCGGCAGTAGTTAGAGCCTAATCTACGACACAAAGATCGGGAATAACTGATTTTTGTTCTGGGGGGAGAAGGGTTTCAAATTTCAAATTTCAGTTTACGCTACTTAACTACTCGTTAGGACTCAGATTTTTAGATCAAAATTTAAGTTTAAGTCTAAGCTTTCGAAATCATTTAAAGAAATACAAAAAATAACGTTAAAAAATAGTTGTTTGTTACTCCAAAGTCTAAAGCGCCCCCTATCGGCATTTTTTGAAATTGAACTTTAAAATTTTATTTCAAGAAAATACTGGCATAAAGAAAATTTTTTGCAAAAACCGCAAACGAATCGACCAATTTTTCCATGTTTTATAATCATTTGAAATTTCGGACCCTAAACTTTAATGCCCCCTATCTCCTTGGGAATACGTCTGGGACCCTTAGTCTCCTATTTAATATTATTTGTCTTTAAGTGTACTATAACCCCTTAAAGTTCTGCCCATCTTTTATGAATCACCCTGTATATATATATATATATTTCCGTTTCCTCCAAGGAAAAAAAATCCATTTTTATTTATATTTTGTAAATCAAATTTTCATAACTCAAAGCATTCTACTTTCTGAGCATTTTGAGATAGAAAACTGTTGTGTATTTTCAAATGTTCTAAAGGTTTTCTACCGACACTGCAAAGAATTTGAGGGAAAATTTCCCAGTATAACAGAAACACGTACGAAAGATTCAGTGTTAATTGATAGGTATACTCTGTTCCGGAGACAATTCTCTTAACATCATAGACAATTTGAAATATAAACAAAAACGTGGAAAAATAATAAAAAAAATTAGCATTAAGGAGAATGTTTCTCAAATAAACAGTACTTTACGTCCTGCTAATTTAGAAAAAAAATATTTCTGTCACTTTCAAAAACCTACTTTCTTTAAGATTTTCAGTTTTTTCCTCTTCAAAAATTGTTTCTGAATATAAGAGAACTCATTATAGAATGATGATCAACTAACTTCTAGTTATGTTGGGCACGTATTAATCGTCATTGAAATTTTGTAAAAGGTTCTTTTATAAGTTTTACAGGATAATTTTTCTTTAATTTTTATTAGCCGAATATTATTTCAAATATTTAATTTCTAATTTCTGCTAGTTTTTTTAAGTTAAATATTTATTTTTTTTATTATAAAAAATTAATTATTTGATGAATATAACCCTCATTACAAATTAAATTAAATTTGAATAAAGTAAATCAATTTCATTTGAAAATTATTATTTTAAATTATTTGTTTATAAAATTTTGGTATTAGAATTACATGAACATTTTGCAAATGTAATGCAGAATTAAAAATATATATGTGAACTTCAATGTAAAAGTTTGTTTTCAATTGTTTTCAATTAGAAAAAAATATTTTGCTAAATTTTAATTTAATTTAAAGTTATTTAAATACCTGATTGTACTTCGCGATAATAATTTCACCGTTGGAAACATTCCATTATCAAATAAAGTGTGCGCAGAGAAAGATCAAATGATGGTATTCTGTTGTATTTATAACATGTATTACTGAAAACAAATAATGTGCAATTACCTGCAAGTTTCATTGGCCACGTCTTGAACTACTTTTAAATGTTTCTACTATCAGAGGCAAAGTTACTCTCCTAAGTTCTCTTAAAAATTTTACAAAGTAATTTTTCTTTAATTGTTATTAGTCGAATATTATTTAATTTTTTTTATTTCTAATATCTGCATGTTTTATAAGTGAAATATTAAAAATAGATAATTCATTTTTAAAAACTATATTTATTGAATGTAACACACATTACTTATTCCATTCAATTGGAAAGATATGACTGAAATCCAAAATTGTTTTTTTAAACAATTTGTTTGTGAAAATTGTGCAATAACTTTGTAAATACAATACAGAATATAAAGTATATCTGTGAACTTCAATGTAACAGGAATAATTAATAATTTATTTTTCGATTAGAAAAAATATTTCGTTATACTTTATATAATCATATATATTATTTCTTCTGTCAACATCCCCTTTTCTAAGAAAATACGAAACGCAGAACGACGAATGAGATACCATATGAAAGGATTTTGAACAGGCTTCTGACATAGAACACTTACATTTCCCTAAAACATGTTTTTGATTAAAATTTGCTGATAATTAAAAATGAAATCGGCATTGTTTTCATAAATAAAATGAAAGGTTTTTTTTTTTTCAAATTAGTGTTGCCATAAAAATAAAATTCCGGATAACATCATGCTCAAAAATGATTATAAAAATGTAATTGTACAAAAAAGATAAAGTGTGACATCTCCGCACGTGTTTATTTTATATTTATGATTAAAAAGCAAAATTGAAATTGCAATGTTTAGGAGAAAAAGATACCATGGATCGTCCCGTGTTTTTTTTTCCCGATGCAGTTAAAATACGATTTTTATTTTTTTTTAAATGTTTCTTTAGAAGTTTAAATCTATATAAAACAAATACCACAATGCTAAAAAAATGTGGATTGCAGTGCTAAAGCCTCGCACGGGTCTTCTGGTTTAAAGTTATTTAAATTGATGTGTCTACTTCACGATAAGTCTACCATTTAAATCAATCAATTTTTAAATAAAAGGTTCAGAAATAAAAATAAAATACAGCTATTATTTTGCAGTTATAACAACTATTGTTGAATGCAAATGAAAAAAATTCGAGAATGACCAAAAAACGGCACAGAAAACATTTATCTATTTGATATATCTGTACAGTATTTGTAACATACGAAAATATAATTGTATTATTTAACCTTTTGTAATATTAATTACATACCTAAATAAATGTAATTTATTATTATTTTTTTCTTATTGCATTGGATTTTTTTTTCATATTTTTTTTTCTAAAACATGTCATAATGATATATAATGAATTATTCACTACAAAGACAATTTAAATTAAGATTTTTTTTCGATTTTGTAAATCCTCAAACGCCCAATTATCTATCAAACTAAAAATATTAAGTGGAAAGAGTGAAATTTGTGTTTAAAATTTATTTCACAAAAATTATTATATCATGAAATTCATTTTTTCTGATGTACCAAATAAAATCATGAATGAATTACATTAATCATTACCTTTATGTTTGTAGGTTCATTTTTTTTTATTTGTACTAGATCTTTAATTTTAAATTTCTATTCTTAAATGTTTTTCCCGTGTTTTAACTTATCTTTTATGATACACAGATAAAAAAAATAGTCCTGTAGTTTTATCTTTTCTCCCTTTTTATATCTAAAAAGTGTGTTTTAAGATATACTTTCATGAATACGCATATATTAAAATGAAAGATGAAATATCTTAGAAGTTTATATTATACCTCGTATACATATATGCATTATACACTGATTAATATTCTTCAGTTATTACCACTATTATTGGATACATAAAATGAAAGATGATTTGATACATTGTGAAAGTTTTAAACAAAATTTTAAACTTTCATAATTTCTCAAAAAAAAATCTATTTTCATCTTTTTATCTGTAAAATTCAGGCTGGTTTTGAAATGATTAATGAGTTTATAGCAACCTAATTGCATTTTTTATCATTTAGTTTCTAAAGATATGTTATAAACTTGAATAACTTGATATTACAACAGAAATTTAGGGAACTCTTTGAATATTTAAGGTAATTCAAATTTTATATTTAAGTTTCGTAAATTATATTTTTAAATAACGAACAAAAAATCTAATAATCGATATAAATACTTAGATATAGGTTTTAGCAAACATGGTATTACACAGGTAAATGTGCATTTTTAAAGAAATAAAAAGTAATAAACATATTGATCAGTAAATAAAATATTTTAGTGAAAAAAAATTCTTAATGTAGAAATTTATATATATTACACTGATAATTAATAAGATACCACTAATGGTACTGCTGGCAATATTATTAAAATTATGCCAAGTTTGTCGCATAGTATTATTTATTGAGAAAAATCTTAGAAGTTTATATTATACCTCGTATACATATATGCATTATACACTGATTAATATTTTTTATATACATTCACATATTCACATTGTTAGTTATGTTTTCACAAATAACAAAATTTCCTAAATTAATTAGTTTAAAATAGTCTTGAAAAAAAATGTATCTTATAAAGAGAATTTTACGTTGTTTAAAAATATCTGAAAAGTAATATGTGTTTTGGGATTTGTTTTAATATGACGCTTTATTATTATTATTATTATTATTATTATCATTATTATTATTATTATTGTTATTATTGTTATTATTGTTGTTGTTGTTGTTGATTAATTAATTTAATTTATTACTAAATTTCCTATGATAAAGATATTTAACTAATTATTCTGAAATTTCCTTGAAGATATAATGGAAAATTAGGATTCTTGCAGAGATACATCCCAGTATCCTTAGATTAACATATATAATTTTTTTTAATCCGCATCCAACAAAGAAGGTTAAAAAATTTGGTTTCATCCAGTTTTATATATCCTAGTTTTCCGATTCGTAATTTAAAACTGGTTCTCCGATTCTGATAATACTATTTTTGTTGTTGTTTTTGTAACGGAATCATTTTGTTGCTGATCAATCCCCACAAAATTTGAATATATTATCAAGGTCCTCACTTAACTCTGTAATCTAAGGAATATAAGCCACATTGAAAATTTTTGTTTTCCCTTCTAATTTTTACCATTTTTAAACATGCAACTGTGTTTTTGCCACAATCTTTAGACAGACAATAAGAACATTGCAAAGACTTCAGTGGGTGGAAAACTGATTTTTGAAAAGTTACATAACCGCAGTTTCCTCGTCAGAAAATTTTCATGCATATTTCTCATATTCTAGATCCAGTATATATTTATTAATAACTGGCTTGACTTTAAAGTATTTTTATTGCTAATGTTACATTTGACGTCGAGAATCTTCAATACGAATTTATAATTAAACTCTTTGGTCACCTTGACTTAAATGTCGTAATCTCAGCTAATACGAAATCCGAAAATCCTAGTTATTTAGATGCGTGCATAAAAACATGTTTATATTTATCAATAAAACTGCTCGTTTCTTTTTCAATATGACGTCGTTGAAACATTTAATTTTTCTTGTAATTAAGATCACAAACTCAATTAACAGTGGAATGAAAACCGATTGAAAATAATTTCGACATAACTCTGTAGAAATGTAACAGCTATGTGGAGGTATCCTCGTACTTCCTTTCAACCAAAACGTCATTTTCTGTTCAAAATTTAAAAAAAAATGTTTTTTGATTGTAAAGAAAAAATGGCATCGATAGAGATGCATATATAATCATATATCAAAGTAAATTTTTAAAAATGTATCAAATTATTGAAAATACTTATGATTTCCTATTTCCCTGTAACAATGGAAGTAATCCGATTTCCACCATTTTGAAAAAAAAAATCATTAAAAACTTTTAAATTTAAATGTGAAATATAAAAATTCAAATATTTTCAAACAGTGCTATTTCGAGGTCGTCTAAAAACAAACATCTTTCTGGATGAAAAAAAAAAAATAAATTCTAAACTCGGTTCTTTCGATGACGGTGACACATGACAGAAAAAAAACTTCTTGATAATACTTTATAATTATATATATATATATATATATATTGTAGATATAGCAAAAATCTTTATCAAATAATGTATAATGATATTAATGATATACTTTCTTACTCTTATATAAATTATACTGTTCATGTTTTTATCAATCAGAAAGTGATAATCGGGTCACAAAGGAAATTTACCTCCATTATTTGATAACTATTATTTTTTTTCTATTTTTTCTAAAGTAACATGCTACATTAAGCATTAATGTGCCATCGAGTAAATATGGCAAAACGTCCATCCTGAAGGAAATATAATAACTACGTATTATTAATAATGTTCTTCCTTCAGAGATGCACAGTATCGAAAATAGGTGCAATAGAAATACATATTCAAAATACATTATTTAGTTTTGTATTTTGTATACAAGTTTTGCAAGTATTTTTTAAAGCTATTTTTAAGTCTTTTGTATTTCCGAAATACTTAAAATGCATGTCTGCAGACTTCGGATTGACGTGTTTAAGCCGCAAATCAGCACGTACCAAGATGAATTATTTTTTATTTTATTTTTTTTTTTGGGGGGGGAGCAATTTTTACCAACCATGTTTTTTGTCGAAATCAAACTAATAATTATGAAACATTTACAGCTCAAACACTATGATGGCATGTTTCAGCTATCATCTGATGCTTAAATAAAACGGTATTTATATTAAAAAATATATTATATTCTTTATTTTTTATTTATAATTTTTTTCAACTTTTTAGTGTTTGAACTATTTTATTTTTCCAATTTTATAGGAAGCTGGCCTATTTTAGCAAAGATGGTTTGGCGAATAATTAACTCAATTGTTTTGAAACCCGTATAAAGTTGCAACCATGGAGAAAATTTGGCAATTTATCCTCCGCGCCCGGATAACGATAAAATGTATTAAAACTAATTTATTACTTTATAATTACGCCTAAAGATATTAAAATGCTATAATGCCATCATAAACACGCCCGTGTACATATTTTTTTATAATTCTGGCATATCAGGAAGTGGATGAAATAATGATTAAAAAATTCCTCGTTTACATACGTGATCCAGATTAAGTAACACTTTATTATTTTTAACTCAATTATACTGATTGCTAAATATATAATACGAATTGATATTTTTTTCCCATCTGAGTGCAAAAATGTCATGACCGGGAGTCAAACCCATGTTCTTTGACTTAAGTTGTCATCGATCTACCCACTGAGCAACATGAAACGACAAACGGCCGAAACATTTCACACAGACAACCTTATTGGAAATAGCATCGAGTCTATCATCAGTAGAATATACCGCAGGTAATGGAACTCCATTAAACAATGCATATACAATTTATTATTTTTTAACTCAATCATACTTTGATAATTTTTTTCCAATTGAGTTGGAAAATAAAACAATTTCTTACGCTTCTAAGAAATCCACAATATCTCATTGGAAACCCCTGTTTGCAGTCAAAAGCCAACATAGGAAATCCCATCTCAAATATTTTCTTCAGATTTTCGACAAAGTCCTCAAATCTGCCGGTAAACATAAAAAATTCCTATGCATCATATTCCATCTTCCACCTTGAAGTTTTGGAGGCAGCTACAACAATAGAACGAGCCGGGAGCACGGGAACGAAAGTGAAATAAGCACTCGAGAGGGCAGCATGAGAAATCTTCTTTCCCCAATCATAGCAGACTTTCTACGTTACATCATCTTTCAGTGTGTCTACTGGCTGGACAAAACCCCATTGTTTTTAAGCGGAAAACATAAGTTATATATACAAGACTAGAAACCATTAGAAAAGCAGAGTCAGTTAATTCAGTTGGAGATCTGCATTAGGATTCAGTCAATTTCATCCTGGATAACGGAGCCGTGGCTTCGGTAGAAATCTTCGGGTGATCATTTAGATACCCGTCGGAAAAGCCTTTCTTGGCTAATGTTTTGAGGTTGGGGTATATCAGTCTTGTCTATTGACTGAGAAACATTCCTTGTTTCGTTAGGACGATGTAAATAAGCAACCCCAATATTTAGAAGCGCATCTTGGCTTAAAAAAACTTTGTGTGAAGGGTTCCAGTAAGAGAGTGGTTTTCCTTTCTCGCGCCCATTTTGGAGTGGGTTTTGAAACTTTATCCTGCTATGAACACAGACTTTTATTAGAGATGGATTTTATCTTGATTGTTGGTTGATTATAAGCTGAACGAACCCGTATTTAATTTAAATGTTGTGTATCTTTCATTTAATCAAGAAATATGTTTTCATTGTTTGACGTACAGGATTTTAATAAATTCATTTTTATAATAAAGGAGACCGGTTCCATTTGAAGGTCATCGCTACTTCTTCATAATTATAACATTGGACCAGTCACACGCTATTCCAAATTCTAAGTTTTAAAAATTACTTCTGTTGAAAGCTAGTCATAGATTCAAGTCTTAATTTTGCATTGTTGATTTCATAATGTTTTTTTTCTATGAATTCAATGTAACTGGATTATAACCATGAAACTTTTCGTACTTCCTTATATATTTTTAAAATTAACTTTAAGTATTCGTTGTTTACTATATTAAAATTTTCTTTTATAAAATATCTTATTAACACTAGAACGGTCGGCAATTTTGACATCCTAAAACAGCCGCCGGTGTTATTTCGACACCACTAATTTATATATGCAAAATGGATGCGGTAAATTCTAATTTAACACTATATTTCGTCATTGTTTTTTAATTAAACTTATATCCTTAACTTTTTCACAAAAGAACGATGCTTTATTTTACAGAAAAATACATTAAATCAAAACGGCGTTCAATTTCGACATCCGAAAACAGCCGCCGGTGTCATTTCGACACCACTAATTTATTTATGAAAAATGGACGCTATAAATTCTAATTATCATTATGTTGCGTCATTGTGTTTTAATTAAGCTTATATTGTTATAGTTTCACAAAAGAACGATGATTTATTATAAATTCTGCTTGGTGTCGAAATAACACCAGCGGACGTTCTAGGTAAATTGGGCTGTAATTTTTTTTTTAATCGAATCACATAATAAAAATTTCGACAGTATGCTTATTATGTAAAATGATTCAAAGTCATACAATTTTAAGAATATAGGTACAAAATGTGATAGAGAGATAAAGCTAAGTTCGGTTTGGTGTCGAAATGACACAAACCATTGCTGCCAACTTTTACGCTTTTTTTCTACCACCAAAAATTAATAGAAATTTTTGTGTTATTGAATTACATGATTTCGGGGATTTAAAAAGGTAAAATTTACTATAAAATTTTAGTGGTAGGGAAAAAGCGTAAAAGTTGGCATCTATGCACCAACGGACGTTCTTGTGTTAATCCGATTTCCTTCCTTACTTTTCAAATTTCTAATTTCAAAGAATTTAATTAGTTTCGCCAGAACATTGGCTTAATACAATCAAATACACCAGTGTGCTCCAACTGCGTCCCGCTTGGAACTAGTCATTTAATATAGAAATTTTTGGTTTACTTAATTATGGAATTACTTCGACTGAAAAAAGCGAAAATGTCTCTAAGAAAAGGGTGGTTCCACGCGACCCGTAGTTAGATTACACTGTAATATACAAAATATTTTTATTTTCAAAATGTATTTTGTATTTTAAATGTGCTAGTAAATCCGAGCGAGGATTTCACAATACAATCTTTGTCTTTTTTTTACTCATACGTTTTTCATTAATCATTAATTAATTGCATTTTTTCAAATCAAGGATCATGTTTTATCAAAGTGTGTACTTTGTCTAAAGCTTTTTAAAAAATTTTAAACTCTCCATTCACCGATATGCGTTTTGTATGTGCATAGAAACAAGTTGGAAATTGTACGTCAAACGTTACAAACGAGGTGCGTTCGTACGCACGTTTTAGAATTAAATTCATGATATCCCGTGCGTAGAACGGGTTAAACAGCTAGTTAAGTATATATTTTATGACACTGTTCATACAAATATCTTAACTAGTTATATAAATATTCAGATATATATGTATCAGCTAGTTATATAAATATTCAGATCTTGATGATTTTTAATTCTGTGAAATGAATTATATCGTCTGCAGATTAATTTCTGTCATAAAATAAGTATCTCGGTCGCTTGACGATTTAACATCCATCGGAAGCTCCTATAACAAAAAAGCACCGATTAAAAAAAAATCAAATTTCTTAATAAATATTTTTATTAATATCTCCTAAAGTTTTGATTCGATTTTAATAAAATTTGAAATGTCTCGACAAAATTCTGCAAAGATAATATATTTTAAATTGCAAACCATTTGGTTGGGTACTTTTTGCGTTGTTATACGCGGACAGACAGACAGACGGACGGACAGACGGACGGACCAAACGACGACTATAGGTGCTACGTATTTATATAATTACGAACGCACCTAAAAATGGATATTGACATTACGTAATAGTGTATATGATAATTGCATTAAAAGAATTCTTATTTCACCAGTTTTCGTTTTGTGTGTTCTAAGACTAAAGTTCATGTTCTTTTGTTTAAACAAAGATTGCAATAATAGGATAAAAAATTTACTTTCAGAAGAATACTCTGTTTTAGTAGAATATTTTGGTATTTGTAAAAAAGAAAATTAGTAGGAATTATGTCAATTGAACGCCATTAAAATAACATTATTCAATTTTATTGATTTAAATTAACATTTTATTTATATATTTAAAATAAGGATGCACGTTTTATAAAAATATTAAAGTAACTTTTTCATTTAAAAACCATATTCCAGGTGCAACAATAGTATGTTAAAATTTTAAAATTTATTAAAAAGAAACAATTAATGATAAAAAATTGCGGTTTACAAGAATGGGATTATAGGAATATCAGATTATTAAAAAAAAATGGATACAAAATTAACAACAGATGGCGCTGCATGCATAATATGAAGCAGATTTATGCAAATCAGTTGTATTTTATGTTCTAAAGGCAATATATTTTGTTCGATGTGTTTTTCCAAACTCTGACTTAATTATATATAAATGATTTTTTTTTTCAAATCATATCGTTCAGTATTTATTAATGGGAATATAAAGAATAATTTACCACTAAGGCTTAATATCTGTTTTCTTTTCTATTTTTGTAAAGAAACATGTAGCAATCACCATAGTATTTCAATCAAGCAACTATACGTCAGAAAATCTATATAACGAGAAAATGTAATAAATAATATAAATATGATATGCTTCTTTCCATTCACTATATATGATATTTTTCATTACTTTAAACATAGAACTACATTACTTTTAGATATATCGAATGATACATAAATACCAGTTGTTGGTGGCCACCGTAATACTTACCCATCATGGATATGCATAATATAAAATATGAAAATAAAACATGTGTAAATTATTTATAAAATGCATTGCAATTCGAATAAAATCGTGGCTTGATGACGCCATAAATTTTAAATGCTCTATTACTCAAAAATTGATAATCATATTAACTAACGGTTTACTGCGCAAGATTAAGCGTTTCCTTTCCAATTAAAATATATCTTTGAATTGAAATTTGAATGAAATACAGGGTCAAAAAAATCGAAGGGTGTGGAAAATATGATTACAAATATCTCGGCAAATCATCCGATCGACTTCTTTCTTTATACAAAATTTATGTTTTTTTTATTGTCTTTTTTATTCCCTCCTTAAAATAAACAATTTCGAAAAAAATTATATACTTTTTATCAGAACGAATATTTCGAGAGTCCGAAAAAAATAGTTCCGAATAATCTATGTTACTGAATTCAATAAGCTTATTCCCATTATTACATACTAAGTACACATACACACCAAATTTCAAGTCTCTATTTCGATTTGTTTGGGAGATAGAGCGTTTACAGACACACAGACAGACAGACGGAAGGCAATTTTTTTTAAATATATTTTTCGGAATCTGCAGTGGCTGAAACGTGTAAATCCTCCAAAAAAAAAAAAAATCTATTTTCAAAACGATTACAAGACTTACCCTATACTACGTATGATGGGTAAGTAATATATTTTCAATTTATAAATTTCCGTTATGGTCAACGAGAATAAAAATGAAATTTTACTTATAGTACATTATACCAAATTTTTTTCATAATATTGGAATTAATCAGTACATCAGATTTCTTTAGATAACATTGTGACATTACTTAGTATATCGTGAGATGTTGAAAATAACGAGAGAAAGTAAAATTTTTAGAAAGACGTTTTTATAAAATAATTTTTAACAAGAAGTTGTAAATAGGCATTTGTATCCCGCAATAAAACCCCATACCGAAGTACTTGCTTCTTTTTTGTTTATATGGAGAAAGTAAAAATAATAAAAAAATTTCTTGCTTATGATGTAAAAGACAGAAACATATTATGCTGTAATAATAACAATTCTGGAATGGATTAAAATCGTTTTTTTATTATGATATAAAACTAGTCGTTGGAGCCCACAGTAATACTTACCCATCACGGACATGCATAACATAAAATATGAAAATAAAACATGTGTAAACTATTTATAACATGCATTGCAATTCCAATACAATAGTGGCTTGATGACGTCTTAAACTTTAAATGCTCTATTACTGAATTGCGTAAAAGAAACATCCTTATAACTCCAAAAGTAATAATACTAATAACTAACGGTTTACAGCGTCGGATTAAGCGTCTCATTTCCAATTAAAATATATGTTTGAATTGAAATTTGAATGAAATACAGGGTCATGAAAAATCAAAGAGTATGGAAAATAGGATAACAAATATCTCGACAACATTCGATCGACTTCATTCTTTATGCAAAATTTATGTTTTTTATTGTCTTTTTTATTCACTCCTTAAAAGAAACAATTTCGAAAATTATTATGTATCTTTTATCAGAACGAGTATTTCGAGAGTCCGAAAAAAATAGTTCCGGATAATCGAGGTTACTGAAATTCAATAAGCTTATTCCGATTATTACATACTAACTACATGCGAAATTTCTAGTCTCTATCTCAATTTGTTCGGGAGATAGAGCGTTTATAGACACACAGACACACAAGAACACGAACGGATTTTTTTTTATTTTTTTTTTCTAGAAATATGTTTTTCGGAATCTCCAGTGTCTGAAACGTGTAAATCCGTCAAAAAAATTTTCGATTTTCAAAACAATTACAAGATTTACCCTATACTACGTATGATGGGTAAGTAACAAGGAATAATAGTTCTTGAATTGTCAACTTTTGTTCATGGAGTTCACAAGAAGGAATTCGAATGTTGATTACCATTTATAGAATTTGGTCAGTAAATATCTTTACCAATTAAAAAAAATTAGGATTACTAGAAATTATTATACGGTGGCTTAACCTGATTTAAATACAATATACATGCTTTAAAATGGCTTTATTTAAATCATACAAGGTTTAACTCTGACGGTAAATTTTGAATCAGACACTGGTACTCGACCTTCTAAACCAAAAACACCATAATGTTAGACAATCGCACTAGATTCTAAGTCAGCACGTTAGATTCTGATTGAATTTTCAGTTGCGATCGTATAAATATGAAATAAGTGGGGTTTACAAAAGTTTACAAATGGAAAATTTTGAAATGATTTGATTTATTAATTAATCATGAAATTAGCCAGAAACAATTTAGTAAATTTTTAGAATAATAATTGAAATTTTATACGACAGGCTAGTGAAAGCCCCACCTTCAACAATGGCAGAAACCATAACCAAATTCGCCCATTCAGCAGACGGCGAACACAGCATTGGCGCATGCGCACATCAAATGACTAGATGTTTTGGCCGGGAGATGAGCCAAACAGCGCAGTGCTCCGATAAAAATGCTCTGTGAAATTCCGCGTGGTACGAAAGTGGATGGAGAAAGGACGAAGTCACCGGCTCCGTGAAGGGAAGAAACACCGATAGCGCGTTCGGGCTAAATAACGGGAAAGAACGGATAATAAAATACGCAAAAATAAAAACAATGTGATAGTATTACTACATATGGCACTATGGAAAATATATAGCTATTCTCCAGTTGCACCTCTGAAGTAAAATGTGAAAATTTTAACTAATGTTGATCACAAAACGTACAATAACGGCTATAGATTTCTTACCATAATGAGTGGAACAAATACCATATTAGTAAAGATAAGATATTTTATTGCATACGTTTTAGAAGTACAAAGATTTTCACAATATACTTAGATTGAATCTTTAATGATAAATTAAAACTTGTTTAAGTGTTTTTTTTAATATATATATGTTTTTTTTAATTTAAGAGTTTTAAGAAACAACGAAATACAGGAGTACTGAGTAATTTATATTAGCATTATTACATTAAAAAATACATTTTTTATTAATTTATATAACTGTACTCAGGTACTTAAAAATTCACAATTTGACAAAACATGAAAAAATATTTTCTTAAAATTGCGTGTTAAACTAACAGTTATTTTTTTTTATATTTAAGCAATTAAGCAGCAAAAAATGTATTATCTATGTTTTTTAGATGTAAATGAAATCTTCATTCAAAAGTTTCGCTTTTTAATTAAGACTAGATGTAAAGCAAGCTAAATTACATTTAATTACGTGATAAATTTAATCTCAATGAGAAATATTTACAAAAAAAAAAGTTATTCTCTAAATTAAGGAACTTCGATTGCTAATGAAATCACTTCAGCTATATAAAGGGTTTTATGAGACTCTTCACAGTCACGTTATTAAACAGTAATTAAAACATTTCAAAAACTCTAGAAACTGTTATATAATTCCATGACTAATTGGTAATAAAATGAGATATTAAAATAACAAGGACTTTTAATACGAATATTAATTAATTTTTTCCACTTTCACACATTAATAAGCTCAATTTAAATTACACTTTTCTTAAATATTATCATACATATTTTTAGACCTAGGCGTCTATAATAATTCGTATAAAAGAATTCAGACGTTTATAGTGCGTGTATAATCAACAATTAATCTCTCAAAATAAGTTACTTATATTTTATAAAAATATTGATGATAGATATTTTTTTGCGAGTTTTATTGAAACAAAAGTACGCTGTGGTGTCACATTACACTCTCAGAAAGAACTGTAAATTTATGAGCGTTTGCCCTCCAATTTTCACGGGAATAGCCTTATTTGATGAAAAACGGTCTGATCCACTAAATAAGCGGCCTTATCCCTTAGATACTTAGAAAATTAAGAGCAATCCACAAATTCTTACAGTTCTAGCCCATATGTTAGCAAAAATACGGTACGACCCCATACATTGTCCTCCGCTAGGGTGTAACCCTTCATTTTACTCGTGTTTCGAAAATTTTAACCCGCCAAAACAGCGATTCTGTGATAATTATCTAACGTTCTACGTGCTACGAAACAGTAAACAAAGTGTTATTGTGTTTTAAAGTGCATTATATCCTGTGCATTATAATGCTATATTACTTTGCCCCGTAAAATTACGGGCTGCACAAAATGATGGGCATGCATTTTTTATTTTACGGGGTATGACTGAAATATCTGCTGCCGGGCGCTGCCCGTAATTTTACTGCAATTTTTTTTACAGTGTATGTAATAAATTTCATAATAATGTTAGTTTATCTCAAATAGAATATAAAAGACTTAAAAACAAATGACATATTTCAAATTGCATTATATTCGGTACTAAGAGAAGTTCTCCTGGAATATTAAAAAAAAATCCATTTGTTCTTTATGTTGTTACCCGTAATGTTAACTGATTTTTTTTTTGTTTCAGCCAGTATTTAAGTTGCGTTACGATCAGTTTACCGGTTTTCACGGCTTACAAATACCAGATCAAAAATTTCCAACTCATATTTCTTGAAATTATTTTTTTCTGAAAAACGACGTATGAGCTTGCACTAAAACCGCACAAGCTATCGACTTTTTTTTCCGAAATAGAAAAAGACTTTTTGTAATTCAAGAACAAACTTAAAAAAAAAAAGATGCAAGGTGTGGCTATTAATTTCCAAGACTGCAGTAACAGTTATTTGAATTGTAAGTTCGTTGGCTGGTTAATGGTGGTATTTGAATGGTCCCGTATATGATCACAATATCTGCGCTGCGTGTCACTCTCGTTTTACTTTGTGGTGTTGAAACACTCAAGAAAACGTTCGCTGTCAAAGGATTGTTGTTGAAGTGAAATTAATGGAACAGAGAATAAGCATTAAATTTTGTTTCACATTGGAAAAAAGTGCTAGCGAAACACGTAAAATGCTGTAGAACGTGTATGGTGATGACGGATTATTACGTTCTCGCATTTTTGAATGGTTTCGATATTTTCGTGATGGTGTACCCTGTGAAGTGTTTTTTGACCAAGCATATTATCGTGAGGTTAAACCATCTTCCATATTCTCCGGGCTTGGCACCCGCAGACTATTTCCTGTTTCCCAAACTGAGAACATCACTAAAAGGAACAATATTTCTGGATAACATCAAGGTTAACTTGACGTCCAAAATTAAGAGGATCCCCAATGATTACTTTGCACTTTATTTCAAACAATTGTACAGGTCGCGCAAAAGTGTATTACGTCAGACGGAGATTACTTCGAAGCGTATTAAACAGTTATGTACTGTACATTCATATGTCAGAAGTTATTTTACCAGTGCTGGAAATTAATAGCCACATCTTTTATATTTGATTTTTGAGTTTTTGACCTCAAAGATCAAATAGTCGTTCATTTTGAGAAATTTTCGTTTTACCAACTTGGCCTCCAACTAATTAAATATGCAAGAATCAATGTGAATTTCTTTTACATATGTTTATTAAGAGATAAGTCCCCTACACCTATTTACTCTGCACGCGCTGCGTAGTGAAATTTAAAAAAGTTTATATCGATAAAAATATCATAATTTTCATATAAAAAATAGTCACACACTTAGCCGAAAATACAATAAATTCAATAAGAAAAGCTATTTTTTAATTGCATTATTTAAACGGAAAGCACAATATAACACACGATAAAAAAAAACTTCCTATCGGGAGAACCAATCTTTAAGAAAAAAAAAATTTGTCTTCGATTTTTTTGTTATTTTTTTTTTTACAACGAAAAAATTTAAAATACAAAATTTTATGATTTTATAAGAAGTAAATATACTGCATAATTATAGTATAGCATTAAATAATTCAAATAAGCGCAAATTTTTAGTTCATACAGACTGGCGGAAATTGTTTCCGTGCTAGATAATGCCTAAAAAGTACTTTTTGCTTAAAATTTTAGTAAAATTAGAAATATGCAATGGTTTAGTGAATTTTAAGCGTACGCTAACGACTGAATAGATGGAAATTGCTAAAATTCACATCAATTCGAAACTGTATATATCATTACGAAAAGTAATGTGAAACCTCATGTGAAAACAATACTTCACATAGATAGTAATATTAATTTTTTTTTGTTTATTTCAAGATAATTTATTTCAATTTATATATTTTAACATTTTTTTAGAATAACGTTAATTAATCTTCAAACGAGCGTGCTATTGTAAATCTTATGACAAATGTGATTTTTCCCACACAGAAATTAAAATTCACTTTTTAAAATAATATATAAAATTTATCTACTAACATGTATCTTAATATTATGAATTATTTTGAATATTCAATACCGTAAACACTGTGCCTAAAATGTACGTCACGCGCTCACTCTTGCAGAATTCCTAAGCGCTACCCGCTGAAATTTTTATTTCAACCTTAAAGGGTGTTTTTCCTTTTGATTTATTTTTTAAAAACAACTATAAAGTTTATTTATTTATTCGAAATTGTATTTGTGACTCTAAGAAAACTCTTAAGTACCCAATCTCTTTATTCCGCGTTAAAATACAAACAGTTGTTCGAAGTAAAGAATTTCATTCAAAAGAAATAGGTGATGGAAGTCTTTCTCGTTATCGGCACGCTACGATTCACCCCTGTTATTTAAAACACGAACAACTGCTATTTGTGCCTCATGGTATCTGTAGAACGTTTTGTTTGGCTATGTAACGCTCAAAACATTACAAAAAAGGAAATAAACAGCCAATTTTTTTTTTTGTTATTTGGCTTCTGTGTTTGTCAGGAGGTTAGTGTCACTTTCAAAGACTTAAAATTCCTTTCAGTTTCCATCGTTCAGTCTTTCGTTTTCCATCTTTATACCATTATAGTTCTGTTATATATACACACACGCATATATGCATATATATATATATATATATATAAATTAAATTTGTCACCAATCAAGCTAAACTATATGGTTGTGAAAACTACATAGTAAATCACTAGTTAATTCATTTAAATAATTTATTGTTTATATACAAATATGCAGAACGATTAAAGGAGCTTGGTTTCATCTTTTATATAGCGTATTATATAAGGTAAAGCCAGGAGAGATGACGCGGTCGGAGAGATTGCGCACAAAGAGGTTCGGGGGGAAGGAGTAGAGTGACAGCGCAGCGACTCCAGGTAGTTGTACAACAGCAGTTGTGGAGTGTCTACTTGAAAGTGCACGTTGATTGCTTTGAGCGTCTAAGATAAAGTATTGCTATTTTGTTTTGTTTTCCCAAAATAAGTGCTTGAATTTTCATAGCTATTCATCAGAATTTCTATACAATGTCAATAGTACAAAAT
The DNA here is from genome assembly GCA_963931845.1 of Maratus michaelseni. Taxonomy (NCBI): domain Eukaryota; kingdom Metazoa; phylum Arthropoda; class Arachnida; order Araneae; family Salticidae; genus Maratus; species Maratus michaelseni. The sequence goes on from OZ007587.1 coordinate 414,541,728, forward strand.
ATTTTAAACTTAAACGATTTCTCATAAGCTATTAATCTAGACTAACAATGTGAACATCAACGGTTCGTTTTAGAACAGGTCATGTTTAAATAAAAGGCCGCGCAATCTCTCCTACCGAAATTGGAGAGATTGCGCATCTGCTACTTAGGAGAAATGGCACAGTGTTCCTATTAGTTTCTATGCTAGGAGAGATTACGCAGCTTATTGGTAAGTTTGCATATAAAAATGAAAAATGAAAATGGACTAATTTTAAGTTAAACGTGTTTTTAAGTAACATAATTTTATTTTGTAATCTTATCTGGACTTGCTTTTTCTGATTCTTTAGTTTTTTTTTCCTTTAATTAATTTTTTTTAGGCGTTTTTAAAATTATTTCCTTTTCCTGATTCTTTAATCATTAGGTTGAAATATTCACTCCTAATACAATATTATTTGTTCACACAAACCTTACAGCAATGTCATTTAAATGTAATGATTTTTTTAACCATTTAATTGTAGTTATTATTAGTAACAATCTCTCCTACCCATGTGCGCAATCACACCAACCCTGTAAGGACAGATTGCGCAAAATAACTTTCTTGGTTTTATTACAACTGTTCTATTAAATTGCAACATAACAACAAAATAGCAATGGAAATGCATAAAAAACAAATGAAGTAAAAATTATTCATGAGTAGTTTAGCAAAAAATTCATATTTAGATTTTTTATTGCTATTCTTTTGAATTGTGCGCAGACTATCCTAGCTTTACCTTATATTATTTAATTAAAAAAAATATCCTGACATGTGTTACTAATTTGGTCACTTATTTATGATAAGAAACTGTGGTCATTGCTATGTTAATTCTTTCGCATAAAGATTCATTATTAAATTTCATTTTGTTGCAATTAAATTTATTGTTTGTAAAAGTTATCATTTACAATAAAATGAGATTTATGCCTAAATATAAATATTAAATAATTTTTTCTTTTATTAAAATTATTTGTGAAAGTTATATACAATTTAAAAATTATGTAATTTAATTTTAATTAAAATATAAATAAATTGGTTACATTTTTGAGGTAATGAATATACAAGTTTCAAGATATTTATTATTACTTGCATATAATCACACATGATAATTAGTATTATTAATAAATGATAATAAATTGGTTGATTAATTTCATATAAAATTTACTTTAAATAGTAAAAATCAAATTTATTATTAATGTTTGAAAATTATAATTTATGTAACTCACAATTATTAAATTATAAATTTAAATGTTATTGTAAGAGAAAAATTAAATATGCATTTATATATAAGGATATTAACAGCACAACTTTAGTCAGCATACAGTTAAAGGAAAACTGTATTACAGGAAACTAATTACAAACCGGTTATTATACATTTACATGAAAAATAAGCAATATCGTCTACATTAAAATCAAAATAAATGATCAACGTAAAAATAACACAAATAAAAATATATAAAATAGCAAACAGCTGTTTCGGAGCCTCTACAGCTCCATCATCAGTGCCAAATTTAAAAAGATTAACATTAATTTCAAAGTTGCGTCTCCGCACGCGACCAAGATAGAATAGCAGTAAGTTTTTAAAAACAACAGCGAAATCAGGAGTCACATGTGACGTAGAAGACCAAAAGCAGTGCTCGGCCAGATTGGACGAGTTTAAATGTGGAGGAGAAAAAAAAGGGGACGAGGTGGGGGAAGTGAAGAGAATAAATTAAATGAAAGGTAGCCAGACATTTGAAAAATTTGGCGTACTGGGCATATCGTTACCTAAATTCTTCCATATATGATAAGCTTCCCAAAAATTAAGGTCGTAAATCGATGAGCACTTCTGAATTATTGAACCTTCTGAAAATTAAAACTGTGATTGCTAGATCAGCAATGGTTAGCAATCGCAGAGCCTTTAGTGTCACAATTTTTAACATAGTTTTTATGTTCTCCTAAGGGTCGCTTAGTTTGACCAATGTACATTCTATCACACGCGCAAGATATCTTATAAATTTCCCAATGTGAAAATCTGTCAATTGGATGTTTGATATCTGTAAATTTTATTTTATTTAAATGGTGCATAAATTACTTTAAAATCGAATCTTTTCAAAATTGTGGATATTTGATGGCTAATTGAAGGAAAATATGGAAGTGTAATTAAATTTTCATTGCGAACATCGTTAACGTTGAGTTTTAGTTTTTCAGAAGGTTCAGTAATTTACAAGTGCTCATCGATTTACGAACTTGATTTTTGGGAAGCTTATCATATATGGAAGAATTCAGCCAACTTAGTTAATGATATGTCCAGTACACCAAATTTTTAAAATGTCTGGCTACCTTTCATTTAATTCATTCTCTTCATTTTCCCCTCCCCCCCTTTTTTTTCTCCTCCGAACTTAAACTCGTCCAGTCTGGGCGAGCGCTTCTATTGATCTCCTACGTCACATGTGACATGTTGTTTTTAAAAACTCACCGCCATTCCATCTTGGTCGCGTGAAAAGACGCAAGCATACTTACATGGCTTAAACTTTTAAATCAGTTTTAATCGTTTTTAAATTTGACACTGATGATGGAGCTTTAGAGGCTCCGAAACAGCTGTTTGCTATTTTATATATTTTTATTTGTGCTATTTTTACGTTGATCATTTATTTTAATATAACGGCGCAAAGTTTAATCCACCTATTTTAAAATATCTTCTACATTCTAAAAGCAGGATTTGTTAAGCCACATAGCGACACATTTTCATTCAATTCCTTGCACCCCTTCGTCTATCCCGCTCTTTCGAACTGAAGCTGCTACTTCAAGTAGGCAAAATGTAAGCAAGCAACACTGAAAAGTTCTGGTGCTTATATTTATTGAAACCTCACTGGATATCCTCACACACATATACATATATTGTAAATTGTAATTGTTAAAAAAAAAAAAAAAACTATTGAAGCAGTTTATATTTTTCTACTTGAAATCAAATCAAATTCAATTTGAATTTGACTTGATTGTTCATGTTAACATGTTCAATCTTAAATACATTAATGGATTATCTAAATATACTTATATATTAATACATTTTTAATGCATGAAATGTTATATGTTGATTTAAAAGAAAGAAAACTCACTGCAAAAATTAAATTTTTGGAAATCGTATTAAAACTTGAATAAATACTTTTTGACTGGTGATATTAAATTAATATTTAAAAATATTTCTTGATATAAATGATATATCATAATTTAAAATCGTTAATTAAAAAACGGTTTGTCTATAGAAAACGTATTTTAGAGGTTAAATGGATAAAAATGTAACTTCCTTTTCTTTTTCAGATTCAACCTGAAAACTTCAACACTAACCCAAGGCATGTAAAGACATGTCGTTTTGTTACTATAGCTCCAATTAAGGATTTCAGAGATGGGTGTTTTATTCAACAGCACTTGGTTCTGAAATGATTCGTGATCTTTATACCTATGACAGTAATGTATATTTACTCAACCAACGAAGTACTAAAAATAGTATGATCATGTCATCTACACATACGAAGTTCAATGTTATCAAGGATATTCTTTTAACAAACACAGTGCTTAGAATTTATAACATTAGACAATGTTGTGTAATGTATAGTCCTCGTTAAATTCTTGCATGATTACAGAATTACCACTCTAAAAAAGTAGCAGTAAAATGTTCAGTCATTCAACTGATTTATAGCAAACGGTTACTGAACCGTAATTTATATCTATTCTGAGACATGAGAGCGCTTCATAACATGTTCAAGTAACCATTATCTATAAAAACGTTTCAAGGTCTGTACAGTTTGCAGCAATTTTTTACAGTGTATGGATCTCAGCATACGAAACAGCCATTGGAATATTTTCATTCTATAACGTTTTTAATTGCAAAACGGTATAATTAGAATAGAATTCTCTACTTTAATAGTGATTGGTTTTGCAATACATATATCTGCCAATCCTAAATTACCTTTTGATATTTCTTAGGAGATTTTTATTTTAAAATTTGAAACTACTAAATTTTAATTTGTGCCTCTTTATAGCGTTAAATAAACGACTTTGTAAGCACACAAATCTTAACCTTTTGAACACCTTTTTGTTGGTACATTATTTATTCCACTTAATTTGAATCAAAAACTGTCAAAATTGTACCAGAATTTTTGAAAGAATTTGTTTTCTAATGGACGTGAAGGACATATTTTAATTACTTTCAAATCAATTTGTTCGAACATGCAGATGAAATGCGATCTTTTTAACATTTTAGAAACAAAAATAATTTATTTATGCAATGATTTAAACAGCTCGCGTTCAAAATGTATAGTATTCCAAAATCAAATGGTATTTTGTAATTGAATGAAAAGCGTGAACTTTTGCTACTACTGAGGCATAAATTTGGCAGATTTTTTCACTCATAATAACCTTTACATTTCCACTTTCAAATAAAGTAAAAAAAAATAATATAGCTGTTGTTATAATTTTTTTAATTAAAATGAAAGAAAATTTTGTGACACACTTTAATATATAACAGTCCTTATATTCTTATATAATTTGAATCATGTAAAAAATAAATACACAATTCACACAAACTACTAAAAATGATAACCTGAAATTGAGATAATTAATTATTTCAGTGTATGTATACATTTATTTCTTTTTTTTTAATATTTTAAAAATGAAAAACATTTGCATAAATATAAAAACAATTTTCCTTAAAGTAACGAAGTCATGTTACGTCTTTTCCATCAACTGGAACCATTAAACGTTTTCAACAACATTTGCATTATCGCAAGTTATCATATTCGATATGTTATTACACGGAAGAAATGACAATAACGGCATTTTCTTTTGTCACTTCGGTAAGAGGTATTGGAAATATGATTACAACTTCAATTACGCCGTTAGTAAATGAAATATCTTACTTTTTGCGTCATATTTAACTTGAACCGTGAAACTGAGTTTTTACATCTATTGATTTTTTGCCGGAAAAGGGGATAAAATCGTTAGTATTTTGTTAAAAGTATAAAAAGAAGATTCATAGATTTTTTTTCTCCCATTTTAATAGGGTAACATTAGAAAATACGTGAAAAAATACATGTAAAGAAAGATTAATTATATAGCGAAATACTGGCTAGGTAGAAACAAGTTGGAAATTGTACGTCAAACGTGACAAACGGAGTGCGTTCGTACTGTAGCTAGTTATATAAATATTCAGACCTTGATGATTTTTAATTCTGTGAAATGAATTATATCGTCTGCAGATTAATTTCTGTCATAAAATAAGTGTCTCGGTCGCTTGACGATTTAACATCCATCGGAAGCTCCTCTAACAAGAAAGCACCGATTTAAAAAAAAAAATTCAAATTTCTTAATAAATATTTTTATTAATATCTCCTAAAGTTTTGATTCGATTTTAATAAAATTTGAAATGTCTCGACAAAATTCTGCAAAGATAATATATTTTAAATTGCAAACCATTTGGTTGGGTAGTTTTTGCGTTGTTATATGCGGACAGACAGACAGACGGACGGACAGACAGACAGACGGACGGACAGACGGACGGACCAAACGACGACTATAGGTGCTACGTATTTATATAATTACGAACGCACCTAAAAACGAAGAGTTCTGAAATGTCTAGCGGGCAATCTATTGGCACAAAAGTAATACCATTTTATGTACGTGCACGGTGAAGTGTATTTTTGATTTCTAAAGAGAAAAAATACTAAACTTCGCCACCAAGGTATAATTTGTTGCTGTATCGAAAGAAAAATCAACTTGTGGCCACTGACGGCAACTTTAAATGCAAAAATATTACTTATTTATTACAAAGTGTTTGTTCACAAACTGCATAGAACATAATGGACATAGAAAGTAACTGCACAATTTTGTTTAATTAATCCTGCAAATTCTACAAACTCTTTTCTTACGAGTTTTGTTCTGTTACAAAGAAAAGAAATATTGCCGTCAGACGTTTTGAATTATATTTATTGACATTTCACTTATGCATTTAAATTTTTCTGTGTAAATTAAGTGAATAATTATTCTTGTTGGACGAAGAGAACATGCAGGTGCTCGCCAATCGGGTGACTGTTTTTCTTCGGTCACAGGCCTCTGAAACAAATTTCGTCACCATATTTTTAAAAAAGCGTTATTTAACTGGAACTTATACCAACATTTAGTTTAAAAAGATTATTTTTGACAAAATAGCGGTTATTTGAACAAAGAATATCAATTGTTCGCGTATTTTGTTTTTATCTTTTGTAAGCTCTAAAAAATATTTAATATATTATTACTATACCTTTTGGTGGTATAAGCTCCAGAAAAAACTATTACCTATCTTTGAAATTAAAAATGAAGGACATCGGTCGAATAGTTCTTGAGAAAAATGGTCCACCAGTTTCAAAATATCGTTTCGAGAAAAACAAGTTTAAATGTTTGCAATAATATGACGCTACGATAACGAGCGGCATTACATTCAATGATCAAATAATCCCTTGAAATCGGTTTTACCGTTTTCTTAAAAATTAAAAGTTAATTTATTGTTTTCAATTTAAAAACACCAAACAATACAACCCGGTCTCCCGAGTAAAAATATCCGATACCCGTGTACAGTGCACATTAAAATCATTTTTATTTGAAAGCACTAACAGATATTTTATAATGAAATACAAAGAATGAAATATCACTTTACTAATCAGCGTACAGCCATTAGAGTAAAAAATTGTCCGGACCGGGGTTCGATCACTGATCCCTTGGTATTACGCACCAAGTGCTTTACCAATTAAGCTATCCAGACGACATCCAGCCTAGCATTCTCTCACTCTTATATGGCAAGGCTACAAACACGCAGCACAAGATTGAAAGTCAATCATGAGTACAACATCGTTGGCAGGCATGAGACAAATTAAACCCAGTATCGGGGAATATTAATACATAGTAAAGTGATAATTCATTCTTTGTATTTCACTAAAAATTTACAGCGTAATTTCAGCTCTGCTGAAAAATTAATTTGTGTATAGATATTTTATATTTAGTATATTTTTTGCATTCTGAAACAACTACATGAATAAGACTTTTCGTGACAGCCTCAACCTGGTGGACAGTTGCGAAACATTTAACTATTTGTATAAACCTCTGTGATTCTATGTATTTCATGGTTTAAGCGATCTCTTTAATTCGTGTTTCATTTACTTATTTGTGAAGTTTTAATATTGTTTGACAATTTAGTAATGGATTATTACAGAAAAACAAACAAACGTTGAATTATTTACATTGTTTTAAACGCAGGGGTTTTAATCTTCCATAATTTGGTTGCACGTCGATTTAAAAAAAAAGTCAAGCTTCAAAATTATTTTTAAAAACATAAATAATCAATAAATCGAGAAAGAGTTTTCAAACAAATTGAATTTGAAATTACTTTTTTTTTTTTAATCAATGAAGTAAAATTAAAAAATAGGCGAGCTTTAGAAGTTAATAATATCGTAGTAAAAGCAAATTTTATTAATGAAATCGTTATCGCCCTCTACCGGCCTTTAAATTTAATCTTTTACATACCAATCTATATTATAAAATAAAAACATATCTTAACTAACCATGATTACAGTTTTTATTTTATAACAAGCGGGGAAGAACGAGTTACGCTCAGTTAAGATTAGCGTTTTGTTCAACTCGATGTAAAAATAAATACGCATAGTAAAAATTTGGCCCAAACTTCAATGGTTCCGCAGACTTCTAAGCCTTTTGCAGATCGCAAGATTCACTGTCAAACTTTATAGATTTTAGACTTCGACCGAAACACTACCTTATATATTAGGGTGGGCCGAAAAAAACTTTTTTTTTTTTTATTCCCTATACCGCGGAAAACTTGGCTTTAGGGTTGCTTAGTAAAATAAAATGAAAAAAAAAATTATTAAATTTTAATTTTAGCTGCAGAGCAACTCAAATAAATTTATTGAAAAGCAATAGTTTTCTTTCTTTTTTAAAGCTATAAAAGAAAAAAAAACGCTATAGTGAAAAATCTTTAAAAGAAAGATATAAAAATACCTTATAATAAAAAAAGAAGCAAAATTACTTCATTTGAGGTAGCGCAAAGCATTTAAAAAATCCTTAAATTAACGCAATCAAGTTGTATTCACTCAGTGAATGTTGGCCAGATTGTGGGCCGGGTCTTTTTTTTCTGTTTTGATTCGCTATATCGAAAAAGACTTGTGTCTAGAGTAGCTTAGTAAAATGCAAAAACAAAATAAATAAAATGTTACTGCTGGCGGTAGCGCAAAAGGCCTAAAATTTGAGAAAATTTGGCGTATTTTTCTTTTATAGCTTTAAAAAAAGAAAGAAAACTATTGATTTTCAATAAATTTATTTGAGTTGCTCTGCCGCTAAAATTAAAATTTAATTAATTTTTCTTCATTTTATTTTACTAAGCAATCCTAAAGCCAAGTTTTCCGCGGTATAAAGAATAAAAAAAAAAAAAAAATTTCGGCCCAGCCTATTATTTATAGTAGTTGCATAGTTCTTAGTACCTTGATTGGTTCAATTCTGTTTTCGAGAACTTTCTATGGACTCTGAATCGTTGAATCATGTATCTCGGCACCTATTGAGAATTTCTAGAAAATTACTTCAGATTCATAAAGCCAACTTTTTCGGTAAATGTCGCCAAAATTTGGCAAAACGTCGCAAACTTGGCGACATTCTTTCATTTTGGCTTCAAACTTATTTTTTGGCAATTTTTCGCCCAAATATCTCTAATGCCGCCAACATTTCTCCAAATATCGCCAAATTTGGCGAAATGTTGCTAACTTTGAGAATTTGTTTTCTGCCAACTGTTCAACGTAACTTAAATAACTGTTTCAAACTTCATTCCCATTCGAATGCATTGACCGGTAGTGACCAAAGAATGACCCACTATTCAAATTTTCTCGAACATGTGACGTATTCCAATGTTCTCCTCGTACTCTAAAACGGTAGGATATAAAATTTAGTCAAAATCGTTAGAGCCTTTTTTAGATAAAATTTGAATATATACATACACATACACGATTTGCTCGTATTATAATATATGATGATATAGATTGACATGCAAAAGTTTAAATTAAGCTGCTATTGTCAAAGTTGACAAGCTAATCTCCACGCACTGAAAATGAAAAGTTATTTCATTAAAAGTTTTGTAGAATTTTTTATTCTGAGAAATTTTACAATTCCCTCCTTTATATTTGATATCTTTAAAAATAATCATTATCCTAGTACATAAAATTTAAACTTCACTTTTTGCATATATGTATGTGATTCAAAATTTCCAAGTTACTTTTCAGTTATCTAGGATAATAGTACATTCAAACATATGTATTCTTGTCTTCGTATGAATAAACAAACATCTTATATCTATCTCATAGAATACTCGAAATAAATCGTATATCGGATCTCTCAAGGGATCAGTATCATAAATATAGATTATTACGGAAGGATTTTTTTATGTGGTGCAACATGTGTAGAAAGATTTCATCTTATTGTTAGGGATTTACAGCTTTACCTACACAATGTAAACATGCTCTTGTTAGAATGTTCTTAGTAACGTCTATCTCTTGGAAAAATAGTTTCTCGTGAACTTATCTTTGACAAATTATCTGTTATTATTCGGCCCGAGCTGCGTTACAGTTGTATTAAGTACAGCAAGTTGAGTTAATATAGTATTTGTCATCACTGTATTTTAAGTAATGTGAAAATAATATTTTTGCGTATCATTTTGAGTTTTATATTTAAATGACTCTAATGTCATTATTCTAATTCATTTAATTATTTTTCACAATTGGGTTTTCAAAGATTTTGCATTCTAAAGAGCACTTAATTAAAATTGGATTATTTTTAATTTCTGATGCGTTTATATGTATTACATATACGTACTGTATTATTTAGAACAACTGGCTTGTAATTTACAGCAAGGTCAGAAGAACAGTACTAAACAATATAATTAGAGTAAGTTGAAGTCACAAGCAATTTATTTAGTAAAAAAGTACAGAAAGTTCCACTCGAGTTTCTGTTAACAATTTTCACAAGATATTAAAATAAAAATTAAGAGACTTAACCTGCTTCGTTTTGAATGTGATAACATCCCGAAAGTTACTGTGAAAACACTATAATTCAATCTGTGCTACTGTATGCATCGGCAATCGCATTGAAAATCTTTGAGCGTCGGGTTTTTGCAGTTTAAAGGTGTGTCGTGGAAGCATTTAGCATTTATCCTGATGTTATAACTTATCTTATTAACAAGGCCATATTAAAAAATAGAACAATTTATAACACCTTGCAATAATATACTTGTTTTAATTGCTAAAAGGTGTAAAAAAAATTATTAACAGTAAAATAAATTTTATTAGACTGTTGACATGTTTCGTCTCCATTGGAGCCATTATGAAAACAAATAAGAATATTCTATATTTGCACTATCTATGAAGTTTTTATTGGGTTGTCCAGAAAGTTCGATACTTTGTAAAAACCAATTCGTACCGGAAAATTCTGCCAGTCAATTATTAGACATTAGATATCGGAATTAATGTCTAATAATTAAATGATAGAATTTTCCGGTATGAACCAACTTTCCGAAAAACTCAGTAATTGAAACTGATGAAAATGATTTTTCATAAACTTTATGTCACGCCTTTTAGAGATATAAAGAAATATACAAGGTTTTTCCTTAAATTTACATTAAAATGGCTTCAATTTTCGAAAGTTATTAACGGAAATCCGAGGTTGATTAAAATGGAACACCCTATTTTTTTGATTAAATTAGTGGATTGTGATTCCATGTTTCTATAGTATCGTTACATGTTTCTGAACTTCCTAAAATTTATTGAACAGTTCTTTTGAATCGTCTTGTAAATAATTTTCTTAACATAGATATAAAAATTCTTCCTTAAACAGAAATTTTTAGGTAGCTTTCAATACCAAAAGCTACTTATTGCAGGCATTTGGAGGAAAGCAATTCCAAAATATTTTGGTATATTTTCACCGATCATGACACCCAGACCCCCAAACCACCCTCGGATCAAATGGTGATATATATATATATGTATATCTGACATGTGTCATGCTGTAACTCTCTTATTTATGAACCGATTTGGATGTAACTGAGTATGTGTATAGGACATGCCAAGGTCTCGACCGAGTTCGTTGGCCAATTTCATCTGCCATCTTATTTCAATCTGGCAGCCAGTTAAAAAAATTAAAATTTTTAAAAAGTCAAAAATATGTACAAAAAAATTTTAAATTAAAAAAATTGTTTCGGTTAAGTGTTATAACGTGATACAAGAATTCTAGAACATGCTTTGGTTTTGCTATATGTTAAAAAATGGCTGATATATGGCAGTTTGAAAATCTAGGGTGGATGAGATTTTGAAACAATCTGTTATTTGTTATGCTGTAACTCTCGTATTTATGAACAGATATGAATGTGACTGATCATGTGTACAGATCATACCAAGGGTCTCGATGGAGTTCGTTGGCCAGATTCATGCGCCATCTTGTTTCAAAATGGCAGCAAGTTGAATTATTTTTATTTTTTTTTTTATTTCAAAAAGATGTATAAAAACTATAAATTGAAAAAGTTGTTTCCGTTAAGTGTTAGATCGTGATACAAGGATTCATGCGCCATCTTGTTTCAAAATGGCAGCAAGTTGAATTATTTTTATTATTAAGCTATCCAGACGACATCCAGTCTAGCATTCTCTCACTCTTATATGGCAAGGCTACAAACGCGCAGCACAAGATGGAAAGTCAATCATGAGCACAACATCGTTGGCAGGCATGAGACAAATTAAACCCATTAAACCGGGGAATAATAATACATAGTAAAGTGATAATTCATTCTTTGTATTTCATTAAAAATTTACAGCGTAATTTCAGCTCAGCTGAAAAATTAATTTGTGTATAGATATTTTATATTTAGTATATTTCTTGCATTCTGCAACAACTACATGAATAAGACTTTTCGTGATAGCCTCAACCTGGCGGACAGTTGCGAAACATTTAACTATTTGTATAAACCTCTGCGATTCTGTGTATTTCATGGTTTAAGCGATCTCTTTAATTCGTGTTTCATTTACTTATTTGTGCAGTTTTAATATTGTTTGACAATTTAGTAATGGATTATTACAGAAAAACAAACAAACGTTGAATTATTTACATTGTTTTAAACGCAAGGGTTTTAATCTTCCATAATTTGGTTGCACGTCGATTTAAAAAAAAAAAGTCAAGCTTCAAAATTATTTTTAAAAACATAAATAATCAATAAATCGAGAAAGAGTTTTCAAACAAATTGAATTTGAAATTACTTTTTTTTATTCAATGAAGTAAAATTAAAAAATAAGCGAGCTTTAGAAGTTAATAATATCGTAGTAAAAGCAAATTTTATTAATCAAATCGTTATCGCCCTCTACCGGCCTTTCAATTTAATCTTTTACATACCAATCTATATTATAAAATAAAAACATATCTTGACTAACCATGATTACAGTTTTTATTTTATAACAAGCGGGGAAGAACGAGTTACGCTCAGTTAAGATTAGCGTTTTGTTCAACTCGATGTAAAAATAAATACGTCTAGTAAAAATTTGGCCCAAACTTCAATGGTTCCGCAGACTTCTAAGTCTTTTGCAGATCGCAAGATTCACTGTCAAACTTTATAAATTTTAGACTTCGACCGAAACACTACCTTATATATTAGGGTGGGCCGAAAAAAACTTTTTTTTAAATTCCCTATACCGCGGAAAACTTGGCTTCTTACTGGAACCTTAGGGTTGCTTAGTAAAATAAAATGAAAAAAAATTAATTAAATTTTAATTTTAGCTGCAGAGCAACTCAAATAAATTTATTGAAAAGCAATAGTTTTCTTTCTTTTTTAAAGCTATAAAAGAAAAAAAAACGCTATAGTGAAAAATCTTTAAAAGAAAGATATAAAAATACCTTATAATAAAAAAAGAAGCAAAATTACTTCATTTGAGGTAGCGCAAAGCATTTAAAAAATCCTTAAATTAACGCAATCAAGTTGTATTCACTCAGTGAATGTTGGCCGGATTGTGGTCTGGGTCTTTTTTTTTTCTGTTTTGATTCGCTATACCGAAAAAGACTTGTGCCTAGAGTAGCTTAGTAAAATGCAAAAACAAAATAAATAAAATGTTACTGCTGGCGGTAGTGCAAAAGGCCTAAAATTTGAGAAAATTTGGCGTTTTTTTTATAGTTTTAAAAAAAGAAAGAAAACTATTGCTTTTCAATAAATTTATTTGAGTTGCTCTGCCGCTAAAATTAAACTTTAATTAATTTTTCTTCATTTTATTTTACTAAGCAACCCTAAAGCCAAGTTTTCCGCGGTATAGCGAATAAAAAAAAAGTTTTTTTCGGCCCACCCTATTATTTATAGTAGTTGCATAGTTCTTAGTACCTTGATTGGTTCAATTCTGTTTTCGAGAACTTTCTATGGACTCTGAATCGTTGAATCATGTACCTCGGCACCTATTGGGAATTTCTAGAAAATTACTTCAGATTCATAAAGCCAACTTTTTCGGTAAATGTCGCCAAAATTTGGCAAAACATCGCAAACTTGGCGACATTCTTTCATTTTGGTGCCAAACTTATTTTTTGGCAATTTTTCACCCAAATATCTCTAATGCCGCCAACATTTCTCCAAATATCGCCAAATTTGGCGAAATGTTGCTAACTTTGAGAATTTGTTTTCTGCCAACTGTTCAACGTAACTTAAATAACTGTTTCAAACTTCATTCCCATTCGAATGCATTGACCGGTAGTGACCCCAGAATGACCCACTATTCAAATTTTCTCGAACATGTGACGTAATCCAATGTTCTCCTCGTACTCTAAAACGGTAGGATATAAAATTTAGTCAAAATCGTTAAAACCTTTTTTTAGATAAAATTTGAATATATATATACACATACACGATTTGCTCGTATTATAATATATGATGATATAGATTGACATGTAAAAGTTTAACTTAAGCTGCTATTGTCAAAGTTGACAAGCTAATCTCCACGCACTGAAAATGAAAAGTTATTTCATTAAAAGTTTTGTAGACTTTTTTATTCTGAGAAATTTTACAATTCCCTCCTTTATATTTGATATCTTTATAAATAATCTGTATCCTAGTACATAAAATTTAAACTTCACTTTTTGCATATATGTATGTGATTCAAAATTTCCAAGTTACTTTTCAGTTATCTAGCATAATAGTACATTCAAACATATGTAATCTTGTTTTCGTATGAATAAACAAACATCTTATATCTATCTCATAGAATACTCGAAATAAATCGTATATCGGATCTCTCAAGGGATCAGTATCATAAATATAGATTATTACTGAAGGATTTTTTTATGTGGTGCAACATGTGTAGAAAGATTTCATCTTATTGTTAGGGATTTACAGCTTTACCTACACAATGTAAACATGCTCTTGTTAGAATGTTCTTAGTAACGTCTATCTCTTGGAAAAATAGTTTCTCGTGAACTTATCTTTGACAAATTATCTGTTATTATTCGGCCCGAGCTGCGTTACAGTTGTATTAAGTACAGCAAGTTGAGTTAATATAGTATTTGTCATCACTGTATTTTAAGTAATGTGAAAATAATATTTTTGCGTATCATTTTGAGTTTTATATTTAAATGACTCTAATGTCATTATTCTAATTCATTTAATTATTTTTCACAATTGGGTTTTCAAAGATTTTGCATTCTAAAGAGCACTTAATTAAAATTGGATTATTTTTAATTTCTGATGCGTTTATATGTATTACATATACGTACTGTATTATTTAGAACACCTGGCTTGTAATTTACAGCAAGGTCAGAAGAACAGTACTAAACAATATAATTAGAGTAAGTTGAAGTCACAAGCAATTAATTTAGTAAAAAAGTACAGAAAGTTCCACTCGAGTTTCTGTTAACAATTTTCAGAAGATATTAAAATAAAAATTAAGAGACTTAACCTGCTTCGTTTTGAATGTGATAACATCCCGAGAGTTACTGTGAAAACACTATAATTCAATCTGTGATACTGTATGCATCGGCAATCGCATTGAAAAATTTTGAGCGTCGGGTTTTTGCAGTTTAAAGGTGTGTCGTGGAATCATTTAGCATTTATCCTGATGTTATAACTTATCTTATTAACAAGGCCATATTAAAAAATATAACAATTTATAACACCTTGCAATAATATACTTGTTTTAATTGCTAAAAGGTGTAAAAAAATTATTAACAGTAAAATAAATTTTATTAGACTGTTGACATGTTTCGTCTCCATTGGAGCCATTATGAAAACAAATAAGAATATTCTATATTTGCACTATCTATGAAGTTTTTATTGGGTTGTCCAGAAAGTTCGATACTTTGTAAAAACCAATTCGTACCGGAAAATTCTGCCAGTCAATTATTAGACATTAGATATCGGAATTAATGTCTAATAATTAAATGATAGAATTTTCCGGTATGAACCAACTTTCCGAAAAACTCAGTAATTGAAACTGATGAAAATGATTTTTCATAAACTTTATGTCACGCCTTTTAGAGATATAAAGAAATATACAAGGTTTTTCCTTAAATTTACATTAAAATGGCTTCAATTTTCGAAAGTTATTAACGGAAATCCGAGGTTGATTAAAATGGAACGCCTTATTTTTTTGATTAAATTAGTGGATTGTGATTCCATGTGTCTATAGTATCGTTACATGTTTCTGAACTTCCTAAAATTTATTGAACAGTTCTTTTGAATCGTCTTGTAAATAATTTTCTTAACATAGATATAAAAATTCTTCCTTAAACAGAAATTTTTAGGTAGCTTTCAATACCAAAAGCTACTTATTGCAGGCATTTGGAGGAAAGCAATTCCAAAATATTTTGGTATATTTTCACCGATCATGACACCCAGACCCCCAACCCCCCCCCCCAAACCACCATATATATATATATATATATATATATATATATATGTATATCTGACATGTGTCATGCTGTAACTCTCTTATTTATGAACCGATTTGGATGTAACTGAGTATGTGTATAGGACATGCCAAGGTCTCGACCGAGTTCGTTGGCCAATTTCATCTGCCATCTTATTTCAATCTGGCAGCCAGTTAAAAAAATTAAAATTTTTAAAAAGTAAAAAAAAAAATGTACAAAAAAATCTTAAATTAAAAAAATTGTTTCGGTTAAGAGTTATAACGTGATACAAGAATTCTAGAACATGCTTTGGTTTTGCTATATGTTGAAAAATGGCTGATATATGGCAGTTTGAAAATCTAGGGTGGATGAGATTTTGAAACAATCTGTTATTTGTTATGCTGTAACTCTCGTATTTATGAACAGATATGAATGTGACTGATCATGTGTACAGATCATACCAAGGTCTCGATGGAGTTTGTTGGCCAGATTCATGCGCCATCTTGTTTCAAAATGGCAGCAAGTTGAATTATTTTTATTATTTTTTTTTTATTTCAAAAAGATGTATAAAAACTATAAATTGAAAAAGTTGTTTCCGTTAAGTGTTAGATCGTGATACAAGGATTCCGAAATATATTTTTGTTTTGGATTTGCCTTTAAAAATGGCAGAGATATGGCAGTTTGAAATTCTAGGTTGGCTGTCATTTTGAAACAGTCTTATTTTTGTATTGTTGTAACTCTCATGCTGAAATGTGCATTCAAATTCAGTATTAACGAAAACCGGGATTGAATCTTCTATAATCGTGTTTTAAGCAATTTAGCTTCGGGTGTTCAAGTGAAATGAGTTGAATTTTTAAAAACATGGACTATGAAAGCTACCTTTTCCACCCGGTACAGGCCGGAAAGACTTTTATTTCTTATACATGACACTTCATCTTTTAAAATTCATATTCAAAATATAATTATTATTTTTTACAAAGCTAACATTCTGATTATGATTTATGATAACTGTTAAAATCAAATGCATTATTTGAAGCATAATATATTAAGTATGACGTGATATCAAATGATAATATGTCGGAGACATTCTTTAGCGTCTGGCATGTCTTTTTATTCACTATTATTTTATACTTATTTTAATTGCTAAAAATCGTAAAATAAAAACATTATAAACAGTAAAATAAAATGTATTATACTGTTGACATGTGTCGGATCATTTAGAGCCATTATCAAAACAAATAAGAATGTTCTATAATTGCATGGTCTATGAAGTTATTTAAAACGCTATCATTTAATTTTCAGGTCCTTTTCAAAATTACGGATTTTTTTTTTCTTACTTGGATGTTTATTTTCATATTTGTAACCAATGAAATACTAACCTCGATATATAACCTCGAGTCACAATTTTGGTAAGCTAAATGACACCAAATGATACGCAACTCACATCATTAGTGAACGCTTTAGATTGTTGCAGCAGCAACACTTTAGATCGTTCATAAATTTAGTAGCAACCCCAGTATATTTATGAAAGATAGAGCGCAGGATAAGGGATAGAGATATTACAGAGAAAACCAAATCATACGTGCTTTTCAACAATATATAAAAGGTTACGGTAAAGTAAAAAAGTTGACTACGTTTAAAAAGTGGTTTTCGACCAAAATTTTCAAAATGGTTTTATTACATTTTATTAAAGCCCAACTTTTTACCTTTCCAAAACTGTATTTACTTTTATTGTATGACAAATAGAACTGGAGTTGTAGCGGTTTTTAAACTACTCAACAGCTGTCACTCAAACCGGAAGTACTGTTTAAAGGACCGGAAGTACTATTTAAAAGTACTAACTGGGAGGGGGGGGGAAGCAAAACTATGGTCTTCTAGAAATAAACAAAGGCTTAGTAGTTAAAAAAAGAGAGTACGGCTCATAAAAACAGTGAAGTTTAGATGCATATTATTGTGTAAATGCTTGTAGTAAAACATAAATCTCAACTTTAAGTACATTTTTTGGAAAATGTAATTTTAGGTGAAAATTCCATACTCAAACCTTGATTTTTCAAAAAGTTATTAGAATATGACTATGAAATTAAAAATGCATGTTGTTTATACTATTCTGAAGCCAATGAAGTACAGATTTAATTTTAGAATAAATATTTTTTGTTTTATGGATGTTTTCGTGGAAAGACATCGATGAATTTTAAGAAAATCAGCATGTAAAAAGGTGCGATATGCTATAAGTTTTGAAACATTTAAGATATCTTTTAGATTTTAGTTCATTGCCTTCATTAATGTCATAAGTATGAAGTGTAAAAAGGAAATTAAGATACATACATAATATTTTTCTGTAGCTCGTTTTGCGTATTGGGCCAAATTTTACGACAAAATCCCCCATTTACCAAAATTTTACCTAGTAATAATCTTAATAAAAATAATTAAATAGCTTTTTTGGAAAAAATTGCTCCGTACATAGTCAGGCACATTAATAAGTATAGTGTATCCTATCGATACACTGTACATGCATTTCTGTATGATATCCAAGTGGGAGTAAAAATAGTTAAATCGAGTGAGAGTATAAAAGAGGTTTACACTTCCCATTAAAATTTCAAATTTTGATTTATTCTTAGGAATTGGTATATAAATAATTAAACAAAGTAAAAATAAATCAAAATTTGTTACTTATAATTTCAGTAATCACCATTTCTTCAGACCAATAGTTTTTTTCTTTTTTTTTCTTTTTTTTTTTTTTTTTTTTTTTTTTTTTTTTTTTTACTTTGTAGAACACATTCCATAGAAGGTGATTAAATATTTTGCGCATATCGCAGTTCTATGAAAAAGACTAATGAAAAAGTTTCTATGCTGAATTATCTGTTTGAGCTAAATAAGTTCTATCCAACACTTTGCATCCTGTGCCAAATTTTATAGATTTATATAAAATTTCAGATCAAAATGAATTAAATACACTGTGAAATTTAGTTCTGATTCACCTGTATTTATGCTTCGATTTGTTGGTTTTATATATCAAATAATTTCTGATCTTCATAATCCATAACCTTTCATGTTTATAGAAAAAAAAATCAAAAAATATGCTGGGCAAATTTCATGCCTATTGTTTATCATTGCGAGCCTTATCCATCGTTTCATGAGAATGCGCACAGACAGACAGACAAACAAACACATACTTTTTTTATTAATTTAGTAGCTGTCATTCCCGGCGTTCCCCTGGCCCGTGATTATAAATTTAAAAAAACCTCAAGTTTGTATAATTGTATATCTATAACCCGATTTTGTATGAAATTGTATTTTAAAAGTCCTATGCATGAGCAGGAAGGAGCCATGTTTCCACCTTACGCCGACAAGGTGCATTCTGATCTAAACTAATCTCCGACACGTGTCCCCGATGCCTGCGGTACCGTATAGCAGGTGTGTTGTGCACGCGCTGCAAAATCCTTTGGTTCCAACTTCCACCGCCAATGGGCACAATCTGTACTATACGAACATCCGACGAGTTGAATGAACCAATACCCGTCGAAATCGGGCTCATAGAATCCCAGAAAAAGTGCTCTCCCTGGCGGTGGAAGATAGAACTAAAATATATAACACTATCGAAAACTAAGTTAAATTCGATAAATCCCGTTGTGATCAGGCTCTTAGAACTCGAAATAAGAATGCACCCACTGACGATGGAAGAAGGAACAAACCTCTGCAAGACTATTGATGTAGAATGAGCCGATACCGGTTTTGTGTGTCATAGAACCCGAGCAAGTAGATCCTCCCTGAAGATTAATATTCTGAAATAGTGGTAACCAAGGACTAAAGAGGTAAAAATTAAAAAGTAAATTTGCTTGCCCCTGGCTTCCCCTTCTAATGTCTGTGGATTCAAGATAAGATACAAGCACAATAAATTTCTTTTTCCATAAAAAGCAGGTTCGCCTTTTCGTTTCATATATCTATTTGAAAGAATTTTGAAATTTAATGAAAGCCTCTTTAAAAAGTAGACACTGTTTGAATTTGCGAGGATTTTGAATTTATTTCGAGTAATATTTTTTCATTTGTGCAAAAAATAAAGTATGCAAAATCTTAATGCGTATCAGATTAGTTTATTTAAAAAAAATATGTTTAATTACAATACTTTAATTAAATTCAAATTATTACAAATTACTATTGTTGTCCAGACGTATTATTGATATACAGATCCTTACTAAAGAAGTAGAAACATTTGAATATGTAACTGATACATTGGAGTATTTTTGATGAAAATAGAAACATTTGAATAGAACATAACTTAGTGATATGAATCGATGTAAAAAAAATAAATTTCATAACCTACATATTTTTGATTTCCTGCTAATGGATTTCTGCACGCAACATCTTTTCTTTCGTAGACGACAAAAGTATAACACAAATAAAATATTTTTGATGTATGATATGATTTCTTTAAATTACTGCTATGCATTACTAAATAATTGTTTAAGTTCAAAAAGCAGCACGCATCATGAATATGTTATGTATCATATAAAGTAAAACAATTTGGAATTTTTATGTATTCAGTAATTTATTTCTATACTAATTTGGAAATAAACGAATTTTTTTTAAAGCGAAAATGTTGAAAATTTAATAAAGATGCATAACACAAAAAATGGATTGCAATCTATTTATCTATATATTTATAAAGTATGCACAGGATGTATTTATTTATGTATATTTTGCATGCAGTTTGTGATATTTAAGCAAGCTTATATAAAATTTGTTTTTTTTAAATACAAAAAAAAAATTAAAATATTAAAACACATTCTATTAAACAAAGAAGATGTAAAATAATAAATATAAGTTTTTGAATGATATTTAAGCGCATCACGAAAATCATTTTGATTACAAGAAAATTTTAAAAAGATTGTTTATTAATAAATAATTTTCAGGAGCCAGAGATAATGTTTTATTAGAGTTTCGTGAATGGCGAGAAGGAAAAATAATACGTAAAATGTAATAAAATATGCTTTCAAAAAGCCATTCACAAAGCTAATGTTTTTATATCTTATCTATCTTCATTTTACAATTATAAAATTGTTTGTGTACGTAAATCTGTAACTTGAAGAATGTTTTAGTTACATATTGTTTGGAAATTGATTTAAAAATTACGAAATAATTTGTATATCTTTAAATATTTTATACATACCAGATTGTTTCTTCTAATTCTGAGTCAACAATGTTTCATCTATTGCTTAAACAATTGCTATAGGATATATATATTTCTTAATAATTTTCACCTTTAAAGAAAAAACAATGCACTACATTGAAAATCGAGATCTACATGAGAGGCCATAAAATATGAATGGAAGAAGTTTAATAATCAGAAAATGTCCACATCCTATGTACAGCTATATACAAAATTAAATTTAAATATATGGCTTAATTTCATACGCAAAACACTAACAAATCGTTACATGTTCGAAAACATCTATATATTTAAAACGAAAAGCGCATTCTGTCAAATCCACATGAAAATCGTCTCTTTGCGCATGCCTCAACTTTTTTTTAAGACTTCTATCCTCAAAAACGGGAAACCTGATTAATTAACCAACCCTCATCTGGTTATCCTAGGGGGATTAAAAAGGGTCGATTGAAAACTGATGAAGCCGTACCATTGTAATGAAAGCATAGACCTTCTAATTTATTTTTGCTCTGACGTTGAAAGCTAAAGCTTTTATTTAACGAAATAATGTTTCCACTACAAAATATGCATATTTTTCACTACATTTGAAAGGAAGCTTGGATACAGTTATATTTTTAACCGATTGAATTGTCAGAGAGTTCGGAAGATGAGAACTATTTCTTTTTCTTGCTATGCTAAAAGAGCCGACGCGAAAACAAACAAACAAACAAAAAAGCGAGTAGAAAACATTTCGTTTACAACTAGATAACAATATTTATTCATGGGCTGTAAAACCTTTTTATTTATCACCAATAAAGATTTCAAAGAGTTCGGACAAATATAACTTTTTGTTTTATAGCTATGAAACCACCATGGGTAAAAAATAAGAAAATGAGTGCTTTCATCACTAAATATCAATAATATTTCGCGATTTTTTCATTTAAAAATATAATTTCATACAAAATCGAGTTAAAGATGTAAAATAAAATCTTGATGTTTTTATTTATTTATTTATTATCATGGACCCGGTCAGCTAGTAACTATTAAAGCTGCTTTTTTCACTGCATTAACTCAGAGTGCAAGTAGAAATTGAAGTCCATGTTGTCGCATTGTCGTCTAATTGAACGATTATTTTTTCTTCCCTCTTCGTAGCTGAAATGTTATAGACTGCATCTGTCAAAATACTTACAAAATTATTCAGTTATAAAAATTCAGTTTTCATAACAGTGGTTTAGGAATCTAACACAATTTTAAAATCAGATATATACTATGAAATCGAAAACATACTATTAATTATTTAATCAAACTTATAGTATCAATTAATTCTAAATATAAATCATTTTCAAAATTTATAGACTATGAGATTGAAAGCCATACTATTACTTAATTAATCAAACTTAAAGTGTCAATTAATTCTAAATATAAAAAATTTTCAAAATTTAATCAATGTAGAAAAATACTGAAAAAAAAAACTGAAAAAAAAGAATAAGGCAATTTTTGTCAAACACTTAGTACACTTTCTTGCACTAAAAACTCAAAATGTTGCTATAGCCAAAGAAACAATATAAATACAACAGAGATATTTTTTTAGAGTTTTAAAATATAACAAAAAAGTCTATAAATGTTCAACAGTCAATATTTCCGAAAGATACGCATTTTGTATAAATCGTTTTAAAACTTCATTCGCTGTTTTTATTTCATATGAGCAAATATTGTCATTTCTATCTCGTATAGCTCTTTGAAATTTGACTAATTTCTAGTAAAAAATATTTTTCCTATCAACAACATTAACCATTTTTAGAGATGTATGTAAAGAAGAGTATTTCAATAAATGGACAGTTTTTAAATCTAGTAAATATTGTTCCTTCTACTTTGATCAAAACTTTTTTAATAGTAAGTATTGATAGCTTTTACTTTTAAAAAAGGAGATCCTTTCGAGCAATCTTCAGATACATTGAAAAAGTTAATAAGGAATGAAATTAATTCACCGAAATTCAAAAGATGCATTGGATTTAGTGATTGAGGTTCGTCATTTTCGTTAATATATATATATATATATATATATATATATATGTGTGTGTGTGTGTGTGTGTGTTAACGAACAAGTTGAGGATAGTTTTTATTTTCAACTAATAGTGTTGACATTTATTCGTACCGAAATATATCTTTTTTCAATTATCTTCTGTAAACATTATTTTACAGATTTTATGAGCCGTTCACAGAAGCCTCCTCACTATGTAACTCTTTCAATCGTGTTTCTTCAAATTATTCTTTCTTTAACGAGAAATTTCGGAAATAGCTTATTAGAAAGGATGCTGTATAAATTTCCAATCTCCTTTTTAGTTTTTCTGCAGATTATGGCGTTGTTGAGTAAATAACTTTACAATATCCTCTTTGTGCTTAAAATCGTCTAAAGACAATGAGGAAAGAATCTGTTTTCATACCAGTAACATGTTCTATATGTAAAGATCTAGTAACTCATCAGATGAACAAAACAACATTGGATTTTTGAATTTCGTCGAGCTGTTTTATTTAAGTTGAGCGAGCAATATCTACGCTACATATTGAAAATGGTACATCTTCATTACTTGTATATCTGTACAGTGTTTCTGTGATTTGCTTCACAGGTTAGAAAAGTTATTTTTGACAAACATAGCAATTTTTAATACTACTTTAAACCATATATCTTCTTTTAGGATTCCAATATCTTAATCGAAATTTCTCAAAATGTTTCCTACATGCAACATTTTTTACATCACATTGGTCTCGATATATTATTAGCACTGTTAACCAGGAATATGTAGATAAAATGATTCGATGTTTCCATCTATTGAATGGTCACCAAATTCTAATCTTCCTCCTAAGGCTATAATTTAAATTTCATCAATAAATGGAGCAAAATTAAATATACGCGAATTCTTCTCTACTGAATTCCTATTTGAAAAGAACTCCAATTATTCTTTACCTAAGTAAAATTGTTTCTGTCTATTTTGTATAAAATAATTTTCAGCTACTAAAAATTCTTCAGTTATTAGTGTTCTGTAAGCTTCAGTATAGCTTTTTAGTTTCATTATAAATATTTTTACCCGAACAACTAATCTTACTACTTTTTCAAAATTCTACATTTCGTTATATATACAGAATTTTTAAATTCTTAGACTATACACTGATACTGCAACATGTATTTTGGTTTCTTTCTTTATTCTAATTCATTCACATAAGTTACATCTTTATCTTCAGATCTTGATCAAAGTACTGGTAGTAAACTGAGCTACTTTGACACTGAGAAACTAGTTCGGTAATCGAGGAGCTTTACAGCTTTTTCTGCTCTTGTGACAAGGTCTGTGGAATTATCTATGCCAGGGCAATGATGCCAGTTTACAGTGAAAGTTAGCTTACAATTTTTTTTCAACACGATGTCTCAGAAAGGATTTACATTTTCCAGTCAATCCATTAATTCGAAAATCAGTAATTTTAGAATCAGTCCAGTAGATACGAGGGTTTCGTGTTTTAGCGCCCCTTGGAAATAATACAGATCAGTCTAAAAAACGCTATGCAGACATCGGTTCCAACATGCTATTAGAAAATGTTTTCTAAGGAGTAACTTTGCTTTAAGAAACTACGGAGACTATACGAATGTCTTTTTCGTTGATTGTAACACAAAAGAGCGATTGTGCCAAATATTTTTGTATTTGTATAAAAAAATTAAGTGTAGTTCTAAATTTATCACTTATTGTCTGGAATTTCAAAACAGTATTGTCGAGGAACAGAAAAATCTGTTATCTATATATATATTAGGCTATCGTACGTGGCACAGAAATCGCTATTATTTGTTAATTGTTAGTGGCAACACCCGAATGGACCGCATCTCATTAGTTGGTGCTGCATCTACAGAAATAAAAGAATAATAATTGAAATATTGATTTTTGTAAGCATTTAATATTTATAATTTAATTATTTTAAAAAAGGGATGTTTAGTAAAAATGGAAAAGTAAGTGTAATAATTTTCCCTGACCGTCTCATTTTTTAAACGTAACTGTTATACTTTTGAGATTTTAGCTCTTATTTAATTTTTTGGTACTTCTCTATTATCCCGTCGACCACCTTTCATAACAAAGAACTATCGCCAAACTGTAAGATTAAACGCCAAAAATGCAGTCCCATTTACTTGATGTCAGAAGCCATATACGTGTTTGTTATGTCATCAAGTGGTTTTTAATTCGACATTTGCGTGTATTTTTCATTATGTTTCACTGATTTATGAGTTATTTCATTAATTAAAATAACAATTGTGTCCTTAAATTCTTATATTTTATTTATTTATTTATTTTGATATTCCAATGGCAACGTTCTTCCGTTTATTTGGCGTTACAGTTTGGCGATAGTTTTTTGTTATGAAAAGTGGTCGACGGGATAATAGAGAAGTACCAATTTTTTTTACAAGTTTTTAGTATAAATAATCATTATTCAGTCTTTTTTTTTATGAAGTCCACTCCACTGTTATATTTTTCAATGACAGTCTGCCCGGGTAACGCCGGGCGGGTCAGCTAGTTTACAAAATTTCGTTACAACGTCTTTCCAAAACAAAATTAAATTTTCTGCTATAACGTCGTTCGGGCCTATGCCTAAAGACTAGATATTTTGCATCAAGCATTTTCTTCTTGATGATAATCGTGAAGGATCCTAAGAATCCAGTAGGAGGAAATTCTCGAACAAAACAATATACAATTACAGCAATATACAATCGTGCATTTCTTTTAGACGCAAATATTATTAATTTGCGAATGCCAAAATGGAACAAATAATCTGAACTGTTCTATGCTATACCTAACACTTTGTAAAGAACATTTTCTGTTTCAAAACTATTCAAACTATCATTGTAAATTATTTCATTATTTTTTCAGGAAAATGTCAACAGACTCTAATGAATTGGAATACAGAACATCGACATCCAATAACATCATCCATATAAATATTTTTACATATAAAGCTGAAAATCGCTGGATACTTTTCGATATATTTCGTTAAGTCATGTTTTATTGTAATTGCTAAAAAGAATGTGGGACAATTAATCCGAAATAAAACTCTAGTAAACATATATATTTGCGGGAGGGTAGATTCTTCAGAAGTATCCACTATGGAAAATAATAGTAAAACATCTCTGCCTTTTTCATCTTCTAATATATGTAAAAATGCCTTTTTTATGTCGACTGTGAATGCAACTGGATGAAGTCGAAACCGCAGCAAAATATCAAACATTTCGGGGTACAAACTAGGACCTGAATGAAGATAATCATTAGGAGAGAAAATTTTAAAACATCAGATGAGGTACAAAAAAGTATCCGAAACTTACTAGCTACATTGATTGGAAAGATTGGATGGTGCACACTGTGTAGTTGAATCAAAATACAATTCAACACAGTCCAGTACTCTGATCTGCATTAAAGAAAAACCATAAATGACAAACATTTTAAAATTCCAAAAACCGTGGCTTCACTATTTCTCTCTCTAGTTGACAGTCTAATTTTTTCACCATTTCTTTGATCGATAATCATGTTTTTCTTTCAAAGAATTCTAGAATTTAGATAAAAATATTGCACACTTCACAAAACTTTACTTTCATTCCACTACACATTCCCGTGCAACTTTTCATTTTGCATATATTGAGAGGAGGTGACACCTAAACACAGGATGTTTACACCTTTGACACTAATTGTTTTCCTTCACTTTTCCTGCCTTTACCAGTCTTGTCTTGTCCAGCCTTAGACATCTTTTGGTTAATTGTTTTTTCCAATTTTACTTCAAATTTTGTCATAACTGCAGACTTTCGCACCTAACAATATTATTAAACATTGATTTCTGAGTGACTAATCAATTCGTTATGACGTGTGCTTAATTTTATCATGCTTTACTAGCTAAAAAATAGAAAGAATACGTAGAACTTTACACACGTGATAGCAATCATAAAATACAGTGATAAAAGTTCTATCAGTATCAAAACATGAAATCATTTTTCGTGAAATCCTGTCCTAGGTTTGAATGACACATTTACAAACAAAATTATACATGTCTGTAAGTATGTAACCATATATATTGGCTGCATTCCCGATAAGCAAAAATACTTCACATCATCCTGACCAGGTTTTACTGTACTTTTTCTGTTTACTACGCTATAACCTTAGATAAAGTAATTATAATTGAAGAAACTATATTGTATGACACTCTCGATTTATTCTAATATTATATAAAATGAAGTGGAGAAAACGACAAAGAAATTTCCAAATGAAGTAAGACTTTTGTGGTATGTTATGCTACATCGAGTGCACTGTTAAAAATACTCCTGTAAAATTACGGGCAGAGGCCGGCAGCATAGATTCAAGTCATACCCCGTAAAAAAAAAAAAAATCCATGCCAATCATTTTGTGCAGCACGTAATTTTATGGGGCAAAGTAATACAGCATTATAATCCACAAGATATAATGCACTTTAAAGCACAATCACACTTTATTTACTGTTCTGTAGCACGTAGAGCCTTAGATAATCATCACATAATCGCTTTCTTGGCGGGTTAAAAAATATGTTACGGTCGCGGTTAAGTGACATTATTTTTTCGAAACACGACTAAAATGAAGGGTTACACCCTAGCGGAGGAAAATGTACGGGGTTCGTACCGTATTTTTGCTAACAGATGGGCTAGAACTGTCAGAATATGTGGATTGCCTTTAATTGTCTAAGTATACAGGGGATAAGGCCGCGTATTTAGTGGATCAGACGGTTTTTCATCAAATAAGGCTGTTGCCCGTGAAAATTGAAGGGAAAATGCTCATAAATTTACAATTTTTTCTGAGAGTGTGTCTGAAATTAGAAATATTGAAATGTTTTTCAATACTGTAAGAAAATATTAAAACTCAAAAGAATTTTATTTAATTAAATATATATATATAAATATTAGAAAACATCCAAAGTTTTCAATTATTTTAATTACTAACATAAGGAAAATATATTATGGCTTCGATATCTATTTGAACGGAAAAAAATAAGTACTCTAGATGTGGTTCTGTTCCATCATTCAGCATTTTATAGACAGGACACTTTAAAAAATAGAAATATTATTTTTCTACTCAACAATGTGCCAATACTAATGAACAAAATGATCCTCTTAAATTATTTCAATCAGCAATATACCATACTCGCTGTAATATTTCAATCGTTAAAAAATGTTGAAATATTTTAAAAAATAATACTGGAAATTAAAAATAGATTTAATTAGAAAAATGCGAAATTTTAAAATATACTTGACAAATATAACTTTGAATGGTTATTTTTCTTAACATAGAATTCATTTCAATCGTGTAAAGTCATACTCAACAGATTCGAAATCACATTTTAATAAGCGAAAGAAATATCTCTTATAAAGAATATTTTTAAATGATATTCTTCCAAATTGTAATTACATTAAATAATTATCAAACGTAGTAGAACTAAAATTATTTAAAAGAAATTATTGAAGTCATTATTTAAGGATACATTGAGTTGGTTATTTTATAATTCTCATGCTAAATGAGGTGATATTTGTTTAATTACGTCATAATTTTAATTTTAGACACATTATGAATCATTAGAATAAAGCAATGTTATTTAATTAATTCTCATATTCAGTTCTATAATGAAATACATTAATTTATAAAAATATTCCTTTGAGAAAATTCATATTTAAACGAGCTATTAAGAGTAATTAGAAAATGAGTATAACCTTTGTTTCATGCGATAAAAATATCTATATTAATATTTATTATACATTTAATAAATTTTAACATAATTACAAATTATTTTGTATGTATTCCAACATTATAATGTAAAATTCATTTTTAAAATATACTAATGATCATAAAATGGTTTTCCAATTAGATTTTTTTTTTTAAAAAGGGTAATACGGAGAAAAATGAAAATAATAAATTCGATGCATTGTTAGATTTTTCCTGTTTTCCAAACATTTTAGAATTTTTAATTTATTTGTTGTTAAAAAGATGTATTATTACATTTAATAAAATAATATTACATTTTTATGTTAAAAATAATTCAAAAGCTATAATTTTTTTAGTAGTAATATTTTAGTTAAAAATTGGTTATTTAAAAAACAATTTAAAAACTGAAAAAAGTTTTTTTTCTTTTTAGTGTCATTCTATTAATGTTATACAGGGTGTCCCACTAGAGGATAGCTTCAGAAAATGTTGTTTTTATAAAATATCATTATAATAAATAAAACAAAATTTGTACATGCCATATATGTATCATTTTGAAAAGAAGTAATAACATTGAGGTGACTGTAATGTCCAGTCTATCCTTCCACGTACTGCTGAAATGAAAATTCTCACATATTGTCTTAAAACAAACATTTTCAGGGACTGCTATCTAATGCAGCGTCCTTTATTGGGACGAGAAAAGATTGGAATGACGAAAAAACGTATTTATTATTATTATTATTACTGTTATTGTTGAATGCCTAAGGGAGGCCACTCGTCCTGGCGAAGCTAAGACGTAGAGCGTATAGCCTCCCCCGGGAAACTCCTCGGCACGCGGGGATTCATGATGGGTGACATGAGCCGTCGGTGGTCAGGGAAAACACAGCACAGGGGTCACCAAATAACCCCCAGGTCCCACCAAGAAGAATTCTCCCGATCACTAGAGCCGTCCCCTATAAATACAGTCATAATAGTCGCCTGACAGAACGATTGCACCGTCCAGAAAAAACAAAGTTTTTGGCACATACCAGGCCAAAAAAGGGCGTGCCCTTCCAGGACAACGTCCTCCACGCGAGCAAGGGGCAGGGACTGAAAAATATAAGAAACATAAGTCAAACTGTAGATTAAAAGTGAAAAAAATTCATTGCATTGCCAGAGTCGCTGGAGTCCTCACTCCCTCTCGACAGACAGCGGTAAGCTGTGGTTCTTTCATAGGGAAAGTAGATATGACTGTGTTGTGGCATAATTTATAGTCTTTATACGTACATCATATTATGTTTAGCTCATTGTATTATTTTTATCTAATTTACAATTTTATGTCATTTAGTTTTTAAAATTTGGCAACAAAGTTTTTAGTTTTTGTTTTGCATCTTAAAAGTTTGTTCGATGAAAATAAAATCTGATAAGTTATAACTGAATAATGATGTCAGTATTTTTATTTACAAATACACGCAAAAATAATTAACGAAAGTATATGGAAAATCGGATCCCCAACAACTGGTGACCCGGAAGTGATACATACATACCACAAACCCTTAACCTTTGCATTCCTACAAAAGCCTGAAAAATCATCTCCTCGTCAACTTCGTCACTTACACTATATTTCATAATTTTCAACTGACATCCAACACATTAAAGGTCAAGACAACATCATCGCAGATACCCTGTCTAGAGTTGAAGAAATTTCTTTAATCGATTATGATAACATAGCAGATGAACAAGATCAAGATGAAGAATTCCAAACTTTAAAGGCAACCACAACTTCCCTGAATCAACTTCCCAAGCAATATCCGCTACCTTCTGGAAAGTCTTTGTGGTGTGAAACCTCAACAAGTAATATTAGACCATACATTCCTGAATCCCATCGCATGAAAATTTTTCATCAAATGCATGGAGGAAATGCATCCCATCCTGGAATTAAATCATCTGTGAAACTTCTGACATCAAAATTCATCTGGCCAAGTATCCGAAAAGATGTACAGCTATGGACCCGATCTTGCATGGCTTGTCAAAAAAGCAAAATTAATCGGCACACCAAATCAAGTTTCGGTGAATTTCAACCGCCATCAGAGAGGTTCAGTTATGTCCATGTTGACCTGATAGGACCTTTACCACCATCGAACGGAAATATTTACTGCCTAACCTGCATCGACCAGTATACTAGCTGTATGGAAGTAGTTCCGCTGAATAACATTTCAGCCGAAACAGTTGCCAAAGCATTTTACGGTAATTGGATTTCTAGATTTGGAAACCCATGCCGACTCTTCACGGATCGTGGTGCACGGTTTAGATCAGAGTTGTTGAACGCCCTGTCGAAAATATGTGGAATAAAATTGCAGCCCACGACTGCCTATCACCCTCAATCCAATGGAAAAGTCGAACGGCTTCACAGATCTTTAAAGACAGCACTAATGACACACAATAGCCTGGAGTGAAACACTGCCAACTGTTCTTCTTGGTCTACGCACTGCCATGCAGGAAGATTCGGAATACACCATTGCCCAGATGGTCTATGGACAAAACATACGATTACCTGGAGAATTTTTCCACGAAAGTACAACTCAAACAACACCTGATACTTTTGCAAAACAACTTCAACAAGTAATGGAAGAAGTTGGACCAAGAACTGTGTCAAAAAAATATGTTCAAAAAATATTTGTTCCAAAAGATTTAAAAACCACGTCACATGTGTTTATTCGCAAGGACAGAGTTAAAAAGCAACTGGAACCCCCATACGAAGGTCCCTTTCAAGTCGTCGACAGAAATGAAAAATATTTCACACTCAAAATCAAAGACAAAACTGTTACTGTGTCTATTGATAGATTAAAGCCGGCGTATTTCTTGCAAACACCAGACCTTGCTACAAAAAAACCAACAAAAACAAAACAATTTGCGAAACCTAAACAGGATTTACCTCCTCAAGTTCAAAAACTTCCTGAAAAACATTCACGTACGGGACAAATGATCAAACTTCCTGTGCGATTTCGCGATTAATTTTATAATATATCTTTTTCTGTATATAGATTGTACCGTAACTTTGTTACTGGGAGGGGAGTACTGTTGTGGCATAATTTATAGTCTTTATACGTACTACATCATATTATGTTTAGCTCATTGTATTATTTTTATCTAATTTACAATTTTATGTCATTTAGTTTTTAAAATTTGGCAACACTCTAAAGTTTTTAGTTTTTGTTTTGCATCTTAAAAGTTTGTTCGATGAAAATAAAATCTGATAAGTTATAACTGAATAATGATGTCAGTATTTTTATTTTCAAATACACGCAAAAATAATTAACGAAAGTATATGGAAAATCGGCTGCCCAACGACTGTACCTTTTGCACAGTCATACAATTATTCCGAACATTTATACCATTATTATTATAATTTTTGAACCTTTAAAAATGTTGTACAGTTTATCTGATAGCATCCTATAATACAGTCATATGAGACGTAGACGTTGAGTCGCGCACAACGGCGATATTTCCAAAAGCAACATTTTAAACTCAATTAAATCGAAACACTGTTTTTCACCGATTGTGCCACGATAGTTCTGTACAAATTAACAAAGATGCATTATTTTTGTTTTTTTTTATTAAAAAAAACAAATTCTTTACGAACTATTCTCTCGATAAACGATTAGAAACTATTCTCTCTCTTAAAAAAATAAATATTTTTTCTAAAAGTTATAACAAATATATAACCATATTTTATGGATTTTAAAAATTTTATTACATTATTTTATTTCTTTTTTTCAGGTATAATCGAGAGAAAATGAAATATAGAGCATGTACTTCAAAATCCTTGCAAAACTAGTTTTCCAAGATTAATTTTATCATGTAATATTTAAATGTTTTGTTATTGTTTTTAAATTTTGACAAATATTTTTGTATATTTTTAAAAAGGAATGCATAAATGCTAAAATATGTAATAAACTAAATTAATTTCAGACTTCTGAATCACTGATTAAACTTCAACCATTTTTCTAATTTTAAACCTCTCTCGTCACCTTAAAGTATTCATAAATGCACTAAAATCCCTTTAAATTTAATCTTAAATCGATGTTTTGTTTGAAATTTACTAAAAAATAGGAAATGTGAAATTTCAATATTTCTGGAAAAATTTCTCCATGTTAATGTTATAAAATATTTCATAAAACGGTCATTATGGTAATTGATTAAATATCTGTTAAATATGGTAATCCTTTTTCTATGTTTAACATATATTTAACATTTTTATCTTATAGATCTAACTTCAGTAAAGTCAATGTCGTTAATAGGTTTTTTGTATCAAGAATAATGTCTGTTTCAAATTAGGCAAAAAAAAAAGTTTATTTACAGTCTTCTTACACTTTCTCATTTGTAAAACAATGGTTAAAAAACATCATTTTAAAAAATATTAAATAAATATTTGTTAAATTTAAAGTTTATTAAAATAATCCTACATATTGCATAAAAAACTATTGATAAAATAACATTTAATAATTAAATTTTGTGTTTTATTTATGTTAATTTTTACAACAATTTTCGATGACCAGTATAATCAAACTTTAATTAAAAATATAATTTTTCTGTTTCACTTTTCTTTCAAGCATTTGATTAATTTATTTTATCTAAATAACGTCTACCGAATCATGAAGTTTTTAAAACAAGTAGACGCATTATTTCAAAATATAAAGTAAACAGTTATTCTAAGAATAAACTTTGTTGAAAAATAATATTAACCGCCAAAAGATACTGCGTCATTGGCACACGACTTTTCATGTATTTTATATATAATATGTATTGCTACGCAACTGTTACTTGTGTCGCACGGAATCGGTAGAGGGTTTTATTTTGACCCATCACGCATATCGTTACAAAAAATAACGTAAAAAGTCAAAATATATTTATTTGTCTTGTGTCGGTTGTACGCTGGTCAATGATCTTTTACTAGTGCTCAGAATTCAGAGGCGCTTGTGACGCACGGAATCTGTAGGGGTTATTATTTCGCCCCATCGTGCATATCGTTACACAAAATAACATAAAAAGTCACAATTTATTTATTTGCCTTGCTTAGTTATATGGTGGTCGATGATCTTTTACTAGGGCTGAGAATTCAGAGGTTATGTGTATAATTTTCAAGTTCTTTATTTATGCTCTTATGATGTGATGACGTATGCTGATTCATAATGGTATGTCAAATACTGTAGTTTTTCATAAGTGTTTTACTAAAGTATATTCGTAATAATACAGAGTAGAAATCTATTATCTAACACATGAATAACGATTTTAGTCACATTAACACCAGTTGTCATTTAGACAAATTTCTGACCTTTAAAAATAAAACGAAAATCTAAAGATAATTTTATGTAACTATTAGGATAATGTGAAATTTTGGTTCCCAAAGAGTGGATAAATTTTGTGGAATTCAATGTGATCCAATTTAAGGATTTTAAGTTCCATGTTTCTTTTAAAAATTTATATTAAATTTTCACATTTACATTCTTATATTTGGTATGGTTAAAAATGCTATAAAGTATTTTTTTTAATAAAAATGTCAGGGAATGGTATAACTCAGATGTCTCTTTATCAAATTTTAATGTACATGCTTTCGAATTACTTCGGTAATATATTTTAAGCTGGCTCAGAAAATAAAAGTCATAATATTGTATTATTTGCACTGCATGAGATTCAGTAACTTAATCGAATATATCTTATAGTAAAACCATATTAATACAGTCAGCAGTAATTTTATTGTGATTTAAACATATTTTTTTAATTGAGCATAATTTACGAAAAGGATGATTATGTAATACACTATATTGTCGAAATGATCAAAACAATTATTTTACAATAATAATAGAATATAGCGACAATATTGAACACTGTACTGCTTGAAATTCAAAATCTTCTTAGAAAGTATTGAAATTATAAATATGATTTAAACTACTTTGTTAAGTTTCTTCAAGGGCATTTGTGGAGCGTCCATAAACCTATTTTGTAGAGTGTCTACAAAATTATTTTGTAGAGTGTCTGTGAACCTATTTTGTCTAGTAACCTATTTTATAGAGTGTCTCATAACGTATTTTGTAGAGTACCTAGCAACTTATGTTGTAGAGTGTCTTCAAAGCCTATTTTGTAGAGAGTCTCCAAAAAGTCATTGAGTTTTTTCGCCATTTTGTGCCTTTAGACGCCATTTTGTGGAGCGTCTATAAACCTATTTTGTAGAGTGTCTATAGAATTATTTTGTACAGCGTCTGTGAACCTATTTTGTCTAGTAACCTATTTTATAGAGTGTCTCATGACGTATTTTGTAGAGTACTTAATAACTTATGTTGTAGAGTATCTTCAAAGCCTATTTTGTAGAGAGTCTCCAAAAACTATTTTATAGAGTGTCTATAAACCTATTTCGTAGAGTATCTATAAACCTATTTTGTAGAGTATCTATTAATCTAATATGAAGAATGTCATAAAAATCTAATTTGTAGAGTGTATATAAACCTATTTTGTCGAGTGTGTTCATAATCTATTTTGTAGAGTGCCCTAAAGACCTATTGTATAGAGTGTCTATAAATCTATTATGTACAGTAAACTATTTTGTAGAATATCTTCAAAACAGAATTTGTAAAGTGTCCATAAATCTAATATATAGGCTACAAACCTATTTGTAGATTGTCAACATACATATTTTGAAGATTGACTGTAAACCTATTTCGTAGTGTACCTATAAATCTTATTTATCTAGTAAGATATTTTGTAGAGTATCTTCAAAACCTAATTTGTAGAGGGACTATAAACCTGTTTTGTAGAGTTTCTAAAGCATACTTTGTAGAGTGTGTATAAACATATTTGGTCTAGAAATCTATTTTGTAAAACCTCTATCATACCTATAATGTAGAGTACCTATAAATCTATTTTGTAGCAGGTAAACCTATTCTGTAAAATGTCTATACACCTATTTTGAAAAGAGTCTATAACTAGAAATATATTTTGTAGAGTGTCTATAACACTATTTTGTCTAGTAACCTATTCTGGAGAGTGTCTTCAAAATTTATTTTGTAAAGAGTCTATAAACCTATTTTGTAGAATGTCATAAACATATTTTGTAAAGTGTCTGTAAACTATTTTGGAAAATGTCTCTAAACTATTTTGGAAAATGTCTTCAAAACCAATTTTTAGAGTGTCTATAAATATATTTTATCTAATAACTTTTTTTGTAGAGTGTACCCAAACGTAATTTAGAGAGTGCCTATAAATCTATTTTGTAGAGTGCCTATTTATCTATTTTCGAGAATGTTTATAAAATATTTTGTCGAGTCTCTAGTGACCTATATTGTAGCGCGTGTTTAAAACCTATTTGTAGAGTATATATAAATATATTGTAAGTGTCTACCAACCTATTTTGTCGAGTATCTATAAACCTGTTTTCTCTAGTAATATATTTTATAGAGGGTCTTTAAACCTGTTTTCTCTAGTAATATATTTTATAGAGGGTCTTTAAACCTGTTTTGTAGAGCATCAACAAACATATTTTGTAAGTGTCTGTACAAACGCATTTTGTCGAGTATGTATAAATCTATTTTGTGTAGTAACGTATTTTATAGAGTGTTTTCAAACATATTTTGTAGAATGTCTATAAACCTATTTTTAGAGTGTCGTCAAACCTTTTTTTGTAGAGTGTCTTTATACCTATATTTTAGGATATAGGGTAATTTATTTTGTAAAATATCTTCAAATCCAATTGTATAGATTGTTAGGTATTCTCAATGAAAAGAAAGTCTGTCTGGTTACAGTAATGAATTCGGTCATTTATTTCCAGTCAGAAATTTTGCATTCAGATTGGATAGTATGGAGTTTCAGAGGCTGCAGATAAGGGGATTTACACTGTTAAATAATTACTAAACACAAGATCTCAATTTACGGGACGCAATTTGTAAAAAAGGAGCCCCGCTCCCTCTGAATTCATCTGTGGTCGTGTACACATAAGTAATGCGTAAGTTGGTGATTTTGATTTTTTACAATATATTTTAGAAGATATTAGTCTAGAAGGACAAAGACTTTAACCTTAGCTATCCTCTTAATCAGTGCCATCACATATCAGTGATATTTGTGTCCAACAGATATAAAAATATTTAATGTAACACTGCTAATTAATGCTGTCAACACATGAAAAAACAATAAACATTTCTTTACAAGAATAATGTAATGAAAAACATACATTCATATAAATTAATTTGGGTGAAAAAGGCATATGTACCACAGTTGGAGATGAATTCTCCAAGTCTATGTCAGGCGCTCCATCTTCTGGTTAGGACAGATTGAAATAATTCAAGCATGTTCAAGATAATGTTGAGTTTCATTTCCGTAATACTAAATCACTTTTTACCAGCTAGTACTCTTTCATGTTATAAAAAATGTTATTAAAATGAACTATGTATTTATTTTTTCATTAGCCAAAGAACATTTTTTAGAAATCTAATTTATATCCGCAGAATCATTAAGAATAATCTTGAGTTGATATTGCAACTAGATTCGTTTAAAATAAATTTTCATGAAAAAGTTTTAAAAATTAATAGTTACTTGGTACCAAAAGCTTAATGCAACTCGTTTTTCCCGTGTTTCTAAATCATTTAAAAGCAGTCATGCAAAATCATTAATTAAAATTTATAAAAAAATAACATTACATCATATCTTACGTGACGAAATTAAATAAAAAAAATCATTCTGTGAGTTTTTTTGTTTACCTAAATCTGTACTGAAAATTTTTAAATCACTTAAGATGTCTTGTAAAACTCTATTTAAACATAAGTAATTTTTCCTTCATGTGAATAATATATTTATCTATCTTCAAGAATACTTGAAATATTTTTTGTTTGTTTCAGATGTCGTAGAAGCTCAGGGCCATAAATACAGATTATTACCGAAATGTTTTTTATGTCATGCAACATGTGTAAAATATGTCGTCTTATTGTATGAGATTTAGAGTTTTATCTATTCAATGTGAAATCCACTTGTTAAAATTCTATAAGCAATGTCTGTATCTTTCGACAATAGTTTTTCTTTGAACTTATTTTTGACATATCATTTGTTATTCTTTAAGATATATAAGGTAATACTTTTGTTGTGAATAATAAATAGTGATATAGCTTCAGTTCACACAGAAATATTTGAACTTTGATATCTTGAAAAATATATCGTCATATGTTTTAGTCGATGTTTCGATAAACATTTAAAAAAACATTTAAAATATATACTTTTTTATGAAACTTTTTTTAAACGTTTAGAAATTATTATAGCAATTGTAAAATTTACTTTACGTTTCAATGAATAGGACTAATTATATTTGAGTAATTTTCTGATTTCTAATCATTTTCACCTTTTTTTTCTCACCTTTAATTTTCGAAAAACGAATCGAAATTTTATTCAGATACAAAACTATTGCAAAATGTAAGCCTGATTAAATACATATATAACTATATATCATATATAATTAAATTAATGTTTAAAGTTTGGATGCATTATGTGGACGCTCATTCGCCCAGAATATGCGAATGAAATTTATCATCACATATTCCATTTCAATTTAATACGATTTATCCCCCCCCCCCCTTCAAAATAATATTTTTGCTATTTTTTTTAAATCTCTAATAGTAAACTTAATTGCCATGTTACAAAATTATGTATTCACTGGGTGTTTAAAATTTAAATTACAGCAAAACAAAATGAAATCTTACATTAAGTAAACTCGTCAAAATTAAATCCACTAAATATGAAATGATAAAACAAATTGAATACTGCTTATTAAACTGATTTTCTTTTGGAATTTCTTGCAATGCTTTTACATTACATCTCTATAAGTCCTGGAATACATTTCGAGGAGCAGTGTGTGTTTCAAGTTTCACGCTTGCATTGTTGAATAATAGAATAAAGCTTGCACCATATCTTTAACTTCTTTTCTTGGTACCATACTGGGGGATTTCTGTTTTCACCTTGATTGCCATCGTTTTGAGCTGAATATTTTCTATCGGGCAAAATTGAGGTTGTTGGTGCAAGAAAGGGCCAAGCCACATATTTGATGAAATGAATCTAACACAGTAATCTGTTGCTTAATATTGTAAATTATAATATCCTACATATAATTTGTTTCTAATATCACTTGGTGGCAGCATTAAAAAGGAAAAAATCCTTCCGGCCTGTATCGGGAGGAAAAAATTTGCTTTCCTATATCTTCGTTTTAACATGTTAACTATTGTTACGCGAAAACAGCAAGCTAAAATGCAAAGAACCCAATTACAGAAGATCATTTAATGCTGACTTTGATAAGAAATTTGCGAAATTCGTCAGTTATAGTTGGCTTCATATATGGAGTCTTATTTTTGGTCGTCAAATTTGGCGATATTCCGCCAAGTATCGCCAAGCGTGGCCTCGAATATGACACTAACGGATGTGAATATCTTTTTATGCGTATGTTTGGGAAATTATTACAACAATAAAAAATAATTTGCGAGAAATAACGCTCACTAAAACGCATAAATTAATCCCAGATCTGTTTTAATCTGCTGTCTTGTTTCAAAATATCAGGCACCCTAGATTTAAAATAAAAAGGTGCATTTATGTGTTTTCATGTTTCATGCTAATATTGAACAGTATAAATTATCATAGTTATGATAAATAAACCCTATTATGTATTTAATGCAACACAGGCAATTTTGTAAACTAATATAATTGTTTTAAGAGCTATATTTTATATAAAATGATCTAAAACTCCCTTTTTATTAAATACTGTTTATTATTTATATTGTAATTTATGTCTTATTTTATTTCTTATGTAATAAGCCTGTAATATAATAATTATGTACAATTTAATTGTTGTAATTACATAGTAAATTCACAATAAAAAATTACAAGTCATAAATAATTTAGAAAAAATGGTATTTATTTGATCCGTTATTTTAACCATACGTCACCTAACTTAAGTTTTATAAAAAGTTTTGTAGTAAATATTTTGAGCTAAAAATTTTACTCTTCTGTTTTATTTGTATAGCAAGTCTTTAATCTATTTAGTTTATGTGCAGTTTTTTTCTTCTATTACAAAATTCAAATTATTAATTGATTCCACCGCTAAAGGTTAACAGCCAATATAGGAGTATAATTTGATGCAACAGAACATAAGCGACCAGAAACATTCTGCGTCATTGGCACGCGATTGTTCGTGTCTTTTTCTATAACATGGATTGCTACGCAACAGTTACTTGTGCCACTTGAATTCTTTAAAATACCTTATTTAAACCACACAACATACAAATCGTGAAAAAGAATAAGTAAAAAAGTCTAAATTTATTTTATTTGGCTTGCGTGATTGTATCTCGTATGGTAACTAAGAATTTGGCATACCAGAAAATTCAGAGCTAATGGATATAAACATACACACACACACACAACAAATACTCTTATTATGTGTTCTGCATGAGGATCACTAATTATTATAGATATGATGAAAACCCTAATATTTTTTTGATAAAATAAAAATACTTTTGTAAAGCTTATGTAAAGCTTAAAAAGATATATATTGTATAAAATTATTTCAAACATGCATTGTCTTTTTTATTAAATACTGTAGATTAATTATATTAACCTGACTTACGTTCCATGAAGATTTTTGCAGTTAATTCTTAGCTAAACCCTTTATTCTTCTTCTTTGTATTTATAGCAAACATTTAATTTATTTTCCGTGAAATGTATTTCTTGTATAACAAATTTGAAATTGTCAATCAGTTCCATGATAAAATGTGAACTGTCAATGTAGAATTTTATGCAATAAAACATAAGCTATTAAGAGATTCTGCGTCATTGGCCCACGATTCTTCGTGTCTTCTACAACAGTCACTTGTACAACAGTCACTTAGATTCTTTAAAATATCTTATTTGGCGCAGAACATACAAATCGTTAACAATGAAAACGTAAAAATCAAAACTTCTTTTATTTGGTTTGCGTGATTGTAAGCCGTATAGTCACTATGAGATATTATTTTTCTCATCTAATATGTTTTTCAACGTATAAATTCTCGTCTGGAAACTTTTGTTTACATGCAAAATCGCTCTTATAAACAACAGATGGATGGAAGGATATATTTGTACATATTCCGAAGAGAAGTATTCGTATTCAGTTATTAAAAAAGGCTGTGAAAGGCATAGTTTCCCCATATATAAAGCAAAAGTAGGTACTATTGGCAATATTTTTTGTTTACATGCGAAATCACGCTTTTAAACAACAGATGGATGGAAGGATATATCTGTACACTTTCCGAAGAGAATTATTCGTATTCGGTTATTAAAAAACACGGTGAGAGGCATAGTTTTCCCATATCTAAAGCAAAAGTAGGTACTATTGTCAATAACTTTTGTTTACATGCAAAATCGCGCTTTTAAACAAC
Organism: Maratus michaelseni; assembly: GCA_963931845.1. Taxonomy (NCBI): domain Eukaryota; kingdom Metazoa; phylum Arthropoda; class Arachnida; order Araneae; family Salticidae; genus Maratus; species Maratus michaelseni. Next base: position 414,582,959 of record OZ007587.1, read on the forward strand.
AGATAGATGGAAGGATATATTTGTGCACATTCCGAAGATAATTATTCGTATTCGGTTATTAAAAAACGCTGTGAGAGGCATATTTTTCCTATATCTAAAGCAAAAGTAGGTAATATTGTCAATAAGATAGGGAAAATACGTAAATATCTGGCTTCAAGTGGAAAGTGTTTTCCAAATATCTACCCAAGAACAAAAAGTAAGTATTTCAATAGTTCAAAGGTAACACATTTTATGGTAAATGAAAATCATCCAAGTCAAATGACTGTTGCTAAATCGTTAAAACGGTGAGTGTCAACTGTTATCAAAATCATTAACACTAATTTGAATTTTAAATAGGTAAAAAAATGTAACGGTCATCGTCTTACTCCACGACATATCGCCAAATGTAGAACACAATGCAGAATTATTTACGAAAATCATTTATCCGGAGAAAAATGAAATTTATTTTTACAACAGATGTAGCTTGGATCTGTATAAATGATTGCAATAAAAAGAGATATGTTTATTATCATCAAAGAGAAGAAAACAAATCTTAAAACATGGTCCAGTGTACCTAAAGAAAGTTTTATCAAATTATTTATGATTTTTGGCTTTAAATGGCTTTTTATGGCTTTAAATATAAAGAAAAATTGCAAATAAACAGAGTGAAGAAAATGTTAAGCTCAACTCTATATACAATCAGAAACAAATTTTACTCCCTAACTTCAAACATGAAATACCATCTCTTTAGTCCCAGTGCCAGGAATCGGTTGAACTGCATCAAGGTAAAGCAGCCACGCATCGCAACCCACTGTTAATTTCCTGCACAAAATGGAACGAGAAACGTGTATCGGTGGTATACCCTTATGATATACCTGCACTGAAATCCCCTGGTAGATTTTTTTGCTCTTGGACTTCTAAAATGCGCGTTAACTCAACGTCGACACACACCTCTTCATGGACTTTGGAAAGCTGTTCAAGAGTATTAGGCCAAAACACCTCTTCAAAAATTACTAAAGGCATTATTGTCATGAAAATTATAGTGTATAAAGGTAGTTCAGAAACGGATTACCAAATTGAATATTTAAAACACGAGTATTTGATATAAAATAATACTGTAAGTACCATGAAAATCGTCTAAAAATAAGAAAACAAGCACCCTCTGTGTATTTTAATGAGTCTTTTGTGCCGATTATCTGTGTTTTATGTAAATATATATATATATTAATTCTGTTTTTTTTTTTTTTTTCCTTATTTATTTCTGGAGTGACTCATAGTACTGTACATTAAATTTTCAAAACAAAGAACATTTATTACCATTTTTTAAAGGATTTTTCAAAAGGATTTTTCGATTTAAATTTTGACGAAAAACAAAATTTTAATTTTATAACGTTGTTTTTGCAGACTGTAAGCACACGTTGCTTAACTGAACATTATACCCTATCATAAAGAGATACGAGTAATGTGATTATGTTAAATTCTAGATGAGCATAAATGAATAAATCTATTACAATATCGTGCTTCGCAGGTGCTCAGTGATTATTTGATTAAATTGAAAATTTAGAGATATTGTACATCATTTTTATTATATAGATATTTGTTGTATATTTATAAGTTTTTTATAACTAAACTATAGTGTGTTGAATTTTGTGGAACTATTAAATAGCTTTAGTTTTTACTACGTTGATGTTCTTTATGTTAATCGTAATGTTTATTGTGTAGATTAGATATAATTGCAAATACATGGTAGGAAATAGCAAGTTTAAATTACACATGCAGTAATTGTCATTTATATGAATTACTTCTTTAAAAAATCAACAGCATTACTCACATAAATAGCGGCAAGATAAAAATTGGAATAAAGTTTAGGAAATTAGAATAAGGTTAGAATAAATTTTATGAAATTAGAATACGGAAAATTGCAGGCTTTTTTAAAATTCTTTTTTCTTTTCCTCAAATTTTAAAAACATAAAAATATAAAACAGATAAAAATTGAAAAAAAAAGTCCATTAATCTGAAATTTATAGTTTTGTAATTTGACATTTGGAATTTTTTTAAGTACAAGTGGCACAAATAAAAAATAATGCAGTATAATATAAAGATTTTTCTATTTATTTGCCTCTAATAATTATCAACGATTTCTTTCTTAGCAGATGTTTTCTCAAAATATTTCTTTAAACGTCATTGTCTTAACTTAGCAAGGGAAAAATGTTTTTCAAGTGATATATTTTATATAGGTATTAAAATAAAAATATACGAAAAACCTTTATTCGCGAAAGATTTGTGTGCGATAAACACAACTTTTAATTGAATAGAAATTATTCCAGATACTTTTTAAAGAGTGTTTTTATATGTTTCTTTAATATAATACGTACAATGTTTAAACGATTGACTAAATCACGAAATCAAACTTTAAAATTTAAATATCCTAACTTTTTTTTTCATTTTATCCTAATGGATTCATGCACGTAAATCCGTGAACATTCTTGAAAATAAAAATGATAAAGTGCCTTTAAAGTATCATATTTTAAAAAAATATATTCAATGTACTGATAAATATTTATTTAAATTTTAAACAGAAGCATACATTTCATATATGTTATAAGTCAGTGATAAATTATAATAGATTAGTTGCTCCAAGAATTTATTTTTATGTTGGTTTTTATATAAAAGATAGCACAAAAAGATATTGACAAGATAGCAAAGACGTATAAATCAAATAAGTATAGCAATATATTTAATGCTTGATTAATGATGTATACATAACTGATAATTTTATTTATCTTTGCATGCGTTTGGTAAATTTTAAGTAAGTTTATTTAAAATTTAGAAGAGTATTAAAAACTATATTTACAAGATTAAAATAGCCAGCAAAGCAAAAACATCAAGGCATAAAGTTGTAATAAACATCGCTTCTATATTAATTTGAACACCAGAAAACGATCTAGATAGGTCTTTAATTTGAGAAAATTCTTTTTTTCATGGTCAAAACAAACTCAGTACTGAAAATGATGGTATAAATTGAAAATAAAGTCGGACGATTTTCAAGAAATAAGCCTTATTCAAATAGGATAACACAATCTTAGTAGGTTTCAACTTCGGAATAATTCGTTTTGATACGTTTAAGAAATTTTCGGAATCAATCATCAGTCTCGCCAATTATTGTCAACGATCAACAATATGATCACGGACGATATAGAAAACGGATTTGCGATTGTCATAACATTTGCCTTATATACTAAATCGAGCACAAGTAAGTGTTGTAGTTAGGTTTCGACTTCGGGAAAATTCGCTTTCATAGGTTTAAGGAATTGTCAAATTTAATCTTCTATAATTTGAATTCTCTTCAGCACTTTTGATCCTTGACAAGCAACATGATTACGGATTACATAGAAGACGGTGTAACGATTTTCAGGCAATTTGCCTGCTATACTAAATCGAGTACAAGAAAATGGTCTAGCTATGTCCTGAATTCAGGAAAATTAGTTTTGACAGGTTAGAACAAACCCCGTATTAACAATGCTGATGTAAGTTTGTTAAATCGAAAATGGCTGGGATGATTTTCATAACATGAGCCTTATATACTAAATTAAATACGGGAAAACCATGTAACTAGGACTCAACTTCGGAAATATGCGCTTTGATAGGTTTAAACAACTGTCCTGTCTTCCGAAACCGAAGTTCTCGTCAATAATATTTACTTTGATAAACACCATAATAACGGAAGAATCTTACTGTATGGGAGATGTAATGTAAGTCGAACTTCGGGTCGTCTGCGACAGTCTTAGGACAGATTGCATTAAGGCATATCGCCTTTTTAATTTTTCCATTAACAGCATTCGAATGATGTATGAATTGCGACGTTGTTGAAGAAGTAGATTTTCTGCAGCCTCTTTCTAGTCTAATACAATTTGCATAAAAGAAGATTAACACGAGAAATTAAATTGATAAGTACCGACTTCAGCAAAATTCATTTTGATAGGTTAAAAAATGTTAATACCAATATGTTACAGACGTACTGTCATACACAATCGAGTTAAAGACTATTGATCTTAGATTTTGCAGATAAAGTGTTTGTAGATGACAAAGCAATGCCATGGCATAATATTGTATTTAATAAAAAAACAGAAAAAAAAACACGATTCTGAAATATATAAGAATTTAAACTTATGATTTATTTTAAGGTGCTAAAATACATAAAAAGATTTTTAAAACTTAAAAACCGTCACAAAATGTTAAAAGATGTTAAACGGTTATAAAACAGTCATCATTAGGGGAAATTTTCAGAGGTGTGAATGTTCATTGGTTAAATAGCCGGAGACGAGTCTATTTTAAACAATGGTAGGAGAGGAGAGGTGGGCAAGGAAATGCAATAGTTACGTTCCAAATAGTTACGTCATGCGTTACGTTCCAAATTCGCCAGAGATATTTAGTGGGCTATACCAGATCCGGGATATATTGTTGGAGAGCATATCATTGCAAGTGTTTCTTCCTTGACTTAAAATCTCTAAAGATAGTCTTATTATTGATGCGTAGCAATGTGAAGTCAAGCTATGATTCTTGCTTTACTGGAATCTATGCCGATGTCTTGTTTTTGGTTTAAAATTCATAGAGCTGTTAAGGATGTACTATACTTAAGTCTGTGATATGTTCTTTAAGTCTGACTTTAAATTTCATAGACGTCATGCCTTTGTAATTGAGTGTTTTCTGATTTACTTTATCTGTAAAATATATCATCATGATACATTTTACAGAATATCAACGTAATAGCAAAACCATCTGCCAAATTAAAAGATCTTGCACACAGGAAAATAGACCCAATCCCTAACGACAAACCTTCAGGCGTATATTTGATACCTTTACGCAAGTATTTTATTTTTCACAGTATTTTGCTTAAAAGTGTAAAAATATGAAGCAAATGAGGAAATGATTAAAATGTTAGGGAAATATTTAAGATAAAAAAACTTTTAGTAACACAAGTAATAAATTAAATGGTAGATTGAAATACAAAATTTCCACCTTTTATTTTAATTAATATAATAAATAACTTTCTACTTTTGAAGATATTCACGAAAACTATAATTAAAATAGATTGTTTTAACTTGGATGTTAAGAAGTTTCTTTAATTTTAATGATAGATTTTAATTTATGTAATCAAGATAAAATATGTAAAAGAAAATTATGATTTTAAGATTTGCTAGTGAATAATAACGTAAAATATTATTTCCATGCTAATTACAATGGATTAATTATCAATTGTTGTTGAAATAATCGTTTCAAAAATTTTTTGGCATATATATATAGTTTAAATACTTGTTTTGATATAACGCAAAATCGGATGCAAATATTATATTTCATAAAATGCATATTTTTGATTTTTCTTTATAGACTCAAGCACGCGAAGTCGTAATACTGTGGAAGAAAAATTAATTAAGATAATGAAGATCTTACAAATTATCTCTTGATATGAAATAAAAGATTTAATTTAATAAATTTTAAAATCCAGTACACATCATGATTATGCTATATCTCAGTGATAAATTACAATTATTAAATATATTTCTGTGTTGATTTTACAATAAAAGAATTTTCATACAACGAAGACGTTAATAAGTTAACAAATCATTTAAATATGAAATAAAATATTTAATTATAAAATTTTAATTTAAAAATACAGTACGCATCATTAATATGTCAATGATAACTTAAAAATATTTTATTAATTACTTTACTGCGTTGATTTTACAATTAAAGAAATAACATCAAATGAAGACATTAACGAGTTAACAAAAATGTTTCGTATAAACATGAATAATGATCTATTTATTTTCGGATTTATGAAGGAGGCACACAGGATATGTTTATCTTCTTACATTCTATTTGATAAATTTTACGCACGTTTATTTAAAACATCCAGTTTCATTAAAAATGTTAAAAATTATAATTGCTTATAAGTACGAAGATTTAAGCCAGAAGGATAAGCAAGAACTCCTAAAACAATATCTCTCTCTCTCTCTCTCTCTCTCTCTATATATATATATATATATATATATATATATATATATATATATAACCTTTTAGCCATGATATCCTGGTATCACGCAAATGAATGTGGTAGCTTAAATTCATGATAAAAATCTACATTTTGTAATAAAAAGCTTTTAAGAGTCCGTTCTTAAATGTTGATGAACGTTGTATCAGGTTCTTTTTCAAATTTGAGAATAAATATATTTTTAAAAACCATGTGATAATAAATTAGTGTACCAGTTTTCTCGACTTTCATTTAAAATAAAATTAAGGATGTATATACTTATATATTATAAAGTATGAATTCAATTAATACAAAAAAACTTTATTTGATATTATACTTCTAATAACATTGCATTTTACCCTCATCCACACTAAGCTTATTTTATCTGTTGCTTTTACATTTACATAAAATGTATACTGTTTTCATTTTGCTTCCACTTTGATATAAATTCTTCATTTTTTTATGAATTAAGGCATATAATGCAATTGAAGCACTACAGGTACATAACTGCTATTTTAAAATAATTAGCAAAGGGACAGACATTTAAATGGACAGAAAAATGTCCACTTACTCATTAACCTTGTTTTGCTCACAAACCCGTAAAAGCGCTACGAAAAAGCAGATTTTTTTCTTAGATAACTTGAAAGTGTAACAAACCCTTGAAAAGGGGACATGGCACCGAATTTTAAAAATACAACAAAATTACTTTAACAATAAGTAGAGTGTGCCAGCAGTAAAGTGGATAACTTTAATTCAGATGGCTCGAAACTAAATTCAATTCATAAAAGTAAAAGGGGAAAATCCTTTCAAAAAACGTTTTGTTTATAATACTTTTTACTCTTATTTCTTGCTGAACGTTTAGGTTATAGCTTAGCTGCTAACAAAAGTAGAAAAAATATTGAAATATCGTTAGTAGTTTCGGAGAAAAAAGTGCATCAATTTTAGCTGTTCTCTGCGAAATCCCGTAATTATTGAATTTGTATTTTTTTATTAATTGCCGAACAATCCAATGATAGTTTAACTACTGATAAAACTATAGAAATTAGTATTGAAATCCAGTCCGTAGTTTCGGAGAAAAAGTTGCATAAATGTGACTTTTTTACATGTGATTTTACAACTATTCTCGGCCTCTTAAAGGCAATCAAACTACTTTTTTTTCACGAATGAAATATACAAAAAAGAATGAAGATGACGAACAAGATTTTTGTCTGCTTTATCTATATTCTTTAAAAATATTTTTAATTTAATAAATAGTCATTGAGTGTCCATAAGCTCTATCAGAGAAAACATTTTATCCTTTTTGTTGACAATGTAAATCATTCTACATAAATTTGTTAAATAAAAAACAATTACTGCGGCAGCTGTATAAGTACTAGTAGGGGAAAATCCTCGAAGCATACTAAAAACTTTTTAAAAGAATATGCAGTTAACAACAATCTGCTCATAAGAAACTAAAATTTAAGCCGATTACTCAAAATTTTATTTTCATTATTTTATGCATATTTTACTGACATTTTTAATACAATGTATCTTTATATGAATATTACTTTTCAGATAAATGTTTTTAAAACCTAGCAATTTCGTTTAAAAAAACATAATATTTTAATTTTTGAACTTATTTAATTTTTGAACTTCTTGCCCGATTTCATTACTTATTTTACTATTGTGTGCAGAAAAAGTTTCTTGCTATTTTGTCCTTAGGATTTATAAAAAATAATAATCTCAAAATTAGATTTTCGCATGAAAAAGTAAAATCCCCGAAGACATTTTTTTTTTTAAATAATGTACAAAATTCCATACATATATATCTCTCAAGAAAGATTAGCTATATTCTTTTAAACATTACAAATTTTAACAAAATTCATTATGACATAAATGAACTTAAAATTTCAATTACGCAAAAGACAAAACTGATAGTACAACACAAAATTTTATATCCGTTGATTTAATCGTCGTAGAAACACGCGGTTTGCTTTACTTCATTTATTTAACTTTGTAGTACTTTATTAGCAAGAAAAATAAAAAAAATGCATTTTTAAAGATTTTTGATCATTTAAGGACACCTTAAGAAATATATGGAAAAACATGGCACTAGAGTTGTATATCTAGTCTATCTAGAGTTGTATAAAATAAAGAGCATGCCAAATTATTAGTAGTATACTATTAAAGAGCAGGTCTAGCCATAATTCACCAATGCCAGCCACAAGTAAAAAATTAATACAGAAAATTATGTATTGAAACAAGAATCGCTGTAATGTCAACATGGGGAGGCTAGTGATAATGGAGCGATGTTTTTGAAGTTTTGCGGCAGATAATTGGACTCAGTCAAAATTTCAATCAGAGCTTCTTTTACATGCGTTTTCATATCTTATATTCTGAGTAATATACATGGGTTCCTAGTGAGATATTGAAAAGTTCTCACAAATTATTTAAATAACAAAAATATTGCCTGTTTGAAACAAAACAGCGCCTGTCACTAATAATTAAAATGAATTCGGATTATTTCTCACGATTTTTGAACTTATATATACATATATTTTTTCCTTCTCTTATTAAAAAAAATTCAGCTAATTGAAATGAAAAAAAAAAATTAAAGAACGAATTATTTTGAAAAATACTAAAAAATTTTAAGTTTATATAATTTTAATATAATTTTAAATACAATTTTAAATACACGAAATTATAATAAGCAATTGTACCTTATATTTTTACGAATGCAAAGATTATATTATTAAAATATTTTTAAATTATATATATTTACGACGTATTTAAATCGAATAATTGACTAGACTAAAAAAGGAATAAAAAAATTAATCAAATTACATTATTGAGTTATAATTTAGATATCCATTGAGAATATTAATTATTTTTAAGCTAACGTATGATGCAAGTATCTGTTTAGTTATAATACAGATTTAATTTCATTAAAATATTAATCATTGCAATAAAAAATAAATATATTCATCGGATTTTGATACTTTTAGTATTAAAATCATATTACCTATATTAATATTCCTGTGAGACCTTACATATTTCAACTGGAATTTAAGGATAATTAAAAAATATATTAAATCTTCAGTTTAATGTCAATCATATTTTATACTAATATAGTATTTATAATATTTAGGATTTTAAATTTAATTACTAATTTCCTATATGATTTGTTAAAATGTAGAAGAATTCTTAAGAATAATTAGAGACATTTATAATAACAATGATTCATTTTACACACTCAAATGTATATATAATTATAATAAATTAAAACATCCAAGTATCTGGATTTAAAAAAATATTTAATACAATATCAATTCTTACAGAAATATTATTAAATAAGACACATTGTTTGATTTTTGCACGTTTCTGAGAATACTTTGCTGCTATAAAATTATACTAAGTAAATTGCGGAAACATAATTCAATTATATTAAATATGAAACAATACGAATACGATATGTGAAAAAAAATAATATTCAGACATGCATTAACTTTTTGATGTAGTATACTTTTTTTTGTTTTACTTTTGAATATGATGTTTAGCTTAATGATTTCAGGAACAATATGCAAATTTTATTTAATTTTTAGTCACTGTAAAATTTTTGATTTTCCCCATACTTTATATGTTATTACTTGTATAATAAATAATTTAAAATACATTTAAAAAAAAAACAACAAATCTTAAAAATCTTTTTAATTAAAATTAATCAAAAATTACGAATTTTCACGTTTTTACACAATTTAAAGATTTATAAAATCTTTACAACATAGATAAGGGTACAATTCATTGTTGACTAACTTAACCTCTAACTGTTAATTATATGTCAGTTTTTGTAGTCATGCTTAGGCCCACGTAACCATAAAATATACACAGTTAAAATGCTTGTGGTAATATTGAAAATAAATCTGTGCTGTGGCAGCTGCAATCATAAGACGGTGAAATATCGTTGCAATATTTGGATCTCCGATAGTCTCATAGCTACAAATGTTGCAAAGATATTTCACCATCTTATGTTTGCAGCTACTACATCACCAAAATTTTATTCAACGTATCATAAAAGCTTTAATGATGTACAAGAACGCTTTACAATATCTTCCCATTCATAATCTCATTTATCGTTATACCCCGTTCGCACCGGATGTTTAAGATATCTTAGACCGCCATTTTTGAGGTGGTACCCTCCCGGAAGTGAATAACTGTTCACACCGCAAAACTCATCTAAGATAACTCACTAAACATCACCGTGTCTAGGTTCTGCGTCAATTCGTCGCGCACAATTCATCGTACCGTCAATTCGTCGCGGAGACAGCTCATTGCAGGGTCAATTCGTTGCAGCGTCAATTCGTCGGGGCGTCAATTCGTCGCAACGAAAATGTTTTTGAAGGCTATGATGATAAAATAAAGATAATTCAGTAAAATTATTTAATGATAATTAGTTTTTTAGATATAGAGAATTATAACTAACAATTTACAGGCGATTTTTAGAGGAATATTTTTTATATGTGATTTTTATGAATTTCCCTTTCAAAAACATTTTCGTTGCGACGAATTGATGTCGCGACGAATTGACACCACGACCAATTGACACCACGACGCATTGTCGCTGCGACTAATTGACGCTGCGATGAATTGTGCACAATGAATTATTCCGCGATGAATTGTGCGCGACGAATCGACGCGACACCCCGTGTCTAAGATCTGAACAAACACAGAATATGGGCATGCGCATGCGCTAAAGCCAGCCTCAACAGCCAATCAGTTAAAGCTAGCCTCCATAGCCAATCGCAGTGCGTGGTAATAGCTGTATCTAGCGATAGACAGTTCGAACTCACTGAGTGTGTTTCTAGAACTCCCTCGGTGAGTTCAGCCGTATAAGATATCTTAAATATCTGATCTGGACCGGGTATTAGAGACTTAATCTTACTTTGAATCTACCATTATCAGATTTTTATTGTAAATATACTATAATTCCATAAAAGCTATGAATAAAAAATATTTAGAATGTTTTATTATTCAAGTTTTTAATTCTCGTTTATTCAATTTAAATGTTTATATATATCACAAGATTCAACTTCTTAAAAACAGCATTTTTCCACATAAAATTAACAAAAAATTAAAATATAAAGCAATCAGCATTTGAAAACTCTTTGAATAATATAAGTAGTTTCAACTAATAAAGATTAGCGATGAAGATTTGAAATTTTAATAAAATACAAAGCAATTAATTTTTACAAGTAAAAATTATTTGGAATAATAGCAGGAAACAAGTATATGGTCTAACATGTTGCAAGTTCATTGAGTTTTATTTGAAATATTTAACAATGTATCAATATCATTTTGACAAATACTTTCTTGTAATGGCAAGGTAAAAACAGTGGCGTAAGCATAAAAAGAAATATTTTGGCAACTACCTAACTGTTCATACACACAAACAATTTGTACAGTATTAAGCCAACCTATTTTACTAACAGAAGCAATACGCTTAAAAATAACGATATCATTCAATTTATTTAGTATCTAAAATCTAAAATAATTTGTTTAAGGCATCCACAAACAAGTACAATACTTCAACAGTTTCCATTTTATTGATTGTTATTATTTGACAATAAATAGTACTTCTTAACCCGAATGATGCCAACTATTTTAAAAACACTAAAGCCAATTTAAACTAGTCGTCGGGGCCACCGTAATACTTACCCATCGTGGATATGCATAATATAAAATATGAAAATAAAACATGTGTAAACTATATAAAATGCATTGCAATTAAAATAAAATCCTGACTTGATGACGTCATAAAATTTAAATGCTCTATTGCTGAATTGCGTAAGAGAAATATCCCTATAACTCTAAAAATTAACTAACAGTTAACTGCGTCAGATTATGCGCCTCTTTACTAATTAAAATATATCTTTGAATTGAAATTTTATTGAAATACAGGGTTATGAAAAATCGAAGAGTGTGGAAATGTGATTACAAATATCTCGTCAACTAATTATCCGATTGACTTCTTTCTTAACGCATAATTTATGCTTTTCTATTGTCTTTCATATTCACTCCTTAAGAAAAACATTTTCGAAAATTTTTATATACCTTTTATCAGAACGAATATTTCAAGAGTCCGAAAAAAATAGTTCCGGATAATCGAAATTATCCTACTGAAATTCAACAAGAATATACAATACGTTGAAATACAATACGTTACTGAAATTCAATAAGCTTCTTCCCATTATTACATACTATGTACATACCAAATTTCAAGTCTCTATCTCAATTTGTTCGGGAGATAGAGCGTTTACAGACACACAGACACACATAGAGACAGACGGACGGCAAATTTTTTTTTTTCTAAAAATATATTTTTCGCAATCTGTAGTGTCTAAAACGCGTAAATCCGTCAATTTTTTTTCCCATTTTCAAAATGGGGGAACGATTGTTCACACATTTTAATAAATAAATAAAAAACATGAACTTTGGACTTATTTTGTGTATGGTTTGGATGCTATATTATATTTATATATGTTACATTGTTTTCCTTTATATGTATGTATTATTCCTGTATACACAATGTGATCGTCAACCAAACGAGTGTTAGAGGTTTGAATTCACGGATGGGCTAGCTAGGGAAGCCGGAGGGCGGTATCATATTTCTAGGAATGCTCGCATGTCGGGCGCACCCATTTCCAAAGAACTGCCCCGGATGGGAAAACATGCAACTGCGAAATTAACCCATCCCAAAAGACTTTATCATTGGTTCAAAGAGTTGACCAATGGGATTTTGCTGAACTAAAATTTGCATAAGGTCATAAAGGGCATCCAATAGCAAGAGATTTTTTTCTATATCAACCCCCAGGCCCAGACATAGTCAAAATAATAATAATAAAAAAGATACTTTCATTTTTTGCACTGTGTCACTTCTGAAAAAAAAAAAAAAAAAACTCCATCGGTCAAGTAGGTGTGCGAATTTCTCTTCGAATTCCGGCCATCTCCACTTAAGGTGTCATTTGCTAATCCCCGCTGAAACAAAAGTTGTCTTCGCCGATCCGACCCAGTGCCGCTACAAGGCCTCGGCAGCCGCCGGATGAGGATCCCGTCTCACAGCGGTTCAAGTACGATGATTTTTCCTGAAATCCCTTCGGGAGCAGAACTAGCAACCTAGCCCAGAGTCATCACCGAGAATAAGCCAGGCTATTCCAAACTCTCAAGAATGATCCATCTATGGGTTCCCCTGGTTAATAACGAGCAAGGATGAACAAAGTCCTACATCATTGCTAGATATGAACTTCAAAGAACGGACAATTGGTGAGATGCTTTTAATACATTTTTCCCTGGCTAGCCAAACTGAATAATATAAACGAATACTAAATTTTTACGTCTTGATTATTGAAAGAAAAATTGTTGAATTAACTTAGATTCATATGTATATTTGTAAATTTAAATATTTGGCATATTTTCCTCTCTCAAAATTTAACAACGATACAATGCTGTGCTGTTAAATAATGATTTTTCATAATTAAGTGCTCTAAATCAAAAAGAGTTATTGTTGCAGTATATGGTGTTTATGAATTGATAATTTTGAGAAATAACTGTATTTCTATTTGTATATATTTTTTTTATGATCTCACTACATAAATAAATAAAATGATTTTTCTTAGTAATTTTATTTCTCTACTTTTTTAGTAAAAAGTGTATTGTATTCTTAATTTTGGTTTTTAAAAAAAGGGCAATTATTTAATTCACATAAAGTTCAATCGGTAAATCTAGTCGAACCGCTTTACCTTTATTATCAGTGTTCCACAACGCCGCTGAAAGGTAAAGATCTTTTCTATCCACTATACATCCCCCTTCGTAAATGTTGGAACCCCCCCCCCCTTTTCCGTCCAACACAGAACAATTACAAGACTTTCCCTATACTACGTATGATGGGAAAGTAAAAATAATCATTTTTTGGTAAATACAGATACAAATAACTATCTAAAGATTTGAGTATGGCAAACAGATTTGTTTTGCATAAGTGTTCTGCGTGTTTATATCCATTCAATCTTTTAAAGTTGTTTCTTTAAAACTTATCCAAAAACATTTTACAACACATAGAAGAAACTTTTGGAAAATACAATCGTGTGATGTAATCCGTTGTGACAACAGTCTCGATGCAACAGAACTAGAAGCATCTAACAATTCAAACGAAATCGAACAAATATACAAATTTGAAACTCAGAAAATTTAATAATTTTATATTGTGTTAGCAACGGTAAAGGAAATTATGTGATATAAGAAATAAAAAGTAAATAAAAATAAATTAAGTAAATTTACATTCTCATTTAATGAAACATAATAGCATATTGCTAAGTATAAACATTATCTGTAGTATGTTCTTTAAAATTTAACTTTACACAATATCTAGAGCATGTTTTCTTTTTCAAAATATCAGACAAAAATGATATTTATTTAAAATTCTTAAAAATATATATCATTTCTCTCGCACAAAAATTAGTCATTGAATAAATTATCTTACACATTTTTTCATCATTTTGATCTGCTGAAATTTTTTGAAAATGTTTAAAATAATACAATACACTTGTTAACGTTAATTTAAAGATGCAATTATTTCTCAAAGTTATAAAAACATTACACAACAGGCTTAAAAATACCTTTTATTAAAAATATGACATGTTTCATGCACTCTAACGGCGACTTTTTCAAGATCAAAATGATAAATAAATTATTTTTGCAAAGTTTTTTAAAATGATAAACACAAATCAAGAGATCACATATATAATGTAAGCAGATGCTTAAATTGATCAAAATGGAAAAGTGAAAATTATTATTAGTTACCCATCATGCGTAGTATGGGGTAAATCTTGTAATCGTTTTGAAAATCGAAAAAATATTTTTGACGGATTTACACGTTTCAAACACTGGAGATTCCAAAAAACATATTTTTAGAAAAACAAAATTGCCGTCCGTCTGTCTGTCTGTGTTTGTGTCAGTGTGTGTGTCCGTAAAAGCTCTATCTCCCGTACAAATCGCGATAGAGACTTGAAATTTGGTGTGTACTTAGTATGTAATAATGGCAAGAAGCTTATTGAATTTCATTAACCTCGATTATCCGGAATTATCTTTTTGGACTCTAGAAATATCCGTTCTGATAAAAGGTATATAAAAATTTTCGCCATTGTTTATTTTAAGGAACGAATATAAAAGACAATAAAAAAACACCAATTTTACATAAAGAATGAAAAGTCGATCGGATAATGAGTTGCTGAGATGTTTGTAATCCAATTTCCACACTCTTCGATTTTTCATGACCCTGTATTTCATTCAAATTTCAATTCAAAGATATATTTTAATTGGAAATGAGACGATTAATCCGACGCAGTAAACCGTTAGTTAATATCATTATCAATTTTGGAGTTATAGAACATTTAAATTTTATGGCGTCATCAAGCCACAATTTTATTCGAACTACAATGCATTTTGTAAACAGTTTACACATGTTTTATTTTCCTATTTTATATTAGGCATATCCATGATGGGTAAGTATTACGGTGGCCCCCAACGACTAGTTTTATTGAGTTAGAGCGCATAAAACATGACATCGTTTTATTAAAAGGTATATTTAAGGTTTTTGTGTAATATTTTTATCACTTTAAGTAATAATGACATCATTTATATTTAAAATATCGATAGACCAGGCAATCTACTTGAGACATAATTACATGGACGAAATCACAATAGCGATATTTGTCTTTCTCATTTTGAGAAAGTTATTGGAAATATGATTACATCGCTAATTGCGCTGTTAGTAAAAGAACGCTCTAATGTTTTATGGTGTGTTTGAAATCCATCGCAAAATTTTATTTTTTTTAACTCATTGATTTCGCTGTCGGAACGTGAATTGAAATAAATAAAAATTAAAAAATTAAAAATTGAAATAAATACAAGTTTCGAATGCTACTTTAAATGCTATTCAGTTGATTTAAGATTATACATGGAAAAAGTACATAAAAATTAAGATGGTTATTTATATTGAAGCAGTAATGCTGACGTCATAAAAATTCCAATCGAGGCTAATGAAAAAGAAAGGCTACACTGTTAAAAATCTTCAGCTTTTGCTGCAAACACACTCCACCGCTTTTAGATGAAACGGTTACTTTACTACATTATGGAACATTTTCACTGGTCAAAATAGAGATATTCTATAAAAGCGGTGAAGTGACTATGCAGCATTTTTTACAGTGTACCGCGGTGCTTTACGCGAATCTTTTTTTACAGACCGCCGGAGTCATGCGATGCTCGAATGCACCAATGCAGGCGTACAAAAAGTGCATCACGTCACTCTAGTGGTCAGTAAAAATAGATACGTGGAATGCACTGTGGTAGCCTGTCTTTTTCGTTAGCCTCGGATTCCGATAATATGTGGTTTCAGCTGTATGAGAGTTATAAAAATGGAGTTAATTATGTGCCAAACCGTTGTCGCTAAACTATGGCTGGGAACCTGATTACGGAGCTTTCATTATACTTTTGTGTCTTAAGAGACTAATACTTACAGACACACACTGCATGTCCACACGTTCCAAATTGAACACGAATATTGTGTACTTTTTGCTAACTAGCAAAACCGGCGAATGCAATTTATTGCTGGTGGCAAACGAAGCTTCCTGTGTATCCCGTTAAATCTGACAATGAACTGTAATAGATTTCTCGGTAATGGCTGAATCATTTACAATGTAATAACACAGACATATATTTTAGTAAGACAAAAGTTATAATGTGCCCCGAAGTTTCAAATTATATCTGTGGCCTCAGTAATTAAAGCTAAAATTTATAAGGCGAATTCTATAGCGATTTCTATTCTAAGAAAAATTCTATTCTTTTAAATGATTTTTTTCCCTGCTGTCATAACTTAAAAAGAAACTGCTGAAGAATTTAAATATATATAAGAGTCGAATAATTTGCAAACACCTGGCTTTATAAACTTAAATATTTAATTGGCCTGTTTAATTACGGTAAACGTGTTTAAACACGTGTATATATTTTTTAAAGCAAATAGAAAATTACAGTTAAATTCACTGTAACGAAACTAAAATACTGTCAATTAATTTAAAACTGAATTGAAGCGCAGCGAGTCGAAAATGAGCTTCCACTTCTAGGCATCCACTCTTATCTGACAATTTAATGAATACGATTACTCGGCAATTGCTTGAACAATTACAGTGTAATTTACGACAAATATTTATGTAAGTAAAATCGAGTTCATAACGTTGCCCGATTGTTGCAATTTGGTCATCAGCCTGAGTAATTAAAGGTCAAAGTTCAACAGAACCACTTCCGCTCTAATCTGACAATGAAATGGATACGATTAATTGGTAATTGATCGAACAATTATAGTGAAATTATAGTGTAATCATATTGTGATTATATAGTCCAATTATAGTGTAATCATATTGTAATTATATAGTCCAATTGTAGTGTAATCATATTGTAATTATACAGTCCAATTATAGTGTAATCATATTGTAATTATATAGTCCAATTGTAGTGTAAACAACAAACACTAATGTAAGTAAGACACAGTTAATAACGTTGCCCGATTATTTAAATTTGGTCTGTGGCCCGAGTAATTAAGGGTCAAAGTTCTCTCAGAAACTCTGCGCTCAATATTGTCTCGTTGGTGTATGCTATAAGTATTCATCGATCACCCACATAAAAGTTAAATTTGATAAAGTAGTTGTGAACATTGGCAGCAACAAATTCTCACTTGGGCATACAGAAAACGACAAAAGTCCACTGATCACATGTAAGAAACCTGACTGATCTGTTGTATAACCAATGTAATTTATTATTGTTTGTTTCCAGAAAAATAACTGATAATCGTTTCGTAATTGGGTATTCTGATGTTGGCGATGATATGGTTTCAGATATATGTGAGTAGTTGTATAAAGATGGATGCAAATGTATATATTCAAATGTAAATTCTATAAGTATAGTTTATATAATAACAAATTTGTGAATAATAATCATTATATCTCATTAAAATCGATAATATATGAACCGATAATCATAATACAATACAAAAACAGATATCCAAAAATGTAAATTCACTAATTGAAATAAGCGGTAAAATAAATAAAATTATGTGGAGAAAAAAATCATACGTGCATAATGTGAAAATGTTACAAGACGCAAGTAGAAACATATTTTTCGAAGCACGTTATCAAGGGCAATATTTCAAAATGTACATAAATCGTAATTGATTTAACATAATCGTAATTAACATAAGCCGAAGCAGAATTTACCCTACTCAAATTTTTGTAATTTATACTTCTAAACATATATGAAAAACAACGTATATTAAAACCATTGAAAGAAAGGTATGGGATAATATGCAGATGTAATAAATTCTTTTATGAAAGTGAAGCACAACAGTAAGATTTCAATTGCGTATTAGACATTAGTTTTGAAATTTAAAAAAAGTAATTTCATAAAATTTATTTCATATGTATAGCCTTTGTTGATTTATATGTAAGTATCGTGTATGTAAAAGAAGGATCACTGAACTTTGTCGCAGCATAAAAGTGCGTATGAGGGTAGTCTGAACACAGATTTAAAATGAAGTCACGTAAATTTTGTCTAGTTTAACAATGACATTTTTTATAAACAATTTATTAAAGAAGATGGATCAAAAAATTGCCATATTGGTATGACAAGAAGGAAATTTAGGTACAGAAAAAAGGCGCATGTTGTTGACATTAAGTATAATAGAAAAAACACAACCTTGGTAAGATTATATCAAGAAGAAAACATCCAAATAAATTTCAATTAAAGTAAGATAATTTTTACCTCCAATCTATAGTATCCATCTATCATTATACGAAAAACCACAGATATTGTAACACGTAAAAATACAATGTGTAACGATGCAGCAACATTTAACTTACCAAAACTGTGGCTCGTGTTACTCCATGGTTACAAATATGGAAATAAATACTCAAGTAAAAATTAAAAAAATAATGTGCGTAATTTTAAAACGTACGTGAAAATTTAAATGATGACTTTTCAAATAATAACTTAATAAAAGACCGTGCATTTGTAGAATATTTGCATTTGTTTTGATAATGTCTCCGATGGAGTCGAAACAAGTCAACAATCTAATAAAATCTATTTCACTATTTATAACGTTTTTATTTTACTCCTTTTAGAATTAAAAAAAAAGTATATAGTTTAACAATGATTTGTACATTTGAAATATATTGACTGGAAAGCATATGTTTAACATATACTCTGAACCTCGGGCAGTTGGTTCGGATACCCAGTAGCTGGGGCTAAATCCTCTGGTATTTATTCCTTTTGATTATGTCTTTTTCTTTCGAAAATTCGATAATGTTTTCTTTAAAACTGGCTACAAAATCATGTCTGTCAATTTCCCTACGATACACATTATTTGTTGTAAATCAATTTACGCGTATGTCGTAGTATGAAGTCATTAACATATTGAACAATATTTGCATTCTCGTTAGTATGGGTAATCACACTTGAGGTGTTATAATACGGAACAAATGACAAAATCGACATTTAACTTTATCACTATGGTAGAGATATTGGAAAAACGATTATAGGAGCAATAACACAGGAGTAAATGTAAGTTCTTATTGTTTGTAATGCATTTAACATGAATTTGAAAACGCGGTTTTTAGAACTACTGTTTTTCTTTTACTGACTAGGTTGATGTGTACTGTTCTAAAACATAAATGATTTACTTAAAACTTTTATTTTCTCTGCAGAAAATTTTATTTATAAATAATTATTGTAATATTTAGCTGGTTTGACTGAAAGTGTATATAATATACATATTAATTTTTAGAAACAAGTTTTCAAATAATTCAATAAAAAATAATTTTATTTACTTCTTATTCACGACAGAAAAATTACATGTTGACTAAAATTTTAAAGAGGTATAAATTCATTAGAATAAAACATTTTTTATTTCAACAGTCTCACAGGACAATATATACATCCTTCAACTGCACAGTTGATATTTGAATATATAGTTTTTAATTTAAATCCACATAACTATTACATTCCATATATATTTTTAACACATTACTAATATTTAACAATTTTTCTATGAGAAAACATTTATGTATAAATAGTTGGATTGTTCTATGAGATTGTTAAATTAAATGTTACTTTATTCTAAAGATTTTATACTTTTCAATATACACTGCTCAAAACAATTAAGACGGGCAACAACGCCCAATGAAGATCGGTATTTAGCGTTAACAGCTCGGAGACACCGAAACATGAACGCTACTGTTCTCCAACAACACCTTCGCTCGGTTACAGGCACCACGATTTCAACTTAGACTGTCCGAAACCGGCTCCATGCTGTAGGTCTGTATGCTCGCCGACCGATGGTATGTGTTAGATTAACATCAAGGCATCGTCGCGACCGCAGGGAGTGGGCAACCGAGCATGTCAACTGGAGGAGAAATGAATGGAGCAATATTCTGTTTTCTGACGAGTCCCGTTTTTCTGTGCATCCGGATAATAGGCGTATTTTCATCTGGAGGGACCGTGGCAGTAGGAATAATCCTGCGTTCGTGCACGAAAGTGTCAGATTTGGCGGTGGAGGAGTGTTGGTGTATGATGACATCTCCATTGACGGGCGCACTGACCTCTACATCATTCGAGATGGAGCTCTGACTGGTCGCCTATATAGGGATGAGATCCTCAGACCTATTGTAGTCCCTTACGCTGCAGCAATCGGAAATAACTTCATTTTAATGGACGATAACTGCAGACCACATCGTGCAAACCTGGTGGAGGATTTCCTTTTCGAGGAAAGAATCGTTCGAATGGAATGGCCAGCGTGTTCTCCAGACATGAATCCAATCGAGCACGTTTGGGACGCTCTAGGAAGACGAGTTTCTGGCCGCCAACAACCCCCACAAACTCTCCAAGAACTGGAAAGAGCTCTTCTGGAAGAGTTGGGCAGAATACCCCAACTCGTCATTAATAGCCTCATTGAGTCCATGCCTCAAAGGTGTTCAACGTTGCTGGCCGCCCGTGGAAACCATATCCCCTACTGAAAATGATTTTCTTTGAAGAAAACATCTTTTCTTATTCTTTTTTTCTCATATGCACAAATTGTGTCTTTTTCCTTTTGTACACAAATGCGCAATAAAATGCATCTTTTCTGCCAAACATGTGTAATTTATTCTCATATAACCT
This sequence comes from Maratus michaelseni, assembly GCA_963931845.1. Taxonomy (NCBI): domain Eukaryota; kingdom Metazoa; phylum Arthropoda; class Arachnida; order Araneae; family Salticidae; genus Maratus; species Maratus michaelseni. Next base: position 414,604,197 of record OZ007587.1, read on the forward strand.
ACTATGTCTGTCGACCATGTATCAATCAGCTAAAAAGTTTCCCAGATACAAAATCCACCTAAAACTGCAATATCCTTTAATTGTTTTGAGCAGTGTATTAGTCAATATCTAATTTTTCCTTTGTGAATATCAAGTGAATAAAGCTAATTTATTAAATTATTTAAATGACTGCAAGTGCGTATAAAGTGTGCATGTTACTTTATAGCGATCAGATTAAAAATAATTTAACAAAATCTATTTTTTACCTTCTTATCCATAAAGAAAATATTACATATTTACTAAAGTATTGCTGAAAAAATGTAAAATAATTGAAATAAAATATTTTTTATTTTAACGTTTTCACGTCGCAAAAAGGGCAAGGGACAATCTCTTGATTTTCACATCTGAAGAGCTTTCGTACAGCAAGTACGGACCAGAGAAACCTGGCCCCAGCCTAAGGCCTCAGCCTAAGGCCAGCCTCCCTTCTGAGTGTCTGATTCACGAAGCTGCTGGATGACTCTGGCACATCCCCAAGGGTGCGGTGGTTCAATTAGGACACTGCACTGTCACATGTTGTCGCATTTACTATGTCGTCAATCTCTTCGGAGAATGGTGATGACGCGCAGGTGGTGGTGCCCCCCTCCCTGGCCATAGCACATTGGACTCATCCTGGTTCTGCTCGTTAAATGTTCGTCAGAACTTGGCTACGGCGATCCTCAATTTTAACATTTTCACATGCCAATCTATGTATCCTCCAAATGAACGGTAGATTTTTTATGAGTTTTTTCATATAGAAATTACATTTATTATATATTTTAACACAAAGCTAACATTTTACAATAGTTATTCATTTTCAATATTTGAAGAGCAGCGAATATAAGGCGATCGGAACTTCCTACGTAACAATTCCTGCCTGACATTCAAATGAACAAGATTTTTCGGCAACGGCTCGATCAATTACAGCGTACTTTACGTTAAACTTATAACTAAATAAGGCAGTGGTAATAATGTCACCCGATTTGTAAATTCAATCTATGGTCCGAGTAATGAAAAATCAATTTTTTAATATAAACCCGATGATCGATTTCGATTCAAATGCAAATTTCGCGGCAATGACACGAGCAATTTCAATATACTTTACCACAAACGTATATCTTAACCAGAAAGGGATAAAAGCGTTGACCGATTTTTGGATCTTTGATCTGTAACGTGAGCAATTTGAGATCAAAGTTCTGATCCAAACCTTATGCGTGATTTGAATTAAAATTAAATAATCGCACGCGAAAATTCGAATTGAGTAATTAAATCCTCACATGAAGTTACAAGCATTAATTCTTCAAGGATTTTTACAAATATATCACATAATAAATGTTGTTTGAACGCAACTTTACTTTTAAAATACTTTTAAGTGTATAAAGACCTTTTTTTAGGAGAATGGCTGGATTATAAATATCTTGAGAGGGTGAATACGAAAAGTGAGATCAAATAGAGAATGACACAGTCTGGATAAAAGTTATGTGAAAATTTTCATAAGGATTAAATATTTTTGCGAAATTTCAAATGTACACGTTCAATTATTTTTATTTATTTATTTATTTATATCGAGTGTTTACAATGCATAGTCTATAGTCATTAATATTTTTTTTTCAGATTCTTCATAAAATAGACTGTTCTTTTTTTTAACCTTTTTACCAACATTCGTCGCTTATTGAAAATTTATGGGAAGCCATTGATTCCAAAACGCTTTGAGTTACAACATCTTCTTAAATTACACTAACGTTTGCATGGCTTTTAAAAATAAAACTTCGTGAAATTAAGATTTCTATACAATCCATCAAACACTTGTGGTATTCTAATTTTCTTCATTTTATTTTTATACAATATTTTATTTTGAATTCAGTATTCACGAAAGAGATACTTTTTACAGCGACACGATAAGTTTTCTGAATTTCATAAACTAAACTTAACATATCATATCTAAACTAACTATATCATATTACAGAACTATTCATTTTTAGCTTATTATTACGCATATGTAGGACAAAGCATTAACAGCAAATACCCTGTCAATACAGTTAAGTCTTTTATTCCAAATAAGATTACATTTTAATATACTACCAAAAAACTTTTGCAAAACTGAAATATTTATATGAAACATATAAAACATAAAATTATGCAAAACAGTATCATTTTTATAGTAACATATCTATGAAATTAATGAATCCTTTTTTTAAACTTTTTATCAAATGTTAAGGCATTACTACAAATGCTATGCAGCGCACCATTGCTATGAAACCTTTTTTTTTTCCTTGCAAAAACCTTCAAGAGTTTCTTTTTGATTTTCGGATATATTTTGTTATTCATTTTGATTTCTTAAGTACTGCTTTCAATCAAAGGCGCTCCATTGTTGGTTTGGGGCAAGGAGGATTCGATAGATGGAGTAGTCATAAATTACGTCACTTGAAGTCGTTCTCAGACCCACTCCAACGTCCGCCATTTTTAGCCGCGTTATAGCGTCTAGACGATATACTGTGGCAACCGGCTATTCCAGTAATGCTTTAAAAAGTGCTAAAATAATGAATCCCTTAAATGATGAATGATTTTGAACGATAAATGTCGACCGCAACAACATCTGGTAGCTCTTCAATGGCCGAAACGCTTTCTCAATTGGATCCTTATACACTGTTTGAGTTTGAACAACCAGATGTCGCTGCGATCGACATTTATCGTTTAGCACCGTTCAACATGTATGCGATGCAATATTTTATCACTTTTTGGTTGGCCGATTGCCACACTATATCTTCTAGACACTATAGCTGCGTCTTGCACTGGGGTCTGCTGATTAGACTGCTATCGGTCAAAATCAAATATGGCGAAAGCAGTAGAGGGGGGAACACTCATTTTTCGGCTTCAAAGCTGTCCACTGTGGAATATTGATATGTCTATTCCTCTGTTTTCATAGCTCCATGGTGTGGGTAGTGCTCACGAATCAGGTTCGCATAAGCGATGGCATGCTTCATCGGCGCCCGCACTCATCACTACTGATCCGTAGAAGAACTAACAACGTATTTCGCACAAGTCACAAAATATAGTTCTAATTAAACATCTTATTTAAACGCATCTAATTATTAGAAAACTTCCATCTAAGTAAGACAACAAAAACATGAAACTGTAGGTCCAACTCATGATTTTTAGCATTTATATTACTCAATTGTTAATGTGTATATGGAGTAAACGCAAATGAAAAATTGAACAACAATTAATCTTAAATTAGATATTTTCAAATGCTTTAATTTTTATCTATTGTTGTAAGTTTTACTGATACTTATAATTAATAAATACTCTCCATTTTAAGCGCATTTAATGCTTAAAATATTTTCAGCTTTCGAAGATATTCCCAAAAAAAAAAAAAAAAAAAAAAAAAAACAGGCTTTATTAGCAACGGAAGAAAAAAAAAACACTGAATGACATTTTTCTGTTTTTGTAATCAAATAAAAGTATGCAAAAATTTTCTCTGCACGGAGATTTTTCTGTTAAAAAATAAAAAATAATAATTAAGCAGATTTAATTAAATACAATTATTGTAGAAATTATTCTTTAAAAATAATTTTGATATATGTATACCATTAATAAACAAGGAACATTTGTTTGAATGAAATAGTTAATCACGAAATCAAACATTAAAAGAAAAATTCCTAACCAACACATTTTTGATACTTCCTAATGCATTCTTGCACGCAACCTCATACTTTATTGAAAATATAAATATAAAGATAGTAAAAAGTTTGTAAAGTATCATTTGATTTGTTTAAATATCTTTAATGCATAGAAAAGGATATACTCAAATTTAAGAAATCAACACGCATTTTGAATATGTTATACTTCAGTCATAAACTGATATATTTTATAAATTTCTGGAATTTACTTTTGAGTTGTTTTTAAACTAAAAGAATTTGCATAAAATGAAATATTTGACAAGTTAACAGAGAAATATAACATAAATACAGAAGGAAATGAGCGCAGAAAATGAGAAGGAAATTATAAGTTTTGTTCTAATAAATCCTATAAATGTCTTTGAAAGTTAAATGTTTTATTAAAAATATTTCAAATATTCAAACAGTTTTAGCCTTGAAACTAAAACATTGACATTTAACAAAAATATCTTTTAATTTTGTAAATAATTAGAATAGAATAATAATAAATTAATAAGTTTTGTTTTTCAATAAAGAGCTTGAAAATATCTTGAAGTTTTAAAGAAAATTAGGTCATGGACTTAAAAGATTATAAAAATAAAATTTCAAAAACCTAATTGTAAATAAAATGTTTTCTTTTATTTAGTATTAGTTTCATATTTTAGTTACGTCTGTGAATAATTATGCATTCTAAACAACGATTAAATTCAAAAGTTGTTTGGAAATAGATTACACAACCACACATATACAGGGTAATTATAATTGAAGTCCCACTTTCAAAAGACTATACGAAAGGAGCCACTGGTCAGTATTACTCCAAATTTGAACAGAATATACTGGAAGAAGGAAGAAATTGTATGGCATAAGAAGTTTTGTTTTTCACATATACAGGGCACATATATAGCACATCTTGCACATATACAGGGTAATTATAATTGAAGTCCCACTTTCAAAAGACTATACGAAAGGAGCCACTGGTCAGTATTACTCCAAATTTGAATTGAATATACTGGAAGAAGGAAGAAATTGTATGGCATAAGAAAGAAAAAGTTCCAAAGTAGATCAATAGATGGCGTTGTAAGTGGGATAACGAAAGTGAATTCGGCCACAAGTGACATTTGTAATCGAAATATGACGGCTTTCGCATGAGCTGCACAGTTAACCAACCGTACTGTTGTTTGACGGAAAAAAGACTTGCAAATCAGTGAACAGTTGTGGTACTATTAGAGGAAAGCCCACCCCCACGCAAGGTCGTACCATTTTGGATAGGAAAAATCGGTTTTTAATTGTACTTTGGCCAAAAACCGCATAAAAAGCACATAATGATTCGGTTTTTAATTTCACATGAGTGCCTTTAAATTTGTGTAGTATGCCGCTTACAGAGCCATCTTTTGATACACTTTGGAACACTTTTTTTTTTCCTTATGCCATACCATTTCCCCTTTTTTCCAGTATATTCAGTTCAAATTTGAAGTCATTTTGACCAGTGTTTCCTTTTTCATAGCATTTTGAAAGTGGGACATAAATTATAATCACCCTGTATATGTATATATATATATATATGTATAATATTTTCTATATTTCTATATTTTACTATAACAATTATTAATAACAAATATTATTACATGCCATCTATTAACAAGAGATTCGGTCTTTTTTATTATACAATCTTGTAAGCTATTTTTTGTTTTCATAGGTATTATATATATAATTTGTTTTTACTTTTAAAGTACTCAAAACAAATAATAAGTTTTTCTTCTGTTAAGAATTAATCATGTATGTGACAAATATCGTAAAATGGGTAAACGTATATATTATTTAATTGTTTGTAATTTATCAAATTCTATCTGACTCAATAATTTTATGTCTATAAATTCTACATCAAACTAATGATCAACTTTCAACTGAAAATTGTAAGACATGTTTTGATTTGTTAACCAATTCATTGTTGTAATTTAAATGCTAGGCAATATATATTTTTTTTCAATTAAAAGAATATTTTTCAATGAATATGTCTTATTTATTCGTCGTTTTGAATTTATATATATATTTCAGTAATAGGCATATATTTATTGAATATAATTTTTATTTTTACAAATGCATGTTACGGCGCTGTAGTAAGACAAGGATAGATTCTTGTATACGCATTTTACTTTTCCTTTTTCCTTTTTTTAATAATATATATTATGACTTAATCTAGGTTTAGGATTCTAACATCATTGCTGTTATCTAATATAGCATCACGAGCTGCTTTCTTTCTTAATACGTTTCAGTTTCATGTAATTTTTTCTTTAGAATTTTAATTATTATGTTATTTCTCGTTTTTGTAGTATTTTTAATTTTATTAATGCGATAAATTTCATATTTTATGAAATTCGTCATGTTCATTGTTGACAAAATTCATTACACTGTAAAAAATTGCTGAAATAAAATTACTGCAGCAGAGATTCCAGGCAATCTCCATAAGAAAACGGATTCCGTCCCTAGATAAACAGGCTTTGTTCTTACATAAACAGTTTTTTCCCGTAAAAACATTAAATTTACTGAAATTGACAGTTTACCTTGAAAAAGAGGCATTTCCCGTAAAATTACGGCAGCAATTGACGAAGAATGCCCATGAATTTACAATTTGTTTTCCAGTCTAGAGTTCGACTCGTTTTCCCCTTTAACCACTTGACCGCCGAGCAAAAGAGAAAATTTGTAACGTTGTTTTCTCTAATTTTTTTTTAATTATAAAAAAAGATGAACTTCCAAACTTGATAAAAAAAAAAAAAAAAAAAAAAAAAAAAACTTACGTACATGAGTATAATCCTTGATATTATTAATCACTACTCAATGTTGTGAAACTGCATTGTATTTGTAGAATTATATTAATTTAAACAATGCTTCCATTGCAGGGAAACCTACAGCGTAGTAAACGATATATAAGTTCACGGCGTTGAGAAGGTTTTAAAGTAAATCTTCTACCGCTGCTTTATTTTTATTAATACCTATATTATATGACGTATCTTTTCACAGAATCAGAAGTTTTTTAAGGTGAACTATTAAACTAAGTAAATTTTATACCGCTACTTGTAATAAATATAAACTTATCAATAGATATGAGAACCATAGATAAATTACAACCGATGTTACACTCAATACATGAAACGCCGATATATCGTTTATCCATGAATTATTACATGTTCGGGTACAAGGGAAATATCCTGTATTATAGGTAATCTATAACATCATAAATGACTGTATAAGTTTCCTTTTTATATATACGCCGAGTTGCTTAGATAATATAATTCGGTTAATGTCCTAAAAATATTCTTATTTTATTTTAAAAACTGTGTCTGCGATTGAAAATTATATAACGGCAAATATGTTTAATAATGCTTTCCAGATATTCTTAGATAAAGCAATGAAACATCCAATAAAATGTCCTATATAGAGTTTAAACCGAAAAATTGTTTACCTAATTTGTTAAAGTGCTAAAACTAATTGAAAACAGAAATAATTAGAAACATACTAATAGATCTTAAATGTATTTTTATTTAAGTATATTTTAAATAGTTATTTTTTAATAAATGTAATTTGAAATGTATGAAATTCTAATCAAGAATATTAAATTACACATTTTGACATTATAAAAATATATATCACGAATAAAGTGTCTTAAATGAATTTTATGTATTACTTAATTAGATTAAATAATTTAACAGGCATAGAGAAGAGTAACATTATGCATAAGACATTTTTGAAGACATAATTTATATGTTTATTGAAAAGATTGTTTCATATAGTATTAATAATTTTAAATGAGGTGATATCTGTTCAATTATACCGTAATTTTAAATTAGAAATAATACGAAACATTACAATAAAAAAATATTTTAACTATGATATATTTTTTGTAATGAGATAATTTAATTTTTATGAAATGTGAGATTCACATTTAAAAAAAAAAAATTTACAATTACGTGAAAATGTATGCATTTTTTTATTTGACGGCAAAAATCCCAAAAGTAATCATAATATTTTTTTTAGAATTTTAAAACTTTTAATTTAATTACATGATATTTAGTATATTTTCATGGACGGTAAACGAAAATTATTTGTTTTAATCATTTAAATGTGTGCTAATGAAATTTTGAGAATTGTGTTTAAAAATCGTGTGAATTTTAAAAATATTCTGATATCTTGATAATGAACGATTTATCTCTCATAATGCGTGTTTTATTCGGTACTATTCCGCAGGACGGTGCGAAGAGAAAACTGCCCCCGGGGCAAAGTTTCAATTTGGCCGCCCCCCCCCCCCCTTCTTTTTGTGACAGGTAACACAAAACTGATAAAGTACAGAAACAGAAAAATATTCTATTGAATAAACATAACTAGAATTAAAATAAAGTTTATTGTGATTATAGATGACTTGAGCTCTATTGTATAAATATTTTTAAACATATGTATTTTTGCATTCATATGAATAATATCTTATATGTCTCCATCTATCTCCTAGAAAACTCGAAATAATAGTTTCATGTTTCTCATAGGATCAGGGTCATAAATAAAGATTATTATAGAAAGATTTTTTTATATCATACAACATCTGTAGAAAGAATCTATCTTATTGCACGGGATTTATAGTTTATATACCCAATGTAAACATGCCCTTGTTAGAATTCTCTAAGCAATGTCTATATCTTGGTGCAATAGTTTTTCATGGGATTTGTCTTTGATAGGTTATTTTTTATACTTTACGATATGTAGAGTTACATTTTTAATGTGAATAATAAATAGTGTGATATCCTCTATTTAGTATTCATAAATTATTATTATTATTTTATTTATTTATTTTTTTTTTCCGTGAAAACATATTATCAAGTAAATACGATTTTCGATAAATATTGATCACATTTTTAAGTACTTCAATCTTTATTTTAAAGATTCTTTTATTTATTTATACAATTACAAAAATTCAAATTTAACTTTACTTTTTAATTAATAAATGTTAAAATACTTTACGATATGTAGAGTTACATTTTTAATGTTAATAATAAATAGTGTGATATCCTCTATTTGGTATTCATAAATTATTATTTATTTTATTTTATCTTATTTTTATTTTATTTTTTTACGGTGAAAATATATTATCAAGAAATTATGATTTTTGATAAATATTGATCAAATTTTTAAATACTTCCATCTATATTTTAAAGATTCTTTTATTTATTTATACGATTACAAAAATTCCAATTTCACTTTACTTTTAATTTGTAAATGTTAAAGTATTTTTTTTAATTTGTGGTAAATTAAATTATATTAATTATTAGTCTTTCAGTTTGTTACTTAAAAATATATTGAAATTATAATGTAAATAAATGTCGTTTGTTTGTCAAACATTTTCTTCTAAAGGAATAATTTTTAATGTTTTTTTTAATGAGTATGGTATGAAAAGATAAGAATCAGATTTCGAGTTCATAATTATAGTGTTTTTTTTTTTTTTTTTTTTTTTCAAAAATATGTGCAAAGTCGTGCAGAAATTTATAGTAGCTGCAAAACATAATTTAAAATTTGACATTATAAATACTACTCACCTGATAAAAATTGAATATGAACAGGATAATGACTATACTTCATAATTACCTCAGATAGGGCAGTTTGGATGATATAATATTTATTTTAACTGAAAATAAATAATGAAAACAATAATATGGGTTCTACTTGTCAAATGGTAGTACAAAGCCAGTCGCATTACAAAATTTTCTCATTTAGCAAGTCGTGTACTTCGGCAATATTTATAAAACTTACCTCACAATTTCTCCAATCTACACTTTAAATGATAAAAAGCATAATGCAACTTTTCATTTTAAATATTATTTTAATTATTTACATGTTTACAATCTTTGTTAATTTCATTTTACTTTCAATAAATAAAATGTAATGTAATATTTAAAATCCAAGTTGGTGAATTAAACATATTACTTTTTAATCTTACAGTTTATTACATAAAAATATATTGAAATTATAAACTATTCAAATTCCGTTTTTGTTCTCAAAATTTTCCCTTTAAAAATATATTTTTAATGTTTTCTTTCTTTAATATGTGTACAATAAAAAATTAAGAATCAGATTTCCAGTTTGTAAATAAAGTGGTTTGTTTTTCTTTTCTCCAATTCTTCAAAAATATCTGTAAAGCTATCCAGAAAGTTGCTGTAGCTGCTTAACTTGTAAGAGTCATTTTGCTGTTAGTTGTAGTGAACCAGGCTAGTCAGGCGTAAGAGAAAGCACAAGATGTAAAATTCAAAAGTCAAGTTTATTAAAAACATAATTGGGCAAAGATTTTGAGAAAGGCACCACTAAATTATCCTTATACCAAAATTAATCAGCTCCCCGAAACTTCGATCAACAAAATACAACTTCACAAATGCCAATTATAAAGAACTCTATACGTAACTTACAGCTTTGAAGACGTAGCAAACCAAGATGTATTCAGCAAGATTTAATCTCGAATATAGAAGCTAGTCGAACACTGATTTCAAGATGTCCACATAGGCTACGACTGAAAATGCCACTCCGTGAGCACTCCAAAATTAACTTTATTGAATTAGCAGGAAGTATCACAATAAACTCTTTCTCAGCTTTGGATTAGATAAGCACATTGCAACACAAGAAATTCTCTCTAGCAGATAATATCAATGTAATTGGAATCACATGGATTCCATTGGAACAGATACACGGATCCGTGGAAGCTCAACTTTTTTTTTAATACCGCTAACCAGGCCCCTACCTGCCCGGCATGAATACCTAGCTTGACGAGTTAGAACCTGGGTGCGGGGCGGAAATCGCCTGATCACAGCATGGCTGTGATCCAACTGACTATAGATTTGTTGACATCGCTGCTGTGCTTGTTCTCTTGTGGTTTGCTACAGTTATCTTTGTTTGCCGGTTCCAAGTTTCTGTTTAACTTTGTTGAATTGACAGATTTAATAGGATTCGTAATTCGCCGGATCTCACAATAACTTAGGAGGAATAGAAACTCGAACCAAGTTCCAATTTCCCAACGCTTTCCGAAGCTTAAATACTCATACATTTAATGACCAGATGTGAAAATTTACATAAATATCGATGAAAAGCAGAAACTCAAAAGATGCGAGGTTTCACATTCATTCGTCGAAAGTTAAAGAAAGATAACCTTGATCAAGTTTTACGCACATGGACAATTAGTGGAAAAAAACTACGTTCTCATTCAAAAACTTGCCTACCCTTATGATCAGAGTGGTCGGTACGTCATAAACTATGTAACAAGAATTGATTAGATAACAAATTAAAATGAAAAATACAGTTTAAAAATAAAATATTATTTATTATACAAACCAATAAATGTTTAATAGCATCAATATTATGACTATACTTTACAATTACTCTCGATAGAACAGTTGTGTTGGTACACATATATACTTTTTTTAGTTTGAAAATAAATAATGAAAAAAAAAAACGAATATGGCTTTGACGTTTCAAATGTCAGTAAAAAAAACTTTTGCACACCATTTTGTTTTCATTTGTCAAATTGTGTCATACGTCAATGTTTATAAAATATACCTCACAATTTTTCCACTCTACCCTATAAATGAGGGGGTCGGGGCAAGAGAGTGCCAAGCCACATTTTTGAACTTCTGAGATATTTCAAATACTCAAATCAAGTTACATAAACTAACATTTTTTCGCCAAAGTATTAGTAACATATGAGATATTCTCAGTAACAATATGGCATTACTTTAATGATATAATATTACGTTTTTTGTAAATTAGCTATCCTCATTTGGGGCATAAACATCTGGGGGGGGAAACGAAACCTGTCACATATGTTGCCACCAAGTGACATTAGAAACAAATTATATGTTGGATATTATAATTTACAATATTAAGCAACAGATCACAGTGATAGATTTATTTCACCAAAAATGTGGCTTGGCACTTTCTTGCCCCGACCCCCTCAAATAATAAAAAGTGCAATGCAACTGTAGGTTTATTTTTTATATTTCAAAATCATCTTTAAAGGAATGGTGAACATTCAATCATTCAATGTAAGATCTTTGTATATTTAATGAAAAGGTATATAAAATATGACTGGAATAAAAAAAAATCCTAATTTGATATAGCATGTTTTCAAATAAAATATAAAAGATTTCTGCGCGAAAAAAAGATAATAAAGAAAACAATCCAAAGTAATGCAAAATTTAAAATGCCCCATGGTTTTTTTTTTAATGTTGCAAAATCAATAATGCTTTTAATGAAGGCTCATATTTAAAAAATGCAGAAATATGTGCATTTGTTTTGATATACATAAATTATTCCTAAAATTATAGCAATTTATTTAGGCATGCTGGGCGATTTTTATTTTCGATTTTAGCTCTTAACATTGCATTTTATGAATGAAATTTTATAAAATGACCTTCAACTTGAAAAGAGGCCATAACACAGATTTTACTAAAAACGCAAAAAATTATTTAAAAAATAAGCAGATAATCAGCAGTAAAGCGGGTATATGTAATACAGTAGATTAGGAAAAAATTCATTTTAAGAAAACTGAGAAGAGAAAATCTTAATCTAAAAACTTAATAAATTTAACTCACTTAATTTTGCTACAAATGTCCTCACTATTTGTTCTACAAAAACAAAGAACTTCACTCTATCAGATAATATCAATGTAATTGAAATCCCATGGTTTCCATTGGAACAGATACGCGGATCCGTGGATCCCTACTGTTGCTCTTTATTTGAAATGGCAAACTCAACCTCTTACAAAACTAGCGAAAATTCCCACTGGATAATTCTATAAAAACTGTAAGTCGGAAACTGTAGTTGAAATTAAGACGTTGCTCGATTTGCACGAGAGAACTAACTAATCCGAGGGCAAGATTTCTCCCAAATCCACTGATTTCATTAACTACAGCACTATTTATAGCTACTACATAGCCACTGTTTCGTAATTAACATATTTAAAAAATAACCATGATAACTGAATTTCTGGTGACTCATACGTACTTTACGAAACTTAAAGAAATGTCAGTATTGATCTCATTCAGGTACAAATGTTATGAGTCAGGACACCACAATCGTACGCAAAATTACAAAAGTCACTCCAGTACTTGAGTCTTGTTGCTTGACTCTCTGCCACTACTTTAGTAATTAATCCTAGTTTTACAAACGCATGTTAATTTACTTGAAAATAAAAATGATTAACGGGCTTGAAAAACATGGGACAGATTGTAGGAAAGTTAGTTCGAATGGGACGACTTTGGTTATAGGTGAGATTTAAAAAATGCCTGAAAGTAGTTAAAAACGTAATTGGATCGAAATCACATTCAGATGATTCCAGAAACTTATCATAAGAAAATTTAAATTATTTAAAACATTGATTTTTGTTTTCTTTCTGATTCTTTTTTTTCTCATTTTCTAAGTCACTCTTTTTCATTATCACCTCAAACAATAATGCATAAACATTAATTATAAAATACCAAACTTGTAACAATAACCCATATTTTACTTAACAAGATTTAAAATAAACATTATTGTGATTATAAGTCAATTATTACAATAAGATTGTTTCAATGTTTTTAAACATATATATTTTTTTAATCTTTATATGAATAATATCTTCTATCAATCTATCTATCTCCAAGAAAACTCGAAATAAATCGTGCTTCATGTTTCTCATAGGATCAGGATCACAAATAGAGATTATTATGGAAAGATTTTTTATGTCATGCAACATGTGTAGAAATATCCTATCTTATTGTATGGGTTTTATAGCTTTATCTACCCAATGTACACATGTCCTTGTTAGAAGCAATGTCTATGTCTTGTTGAAATAGTTTTTCATGGGCTTTATCTTTGACATGTGATTTATTATACTTCAGGATATGTAGGGGGATATTTTTATTTTGAATAATAAGTGGTGTGATATGCTTTGTTTTGTTTTCACGTAAAATGATTCTTATACTGGGAAAATATAGTGTATTTTAATATGATTTTCGATAAATATTGAGAATATTTTTAAATACCACAGTCTTTAAATTAAACTTTCTTTTAATCCTTTATAATTTATATGATTGCATTTTTTTTATTTAATTTAATTTTTAATAAATATAATTTAATTTATTTTTTTAATCGTATGGAGAATTAAAATAGATTACTAGTCAGTCTTATAGTTTATTTCATAAAGATATAATGAAATTATATTCTATTCAAATAGTGAAACATTTTAGAGTTTACGAAATGATAAAATAAATAAAACTAATGAATGTTAATTCATTTAAATTTTAAAATTTTGGTGTCATTACCTTATCATTAGCCAAATGTATACCTAATATATACTGTCGCGGAAAAAAGGTAATCGAACTCATTCATCGAACCAAATCATTGTTTAAATATCATACACACTCTAAAAACGACATTTTCAAAACTGAGCAAAAAATACTCAATTCTGAGTATGTTGCATGGTTAAAATGACTCCGAATCAAAATTACTCAAGTTTAAAATAGGTATAGACGCATTTCTGAAAACGTGCACACACACAAGAATAAAACATCATGTGCTCCTATTTTAGTATGTCCATATTTCAAAAATGAGTATGAACTGAGTTCTATGTGCTCATTTTTAAGTATGTTCATGTCTCAAAATGACTTTGAACTGATCCTAATCATTTTTGAGTATGGGCATGTTTAAAAAATGAGTACGAACTCATCCAACTGAACTCAAACTGAACCTCTATGTGTTCAGTTTTGAGTATGTCCATGTTTCAATATTCGGAATATTTCTGGTATTTCAGAATTGAAAGTATTGGGTCCTCTTATTTGAAACAAAACGTTTCATAACAAAATGAAAACATCGATTTACTCAGAGTTGAAAGTGTCATTTTTCTCAGTGCAGGGACCAACCGATTACTAAAAACATTTACTGTGAAATGTTACACATAAATTACGGTTTGAGGGCCATCTCTATATACAAATTGTACCTACTTCCTGTTTTCAAGTGATAACATCCTCTTTTTCAATATATGTAAGTTCTTTGGTACAAATCAGCAAGGAAAATTATATATTTTATGCAGATTTAATAACAAGTATAGAATATATGAATGAATATTTTTTGTTGTTTATCGATGAATAGGAGAAAAATATAATTAAGATATCTTACAGTAAATAAGTGTAAAAATCATCTAATTAGCAAACTGAAAGCATAAATGTAAAATTATGTATAAAACTTATGGATAAATTCATATGCAAATTATTTCGTAAAAAAATTTATTTTTGAGTAAATTATAACAGGAGACAGCACAATAACAAACATAGCCATAGAGAGAAATTTCCTTATAACTTCTAAAATTTATTTATATCGCTAAAATTATTGAAAAAAATAAAAATTACGCAGTCATGTTTTAGAGGATGGTATTTTTTTTTAACAGTAAAAATCAATTTTGGTCACAGTCTATAATTTTCAAAATATGAAATGACTAATAATTTCTCTAATAAAAAATAATGTTTTGAATAAAGCAATGAATAGATTATGGTTTGATGCATATAGTGTAAATTATCATAAAATATTTTCATTGGGATGATTTTCTAACGTGATATAAATATAAATTTGTCACATTGATGCAACATTAGCATCCTCAAATTTCGACATCATATAACTCTAGGAATATTTAACAATATATGCATAAACTACATAATTTTCGTCACTGATTTGTTGCAAGAAACGCAAATACGTAAATTGTCAAACATTGCTGTAGCCACTTAAGGAAAGTAAGCTTGTTAACAGGTAGACCGTTTCTAATCCAATTCTATGTTTTTTTAACAGTAGACGTTATTAGCATTTGGTTGGAATCAGTATTATATTTATTTTATGGGTATAGGCAGAATTAGAGGGGACGTGTACTTTCTTTCACGACTGTTGTCAGGTCTAAACTCTGCAATATCTCCACATTCACTAAAACTTTATAGTATCTATTTGTCAGAAATTATTGTATAAAAAATAATTGCATTAGATCTGTATATATATATTTTGTTGCTAGGAGAAATATTTATTTAGAATGCGTCATGTTAAAATGTATATGTCAGATATGCGTCATCAAATGCAGTTATAAATTTCTGAAATTATATCTATATGTTCAAGTCCATTTGCCATTAACAACCTTACTCTGCACGCAGCACTTTCGTAAGGACTTGCATGCATTAGGAAATATAAGGAAAATTACGAAGTTATTCCTTTTTTTTAACCGACTTAAAACTAAGAGGATGTGTCAATCCCAAAACTTTCTTCTATCTCACACAGGTTTTGCATACATTAAAAAGAATCAGCACCAATTTATATCACGGTCTAACGGAATCTAAAGTTTTAATAAATTCCGTGCATTAGTTTTGAGATGTAGTTATCGTGTTAGTAATGATAAAAGTAGCACAGCAGCGCCACCTGTTGGGCTATTTACACCAAAAACGCAAGCAGCATCTATTTATGTCATGGTCTAACAGAATCTGAAGTTTGATGAAATTCCGTGCATTAGTTCTTGAGATATAGCTTTCGTAAAAATCACGAGAAAAGTGGTTTAGCAGCCCCATCTGTTGGGATATCTTCACCAAAACGTAATCAGCATCTATTTATGTCACGGTCTAACTGAATCTGAAGTTTGATGAAAATGAGTGCATTAGTTCTTGAGATATAGCTATTGCGGAAATTCCGACAAATGCAGCATAACAGCGCCATCTATTAAGCGATGTTCAGCAAAAACTAATCAGCACCAATTTATATCAGGGACTAACTGAATATAAAGTTTTATTAAACTTCGTGAATTAGTTCTTGAGATAGAATACCCACAAAATTTGTGTCACATACAGACAGACAGACAGACTCACAGACTCACATTTTCTAAAAACAGTCAAATCGTGTTCAGGAGCTCCTAAAACATATAAATCCGTCAAAAACCGGAAGTCGAAAATTTCCATGAATCCAATACTTTCTTCTTGTAAAGATAGAAGAAAGTAAAAAGGAGGAGGTTATTTGTAGTACTGTTTACTGTATGGAGCAAAACATATTTCACATTAGAGATGGGCAATATCGTTCCTTTTAGGGAATCGTTCCACCCGGAATCGTTCACCGAAAGGAACGAGTTCTTTGGAGTCGTTCCTTTTGGAATCGTTCCGAAAAAAAGGAACGATTCTGAAAAGAAGGAATGATTTCGAAACAAAAGGAACGATTCCGAAAAAAGAACGATTCTGAGAAAGAGGAACGATTCCGAAAAAAAAATGTTTTCGAGAAAAAGAAACGCTTTCGAGATAAAAATAACGGTTTCAAGATAAAAGGGATAATTTTGAGAAAAAAGGAACAAATCCGGAAGTATTAGAGCGAACATGAAATCCATAATATTAGTAATACTAATTTATTTTCTTACGTATTCGTCCATTTTCTTAAGCATCCATTCGCCTTATTTTTAAATTTTTTGGTCAGATGATTTCGTTTTCAAGAGTTCATTTCATTGATGAGTGTGTGCAATTAATTAGCAATTTTTTCTAATTACCATAATACAAGTATACTCCCTGACTTTATAGTTTATGGCATTAAACTCAATTCCTCTTGAAAATTTACCCCTGGATGACCTTTCATTTACCGCTATAGTTTATCAAACAAATTTTATTGTAGCTGTTTGTTTTGCCCACCAGGGTGGCGACCCATTCCATTTTTAATGTAATCCGGTTTCCTCTTGAAAATATATCGTTGAATGACCCTCCATTTATATTATTAATTATTTTATGCAGGAATCTTCATTCTAGTTCTGATGTTTGGCACCAGGGTCTACGCAATTTTAAGCCTTATGATTAGATCCCTTTTCAAAATCCACCCCAAGATAACCAACCATTCATTTACATGTCAGCCGGCCGTTTTCAGAGTCACTCCATTTCGGTACGATTATTTAGAAATCGGTCATTTTCTCAGTCTGCCCATTTCTAAACAATTTCCAGGACTATCTCCTTTTAGTATTAAGTTCATGCGTAAATAGAATCTTTTATAAAATCAAATTCGGATACCTGTCGATTTGGGAAAACATAAGTCATTAAACGAAGTATATTTGAGATCCTTAATATATAACAATGTCCTTTCTGACTGCATTATCAATGCACAGCCGAAACCGAAATGCCTGCACCTGAAATCGTAAAATTTTAGTTGTTATACTTCCTGTTATGACATAAAAATCCATTAAAAAGGGGTTTTCTGAAATTCAACTGTTAGGTGATTGAAAGTTTTTGAAAATGTATACTAGTATATTTAAAATTAGAAATTGCCCATAATTAGAACTGTAGATATTGAGATAAGAAACAAAATCATAACTATATAGTTCAATACGTTTCAATAACTTAACTAACTTTCGTCAACTTTATAGTTTAATACAAATACGATTTCAAATACACAAAATCAATAAGAAAATACAAAATACGATACTCTTAAAAAAGATTTTATTTCAAAAATAGGAATATATAAAATTTGTTGATTTGGTGAAATCCTAAAATAATCCGCAACAAAAGAGCAGGCTAAAATGTTAGTACAGTAAAAAAAAAAAAAAAAAAAAAAAAAAAAAAAAAAAAAAAAAATCAATAACAGTTTCATGATAGTAAAGAAAATTAACATCAATAATATAAAACAACCAGGAATGGTAATTTGTTTCTAAAATTTTTCATTCATTGGTGTAAACAATTTTTTTTAAAATCGATTTTATTTTCTAATAATTTTTGTTTAATAAGAACGAGCAGGGAAGTCCGAGCTATGCTCGGTCAAAATTAGCTTTGAGTCCAAATATCCTGACGCATGACCAAAATGACCCACTAATCAAATTTTCTCAAACATGTGACCTATCCCAACAGTCTTCTCGTGCCCAAAAACCATAGAAGGCAAAATTTAGTCTAAATAGTCTGAGCCGTTTTTAAGATAAAATAGCTTGACCCATAATGACCCATGACCAAAAGGACCCACTAATTGAATTTTCTCGAAAATCAGACTTAGCGTAACAGTCTTCTCGTGCTCAAAAACCATAGGAGGCAAAATTTTGTCTAAATAGCCTGAGCCGTTTTTAAGATAAAATAGCTTGACCCATAATGACCCATGACCAAAATGACCCACTAATTGAATTTTCTCGAAAATGAGACCTAGCCCAACAGTCTTCTCGTGCTCAAAAACCATAGGAGGCAAAATTTAGTCTAAATAGTCTGAGCTGTTTTTAAGATAGAATAGCTTGACCCATAATGACCCATGACCAAAATGACCCACTAATTGAATTTTCTCGAAAATGAGACCTAGCCCAACAGTCTTCTCGTGCTCAAAAACCATAGGAGGCAAAATTTAGTCTAAATAGTCTGAGCTGTTTTTAAGATAGAATAGCTTGACCCATAATGACCCATGACCAAAATGACCCACTAATTGAATTTTCTTGAAAATGAGACCTAGCCCAACAGTATTCTAGTGCTCCAAAACCATAAGAGGAAAAAAAATTTTGTATAAAGAGTATGAGCAGTTTTTAAGTTAAAATAGCTTGACCCATAATGACTCATGAACAAAATGACCCACTAATCGAATTTTCTTGAACACGTGACATAGCCTAACACTCTTCTCGTGCCCGAAAACCATAGGATGCAAAATTTAGTGTAAATAATCTGAGGTTTTTTAGATAAAATTAGCTTGACCCACAGTGACCCAAAAACGACCCACTAATCGAATTTTCTCGGACATGTGACCTATCCCAATGATTTTGTCGTGCCCGAAACTCGTAGGACACAAAATGTATTCAAAATCGTTAGAGCCGTTTTTTAGATAAAATTAATTTGACCCGCGATGACCCAAAAATGACCCAGTAATCGAAAGTTCTCAAACATGTGACCCAGCCCAATAGTCTTCTCGTGCTCGAAAATGGTCAGATACAAAATTTAGTCAAAATCGTTTGAACCATTTTTTAGATACAATTAGCTTGACCCTGACCCTTGATGACCCAAAATGACCTACTAAACGAATTTTCTCGAACACGTGACCTAGCTCAATGGTTTTCTGGTGCCCCAAAACGGTAGGGTACAAAATTTCGTCAAAATCGTTAGGGCCGTTTTTAAGATAAAATTTGCATATGTATATACCCGTAAGGCATGGTGACGTCACGGCGACGTCAATGTGAAGTCACACTGTGACTTTGTGACCGTTGTCGTGACGTCAAGTGACGTCGATGTGAAGTCACTGTGACCTAAATGTGAAGTCGTTATGGCCGTTTTCAAGGCTTTCTGTGACCTCACAATGTGACTACTTTGTGAAGTCACCGTGCGACTTCAATGTGAAAAGTGTGACGAATCTGCATCGGATAGGGTGACCAAATTTTCCCCGCATCCGATCCGGATTGTTCGGACCGACATTTTTTTTTTTTTTGCTAGACGTTTGTGACATTTGTGACGAATCTGCATCGGATTGGGTGACCAGATTTTACCCGAATCCAACTCGTAAAGTTCAGATATATATTTTTTTTGGCTGCAGGATTTGTGACAATTGTGACGATTCTTCATCGGGTCGAATGACCATATTTTACCCATATTCGATGAGGAAAATTACGGGTCGGTTAATTTTTTATTTTCTTTTATTCTCTTTCTTTTCTTTTCTTTTTTTTTTCTACAGGTTTGAAAGAATATTTTATTTTTTCTTTAGATCAAGTTATTATTTTATTCTAGTTTTTCATATTAATCCAAACCCAAGCTGCAATAATAAAATCTCAACCCTAAATCAACCCGAACCCGAAAAAATTACAATCAATTTAACCCAAACAGAATAACAACAACAACAACAACAACAATTATCGCTATTCTTACTCGGCTCAAGCTGAACGTCATGCCGGGTGCGGGTAAAATCGGATTAACCAACCCGATGCAGGACTTAAGTCGGGGTTTTAAATTATTTATTTTATTTTATTCTGTCTATTTAGTTAAGGTTTTGCTTGGGCTCCAATTCTTATATGAATACCCTATCAGGTCGGGTAACGCGATTTTGAAACGATTTTTTTTAAATCCTGCAATCGAGTGAGACAACCCGATTTCAAACGAACCCAAATCATTACCATTGGTTACACATTAAATAGCAAAAGGTGGATTTGCAGATTTTCAAATTAATTATATAAAAGTGGTGAAATGTATTAAAATTCTGTTGTTCTATAATATAAATGCAACATTTTTTGTATTTTCAGCTCGGTATTTAAAAATTTTAGAGAAATGCTTTTAAATAAAGCAAATAAGTACTATGTGATTTTGCTATAAATGGGAAACGGTACTTTTCAATATTATTTTTAATTTTAAGAATTTTGATAAAAATTGTTATTGCAGTATATTTTAATAGTCAGTTAAAAGCACATTTTGAAAAATAAAACTATAGATTTATTTAAAATGTTTACAAAATTAAAATAAATTAATGCTTTAATTCCTGCTATTTTTACAAGTATTGATATTTTTTAAATTTATTTACTTTACTTTTTATTATTATTATTTTTTTTTACAATTACTAAAATATGTTATAGAACACTGTGCATGGATTTCTATTTCAATTAATATTAGATTTTATATAAATTTATTATTATTCTATATAGTGAGGAACTATGAAATTTAACTCTTCTTCATGGGATTTCATATATAGAAAACAAAAAGAAATCTGTAATACTAATTCCATGCAAGGTTTTATTACATACATAATAAAGAATATGTATAAAAAATAATAAACTGAAATAGTAAAGGAAGTAAAGAACTTAAAAAATATAAGAATGAACAAAAAATCAATATTGAGAAAAAGTCATTTATTTAGTTTTCATGAGTGAAAAACCCTTTAATGGCAATCGTGTACATATTAAAAATACAGTTTTGAAATTTTAAACCACGTGTATAAAAAGTTTAGATCTATAATTTGAGATAATAATAAAATAATCAATATTTTAACTGTGATAAGGTCTTTAAGCCTTGAAATTTTAAAGGGTAATTTTTATTAACTATTTCAATAGTTTTTAAACAGTATTTTATATATTTAACTAGTGAAAATATTCGAATAATGTATTCCCCAAAATATTCATATCGGGGTCCAGGTTTTAAATCATATTTAAAAGAAAAATAACTGTATGTTTTAATTTATTAAGAAAGATTTTTGAAAAATATTTCATAAAAGTTGCCATTTTTGAAAAAGAAAATTTAACTTATAGATCAAAATACGTTATCATACATGGAACCTTTATTTTATAACTATGTTTTAACCCTTTGTGACTCGACAACATCAGTTTGAAAAATATTTACTCTGACATACATCATTTTAAGCAAGTAAAAAAAATAAAAATCATAAAAATAAAAATTATTTACTAAAAGATACTTTTTCATATTTACAATAAACAAAAAATTATATAGTTTCTTCTCATAAATATTGTTAAATTTTTAATACAAAATTGTAACGTGTACGAACTTACCTTTGTAAAAAATCTATTTTTGGACATCTGCAGACTTTTAAATTCAACAAAGTTAATTTTATTCATAAAGGTATGAAACTGTTTAAATGATAAATAAAACTTTGATATTAAAAATTAACTCAGTATCGTCGTATGTTAAGGTTTCTATAAACAATTTATATTAACTACTGCGTTAAAAGATAGCAGTAATAAAGAAAATCATCTTATTAACCCCGCTGAAAATAACTTTGTCTTTTGGTATGTTTAGAGGTATGCAACTGCAGTAAAAAACATACTTAAAAACAATATTTTGGTTATTAAAATATAATAATGTTACTAATTTATTGTCAATTATTTATGGAATTGTAATAAATGCATCGATAGTGACACATATAATTTATCATATGATGCCGGTGAAATATCTATCTGGGTCGATGTTTCGTGACTAGGCAATAATCACAATAATCTGTTGTTCATCATAAATAGAGCAAGCTGATTTAAAAAAATCTACCGTAAAAGTTTTAGAATAAAGTTTGGCCAAAATTTTAGATATAAAGTCCATTTGAAATGTAGATAATCATAGTTACATAACCCAATAAAATAATAAATTATAAACATAGTTTCAAATATTTAACCAGTTTTTAATGTGAAAAAATATATAAATTCAGATAACAACATAAAATGGAACCACACATTGGTTTATTATTATTTTTTTTTTTACAGGATTAGGTGGTAATTATAAAGAACATTTCCCTTTAATAATAATTCTTTTATAATAGTGTACAGATGTTTTGAAATTTATAACTATAAAATGATTCAGGAAATGAATTTAGTGAAAGTAATTATCTGATTAAAATCGTTGACATATTGTTACTTATTTTAACAAAATAAACATTAAATTTAATAAACTTAACTAATAAATGTTAAACGAAATATTTAACTTTTGTAAAATACTGCATGAAAGTAACTGAAAACGATATAACTAAATGCAAAGCTAACAGGGAAAATAATATTTTTCCATACCTCTTTTTCTTTTTGATCTTCAATATTCTATTTTGACGTAAAAATAGCGAAAGTTTCTTGAGAAGGCAAAATTCATCCAAATGAAGTACAATAACATTGGCGGAAAACAAATTTAACCACGCAAAGGAATTGTACTTTTCATGGAAAGAAAATTCGTATAAAAATTGTATTTGCGGAATCCTGTACAGGTTTTTAATTTTAAATACGTAGAAATTATACACGCTCATAACACGCGTATTGTCCAACGAACTGACATCCAAAGATTAAATACACTGTTGTGCGTCTCTTATTCTGAGGTTAAAAAAGCAGACGATAATTTTGAAAGCGTTTAAAACACCTGCGCGCATTTAATAGCAGGGCAGATGATCTTTTTTCTTTTTTTTTTCTTCTTATATAGTTGATGTTAGAGTAGAAGGTTAAAAAGGCAGAATATTTCTTTTTATAGTCTCTCCAATTAAAATTTCTTATTTGAAGATTTATTTTTGAAGCAGTTTACCTTTTTTTACGATTAGTTTCACAATAATAATACTTGTATAGTTTTTTTTGTAAGTTGTAAAAAATATCAATATTTATAGCGTATCAAATAAAATATTGTTTAAATTTTTAGGGTACATAAAAAATATTTTAATGGACAAGAATGCAAAATCATAAAAATAAAATTTGCATAGATCGTAATAATTGCAAAATGTGATCCTAAAAAAGTAAAAGATTGGGGGGGGGGCATTTTCCCTTTTTCAAAATTTCCTTTTTTCTTTATTAATGTCCTGTAGAAGAAACAGCTTGTAAAATAACAATATTTTTTAAAAGAAATTTGCGGTTAATGAAAAACGGACACGTGAATAATTATTTAAATCATACACATTTTGCATAATTTTTTTTTTAATTTTCATTTTATATTCGGAAAATGTTAAATTTATTTACAAAGTATGAAACAAACAGCAAAATATATATTGGAAGAGGTACTCAATCTACTTAAATACTAAAGAAAAACAATTGTTATCGGAAGTTCACCACTGATTTTATTATAATAAAGCGTCTGTTTTTCACAACCCACCTCCCCTCAAACAAACAAATCTTTAATTACCATAGTAAATTGAGGTACAGTTTTGAAACATATTGCATTTGAAAGAGAATTTTATTTTTCCTATTCGACGGTTAAAAATTGAAATTGTGCAATATTTAGAAGTTAAAAAAAATCACTGTAAATGCGAAATTTACTGTTCAGTTGTTGCCGCTGTTAACATGACGTCATTGTTACTCTTGGATAGCTTGCGCTCTATAATATAGATTGTTGCTCTCAGTTTTACAAAAGTTGTTAATTAATATGAAAAGCAAATGAGAAACTGCCTTAATTTAAAAAAAAAATGTTCATGGAGTACATGCCGCATTATGTTTGTATTATAATTTTAATTGCATATTGATTGAAAATTACCTATTTATAAAGCATTTTCCTGTAAGTCAGTAAATAAATTAATCAATATAGCTTAATTTTCCAGGGATCATAAAAATCAGTCAGAATCAGACCCTTTAAGTGCATTAAAGCATTCCTGAATAATATATATTTCTCATCATTTTAAAATATATTAAAAATTCACATTTTGGTCAAACTGTGACTTCACAACATGGTGGTATTTTGATAACACAGGTGACGTAGTGTTTGTGACTTGCAGTAACGTCACAGTGACGTCACAAAAATTTAAAAAAATGTCAGAAACATATTTTTTTTACATTGAATAACATATTTTGTAGTGTTCTTGCAATTTTTTTATGATTTCCAAGCAATTCACATTTTAGTCACAATGTGACGTCACTGAGTGGTTGTATTTTGGTCACAGATGTGACGTGACGTACGTGACTCACTGTGACGTCACGGTGACGTCACTGTGACCATGCATGCTATGCGGGTATATATAACCACACACAAGATTTGCTTGTATTAGAATATATGATTACTGCTATATAATTCCAAAACTCTGTTAAACTTTCAATATATGGGAAAAACTCACGATAAAGTCTGAAATACAGAATTAATTCGAACCTATTTGGGACAGTAAATTGATCTGCCAGTATCTTCGATTAGTTCGTTAATCAAGTATGTAGCTGTTATAGTTCGTTTACAGGAGCACACAAAAGCAAAAAACATTCAAAGCTTGTCATCGCGATAACAACCGAAATATACTGAGCATATTTAAACTTTATTAGGACAGTATATTGTTCTTGCAAGTATCTTGGAAGAATTCGTTAATCAAGTACTGTTTTGTTGCCTCTATGTGATCACCTAATGATAAAAACCAGCCGTGTTGAAAGCAAAGATAATAAAATAAACGAATATGTTTTTATTTTAGGTTGCCTGATTACAAGTCTTTTTTTGTTCAAATTTCGTTATTTGTTTTTTGTACCGAAAGAAAATTCAAATCCTATTTTGGCGCCCCCTTCTACACTGGCGTCCGGGGCATATGCCCCCTTTGTTCTCCGTAGTTTCGGCACTGCAAATATCTGTTATCCACCAACACAGTAACAGCCATTAATCCGGGAACTGATTTCGGGAGTTGAGAGTATCAATCCCGATCGTGGAATCGCAATTGTCACAAGAAATTATTATGAAAAAAGATTTTTGTCTTGCTTTTATTTTACGTTGTATTAAAACAAAGTCAAAGATATTTAACTTATTATTATTTAGCAAGAAATAGAAATAAACTGACGAAAAAAAAACTATACAAAATCACAACTCTCATTCTTTAGCAGTCAATAATTAAAAAAAAAAATAACGTAATAGTACTGCTCCATTTTTTTTTGCCAAAATATAAAAATGTCTATTAATCTGTATACACGTACACAATTATACAATTATATTAGCACTAGAATCAGTTTAAAAAAAAAAAGAAAATAAAAAAAAAACATAAATGTCATTACTGTGAAGAATTACGGTTTTTTTTTTTTTTTTTTTTTTTTTTTTTTTTTTTTTTTACTATATATTTTTACTATATACTATATGCTTTTTTACTATATACATATATTATAAAACTAGTTTAATGTAATCTTAACATAAATCTATTAAACAGAAAAAGCTTAAAATACGCAGCTTTACATACATGTCACAATGTTGGGAAATGTCTGATAATCTATATGTAGCACGTAATTTTTCTTTCTCGTTCATACTCAAAACGGCCATAAGGGTAGGTAACAGCAGTTAAATTATTTGAATCCCATCAACTACTGCTACTGTTATATTATTATTATTATTAGACATGTTTTTGTTTTTTTTTAAATCTTTATTATAGGAAATTTAAGAAAGAATTGAAAACGTTTTGCAAAAATTCCTTGTTTAAATAGGTTTTTCTTTAAGTATCCACTGTAAGTTGATCAAAACTATCTACGCGAGTTCCAAGATCTTTTGAATCATCTTTTTCAGGAGAGAAAAATAAGACCCCAAACTGAGGAAACAAAGTATGGTACTCGTAGTACGGTACTCGTGGTATAAAGAGTGGTACTCGAGCGCTCGTAAATGCTCTTATTAGGTAGATTTCGTAAAAAATACTACCTATTACATTCTCCCCTAAGTTGGAATTTTTGAAAAAAAAATTGTAGATCTACGCCGATTATGACTTCCAGAATCCAAAACCACCCCTAGTTCAAAACTTTATCATCTATCTATCTATCTATGTCGCTTTTTTATGGACACGATAACTTCAATAATTCTGTACAAATCTCTTCCAAACTCATTCATAAAATCAAGGGGCATAAAATCTCGGTCAAGTTCGTTAATGGGCAAAATCGAACCAAAGGGGGGGGGGGGATGAGGAGGCTTTTTGTGAAAACAGAAAAAAACCCATAACTTTTTAATTATGATACGTATCGAATCCATTTAAAGTTATTATTAATTCTAGGTAAAGGGCCGAAAATTTATGTACGACAGATTTTTGATATAATTAAAAATGGCCCCAAAGGGTAAAAAGGGGGGTTTCAGAAGAAAAAAATTCATAACTTCGTCAATTCACAAGATATCAAATCCGGCTAAATTTATGATAAATCCTCTTAATATTATCTAAAACTTTTATATTGACAAGTTTTTATATCACCAACCCTTACAGAAAAAAAAAGAAAAAAAAGAAAAAAAATAAATTAAAAATTCCTGCCGGTTCCGCCTGCAGACAAGTTAAATTTCGAAGTGGGCGGTCCCAACTGCAGCATCATGGCAAAAAGGTAATTTCTTCTGCAATTCCCAGCAAACAGGCGGTCTGCATCTTCGAAATATACCTGTGTCTGCTGGCCGAGCCGTCAGGGATTTTTTTATTTTTATTTTGACAAAGAGGATCCTCAAATTATTATTATGCTTGAAACATATGAAACAGTGAAATATAGACGAAAGTGCGTAACCATGCAATCATTAAAATTGATCAAAAACCAGTTCTTTCAGATAAAAAAAATCAGTTATTATTAACTGATTAAAATGCAATTGTTCAGGGCATAGTGATGTATTTCTTATAGTATTCAAAACTGTTTCTAATCAGATTTAAAATATATATACATTTCCCACTATTATATAAACAAGCATTTAATTTACGTTAATTTTTTTTTCTTATTTTTTTTTCTTTCTGATCAATTTAGCACAAAAAGTTTCAATAGATATATCCATATATATATATATATCTGACCTTTGTCATACGATAACGCTCGTATTTATAAATCGATTTTGATGAAACTAATTGTGTGTATTAAACTCATAATGTCTCGACCGAGTTCGTTGGCCAGCTTGCTCCGCCATTTTGTTTCAAGATGGCGGCCATTTAAAAATTTAAAACTGAAATAAATATACAAAAAAATTAAAAATTCAAATTTATTTTTTAATTACGTGTTATACCTTGATACAAGGATTCTAGAGCATTTTTTGGTTTACCTTTATCTTAAAAAATGGCTGAGATAGAGCAGTTTGAAATTCTAGGGTGGCTGACATTTTGAAACAAAACAGCACATTAACCCGTTCGGGACCATGGTTGCATATATGCAACCTCAAAAAGTGCTTACAGCGCTTGAGTTTGCTACCAGTAAAAAAGAAAAGTAAAATTGATTTTATTTAATTCCGACATTTTTGTGATTTTTAAAGTTAAGTCAAATAATTAACAAAAAGTGGTGCCGTACGAATAAAATTCTTGTAAAAGTTGCTGGTCCTGAACGGGTTAACGCGATTACTCGCAAATTATTTTCTTTCATTGTTGTAATAATTTTCCCAATCATACGCATAAAACTATATATTCATATCCATTAGCGACAAAATTGGCGTCATTGGCGACAAAATTGGCGAGATTTGGCGAAATATCGCCAAATTTGGCGACCAAAATAAGTCTTCATAAATGAAGCCAATTTGGATATTGCTCAATAATTTGGCGAATTTCTTATTGAAATTCAGTATTAACGAATCTTTTGTAAACTTTTCTTTGCATTTTAACTTGCTGTTTTCATGTAACATTAGCTAAAATTTTAAAACGAAGATATAGGAAAGCTACCTTTTCCTCCCGGTACAGGCCGGAAGGACTTTTTTATCACGTACACATTAGAAGGATTTTTTGGCCAGAAACTCTGCTTTAAAAGAATCAA
The DNA here is from genome assembly GCA_963931845.1 of Maratus michaelseni. Lineage (NCBI taxonomy): Eukaryota > Metazoa > Arthropoda > Arachnida > Araneae > Salticidae > Maratus > Maratus michaelseni. Next base: position 414,632,961 of record OZ007587.1, read on the forward strand.
AATCTCCTATTTCAAAATAAAATAGCGAATTTTAATTTATTAAAACTGGCCAGTCTACAAGCACAAGGACCGATTCCGAGGAGTCGATCTTTTCGGAGTCTGTACATTCAGGACCGATTCCGAGAAATCGATCTCGGTCCTTTTCAGAGTCGATTCCGAGGACTCGGTCCTTTTCAGAGTCGGTACATTCTGGACCGATTCCGAGGAATCGGTCCTTTTTGGATTCGATATATTTTGGACCGAATCCGAGGAATCGTTCCAAAAAGGACCGATTCCTTTTTAAAGACTGGAGTCGTTCCTTCAATTTCACTGCCGGAGTCGTTCCTTTGGAATCGTTCCTTGACAAATGACACATCTCTATTTCACATGCATATAAACAAACACAACTTGATTAGGGAAATATTTATTGTAACAAAGCGGACATTATTTTATTCCAAAAACTCTAATTTACAAAAGGAATATTGTTTTAAATTTCAGTTTTTATCATTTCAGGAAAAACACCCTTGTAACATTTTTACTTTCTTCTATCTTTACAAGATAAAAGTATTGGATTCATGAAAATTTTCGACTTCCGGTTTTCGACGGATTTATACGTTTTAGAAGGTCCTGAACACGATTTGACTGTTTTTAGAAAATGTCTGTCTGTGACTCTGTCTGTCTGTCTGTCTGTCTGTATGTGACACAAATTTTGTGGGCGCTCTATCTCAAGAACTAATGCTCGGAATTTTATAAAACTTTAGATTCAGTTAGTCCCTGATATAAATTTGTGCCGATTAGTTTTTGGTAAAAATCGCCCAGCAGGTGACGCTGCTATGCAGCATTTTTCGCGATTTCCGCAATAGCTCTATCTCAAGAACTAATGCTTGGAATTTAATAAAACTTTATATTCAGTTAGTCTCTGATATAAATTGGTGCTGATTAGTTTTTGGTAAAAATCACGCAGCATGTGGCGCTGCTATGCAGCATTTTGCAGGATTTACTCGATTTTAGCGATAGTGATATCTCAAGAAATATTGCACGGAATTTAATAAAACTTGAGTTTCAGTTAGACCTTGATATAAATTGGTGCTGATTCTTTTTAGTGTATGCGAAACCTGTGTGAGATAGAAGAAAGTTTTGGGATTGACACATCCGACTAGTTATTTATAGTAATTAAACACAAAAACGGATACTTTCGTGTTATAGTGGCCCCCCAGTGTTACAATTATGCCAAGATTGCAGTTACGATTTCGCAAAGATCACAACAAAGCTTATATATGTGTATATATATTTCTAACGTTCATATATGTGCCATATACATCATTACATACATATTGTTTACGTCTTATATGCCATATATATATATATCATATATATGCGTCCCATATGACTATAACAGGTCATAAGCGTCGCGAAATGTATAAAAATACATGATATATTATTGTAATTTGATATATGTTTTATAATTTGGCGATAAATCTTGGTCGGTTGGCGATTTCTCCGCGGGGACCGCTATAACACGAAAGTACACAAAAACCCTTGGAGTATGAGACATTTTAGACTCCTATAGATCCACATCAATCAATTTTCATTAAATAATACAATCGTTCATTCCTCTTAAAAACAATTTTTCATCGTGATAATCTCATAATTTATTATAGGACTGATGTCTGAAAACTACACAGTTCATTAAATTAGTAGCAATGAATCTTGAACTTAATGTAAGCTTTTATGTTCAATATTAATATTCTGATTGTTTAATGTTTAATATCAATATTCAATCGTTTAAAATATATTATCAATAATATACAAGAAGCTTGAAATGAGTTTTAAAACAATTAGTTTATTAGTTTATTACGCATTAAATGAGCAAAATTAATTAAATTAAGATAATTTTTTCATGTGTGATAGATCTTATTTAATCAATCATGAAAACAGCCGTCAGCTGTCACAAGAGTGGTGGCTGAGTCCTTAAGAACAGAAAACTCCCTCGTCGAAAATGAAATGGTTGGCAACCCGATTACAGAAAATCGACAATATTTAAAAAATAAAACTTTACTAAAAAAAATTGGTACAAATCTTTTTAAAATTAAGTGGGATAAATTGTATTCCACAGTCATTCTAAGATTTCCAAGTCAATTTTCACGAATATAGAATTGTTCAATAAAGCGAGTTCTATAAATTCAAAAATGCATCCGTTAAGAAATCTTCTTACACATCAACTAAATAAATTTTATGATATATACGCGAATATGTTATTAATAAGATGTATCACAAACAAATTTGGTTTTTACTAAATGTACACTGCTCAAAACAATTAAAGGATATTGCAGTTTTAGGTGGATTTTGTATCTGGGAAACTTTTTAGCTGATTGATACATGGTCGACAGACATAGTAGGTTATATGAGAATAAATTACACATGTTTGGCAGAAACAATGCATTTTATTGCGCATTTGTGTACAAAAGGAAAAAAACACAATTTGTAGATATGAGAAAAAAAGAATAAGAAAAGGTGTTTTCTTCAAAGAAAATCATTTTCAGTAGGGGGTATGGTTTCCGCGGGCGGCCAGCAACGTTGAACACCTTTGAGGCATGGACTCAATGAGGCTATTAATGACGAGTTGGGGTATTCTGCCCCACTCTTCCAGAAGAGCTCTTTCCAGTTCTTGGAAAGTTTGTGGGGGTTGTTGGCGGCCAGAAACTCGTCTTCCTACAGCGTCCCAAACGTGCTCGATTGGATTCATGTCTGGAGAACACGCTGGCCATTCCATTCGAACGATTCCTTCCTCGAAAAGGAAATCCTCCACCAGGTTTGCACGATGTGGCCTGCAGTTATCGTCCATTAAAATGAAGTTATCTGCGATTGCTGCAGCGTAAGGGACTACAATAGGTCTGAGGATCTCATCCCTATGTCGGCGACCAGTCAGAGCTCCATCTCGAATGATGTAGAGGTCAGTGCGCCCGTCAATGGAGATGACACCATACACCAACACTCCTCCACCGCCAAATCTGACACTTTCGTGCAAGAACGCAGGATTATTCCTACCGCCACGGTCCCTCCAGATGAAAATACGCCTATTATCCGGATGCACAGAAAAACGGGACTCGTCAGAAAACAGAATATTGCTCCATTCATTTCTCCTCCAGTTGACATGCTCGGTTGCCCACTCCCTGCGGTCGCGACGATGCCTTGATGTTAATCTAACACATACCATCGGTCGGCGAGCATACAGACCTACAGCATGGAGCCGGTTTCGGACAGTCTGAGTTGAAATCGTGGTGCCTGTAGCCGAGCGAAGGTGTTGTTGGAGAAGAGTAGCGTTCATGTTTCGGTGTCTCCGAGCTGTTAACGCTAAATACCTATCTTCATTGGGCGTTGTTGCCCGTCTACGACCTTGCCCTGGTCTTCGGCCTGCACATCCACTCTCCAAAAAACGGTTCCAGATCCTGGAAATGACACTTTGTGACACTCCAATGGCTTGCGCTACTTCGGCTTGAGTTTGGCCCCCTTCTAACCTACGAACAATTCTCCAAGCTTCTGAATCTGTCAAATGACTTCGCTGAGACATCGTACTCATCGAAACAAAGCAATCACTGAATGCCGATCATCCTTGTCTTCATTCTCTTTTATCCAGTTGAAAGTCAAATTTCATTCGCTGCCGCTGAAGCGACGTTTTTGACGTCGAACTGAAAATTTGCATACTCCACAGTTTGAAAACCAGAAAAATTTGCATTTGTGATTCTCTTCTTCTATTTTCGGCAAAAAAAATTTCGTTTATATCTTTATTTTATATAAAACTTCAAATATCCTTTAATTGTTTTGAGCAGTGTATTTGTATAAAGGGGATGACATTACTTTTTTGTGCATGCTTATTCAATTTCATTTAAAATATCATAAGATGAATTAATATTTCATCCATAAAAAAATTATAAAAATTTAATATTTTCTCTTCCGACAAAAAAAAATATGGATCATTTAGTTTTTTTTACGCCACTTTCACAAATTTAAACCATTAAACAGCTACAAAAATATTTGCATTATCGTAAGATCGAGAAACTATACTTGATGTGTTATTAGACGGACGAAACGACAGTAATGACTTTTGATTTTGTCACTTCGGCAGAGTTATTGGAAATATGATTTCTGCACCAATTAAGCAGTTTGTAATTTGAATGTTCCTACATTTTATGCGACATTCGGAATCAATAGCTAAACTTTTTTTCTGAAATTATTGATTTTTCTACCGAAACGTGAATTATTATTTAAAAATTTAAATCATTGATGTTGGTTTCGCTTTTGTGAAGAAAACCGGTTGCAGTGCAATTTCTCTAATTTCAGTTAAGATAATGTACGGCAATATTCCACACATTTAGTATTAATGTGTTATTACTTACCCATCATATGTAGTATAGGGTAAGTCTTGTAATCGTTTTGAAAATCGAAAAATTTTTTTGGACGGATTTACACGTTTCAGACAGTGGAGATTCCGAAAAACATATTTTTAGAAAAAAAAAAATTGCCGTCTGTCTGTGTGTGTGTCTGTAAACGCTCTATCTCCCGAAAAAATTCAGATAGAGACTTGCAATTTGGTATGTACTTAGTATGTAATAATGGGAAGAAGCCTATTTTATTTCAATAACCTCCATTAACCGGAACTATTTTTTTCGGACTCTCGAAATATTCGTTCTGATAAAAGGTATATAAAAATTTTCGAAATTGGTTATTTTAAGAAATGAATATAAAAGACAATAAAAAATCATAAATTTTGCAAAAAGCATGAAGTCGATCGGATAATGAGTTGCCGAGATATTTGAAATCCTATTTTCCACACTCTTCGATTTTTCATAACCCTGTATTTCATCCAAATTTCACTTCAAATATATATTTTAATTGGAAATTTGACGCTTAATCAGATGCAATAAACCGCTAGTTAATAGGATAATTATTTTTGGAGTTATAAGGATGTTTCTTTCAAGCCATTCAGTAATCGAGCCTTTAAAGTTTGTGACGTCATCAAGCCACGATTTTATTTGAATTGCAATGCATTTTATAAGTAGTTTACACATTTTTATTTTAATATTTTACATTATGCATATCCATGATGGGTAAGTATTACGGTGGCCCCCAACGACTAGTTCTTCTTTAGTATTAAGTCTGTGTAACAAAACCTGTGCTTGGGGTTACTAATTATGTTGTAGAAGAAAAATAAAAAGAATCAAAAACGTTAAAATAGGTCACTTTTTTAGTTACCCAACTCTGCCCTCCTGGGGGGGGGAAATGGGGGCAACTTTCAAATCTTAAATGATAACCCCTCTTTTTTTATTACAGTTCGGATTTTACGAGAAAAAACTTTTGTATTTACATTTCCCTTGAAACATCGTAGATGGCGTTGTAATCGAGAAAAATGCGAGAATCGTTTCCATTGTAAAGTTTGGAAACGATGGAATAACTCGAGAAATATACATCGAATTGAAAAACGGAAAAATACGTGTTCAGTATTTTAGAAAAATCTATATAGGGATATAAAAGTTGCCATTTTTCTAAAATATTGAACACGTATTTTACCGTTTTCCAATCCGATGTATATTTCTCGAGTTATTTGACCGTTTCCAGACTTTACAATAGAAACGATTCTCACTCCATTTTACTAGTCATTCCAGCGCCATCTACGATTTTTCGAAGAAAATGTTCAATACAAAAGTTGTCTTTTTCCTGTAGAATCCGAATCTGCAATAACAATGGGGGTTATCATTTAAGATTTCAATGTTGCTCCCTTTCCCCCAGGGGGCAGAGTTTGGGAGGCAACTTTAATAATATCCAATAGATTTTTCAAAAATATTGAACATGCATTTTTCCGCTTTCAATCCGATGTATATTTCTCGAGTTATTCGATCGTTTCCGGACTCTTCGGACACCCTGTATATATATAGCGAACGTATGAATTTCCTTTTTTTATTAGCTGTTTTCACGTAAATTGATTGCCATGCGATTAAGATAAACATTTAGAACATTTTTGCAATTGGATCCTATAAAAATAACGGTTGCCAATAGATATTGTTTAACATTAAAATGGACATAAATCTTTCTCATAATTCAAATCTTCTCCCGTTGCAAAATGAAAATGGGAATAATTTAGCATAAAACCGCAATCAAAGTATCATTAGTTTTGAAATAACCTCTCTCTTCATGCTAATTATATTTTGTTGGCAAACTGGTCATTTACGTTCTGGTGTTGTTCTAGATAAATCCTGTCATACAATAATAAAAGTTTTGTTATTGTTTTTTTTAGAATTCAATAAATATACATAATATTTTATTTCTCTAAAACATAAATCAATACAAAAATAAATAATAGTCTAAATTAACTACAGGTTTCCGAATCTCTGATCAAACTTTAGTGAATTTTCGTCATTTCAATCTCCCTGGTCCTACAAATACAACAGTAGACGACCTATTAAGACGGTTAAAAAAATAAATTTTCTCTACTGTTCAAAACTATTCGCATAAATAAGCTGTAAACATATACACACATGATTTTGAAAATGTTGAATATTTTTCTTTATCAAAATAATGCGAGACACGTTTCATATTTTTAGCGAAAATTTATTGAAAAGTGGTTTCTGAATCTATAATTTGCTTATTGTGAATTAATGGTTATTTATTAAAGTAAAAACATTTGAATTAAATTATACTTCGCAAGATATATAAATTAAAATTTCTCAAGTGTGTTGAACTATATCATTTTTAAAATATTACCTTAGTTATATCTACGAAGTTTAAAGAAAATACTTTTAAAACATATTTTTTCCAGATTAAATTTGTCCGAGGAATCTGAATAAATTCTGGTAAATACACCCAGTAGACAAACTATAGTGGACCAATGTTGGATATATCTTGATAATACCTGTGCAATATTGGAAGAAACTTTTCCGAATATTAGAATATGTACATTTTGCTGTAATATAGCCAATGTTTGCAGCCAGTATTTGTTGCCATTATAGGGCCATTGCTGGTATGAAATATTGCCGCAATATTGCTGCAATATTTGGGTGTTATTTAACAATATTTGTAACTAATATTATAACAATATATGACTAAATATTGTCTCATTATGGGAATGTTTATATTTAACCAATATTGGACCATATTGGTCTAAAATATTGTCTCAATATGCGGATGTTTATATTTAACAAATATTACTCGAATATTGATATAAAATATTCCCCGATATTTGAGCTTTTAAATTTTTTCAATGTTATCCAGCATTTGTAACCGACATTAGCATAAAATATTGCCCCAATATCGTATTTTTATATTTTGTCAATTTTTGTATCCAGAATGCGGTGTCACTTTTAGACATAAAATGTTGAATAAGTAATTTAACAAACGTTTATGCATATAATATTGTGCATACCATCCCTTATGCAAATTATTTTTTATATTCATAATTATTATATTATCATGAGTTTAAATATATCATTTTTTTATATTTTTTGAATTGGGAAGTTTTATTTATATATTTACTTCTTTTTGAATATAACATACTTTAAATTCTGATGAAATATCTTTACTGAAGTATATTTTTACTATGGTTGCTCAAAAAAAATAAACTAAAAAAAGAAATAAAGAAAAAAGAAAAGAAAAAGAAAAAAGAAACAAGTGGATAAGTGTGATCGAAGATCGCTCAAAGGGTTTCGTTTAATATTACTTTCAAAACACTTTATCCTTTCTTTAATATATCCAAATAAATTTCATAAGGGTAAAATTGTAATGTTGTTTTCTCTGCATTTAATTTTAAGTGCTAAAAAAATATGATTCTTTCAGCATTATAAATAAAACTTAATTACAAATATGTAACCCTTGAAAGTATTAATCATTCTTCAATGTTTTGAAAATTCATTAAATCTATAGAATTATATTATCTTAAACATTGCATATATTGCAGTGAAACCTGGAGCTTATTGAACGGAATATTACGTTCCACACGCTTAGAGCGTTAACAACCAAAAAAAAAAGTCCTGTTTTCTATAAAGTAAAAATGTACCGGTCTATTTTTCTCGTTTTTTCAAATATCTAAACCAGCCCGATAGCGGGCGAAGCTTGCTATTATATTCTGTCATATTAAAATCTGTCATGTGGACTAAATGCGATATTTAAAAAAAAATTAATTTCAAAATTAAACATGTTGTACACTTTCAAAATGTTAAAATATGCGAATAATTCCATAATCGGCTTTTTATCATGATTCAATACGTCCCTCAAACTCATATATTTACTGTTCTCTATTACTCATACTGATACTCGCTTTGTATTATTCTGAAATATTTGAAAAATCCGTTAAACTTCCGATAGGACGTCAGATTTTCTTTCTAATACTCTAATAACGTGATATTAATCTGCTTTGTGTACATACACATACTCATACTCCTTGTATCTTTCCGTTTTATTATCACTATGATGTCAATCAATTTTATGTCATATTAATCTTTTTTTCAATTGGTGAAATTTTTTATTTCATTTTCATTTTTCACGTGGAAATCGTCTGATAGAAAATTACTTATTGTAGAAATAATTTCATCGTGGATTTTTAATTTTTGGCATCTGCTATAACGAAAAATGTTTAAATTTAATAGGAAAAGGCTGTTATAATTTTGTTTTTTGTATCTATAATTAATAAAATAATACGAATTTTTCAAATTTTAATATTTTGAGCTCTTCATAGCTGGTATTCAGCTATATACACAAAGTTTCAACTCTGTAAGTTACATAGTTTTTGAGAATGGCTCTGTGACAGACAGACAACGGAGCGGGAGTAATAGGGTTACGTGAGATGAACGAAACTAAAAACTAGTTGAAATTAATTAAGTAAACATTTTGTAACGAATAAAAAAAACTGCATAATTAAATGCTTACACTAATTTGATAAAAAAATACTAAATACGTATTTTGTTTTATGCTTATTTTGATTTAAGCACAATATTCTGCATAAATAAAATTAAATATATATCTTTCAAAAAAAAATCTATCGATTTTCCTTACGGCAAATATTATTTCAGTAAGTCAATTTATGCCTCTTTCTTCATTTGAAGCCATTAAGTTATTCAACAATATTTGCATTATCGTTAGTATCGGTAATCATACTCGAGATGTTATAACACGGAAGAAAAGACAAAATCGGCATTTACATTTGTCACTACAGTAGAGATATTGGAAAAATGATTATAGGAGTAATTACACATCTAGTAAATGTATTTTTTTTTTGCTACGTTTAGCGTCAATTGCAAAATACTGTTTTTGCAAATATTGATTATTTTCTTCAAGGGAAAACTGCTAAGTAATATTTTAAATCAGTAGTATTTTGCTTAAAACATTTGTTTTCATGCTGATAATGCTATACATAAATTGTTAAAATATTCCTGTTTTGAGATTCAGAATGAGTAAAAATTACTAAACAACAATGTAATCCTATTACTATATCTAATAAAATGATTTTTGGCACTTTTTCGGCTATGACAAAGATTATATATCGGCTAAAAAGTTTGTGACAAAATTTGCTAAGTATATGTATTTTTTAAAAGCCGTGTATATTTATTCAATAAAAAAGAAGCTCTGATTCAATAGATTCATTACATAAATTCATCTAATTATTAGTTTCAGTATATATTTTTTAAATTACCATGTTTTATAACCATTGATAAGAAAAACTAGCTGGCTTCGCCCGCCAGCGGTCCCCTAATTTACATCGGTGCCTCGAAACTTTTGTATTCTCCGGCTCGCATACCCCTCGATCCGAACGAACCTCCGACCCGGGTCCCCGCTGCTTTCGGCACCGTATACCGGTCGTGCTACGCACGCACCGGATAATCCCTTACAGGATTTGCACATCGAATAGTATAAACCTCTAACTGAACGAATCTCCGACCCTGGTCCCCGCTGCCTTCGGCACCGGATAATCCCTTAAATTGCACATAGAATAGTATAAACATCTAACTGAACGAACCTCCGGCTCGGGTCCCCGCTCCCTGCGGCACCGTATAGCAGTGGTGCTGCACACGCGCTGCAGTATACGTTAGTTCCACCTTCCGCCACCAGGTGGCGCAATCAGTTTATATGATCATAACTGAAATCGTTAAGACTTTCGATGTCGAGTCGAATGAGCCATACCCCGTCGTTTTCATGCCCGTAGAACCGAAGATAGGAAAGCGCCCCCTGGTGGTGAAAAAACGAAATAAAATCGGTAAGCTCTATCGATGTCGAGTCGAATGAGCCATACCCCGTTGTGATCCTTCCCATAGAAACAGAGATAGGAAAGCGCCCCCTGGTGGTGAGAGTCGGAGCAAAAATCGATAAGCTGTAGTAACCTCTATCGATGTTGAGTCGAATGAGCCATACCCCGTCGTGATCCGGGCCATAGAAACAGAGATAAGTAAACGCCCCCTGGTGGTGAAAAATGAACTAAAACCGATAAGCTCTAGTCGAATAGTATAAACCTATAACTGAACGAACCTCCGGTTCGGGTCCCCGCTGCCTGCGGCACCGTATAGCATTCGTGCTGCGCACGCGCTGCAGTATACGTTAGTTCCACCTTCCACCACCAGGTGGCGCAAACTGTTTATACGATCATAACTGAAATCGTTGAGGCTTTCGATGTCGAGTCAAATGAGCCATACTCCGTCGTAATCCGGGCCATAGAAACAGAGATAATAAAACGCCCCCTGGTGGTGAAAAACGAACTAAAACCGATAAGCTGTAGTATCCTCTATCGATGTCAAGTCGATTGAGCCATAGAACCCGAGTTGGCTGAAAAATGCTTTGATTACACCTTCCACCACCAGGGGGCGCAATGTGTTCTATACGAATGTTATAGAGGGTCCTTATTACTTTAATTCTGATGTTTGGAATCAGTTTGGGGGAAATTCGTAACATAGTTTCTGAGTTATAGAAACGGACCACAGTTAAGATAAAAAAAACTTGAAGGGGGGGGGGGGCGAGGACACTGCTTTTCCTTAAACAACTGAATTAGACTGCCGGAAAAAAAAATATCTGATGTCTTAATTACATAACCCGTCCGGATTCGATAACGGGCGAAGCCCGCTTTTTACTAATCGGAAATAGTGGTTATTTTTCTATACATATAAACAATCAAACGTTTAAAAATGTTAAATTTGTTGAAATGGAATTGGTTTCCTCAAAAATAATACAAATGTACAAATATGTCTTAATGACAGCAACCGTCCCGATTCGCTAACGGGCGAAGCCCGCTTTTCCCTATCATAATATCTGGTTGCGACTCTAAAAGAAAAACGTAAAATACTCGTCATGCAGTTTTTGGACGCGGCCTCCCAACTAACACAGAACTTGCGGGCCACTGATGGCTACGTTAGCCTTGGCCCAAACTAGTAGATGAGGGGCCGCAATCGTTTGCCGTAACGGCAACTTAAAAAAACTGTCACGCCGGCCACAATGTGGCCGCAACAGAATTGGCCATAACTACATTAAGATGCCCATAATTGTGCCACAAGTGGTTAATCATAATTGACGGATAGCCTAAAACTGGCCACAGTTATACTTTAAGTGGCAATTATTAATGAAAACTAGCCACAGTTTGGCCATTAACGATCATCGTGAATAAAATCTAGCCAGAAGATCGCCACAGCCATGCCACCTGCGTTTGTTAAGAATAAAAGCTACCCCAAAGCTGGCCATAAATGTTAATTTATTGGTCATCATAAATGTAAACTAGCCTTAAGCCAGCCATCCACATACCATCAATGCTATTCATTAATGAATGCATGCCGAAAGCTAGCCACTTTGTTGCCATGAATGGGCATCATTAATGTATGCAAGCCGAAAGCTAGCCACTTCGTTGCCATCATTAATGAATGCAAGCCGAAAGCTAGCCACTTTGTTGCCATCAATGGTAATCATTAATGAATGCATGCCGAAAGCTAGCCACTTTGTTGCCATGAATGGGCATCATTAATGTATGCAAGCCGAAAGCTAGCCATTTCGTTGCCATCATTAATGAATGCAAGCCGAAAGCTAGCCACTTTGTTGCCATCAATGGTAATCATTAATGAATGCATGCCGAAAGCTAGCCACTTTGTTGCCATGAATGGGCATCATTAATGTATGCAAGCCGAAAGCTAGCCACTTCGTTGCCATCATTAATGAATGCAAGCCTAAATCTAGCCACTTTGTTGCCATCAATGGTAATCATTAATGAATGCATGCCGAAAGCTAGCCACTTTGTCGCCATCAATGGGCATCATTAATAAATGATAGCCCAAAGCTAGCCATATTCATGCCACTATTAGATATCATGAATGGAAGCTGGCCAGAATTATACTTTTTATGGTCCTCAAAAAAGTAAAGTTGAGCAAATCTCCATTTTTACTCCTTTGGCAGGGACAATTTTTTTTCTTTTTTTAAGTTATTTTAAACTTTAGAATCTAAATTTACTGGTCCATAATTTTTGTCTGAAAACTCTAAATATTTTATTCAAAATTTGAAAAAAAAAAAAAAAAAAAATAATAATCTATTGGAATATTTTTCTTAACAAGAGCTCATAACACCAACCTGACTTTTATGCAAACATGTTTCACTTTATTATAATATTTTTCAGTTAAAAACTGCAATGGTGTTATAAGCACCCCATATTAAAAAGGTCAAAATACAATAAAATCGAAAGTGCTTCAGATCTTGTATAGAATACTTTCAATCTGGAAGCAATAATAATATTTTTTTTTTTTTTAAGTGTCCCAATGGAGGCAAAAATTGGCCGTATCCACTCATCTCATTAGATCGGAATAAAAGGCCATATGGTTATGATTTATTTTTTAATGTTATTCTGAAAAAGTTGCAAAAGCCATAATTGTAATTAATAAAAAAAAAGTTGTAAAATAAGGTGTAACACAAGGTGTAAAATATATATTGAGCGTTAAATTACCAATGATGGTGAGAATACGAAAAAAAAAAAACTAATTTTCTTCAATTTTTAATTAAATTATAGGTTTAAACATTCTATTCAAAGGAGTAAATTTTTAAGTAGTTTCAATTTATGTTTCTTCAAGCTAATTCACCAGGTGGATAGTCCAGCCAGAATTTCCATTGAAAATTGTTATCTAATGATTATATTCAACATCCCTTTTTCGAAGCAAATAAAAAATGTATAATGTTAAATGAGATACCATATGAAAGGATTTTCAAGCGACTTCTGACATAGTACACTCACATTTCTTTAAAACATGTATTTTGGTTAAAATTGCAAGTAATAAATTAAATAGGCATTGTTTTCAGAAATAAAATGAAAGTTTTTCCTCAAATTACTGTTGCCACAAAAATTAAATTCCACAACAATGATTATAAAAAAAATGTTCAATAAAGATAAAGTGGACATGGTTGCTGCATGGGTTTATTTTATATTTATGATAAAAAAGCAAAATTTAAATTCAAACGCTCATTTTTTTTTTTTTTTTTTTTTTTTTTTCAAAACATTATGTCACTCTCTAATGTAGTTAAAATACAATTTATATATATATATAGCTCTTGATATTTTCAGTCAGTTTTTACTGTAAAGTATGAAAGAATAAATTGGATTATATTCTGGCTTTATTTTTTTTTAGAAGTTTAAACATGCATCTAAAAAATATTAGATATTGCTAAAAAATATTAGGCTGCAGTGTGAAATCTTCACACAGGCCCACTAGTATATATTATTTCTGTTATCAACATCCCCTTTTCTCAGAAAATATGAAATGCACAACAATGAACGAGATGCCATAAGAAAGGATTTTGAACCAGCTTCTGACATAGTGCACTCACATCTCGATAAAACATATTTTTTGATTAAAAATTGCTGTAAATTAAAAATTAAATCTGCATTGTCTTCATAAAAGAAATGAAAGGCTTTCCTCAAATTAGAGTAGCCACAAAAATAAAATACCACATTATATAATGCTTAAAATGATTATAAAAAATAAATACTACAAAAAAGATAAAGTGGGACATAGTTGCTGCACGGGTTTATTTTATATTTATGACTAAAAAGCAAAATTGAAATGCTCAATTTATTTTTCTTTGTCCCATGTTTTTTTCCGAAACAGATGATGTCATCTCTAAAGCAGTTAATTAACTATAGATATATATATTTTTTTGTCTTTGCTATGCTCGATCAGTTTTTACTGTAACTGTGATGGAATAAACGAGATGATATTCTGGCTCGACTAATGTTGTTTGAAGATAGTTTCAGTCCTTAATTTTCCTTTACAAGTTTAAACCTGCATCTAAAGAGTATTAGATATTGCTAAAAAGTATTAGACTGCAGTGTGAAATCTTCGCATGGGTCCACTGGTGCTTTTATAATACAATTTCTTACCTGGATGTTTCTTCCAATTATCCAGCTTGAAAATAAAACAAAAACGCAGGAACTCTATTTTATAAAATTGGTAAAATGTTGACATTACTGATCATTGAAATTTAAGAATTTTTTTTAATGATGTAACTATATATATATGTAAATTAGGTCCGTTCAAAAAATGTCATTTCACTATCTTCATCTCTTTGGCATATATCAGAAAAATGTAGCAGTATTCCTATAAAGTAATGTTTTAGTCTGTTAAGGACTCTTCCCCCCTTTATACACATCATAGAACAAAATTTCAATGTATATATATTTACAAAATATTACTAATTGACAGAAAGCCAATTGTCACTATTTTCCTTCTTATGTAAATCTTAAAATTTCTCTTATTAAATAAGTTTAATATTTTTTCAAAATAGTAGTGGCAGTTGATCTTCTAGAACACGGCAAGTTCACCATTCATACACTAAATCTTTTTTTTTTTTTTTTTTTTTTTTTTAAATGGACTAAACATTACTCATAAATAATAATATATCATTGTTTTTACTTTTTAAAAATTAGCAAGTAATGAGTACTGAATATATATATATATATTTTTTTAATATATTACCAATAAAGAAATCTTTAAAATATTTTTCCTTCCAGCAGGAGGTATGTGACTTTTTGACTAACAAAATTTCAAACTGATTCATACAATATTATGTACATTAAAATTTTAATCTCAAGTTCTAATGAGATTATGATGAAATTTTTATTAAAATTTTCAAAAGTTTTTATACAGCAAATTATTTTTAATACCTGATCTCCAAGCAATGCTAATTTATAATCAACCAACAAAAACAGTTTATCAGTTTTTAAAATATAGCCTACATAAAACACTTTTATTCAATTATATCTTAACCTGTAAAAAGAAGGGGGAATGTTCTCAGAATGAGAAAGAAGGGGAAAATATATAGTACATCTTTTTTAACAACATCACTTGCATAAATAAATATATATATTTAAAAACACTAGAACTGAATGCTTTTTTTTTTCATATAAATTTTATTTTTCACAACAAATGTAAAACAAACCAACCAAAAAACATTTATTCATGTATTTACAAGATGCTCAAAATTTATCAGAAATATTTTACAAGAAAATTTAATCCTGTTACAATTAAATTTCTGATGTTTCTTAATTTAAGTTTATAAACAAGAGCTGAAAATCTACAGTCATCTTCACAGAGAACTTTTTTCTTTCCAGATTTTTATTCTTCTTCTTCTGAAAAACAAAAAATAAATTTTACAAAACAAAATTAAAATGCCTTACTTTAAAAACACCACTTAATTAGCCATTTATAAATATAATCGGAACAGAAATTATAATTTAAAAAAACTATTTACAAAAAGCTTTGTAGTTCAAGTTATTTGTACAAAATGAAACTATTTTATTGCAGTATACCTATATTTGCTTTTAACAAAAACTCATGAAAGGGCAGCGTTGTCAAATGACACCTAATTCCTTTTTTTTTTCTAGGTGCGAAACTGCATTTCATGGTGGCAATTTTATGTTATATCATATTCTCTCATTTTTTTTTGCAACCATGTTAACAATAATATTGTTTCTATTTTTATGTGTTAAGAGCAGGGGGGGAGGGGGGGGCTGTATATATTAAATACTTTATCTCTGTGTTAATCACTAAAACAAAATAAAAACAGGCTTTCTATAAATTCTTTTGAATAACTTCAAATATATAAATTCATATTCTTTACATATGATGTATGGGTGCTCTTTCTGTTCATTTCATAAAAGTCGAATTGCTCACTTTGTAAATGTTTCTAGAATTTGTATTTCTAGAAACCAGCAGTTCTTTATTTTCTTCACTTTATTTTTTCACATAACATTTCCTTCAAAATGGCTTTGTAAAGTAGGAAAATACATTGTGTACCTTATTTTTTCACATAACATTTCCTTCAAAATGGCTTTGTAAAGTAGGAAAATACATTGTGTACCTCCAAGCTATAAATCTGATATTATCACTCATAAAACGATAGCATTTCAATTCTCACCGTAATTTAGTTCAAAATAAGGAAAAGCAATTTTTCAACTTTTCCCCGTCAAAGTTAAAAAAGTAAAATTTAAATTAGGTGGGATATAATATATCCCACCACGCCTCAAAGGGTTAAAAGACAATAAAGAAAAAATGAAGTTACTTTGACACAGGGTTGGGTTTCTTCCCGAAGAAACTGGAAGAAATGGAAAAAACTGGAAGAAACCAACAGAAAACAAAACAGATGCTCAAAATTAAAATATATTAACTATATAAAAGAATTAAATTCAAAACCTAATTATATGAAATTTAAATTGGAAATTAATTAATATTAAAAATATTATTTATGGAAAAATAAGTTATTTTTTAATAACAAACTTCAGGTTCAGCAGGTATTTACAGGTTATGTTTTTTACAACTTTAGAGGTAGGGGATATTTTTTTATTGTTTATATAATTTCTGTAAAAAAAAAAAAAAACCTACCAATTCCTTATTTATCATATAAAAATGCAATATTTTAAAAACTATTGTGCAAAACTTAAAACAAACAAATTTGTAATTATGTATACTAGCATGCTGATTTAAAAGATAAATGTTCTGAAAATAAACTCTACAGGGATAAGAATTTTTTTCATCTTTTGAATTCATCCATTCTAAGTTGAGAAATTGATTGCAGCATCTTAAAGCTAAATTACTTCTGTTTTGTTATACAATGTTGCACTGTAGTAAGGAAAATGGAGATTTTAATGAAATCCTTCAATACAGTAATTACTGTATATTAGTTTCCTTAATAAAATGGGCGTAAATTCAAAGCACTGTCTTTTATTTAAAAGAGTTTCATTCTACAATAGGTAAATGATCCACATACTATTTACTACTGGTTACAGAAGTTTAAATTATATATATTAAAAAAAAATGTGCCTCTTTTGAATTGAATTACCTTTAATTGATTTTGTGTATTTTGGATAAATTTATTTGGTACATTTCCATTATACCAACATCATTGTCGTCACCAAGTGCAATAATTGGCACAAAATGAAATTCATGTGAAAGGATTCAATTGGAAAAAAAAAAAAAAAAAATGCTGGCACAAAATTGAGCATTTAAAAATATAACATTTGAAAATTACAGACTTTCACGAACTATTTTATTAAATCGACACGAATATAGACTTAAAATAAAAGAACAAATAAATATTATATGATAAATTAATAAAATTAACTCAATTTAAACTACAGGCATAGCATTGTAAATGTCTCTTAGCATTGCAGTAAGCATTTCACTTTTTGAATGAAGACGTTCATACTTTTTTTTTTGTATCCAAAGTCCTGAAACAATTTTATTGCAGCGTCCCCATCATCTGGTAAATGCCTAATGGTAAAATCCACATTAGTGTCAACAATAAATATAAGTTACTACTTAATATTAAATATTTTCTATTTGAAAAATAGCAAATTAAGATGTTTTGCGAGGTTACAGAGTAAATTAAGTAATAATAATAATTAAAAAGTGTCATGTTCAATAAATAGCAAATCACAATGTTTGGCACGGTTTGCAATAAAAATATTTACACGTTCAGGGTTGAAATAAATAGCACATTAGCATACATTTTGGCATGGTGTTAGAAAAGTCCCATTTATTTTATTCAGGTACACAATGATTGGAAAGCTTTAGACAGGTGTGTGATCTTGGCTAAAAAACTGGTGTAATTATCAATTTATCATACATAATTAAATTTTTATAAGTCTAATTAAATTTATGTAAGGTTATCTATTAGAAAATACATTTATTTTTATTGTATTTTACAAAGTTGTAACTTATATGGTAAATTCTTAAAGAAAAACAGTTTCTTCCATTTTTTCCACTTGGAAGAAACCTATTTCTTCAGGCCGGTTTTTTCCACTTTGGAAGAAACTTGCCAACCCTGCTTTGACACATCATAGACAATCTCTGACAAACAGATTTTTCCATTTTAATTTTGTTTTTTTAACAGTTAAAACTGTTTTGGCCAATAATTCAAAAATTTTTAGTAGCATTTGGGGACTCCTGAAAATCGGGGACCCTGGGCCCGTGCCCCGAATGCCCTGCCCATGACAGATATATAAATTTCTCTATTTTTAGCCGCAATCGATTGACAAATTTAGCAATTTTTCTCATGCGATCTTGGAAGAATTTCGCTATTTTTTCCCATGACTGACTGAATAGTTTCGTGATTTTTCCCGCAGCTGACTGATGAATTTCAGAATATTTTCCTGCTACCAATTGCCGAATTGTGCAGGGAGGGAGGTTTTGCGACAAATAAGCAAATTTCCCAATTTTTTTCCTACAACAAACTGCCGAATTTTGAGATTTTTGAATTTTGTAATTTTTCTTGCGACCAAGTGACAAATTTTGTGATATTTTACTGTGACCAATAGACGAATCTTGCGATATTTTCTCATGACCGATAGATGATTTTTGTGATATTTTCCTGCTAAATTTTGGTGAAATCCGCGAAAGCAAATTCTTGCGAATCCACAATAATCAGGGCACATTTCCAGCTATATAAAAACGGGCAGGGCGCATTTACAACTATAAAAAAATGGGCAGGGTGCTGCGCCCTCTCGAAAACGTCTAGGGGAAACACTAATTACTCCAATACAAATATTGCCACAGTTATTTTATTCTAAAAACTTGATATTTGAGTAATTTTAATTTATTTTCAGCAGTGAAATTAACTCGAAATTATTGAATAACAAACATGTGAATTTTTACATTGCTAACTAGGCGTAACCAAGCTTCCAGGCTCGAACATATTTCACACTGTCAGTTTTACGCTTAGTTAGCAATGAAAAAAAAATCACCATTTTTATTACTTGATATTTGATTTAAAGGAAAATTTAAAAACATGGATTTGAACCTTCAGCTCCTCTCCAGAATCTTACATTTGCAAAATATTTTGGGCAAAACATAAGAATGTTTTAAAAATACCTTGAATTTAAATATCATTTTTTAAAGTTTCTTAAGAAAAAAGGGTCAAAGAAAGTATTAAAGAAGGTCCCTTTCTCCAAAGAATCTGCTTTATTTTTAATTTGTTAAAAATTATACATTACATATTAATCAAAATCCAAATTAATTTATATGACAACATATTAAAAAAAAATCCTTAATTTAGAGGTCAGAAGATTAAATAATTTTATCACCACCTCCCTTCCTCTTCTACATACATAGCATAAATTAAAAAAAATTATTTAGCATAAATCTGTGTAATCTTAAGTATTGTCAAAGTTCATGAAAGTCAAAAACCCTGTTAACAAAAATTATTTGACACATTTCTGCAAAACTTTAAAAAATACTCAATCTTTTTCTATTAAATTTTACATTTCAAAAATTTAAATTAATTTAATTTTTATTAAATGTAAGTCCAGATTAGATGCACTATATTTCCAGAGGTGTCACAATAATCAAAAAACTGAAATCATCACTCTTGAAACAAATATTAAAACATTTAAAGCAAACATTTTCTAAGCACATGAGCTGAAGCATCAAAATTTTGAGTAATTTGAAGGACCCATTGTACAAGATGTTTACATTTCATGAAACTCTGCTAAACTGTTTTAACAAACTGTAAAATAACAATTTTGAATAAAATAATTTTAATAAAAATGAACAATTCCTATGCAATATGTAATAGACGAAGATTTTTTTATGATAACTTTTTGAATACAGTTTTGTTAAAATATTATAATTTAACTAAATTTTAATATGAAAAAGTTTACAAAATGATTTTTTGGCCATTTAAAAGATATCGCTAAATTTATCAGCCAATCGTGGTAAAAAATCTTAAAATTAGTCAATGGATTGTTGGGGAAAAAAAAAAAATTTCGGTTAATGTACGCGAAGCGTACATACACAAGTTACTGACCGCGGCTGGAATGAATTTCGTGCATTCTACAGATTGCTGTACAGCGAGTTTCATGCGTCCAGTGATGTTTTTTTTCGGTTAATGTACGCGAAACGTACATATACAAGTTACTGACCGCGGCTTGAATGAATTTCGTGCATTCTACAGATTGCTGTACAGCGAGTTTCATGCGTCCAGTGATGTTTTTTTTTCAGTTAATGTACGCGAAGCGTACATACACAAGTTACTGACCGCGGCAGGAATGAATTTCGTGCATTCTACAGATTGCTGTACAGCGAGTTTCATGCATCCAGTGATGTTTTTTTTTTCGGTTAATGTACGGCAAGCGTACATACACAAGTTACTGACCGCGGCTTGAATGAATTTCGTGCATTCTAGAGAATGCTGTACAGTGAGTTTCATGCGTCCAGTGATGTTTTTTTTCGGTTAATGTATGCCAAGCGTACATACACAAGTTACTGACCGCGGCTTGAATGAATTTCGTGCATTCTAGAGATTGCTGTACGGCGAGTTTCATGCGTTCAGTGATGTTTTTTTTCGGTTAATGTACGCGAAGCATAGTCAACCGCGTCTTGCATGTATTAGAAAAATGAAGAATATCGAAATTTTCCTCAATTATAACGTGTGTGGTGTGATGCAGAGAATTGACTATTTATAGAGTTTTTATGAGAATTTCTTTCATGAAGTAAACGTTGATTTTATTCCGTTTCGTGACAATTTTCAAGTTTAAGCCTTATTTTACTAGAAATTTTTTAATTGTTAAAGGTAATAAATTATTAAACTTGATAAATATTTCAAAAAATTCATAGAAAAAAAAAGATAACTTGTAAAAATGGATACAGATGGAAGAAAAAAGCTATAAATATGTAAAAATAGAAAAAATTTGATAAAAATATGTAAAAATGGAAATATCCGGAGGAAAAAAATAGCCGAAAATTTGTAAAAATGAAGTATCCGGAGGAAAAAATAGCTAAAAATTTGTAAATTGAAAAAGCTAGAGGGAATAGATAACTAAAAATTTTTTTAAATGGAGAAATCTGGAGGGAAAATAGTTAAAAATTCATTAAAAAAAAAAGGAAAAATCCGGTGGGAAAAATAGTTTAAAATGGAAAAATTGGAGGAAAACATAGCAAAAAAATTGGAAATTCGGAAAATATGGTGGCAAAAATAGCTAAAAATGTGGGAAAATATGGTGGCAAAAATAGCTAAAAATGTGTGAAAATTGTAAAATCTGGAGGAAAAGTAGCTAACAATTTGTAAAAATGGAAATATGATGAGGAAAGAATAGTTAAAAATTTATACAAATGAAAAATACAGAAGAAAGAAAATTAAAAATATGGAAAAATCTGGAGGGAAAAAAATGGCAAAAAATTTGTAAAAATGGTAAAATCCGGAAGAAAAAATAGCTAAAAATTTGTAAAAATAAAAAATCCAAATGAAAAAAATAGATATATTTTTTTAAAAAATTGAGAAATTTGGAGAAAAAATTGCTAAAAATTTTTTTTAATTGAAAAATCCGGAGGAAAAAGTAGCTAAATTTTTTTTTTTAATTGAAAAATCCAGAGGAAAAAGTAGCTAAAAATTGTTTAAATTGAAAAATTCGGAGGAAAAAGTAGCTAAAAATTTTTAAAAATTGAAAAATTCGGTAGAAAAAGTAGCTAAAAAATTTTTTAAAGCGGAAAAATCCAGAGGAAAAAGTAGCTAAAAATTTTTAAAAACGGAAAAATCCGGAGGAAAAAATAGCTAAAAATTTTTAAAAACTGAAAAATCCGGAGGAAAAAATAGCTAAAAATTTCAAAAAATGCAAAAAAAACAAAGGAAAAACATAGCTAAAAATTTATAAAAATGAAAAAAAAAGTAAAAACATAGCTAAATATTTATAAAAATGAAAAAAAAAAGTAAAAACATAGCTAAATATTTATAAAATGAAAACAAAAGAAATAAAATAAAAACGTAGCTAAAATTTGTAAAAATGTAGAGGAAAAAATAGCTAAAAATTTGTAAAAATGAAAAATAGATGAAAAATAGCTAAAAACTTGTAAAAACGAAAAATCCAAATGAAAAAAGTAGGTTAAAATTGAAAAATCCGGAGGAAAAAATAGGGTAGAACTTTTTTTTATGGAAAAATCCGGAGGAAAAAATTTGGAAGAATAAAAATATCCGGAGGAATAAATAGTTCAAAATTTGGATAGAAAAATTGCTAAAAATGAAACAATACGGAGTGAAAAATAGCTAAATAGTTTTTTAAACGGAAACATCCGGCAGGAAAAATAGCTAAAAATTTGTAAATTGAAAAAGCTAGAGGGAATAGATAACAAAAAAAAATTTTTAATGGAGAAATCTGGAGGGAAAATAGTTAAAAATTCATAAAAAAAAAAAGGAAAAATCCGGTGGGAAAAATAGTTTAAAATGGAAAAATTGGAGGAAAACATAGCAAAAAAATTGGAAATTCGGAAAATATGGTGGCAAAAATAGCTAAAAATGTGGGAAAATATGGTGGCAAAAATAGCTAAAAATGTGTGAAAATTGTAAAATCTGGAGGAAAAGTAGCTAACAATTTGTAAAAATGGAAATATGATGAGGAAAGAATAGTTAAAAATTTATACAAATGAAAAATACAGAAGAAAGAAAATTAAAAATATGGAAAAATCTGGAGGGAAAAAAATGGCTAAAAATTTGTAAAAATGGTAAAATCCGGAAGAAAAAATAGCTAAAAATTTGTAAAAATAAAAAATCCAAATGAAAAAAATAGATATTTTTTTTTAAAAAATTGAGAAATTTGGAGAAAAAATTGCTAAAAATTTTTTTAATTGAAAAATCCGGAGGAAAAAGTAGCTAAATTTTTTTTTAATTGAAAAATCCAGAGGAAAAAGTAGCTAAAAATTGTTTAAATTGAAAAATTCGGAGGAAAAAGTAGCTAAAAATTTTTAAAAATTGAAAAATTCGGTAGAAAAAGTAGCTAAAAAATTTTTTAAAGCGGAAAAATCCAGAGGAAAAAGTAGCTAAAAATTTTTAAAAACGGAAAAATCCGGAGGAAAAAATAGCTAAAAATTTTTAAAAACTGAAAAATCCGGAGGAAAGATAGCTAAAAATTTCAAAAAATGCAAAAATAACAAAGGAAAAACATAGCTAAAAATTTATAAAAATGAAAAAAAAAGTAAAAACATAGCTAAATATTTATAAAAATGAAAAAAAAAAGTAAAAACATAGCTAAATATTTATAAAAATGAAAACAAAAGAAATAAAATAAAAACGTAGCTAAAATTTGTAAAAATGTAGAGGAAAAAATAGCTAAAAATTTGTAAAAATGAAAAATAGATGAAAAATAGCTAAAAACTTGTAAAAACGAAAAATCCAAATGAAAAAAGTAGGTTAAAATTGAAAAATCCGGAGGAAAAAATAAGGTAGAACTTTTTTTTATGGAAAAATCCGGAGGAAAAAATTTGTAAGAATAAAAATATCCGGAGGAATAAATAGTTCAAAATTTGGATAGAAAAATTGCTAAAAATGAAACAATACGGAGTGAAAAATAGCTAAATAGTTTTTTAAACGGAAACATCCGGCAGAAAAAATAGCTAAAAATTTGTAAAAATGGAAAAAATCGGAATGAAAAAATCGATAAAAGTTTATAAAAATTGAAATATCTGAAGGAAAATATCGGTAAAAGTTTGTAAAAATTGAAATATCTGAAGGAAAATATTGGTAAAAGTATGTAAAAATCGAAAAATGTGACGGTAAAATTTACTAAAACTTTGTAAATATTCTTAAAACGAAATAAAATCAATGCTACGTTCACGGTGTACTTTGTGAAAGAATTTGCTTGACGATGTGTGTAAGTAATAAGTCGTCTGCCGAAAAGCTCGTGTTCTGATTGGGTAGAATTCGGAGGTTGCCGATTTCTCGGTTGGCGCGCGTCGTTCCTTGGCGTGCGTCAAAAAAATCGCCAAATCGGGGACCCTCGCTTATTCGAGGATTCTGCCGAAAAATATTTTAATAGCTTTTTTTTTCTATAACTTTAAGAGTAAAAAATAAGTACATTCTAGCTGTAAAAAAAGGTTAAAAAGTGTAAATTTTACACTTAAAGTGCAAAGGTTGGAAAGCTTTGTAAAGAGCTTTAACGTTTACCAACTGTATGCAGCTAAAATACAAGAGTGCACTTCTATTTTATGAATGTGTGAAATTAAATTTACTAATGTAAATTGATCAATACAGACAAAATTTGGAGCCTATTTAGGGGACCATCCCAAAATTCTTCCTAGTAAAGCAGGTCCCTTCACAATATACCTTTTAATAAACAGGATCTCTTCCCATTTTTTTTTTTAAATAACACAGGCAACTTAAAAAAAATTGAGTTTTAAAAAGGAAGAAGTCTTTAAAGACAAATTTGTTTTTGCATGTGGGGTAGCAATACTTTTAAAATCTGGAATTTTCTGAATTGACTATTTTATAAACAATCCATAAAAACATACTCTTCATTGTTAATTTTTATTTTATGTTTCAAAATGTGTAATTTGCAAACAAATTGAAAGGAAAACTTTAACAGAAGGACTTAAAGAAGTTATCAATAAACGTTTGGTTCAAATTTGAGTAACTAAATTTCATATTCATTACAAAATGTTATCTTTCACAAAAAAAAAAAAAAGAATAAATTTCACACAAATAACTTTTACTTTTTTCAAAATGGGCCCTAAGATAAAAGCCCTGCGTTACAAACTGAGTAAATTGACAACTTACCTTTGCTTGAATGCCAAACGAGTTTATGCTGCACAGTCATCTCTGCTGCCATCTCTGAACTGCGCCACCACAGTTTCCTGAAAAATATGAAAATAAATTGTAATAGGTTGCAATATTAAGCATTTATCATATTCAACTAGAAAATTAAAAAGAAAAAGTACAACTGATTAATGTATATAACTGATGTCAGTGAATCATTTTCTTCTTCTTTTAAATCAAAACTTATTTCAACATGCACACACACATAATTTGCATTAAATAAAATGGCATCTTATCTAAATATTGCTATGGGGAGGAAAAGAAAAAAAAAATTACTGAATCAGCCACACCAGCAGAAGTGCTGTGCACTTAGACTGTTTTAAATTTTTACACGCATATGCACTATAGCGCTTTTTACTGAAATTATGGTACTGAAAAAGAAAAACACTGCAGAACATAATATAAAAGATGGAGATAAATTATAGTTCCAGGAAAGTAATTAAGGAAGATAATTGATACAATGTTTGGTACTTTTCGGTTAGCTGGACACCAGTAATATATATACATGTATGTACTTGTACACATCATTGGCACCTGGCTAACCGAAAAGTACCCAATGTTTTATTTAACATAAAATTAAAAGTGTAATATCAGACAGGCTCTCTCCTCTTAATATTTTGGATGGGTGTAAAAAAAAAAAAAAAAAAAAAAAAAAAAAAAAAATGTAGCAGTATAGTATAACAGTGTGCAACTATTTTGGATTCCAAGAAAGAAATTGCATGCTTTGAGAGTATGTTGTCACAAACACAGAAAGAAAATTTCAGACTCGGGGGAGATGAGGTTAAAA
Organism: Maratus michaelseni; assembly: GCA_963931845.1. NCBI lineage: Eukaryota > Metazoa > Arthropoda > Arachnida > Araneae > Salticidae > Maratus > Maratus michaelseni. The sequence continues at coordinate 414,658,801 of OZ007587.1, forward strand.
AAAGGCTTAAAACAAGTTTTAAAAAGGAAGACGTCCTTAAAGACAAATTTGTTTTTGCATGAGGGGTAAGGGACGATGCAATACTTTGAAACAAAAAAAGGTACATTTCGGTTAGCCGGGCGCCAGTGATATATATCAACATATATAAATACATAATGTATATACCTATATATGTATATACATACATATATGTATATAAATATATGTATGTATATATATGTATATGCAGACATATGTGTATATACATAGATATGTGTATATATAATACATGTATATATATCACTGGCGCCCAGCTAACCGAAATGTACCCAAACAAATTATGTGCTTTCATTAGGAAAAAAAAACCCCATTAAAAATTAATCTGGTTTGTTATTAAAAAAATATTTACAACATGAAAATATATTAAAAGCAACTGTTTATAAAAAGTTTGGGTCCTTTTCTGCTATACCAACACCATTGTCGCTAAGCATAATAATCGGCACAAAAGGAAATTCACATGAAACGAATCATTTGAAAACAAAAATAACATTGTTGGCACGAATTTAAGCACTTAAAAATAAAACGTTTGAAAATTGCAATACAAAATATGCACTTAAAATAAAAGAACAAATAAATATTACATAAGGTAATAAAATAAAACTCTATTTAAACTACAGGCTTGAAATTGTAAATGTCTCTTAGGATTGCTGTAAACATTTCATTTTTTGAATGAAGATGTTTATGAGTTTTTTTGATAAAAACTTTTTTTTTTATGTATCTAAAGTCCTAAAACAATTTTATTGCCGCTTCTACATCATCAAGTAACAGCTTAATGGTAAAATTCATTTCAGTGTCAATAATAAATGCAAGTTATAATTTAATAAATATTTTCTATTTGAAAAGTAGCAAGTTAAGATGTTTTATGAGGTTACGATTAAATAATAATAATAAAAGATTCACGTTCAATAAATAGTCCAATCAGAATGTTTGGTACAGTTTGCAATAAAAAATTCTTTACACGGTTAGGGTAGAAATAAATGGCAGATTAGCGTATATTTTGGCATGTGTTGGTATAACAGAAAAGTACCAAGTTGTGTTCCTATTACACTCTGACTCTGATAAGTGGAATTTAAAAATTAAATCAGATTACTTAGCTTTTCGGCTAAACCAAAACATTTTGGGCACTATTGCCATGACTAATTAAAAATCACATTAATGAATTAAAAAGAAATTACCTACTTTATTAAAATCTTAAAAATAAAATGAAATTTTGCAAATGGTCATTAATTAGTACATAAAATTCGAAGTTTTCTATTACTATCAAAATAAAAATATGCCAGTATCATCAGAAAATACAGAATATATATATATTAGTTAATTAAAACCAGATCTTAACATATGAGTATAATTTCACTGAAAGACACTGGAGCTGTAAAATATTACTTTCCGCTTCCTGACTGGTTTAAAATTGTCAGCAATAAAGCAAATTATAAAACAGGCAACGGAGAATTATGAAAAAAATAAAAGCTGAATTTTTATTGGTTAATTTTTTTATAAACCAAAAACTTCTGAGATTGTTCATTACGGACACATTTTACTCTGATATATATATATATAATTACAATCAACTTATTAATAGCATATTCAGGGCAGATGTAAGATCAGTAAAGAACTTTTTTTTTTTATTCGCTTCTGTAGAATTAAGTCGCATAATAAGCAAAGCAATGCAGTTAATTTTACACAATTGCTGATGCTTTTTCTCAGCTTTCTTTATCTTGAACTTAAATCTGTCCCTGAGAATGATGAAAACTAATTTTTAACTAACTCTTGGAATAATATAGAAAAATAATCTTACCTAATTAGTAAATCTAAATATCCAAAAACCAGTGAATGACGAGACTTAGACATAGACGACGCCACGATGCAGGAAAGGGAAATGTAAACAACGCTGCGATGTGCGATGGCGCTGCCAAAAAGACATAAAAATCCCTACGAGACCGCAGAAAAAAAGCTATATTTCAATAGATTTATTTTTTCAAGGTTTTTTTTTTATCTTCAAAATTTCTCATACAACATTAAATAATTTTAAAAGTGGAAATTTTTCAATGCTGATTATTACAAAGCGGAAAACATTTAAAAATATATTTACAAAAATCCCCACTGGGAAAAAAAATGTGTTGGAAAAGGGAAATCTTGTTTCATCTTTCCCTGCATTACTCCCGGCTTGCCGTGTGAAAGGAGTGGGAGGGGGGGGATCGGTATTTGGTATTATTGCTTATTTAAGCTAGTTAAGATTTTTTTTTTCTTTTAAATCTAAATTTTGGAGTGTTTCAAAAAATGAAAATAACTTATTTTTTGGAACTGATTTATAGATAATATACAGATAATATAAAATCACCGCCCCCCCCCCCTCCAAGAAAAAAAAGATTTTTTTTTTTTTTTTTTTTTTTTTTTTTTTTTTTTCGTTTAACAGTAACTGCTTTTTGGTAAAGTGGCATTTATTTCTTTTGACAAATATTTTTTCATTGAAATTGAAATTGAAATAAATTCCCATTTATCATTAATTTTTTTAATATGTTTATATAATATGTATGTCTAAAGATTGCAATATTCATTTTCATTCTAGGTGCTCACAAAAAATATTCATTTAAAGATATTAATGCATACTTTAAAAGCAAAAACATTAACAGTTTTTATGATTTTTTTTTCCATAAAAACTCTTTAAATTAAAGAAGGGTACTTTTTGTGTATTTTTTATTGCATAAAATATTTAAATGCAGCATATTTTATCGTTTCACATAAATCCAGGTTTAAAATAACGAAAATCATCTTATAAAATGTGAAGTAAAGATACTTTTTATTTCTTATAATAAAAATGTCGAGAAGATTATACTGGGCCACTGACTTTTAAACAATGATAGATTTGTATATCTTGGCCGCAAACGTACTTTCATTCGCTATTGGGCACTGAAATTGCATTAAGTTTCCCCGCCATTTGCCCGTTAACGATTTGGCGATAGACATCCGGTGTGCGGGCGCTTCAGTTAAAATACATTAATGGCTGGATACAAATTGCCGCAAACTTTTTTGGCCACAACGTTTACAACAGGTGGCCAAAAATCTCGTGTTTGCTGGGCTACATCTTAAAATCGTAATATATAGCGGGCGCTGTGATGGAAATCTTTCTTTTGCGTTAATTATAGGAATGTTGATTAATTATACAATTAAATAATATATCGGCTCGTAATGGACATATGAGAATAATTTTTAGATATTCTGAAAGCAGAATCAATTTTGCGTCGTCCTGTAAAAGTTAGGAATTACTGCACTCCTTAGATTCTAAGATTGGGCCCCCCTCTGAAAAAAACCTACTTGAACGTCATGTGACCTCCGTCTAAAAAATGCTCCTCGCCTCTGGAAAATCGATCCAGACGATCGTCTGGGCGCGTGTCTGCGTTCTCGCATTCCCGGCACGGAAAGAAATGAAAAATCATTTTTTATCGATCGATTTTTAAAAGGATTTTTTCGGTTCTAATTGTAGTACGGAAATGATTTTTCGAATTTATGAAACCTGACGCTGTCCTGCTTCCGTCCGTACGACTTCCGAATTTCTGGCCCCCCGACTTCCGGAGATACGGGTCGGACCTGCACTGCGGTTTGGGGCTTAAATTGCTCCCTGGGAACCCGCTGCCTTTTCCTTCCCCGTCCCGAGAGAGACCGGCAACCCCTTTCGGAAGCGAAAATTTGTGGTTTACGATTCTTTTCCAAGTTCGGTTTCGGTCCGTAATTAAAACAGTTTTGTCGATTAATAACTCCCCGGGTCCAGGTCGGACTCCCGACCCTGCCCGAACTTGACATCCGCGCCTTTTTTCCGAATTTTTCGGTCCGCGTCCGCCGTCAGTGCGTCGATTTGTCCCGGAGCCTTTTAGTGTACAGACCGGGAATGCACAGACGCACTCACACACTCACACATAGACGTTCACGGACATTAATAATTATCCGATATTAAAAAAAAAAACGAATGCAGAGGCGGCGAATGGACTATTTGTCCGGAAGATAGCTTCACTGCAAATTATCAGCACACAATGGGAACACTTTGATTAAAAAAAAGTGTTCCAGTTACCTTAAGGTTTACTGAATGTGTTCCCTTAATGTGTTCCGAATATTCTCCGCTAGTGTTCTGAAAGTGTACCGAAAGTATTCTGCTCAGAATATCTGTTAAATCTAAACTTGGGAACACATTTGAGAGCGGATTGGGAGCACATTAAGCATACTTGTGAAATCATCGCTTTCAAAAAGTGTGTTAGAAAGTATGCTGAACAAAAGAAGTGTCCTCAAAAGTATTCTAAAAACTTTTCCAAAAATTGCGCTTTAAAGTGTTCTAAAAAAGGTGGCAAAATAAGTGTTCTAAAAAGTGTTCTGAAAAGTGTATAAATATTTGCAGCGTCTAGATTTTGGTAAATAATTTTAACATCGATGATTCTGCTATATACGATAGATAAGACGGTACAAATAGCAAACTGCCAGTTAATTGTCGCAGCAGCGAGGGGGAGGGGGCACATAGAAAACTTTAACGCAATGTGAAATCAATGGTAAACCGAATGTTACCGCGACTCAGATACATCATTAGTAATGGAGTCGCTATTCGTCTCACTTTGCAGCGGGGTGCGTGATATTGCTATTACAGCACTCCACGCAGATGATGCAGATGACTGGTAGTTTTCTTATCTGTACTAGCTAATCTATCATGTATACAAAATTATCGACGCTAAAATTTGTTTCCAAAATGTAACCCTGTCTCCCTGACTATAAATATTGTAGACAGAATTTGTTGCTGTATGAGATAAAGCTATTAAAAATGCAAACAATTAAGGAAATTCAGAGTAAATATTTTTAAAGAAATAATCTTGAAATAATTGTTTGAATACTTGTGTATTAAGAGCCTACGATAGTCATCCGAAGAAAGTCGAACACTAATGTTAAGTCCATGGGAAGGTTCTTGTCAGATTTCTCGCTCGCATTTTAATATTTTTAAATGATTTTTTTGGCACAGGATAGCTGAGGTCGATCTCTAACATCGGTAGTTTTTACTTTTTCGATTTTGGTTCCAGTTTCTTCTTTTTTTTATGTGGACATTTCGAATTTTGGAACCGATTATGAAAATGAAAGTACCCTTATGTAAGTAAAACCGGAACCAAAATCGAAAAAGTAAAAACTAACAACATTAAAGATCGACCTCAGCTATCCTATGAAAAAAAATCATTTAAAAATATTAAAATGCGAGAGAGAAATCGGACAAAAACCTTCCCATAGACTTAACATTAGCTTGAGTGTTTTTTTCCGTGACTAGTGTAGGCTTTTAAACATTTTCTGAGAATCTATTTAATTACATAAAATTAAAGTACTATGTTAATTGTAATATTGAAGTACTATGTTAAATGTAAAAACATCAGTTCCTCGATTGTAAATGATTGGAATTGCTTAGATACTTTAATTATAAACCTTTGCTTAATATACAGATATCTTCTATGGTACAACCATTATTGAAAAAAAAATGCTTGCCATGATCAATTAAAATAACAATCATGCAATGAAGATATTCCATGTTTCTGATACCGAAAAACCAAAAGCTTATTTTTATCGAATAAATAATTCATGCTTAGTAAAAGGGGAAAAACAAAAGTAACATAAAAGAAATCGACTTGATTCTATTTTGCTCGATGTAACCTATTCTTCAATTTTACGGAATCCTGTTGTACATTAGAATTTTATGAATGAAAATTACAACATTTTAACTAAATCATGAATGTTTACTTTAATATTTAAAAAAATAAGACATTGAAAGCTGTATTAAGATAAATACTAAAGTGCAACAAATGCGTTATATTACTAATTTTACTGAGTTATCACAATCTTTATATAGGAAATTAAAACATATTTTGTAGAATTGTAAAAGTCAATATTAAAAATGGCAATGTTTTTTTTTCTAAAATGCTAAAATCCTTGTAATTTACAATATTTCATCATTGCTAAAAGACATACGAACTATTTTCATTATAGAAAACTATTTAAAAACGCAATTAAATGTAACTTCATTGTAAATCTAAACTGTCAATGAATTCGAAACTTAATATATATATTATATATCAACAGATGGCGTCCCCAAGCAGAACGCTAATAAGAGTGGACATCAGTGCCACATTTTATTTCTCCCCCGATAAAACGAGATGAAACGTTTTCGCGAACAGAAGCGGAAATGTTATAAAAAGAATAAGACGTATTCGGGTTGACCTGCTTTAAAAGTTGGTTGGTTGATTTATTATGGCCGATTATTTACTCTTGGGATATAGACCCTAGGGGGGGGTGCCCTCCGTGTGGCCTTTCTAAGGGATCCTATCCCGTATTTACGGCAAGGTTCGAAGAAAACCACGGAAAACTCCTAACGGTTTGGTCGACGAACGAGACAGAGGCTTGAACCCAGCATCTCACCAGTGTTACCAGTTTACCAATGTTGAGAGCAGAACATCTCAGCTACTGGTGGGGCGATTAACCTTCTCACCGCCGTGAACTGACATATCCGTTCAGTATGCAGTAGGTTTCACTGCAATAGAAGCATTGTTTAAATTAATATAATTCTACAAATAGAATGCAATTTTAAAACAGCAAATAACGATTAATACTCTCAAAGATTTTACTCATATGCGTGATTAAGTTTTTATATCAAATTTAAAAATTCATCTTTTTTTATCATTTAAAAAAAATACAGAGAAAACAACATTACAAATTTTCGGCGGTCAGGGAGTTTTAAATGGAAAAAAAAAAAAGAACAGATGTAAGATGGTTGTATGTATTGAAACGACGAGATGTTTATTTAAATTATTATTCTGTAAATAGTCCATTAATATAATATTCAAATTCGTTTAAAGAGTCTTCATTAATCAAATCATTATTCTGTAAATAGTCCATTAATATAATATTCAAATTCATTTAAAGTGTCTTCATTAATTTACCTCAACACGAGATGGATCAAAATCTCAACACACACACACACACACACACACACACACATATATATATATATATATATATATATATATATATATTAAAATAGTACTTAAATAGTAAACACAGAATCCCTTAGTATGTTTATGAAAAAAAAAAACCTCTTAAGTGTGAAATATATCTTTTACATAATTCTAAGGAACATTATTTAGCTTTTTATATACTTTATCAATTAGTAAACTTTATCAGATTAATTTAATATAAACTATTATCTATCAAAATTATAATAAGATACAATTAAGACATCCAACAATCGTTACACGTGCAGAGGCAAGAAAATTATCCTTTATTGTGTTATCCGTAATATCATATACGAGTATATATATTCTCTTTTCCCTTTAACTCCGTCTGCCACTCAATATAATATAACCACGGATATGCTTAAGAATGCATTAGAAATATTCTTTGATTTAACTCTCTCTCAAAAAAAAAAAAATAAAAAATAAATAAATAAATAAATAAATAAATAAATAAATAAATAAAACGTTCAACATAACGTTTTGATAAAACACTGTTTAATTAATTTATTAAATTGCTTAAAAAAATTGAAGGTAGAAATAATTAGAAAAATACTAAGTAATTTTAAGTGATATTTTTCGATAAATATATTTGAAATATTTGTTGTTTCATAAATGTAATTTGAAATGCATGAAATCCCAATCAAGTGTATTATAATGCACACTTTGAAATTAATATATCATGGATGTAGTCTTAAATTAATTTTATGTATTACTTAATTAGATTTAAAAAAATTAACTGGCACCGAGGAAAGTAACATTATGCAAAAAAAATGTTTGAAGACGTAATTTAGATATTTATTGAAAAGTTTGTTTCATATATTAATAATTTCAAATGAGGTGATATCAGTTTAATTCTATCATCATTTTAAATTAGAAACAATATGAAACTTTAGAATAAAAATATTTTTTTCAATTAAGTGTGATATATTTTTCGGTACTAATTCAATTTCTGTAAATTGTCCTATGGGTACATTGTCATTTAAGCAAGGGTTTAAAAATAATGTGAGAATTTATGCCATTAAAAAAAAAAAAATAATAATAATAATAATAATCATGATAATTTTTAGAATTTTAAATACTTTAATTTAATTACTTAATGTTTTATATATTTTCTTTGATTGTAAATGAAGATTCAATTTTAAAGAGATATTTTAAGTTTCGCTAATAAAAATTCTAATTCCATTTAATTTATTTTACATAATATTAACATAGCGAGTTTTAAAAATTTTCAGACTCTCTAAATTTTAAAAATATTCAGATCTCTTGATAAATAAAAATTCATTTCTCATAATGTATTCTTTATTCGCATGTAAGTATTGAGTATGTCGCATTATTTTAATTTACATATGCAAGAAAAAAAACAGTATGTTATGAAAAAAAAAAATAATAATCAAAATTACGATAAAGCACATTATATGAAATAGAGAGTAAGGCAACTAATGATGAAATCTAAATTATTGTTAATTAGCGCTAGAACAGTATATTTCAAAATATTTTTTTATATCAGTTAAACACGCATATAATAACTTTCTATTACCTAATTATAAAAACGAATTATATCTAAAACAGTATAATGAATACAAAATGTAGTACAGAGTAATGTACGTAACTAGACACTTTGTCACTTAATCCATGAATAGAGTAAGTAATTTTATGACCAAATATAGACACAAAATTTCAAAAATTAAAGTTATTCCATATGCCATAAAAGTATTGCTACTACTTGTCTTTGTAATTAGAATGTGAAGTATTTTTTACAGTTATAACTACTCATGTTTATGCAAACGTATTATTTCGGTAATTTTTCTTTTATAAGGGCCTGATTTTTTTTAACAGTTTTGCGCAATCAGGGCAATTCTGGCTTCAAAAAGATAGATTTGTTGCCAAATGATAGAAAAAGTTTTTTTCTTTTCAATGTGTCAACGGAGATTAAATTTTAGTACTATAAAGATAGCAGTGTTCACATGATTGTTGAATCAAGAATATGTCTTTGAAGAAACTATTCTATTTAGAATTTAATGATTTTTAATCTACTGAAATGGTTTCTGGGGAATATAAATTGTTATATTGAGGGAGGAAGAGAAAATTTTAGTTAACCATTTAATAAGAGTTGATTTTCAAATATGCAACTGACCATACTTAAAGCTCTGTTGAAAGAAAAATATTTTTCCCCTCTCAACAGTCCGAAACTTACTGTCACATTTTCTGACTCATTTTTAAACACAAAAGCATGACACTTGAAGCTATGATTAGTGAAGTGATTTATAATGGAACAGCTTATTTAACATTAGAGAAGTCGCGCATACCCAGGGTACGAATGGTTTTTACTTTGTCACCATTAAATACAAATAATAATCGTCATCTTATTTAGTTGGAGATAATTGTTACAAATTCTACGATAATGTAAGTTGATGATTACTTTTGAAAAATAGTGGTGACAATAGTAAATACCGTACGCACCCTGTGTATATTATTACCGACGCGACTGTTCCCGGGTTAATTTTCCGATAAATTAATTACAACTTGAGTTATAAGCGATTCTTATCTGTGGATGGCATTTTCTTTATTTCTAGCGCTATGACGTCCTGAGATTCGATTTAAATTAACATCATTTTCTGAAACTGCCTATGCCGAAACAGAGTAAGAGCAGTTCGATTATTCAGTTTCTTAAAATAAACACATGCCAATTAAATTTGCTTACGAACAAAAATGAATAAAAGTAGTGCACTGAAAGTAATCAGTTTGCATTTTACAACCGCTTTAATAAATATCGAAAACATCCGACAGCTGTCGCGACAGTGCTGGATGCATCCTCCTAACTAAAGTTAAAGGGAAATGAATTACAAACCGATTACAGATCTTCCAAATGCAAACATCGATCGATGTCAAATATCAGTAATCAATCTTCCGTTCATTTCGTTTTCATTGGGTAATGTTGCGACAACCTAGGTCTTAACCTACTATGTCGCGATAACTTATGTCTGTTTTCGTAATTTAATAAGTACTACCAGTAACATATTTGAATATCAGCTTGAGTAAAATGGTCAACTATAAAAATTTTCTGCCTCCCGGTTTATTATGGACTAGAAAAATAATAATAGATAAAATAAAATAAATGTATAAATTCTGAAATTAAAGACATTTTAAAAGCATGTGTAATGCTTAAAAATATATTTTTTCATTAAAAAAATATTTTAAACTGATATATATATATATATATTTAAAATGATATAAAATAACTATGTTAATTTATTTCGCATTTTGTTAAAATTAGCATAATTAATTATCAGCTCAACATTTTATTATTCTGCTTTTTTTTTTCTAACAAGTGTTCTCACTGTTTAATTTCTCAAAAGCACTTTTTCAGTATAACAAAGTTTTTAAATCAGCCAAACCATTTATTCCACGGTAAAAGGTAAACAGTTATTTGAAGAAAAGAATTTGATGCAAAGGAACATAAGTGATCGAGAGATTCTACGTCAATGGCACGCGACGGTTCATGTCGTTTACTATAACATGGATTGCTACGCAACAGTTACTTGTGCCTCACGAAATCTGTATAAGACCTTATGTTTCCACACAGCACGCAAACTGTAACAAGAAATGACGCAAGGAAGTCAAAATATCATTTATTTGACTTGCGTGATTGCTACGTGCTCACTGATCATTTGGCAGTGCTGAGAATTTAGAGCATATGGAAGTCATTTTTTAGTTGTATTTTTCCCGTTCTATAACTAAACTGAAGTGTTCTGATTAATATTCAACTCTGAAATAACTTTGTTTTTCATAAATTGTTATCTTATATTTATTGGTAATAAAGAAGAATAGAATTACTTATGAATAAATGGATAAAAATTTAACTCTCATCTATAGTAACTACTGCTTATACGAGTTATCGTTAATAGAAGCAACTGCATGTGTTAAAAAACATAATAACACATGGGCTGATAAGTTCCCGGTATAATAAAGAAAACACAACTTTTTAACACAATTTTATAACTTTATAACTTTATAACTTTAAAACTTTAATAAATAACCCAACTTTAATAATAAATATTAATAATTTAATAATAATAATAATAATAATACGTTAATAGTAATAGTTTAATAATAATAATTTAATAAATAAATAATATTAATAATTTTATAATAAATAACATAATTTTATAGCGAAAAAGATCCAAACAGTGCTTAGAATCATCGATTTATTGTTGTTTTTGATCAAAAGTCAACACGCGCGGCGCCCACTTTGACAACAGCTTTTTCATAGACAAATGTTCATTCAAAATAAAACCTACACGTTCCTTGGATATCTTCAGAGTCTGAGCTATCTCCTGCAACTTCACTTTACGGTTCCCTAAAACGATTTTGTGGACTTTTTTTATGTTTTCCGGAGTAACCACCTATTTTGCGTGGTGCATCACCGGGGTCCGTACGACCACGTTTAAATTCAGCAAACCAAGTCAATGATGGTTTATTTACCTGGTGCAGTGTCCGGATAACGCTTATCAAGCCAACCTTTTGTTTGAAATGTGTTTTTTCCCATCAAATAACAGTTCTTGAAATTCTTGTTTATCCATTTTTTTGTTTATCAACAAAATCGTTCAACTAAAACCACTCTAACGTTTTATCCACACGGTGAATCGTCATGACATTTTTTCTGCTACCTTTTAAAGGTTAGTATTTACTAAAAAAGCATCGGTTCGGCGATTGCAATGCCATCTGTGTGTCAGACCGGTAACTTATCAGCCGATGTGTTATAAAAATTCAAAAGAAATTAAAAATAATAATAATAATAATAATAAAATAATAAATCAGCCATTTTTCTTAATGGCTTATTTGCATGAATTTTTGGTTCAAAAGCGTGGTTAATATATTTATTGTAGTGCATTTCAGACCATTTAAAAAGATTCATTTTTTGTAATATCTGTACTTCGGTACAGTAACCCTCGTATTATTACTTGGCATGATTTTTGTCATTAAATAAATCACATATTTATTTCCAAAATACTGGTTTTGAAACTAACAGACCGTATGAAATCTACAAAATTTCAACCACGTACGCGATACGTTAATTTAGTCAAGGGGTTAATGGAAATTGTTTAGTTATTTCATTTGTATGGTCCATTAATGATGTCATTGTTGTCCTGTTTATGGACAAAGTAAAAGGAAAAAGAGGTGTGCAAAAAATCCGCGACAAAAACCCGTAAATTAGTCCATTGGACATTTTTTTCCAAAAGGTTTGTCATCAACAAAAGAAAGGGGAGACTCGACAATGGAAAGTGGTGGCGCAAACATGTCAGGGATCTCCTCCACTGACCTGTGATCACTAGGCAAGCTTCTGAAGACTGATCACATAAAAAAGAGGGCCTAACTATACGAAAGATACCGCTTAGCCGAAACGTAGTTTGTTTTACTTTTAAATAATTTCAAAATCCTAGCAGCCACTGCAGCCGGCACGATCAAGTGATCCAGTTAATGACTTGGAGCATTAGGAGGCGTGTCCCATGATGCTAGATATGTGAACACCTGCATTGGATTTTTCATTGGTAAGTAGAAGTGTAATAAGCCACGTTCCTTGGCCTTTTTTAGGATTGATTCTTCTGAAGGTATAGCATACTTTTTCTATGAATATAGTACATTGTAGTGTATATTTCATTTAATATGGTTAAATCTATGCATGCCCTTGTTTATTTCTTATTTGGTTAAATCTTGTATATAATTCTTTTACCATCTATATTAGGGAAGTACATTGAGATAGATTATTAAAATATATTAAATTTCTTCTTCAAAATATTTCTCTTTTATTTATGACGCTGAACACAATGTTAGTTTTGCGGTGTCTTAGTCGCTTAACGAAAATTGATAATAATAATAAATCAAGATTCATATACGTGTCAATTAGTGTAACATTTTTAATAAAATAATAACAATTATATTTGATAAATTCAATTAAATATTAGAATGTTATAATATCATTATTTCAAATGTATTTAAAACTTTAGAAAAAAACTCTTCTAAATAACGGTGGAGATAGCGACAATTTTCAGCTACATTCTTGTTAGCTTCTAATGACTTCTTACAAAATAATGGTATTATAAATTTAACATGAACCATTTTTAAGTATTTGGAAAGATATCTGTCAAGCGGGTAAATATAAGTAATGTACAAAATCTGATTCAGTGTTTTGAAATTTATTAGATCAGTCTAGATAAGCAAAGTCAACTTCCGTCTTAGCATAGAAAGTGACACTTTATTCTATTGTCATACAAATATTTAATGAAACATTTCATATAAATGTGTTACTTTTTAAAGTAATTATATTTTCAAGCAATTTTGGCATTATAATACAGATAAAATAAGTAAGTATGCGTTAATAGTGGAAATATATTTAATCTTAAAAATATTTATCAAGGTTCATGAACTCCTCCTCTTGCTCTTTGAATAACATTTCATTACAACGAATACTCCGCTAATATTTATTAGTCAAGAACCCTTAACATATGTAGGTAGTATAGTTCTTGATCGTTGAATCTTTATGGATAATCCTTATTCCATGTAATATCGGTTAAATTAACAGTCAATAAGATTTTTTTTTAAGTTTAATGGATATGATAGAGAGGTGAAAACGCGAAAACAGAATATATGCTCTTGCTCTTTGAATAACATTTCAATACAACGAATACTCCGCTAATATTTATTAGTCAAGAACCCTTAACATATGTAGGTAGTATAGTTCTTGATAGTTGAATTTTTATGAATAATCCTTTTTCCATATAATACTAGTTAAATTAACATTCAACAAGATTTTTTAAAAGTTTAATAGATATGATAGAGAGGTGAAAACGTGAAAAAAGAAAATATGTTTAGTAATTTTTTTTTATTTTTTACAGATGATCTTTAATGCTAAACCCAAATTGTAAACACCAAATTCATGTATATTACGTTTCTTTACAATATATATATATATTTTTATTTTTCGAGAATAAACCAACATTCATGAGCTGAAAAATATCACAAACTAAGAAATTCATTTTTCCCAATATGTAACTGCAAATATCTGTTGGAATTATCCAGTTTTAAGCTATATTAAGCATAAATATGTTAATAATATCTAAACTAGTAATATATATATATATTTTTAATTCAAGATCTGGGAAATATATTGTAGAATATTTTTATTGCCACCATTGTTACATTTTGAAGCTGAAATCTTACGAAAAGTTTCTTTGTTTGTAAAAATTTTACTTTTAAAGATATAATTTTCGATATTTTTTTCTTTTATATGTATGCTGTAAATAGTAGAGTCAGAGATAAACCTAGTAATTGTAGTGATTTCGTTTTTTAAATTCCTCAAAAATATCTTTGGAGTCATCCAGGAAGTGTTTGTAGTTCTTTTAACTATGTAAAAAGAACTGAAATTGTAATAAGTTAAAGCGAAAAAGATAGATTACAATATTATTATTATTAATGCTTCCAATATATAAAAGTGGAATACTGACAGGATTATGATATTTTCTCTAGATATGACAGTTTCGCATGTATACATACTGTTTTTAGTTTGAAAATAAATAATGAAAAAAAAAAGAGGTTTTATGTGACAAATATCAATTAAAAGCGTTTCCTATACCCAAATTTTATCATTTATCAAATTACGACATGCGCCAGTATTTGTAAAGCATATCTCACAATTTTCCCGCTCTATAAAAATGAAAAGCGTAATGCAAGTTTTAAGTTTTTGTAATATTTCAAAATCGTCTTTAAAGACATGCTATATATTCAAAGTAAATCTTATTATTCAAAATCTCTATAAACAATGAATAACATAAAAAAAACTTACTTGCAAATAGCATGCTTTCAAATAAAATATATAAAAAATTCATGCACGAAAAATTTTTTATTAAAAAAAATTAATCTATATGTAATTTAAATTTTAAAATGTGCCAAGAGCTATTCAAATTATGCAAAACCAATAATGATTTTAATATAGACACAAATTTAAAATATATATAAATTTGCTCATACGTTTTGATATACATTATTTCAGTTATTACTAAAATTATAGAAATTTGTTTGAGCATGTTGGGGAATTTTTATTTTTTAGATGCTTAGACTTAATATTTCATTTGATGCCTGTGACTTTTGTAATTTACCTTCGTTTTAGAAAAGCATGTCAATTATTTGAAAAACATTGAGGTCATTGAAAAACACGGAACTAATTGTAAAAAAATTAGTTTGCGTGGAACAATTTGAACTATCAGATTCTTGTCATGTTTTTCAGTTTTAAGGCGATTGCGATTGTCGAAAAAATATTTTCCCCCGATAAAAATGCAAAGCATTCTGACTTATTTTCTAATTAATTTTTAAACATAACAGCAGGATACATACAGGTATGGTTATTGAAGTGATTTATATTCGAACATTTTGATTGTTCATTTTCAAATAAATAAATTACATCTTGTGTTATAAACGATTATTGTTTCAAGAAGGTAGTTTTTTTACCTTTCCTGCGCTGTCGCGTTAAGAAATTTAGTTCAAGCTACCAACCTTGACAGCATTTTCTGAAAATGTAATTACCGAAAAATACTGTTACCGAAAAATGGAGGATATAATTCGTTTAGAATGTTTATTAATATACCCAGTTGCCAATCTGATATGTTAACGAACAAAAATTATTGAAAGAAAAATTGTGTCAGAAAGTAACCCTTCAGGATATTAAAACAACCATAAACTGCTTAAAGGTAGTTAAAAACGTGCCTGGATTGAATTGTCTACAGATTTTTGGCGATGCAAAATAATTTATCAAAATAAAATAAAAATAAAAAAATGTTTTTTATTTGCTTTTTATTTAATTGCTTTTTTTTTTTTTTAATTTGGCTCATTTTCAAAGTCTACCATCTTTTTAAGCAATCATGCGTAATCATTAAATCAAAATTATGAAATTTCTACCAGTAACTCTTATTTTACTTAACTAGATATAAAATAAACTTTATTCTGATTATAATTTTAATACATTTAGGTTGAATTGTATGAATATTTTTAAACATATGTATTTTTATGTTCATATGAATAATATTTTACATGAATAATATCTTATATCTATCTATCTATCTCCAAGAAAACTTGAAATAAATCGTGCTTCACGTTCCTTATAGGATCAGGAACATAAATAGAGATTATTATAGAAAGATTTTTTATGTCATGCAACATGTGTCAAAAGATTCTATCTTGCTGTATGGGATTTATAACTTTATCTACCCAATGTAAACATATCCTTGTTAGAATGTCTATATCTTGTTGCAATAGTTTTTCATGGAATTTATCTTTGACAGATTAGTATTTGTTATACTTTAGTGATATGTCGGGTTTTATTCTTATTGTTAAATAGGTAGTGTGATAACCTCTGTTTCATATTCATAAATGAATTCTTAAACAGTTAAAGAAATATCGTATTTTAATACGATTTTCGATATATATTGAATATATTTTTAAATATTTCATTAGTTATAGTAAAATTTCTTCTAATTCTCTAATATCAGCAGTTCTTAAACTGTAGTTCACAAAGGCTTACATTCAATGCATCATTTTATTTATTTCTGTAGTCCCGCAGTGGCGCAGACGGTTAAGCTCGGTTCCCGCAAAATCACCTAAAGCGAAGCAGCATCGACCAAGGTCAATGCTTGGGAGGGTGACAACCTCTTTCGACTGCCGCTGCTGTGGGACCGTGTACGTTAATGGGAGCTGGTGCACGTAAAATCTGTTGGGTGGCACCAATGTCCTCCAAGTTTAGTATAAGCTTTACCTCTGGGGGTGCCAAACCAGGTGTAGGTTTCTCATCTGGAATTGGTTCAAAATTAGGAGACCGTCTCTAGAAGTCCATCCTCTCTTGAGGCTCTGTCACCATTTCTCTCAGAGAAGTGCCTTGGCACTTTCTCTGATTCGCCAAACATTTGTTTCTGTAGAAACTGACAGAAAGCTTTCCAATTTTCATAACACTAATGATCCTATCTTAACAGATTTTTCTGTACCACTTTAGTGTATATATCATTTATTTAATTTTCTAAATTAATATCAATAATTCAGCATGAAAGTCAGAGGAAGTACGAAAATAGGTCCGCGATATCTAAGAGTTTCAGAAGAGCAACTTTACATGATAAAAAACGTTTTTAATTTCGTTTTATTTTCAATAAATAAACAAATTTAATTTTGAATATTATGTGGTGATTTAAAAAATATTGCTTTTTAACCTTACAGTTTATTACATACAAATATATTGCATATTTATATAAAAAATTTCATAAGAAACATGATTATTGTTTATATTTTTTCATTTTTGAAAGTATATTCTATTTAAATAGTGAAATTTTGTAGAATGTAGGATTTGATTGATTAAACTAAATAGTACCAATACATATAAAAAAAAAAAATTGTGTTATTACATTACCGTACGGCATACATGAACCTAACATCTACTGCCGTGGATGAAAGTAACCCTCAAAACACACATACAAGGCAATATACATTACAAATACATTACAACTCCGGCCACAAGTCAGTGTAAAAATGTGATGCAGGTATCAACTGATTAGTAAAACCTCTACTCGAAAGGTTATACCTGAATTACGGCTTGAGCGGGGTCTGTCAAATTGTACTTTTTTTTTTTTTTTTTTTTTTTTTTTTTTTTTTTTTTTTTTAAGTAGAAATATTTTTTTTCAGTATACTTGAGGTTTTTGTACAAATCAGGAAGAAAATATTTATATATTTAATGCAACTTTACCAACAAGTATAGTAGATATAAAAAAAAATAATAATGTGTTTATCTATTTATTTAGAAAAAATATAATTAAATCTTAAAGGGAATACGTAACAATATCATCAAATTAGGAACCAGGAAATACGCATAGAAAACACAAATATAAAGGAAATATAGATATTATATATAATATATGATATGAAAGTTTCCCGGTTCAGCTCTAATATATTTTTTCTTTTTGTGGATGTAAACCATAACAGGGGACAGCACGCTTAGGCAGTCTAAATCTGTAATTCCTCTGTATCGCAAAAATTATTGATGGTAATAGGCTGTAAATTTACACAATTATGTTTTACAAGATGGTAATTTTTTTAAGTTATAATAAATGTATATCATAGATCTTAATTTTTACAATATGTACAAATTAGCAATGTTTACAATTAAAACTATTGTTTTAATTCAAACAATGAGCAGATTGTATTTTTTTCACATTCATTGCAGCTTGTCAAAACTCTTTTCAATAAGATGATTTTTCGGAAATACAGGGTGATTATAAAAAAAACTATCCTGATATATGAGTCCTTAACTGTCACACCGTTCACAGAAACTGACTGAAATTTTGGTTTTAAGTATTTTGAGGTATGCGCTCAAGAATCGTATGAAAAACAACAGTTAAACTCTAACAGTAAAATTTTGAAAATTTCATTTGACAACACCTATTTTTTTTTATTGGAAAGTGATCTTTATAGTGAAAAACCATAAAAAGCGTTTGAACGGTACTTGTAGCACGAAAATTGCCGGCGCTAGACAGACTAAGAAGAAAAGTGAAAACAACGAATAAGGACAGGGAATCAACAGAAAACAAAACATTTTACTGTGCTTCACAAATTTTCCACGTCACACACGAAGACACGTTGCATGCGGCAGATGGTGAATAGCACTGAATAATATATATTTTTTACTTTATGTTGCTTCTCTGTCCTTTATTGGTTGTTTTCACTTTTCTTCTTAGTCTGTCTATAGCCGGCAATTTTCGTGCTACAGGTAGCGTTCCAACGCTTTTTATGGTTTTTCACTATAAAGATCACTTTCCAATAAAAAAAATAGGTGTTGCCATTTGAAATTTTCAAAATTTTGTCACTGTAACCGTAATTGTTAGAGTTTAACTGTTGTTTTTCATACGATTCTTGAGCGCATACCTCAAAATACTTAAAACTAAAATTTCAGTCAGTTTCTGTGAACAGTGTGTCAGTTAAGGACTCATATATCGGGATAGTTTAATTATAATCACCCTGTATATCAATTGAAATTTGTCACGTTGATTCAACACTTGCATTCTGAAATTAAGGCATTATATATAACTCTACGAAGATTTAAGAAAACATACAATGAACTCTATAATTTCCCTCTTTCATTTCGTCCAAGAAACGCAAATATAATGTCAGAAGTTGGTATAGCCAGTTGAGGAAAGAGCTGGTTAATAGGCAGACGGTTCCAAACCCTATTTCATTCATAACTTTTAACAGTAGAAGTTATTAGCATTTGGTATATATGAGTATTATTTTTATGTTATGGGTTCAGGCAGAATTAGTGGAGATTAGGCATCTACTTTGTTTCACGTATATTATCAAGGCAAAACTCTGCAATTTTCCATGTTCACAAATATTTTTATTATCTATCTCTATACAGTTATCATGTAAAAAAATGGCATAAGATCTGTATACATTCGATTGCCATTAGAAATGATATTATATGAGATTTCATTAAGTTGAAATGTACACTATATGGCCATTAATCACCGGCAACTTTCCATTTTAGACATTTTGTCGAATATTTAAAATTATACTTGTCAGATTCTTCTGGAATTTTAGGATTAAAAAGAACAGGTTTGACTTCATATTTATCAACGTCGATTTGATAAGGAGGTCAATTAGGGGACTAAAAAAATATTAAAGAAAAAAAGAATACATCGGTTCACCCTGTAAATAAAATGCACGAAATGATCTATCGCTACAGAATATACATAGGCAGACATTGTGCAATATGTGTATTCATTTGTGTAAGAATAGCATGTACATTAATAGAGATATAGCGATTTTTGTTAAATAGTTAAAAAAAATCTTGCATGTTTTGTGCTTATAACATACAGGGTTTTTAACCTAACTTAACGCCAGTTTCAGAAAAATTGACAAAATTTAGTAGAAACAATATAAATATATTAAATATTTAAGGAAATATGGGCAGTTGCATAAAATAATTTTTATCTGCGCATGCGCGAACGATAACAAGGCACTTTTTGCATAATTTAATAGTTAACTCTATCGAGTAACTTATTAAAAAAATCAGTCAAATATCGTTAAAATTTAGAGAGATATCGGCGTTAGAGTGAGCTGTTTTTTAGCTTCTCACTAAAACTTGTTGAATGATACGGGATTGTCCGCAAATTGTCATGTCTAATTTTTATACTATATTTCATTTTTTACTGATACTTTAGTTCGCCTTGGAAAACATTATTTCACCAGGTTATAATAGTTTTGGAACGGATCCTTTGATTTTGATTATTCTTTTTTAGTTTGAATAAGCTCGTTTGGGTAATTTTTCAAAGAGAACTAAAGTATCATTAAAAGTTTGAAAATAGTATGAAAATAAAAAATGACAATTTGTTGAAAGATCCTTATCATTCAGCGAGTTTTAGTGAGAAACTAAAAAAACAGCTCACTGTAACGCCCATATCTCTCTGAATTTTTATAATAATTTGACTGAATTTTTTTAATAAGTTGCTCCATAAAGTTGACTATTAAATTATGCAAAAAGTTCCTTGTTATCTTTCGCTCATGCGCAGATAAAAATGATTTTATACAACTGCCCATATTTCCTTAAATATCTAATATATTTGTAGTCCAATTACACTATATTGTTTCTACTACATTTCGTCAATTTTTCTGAAACTGGCGTTAAATTTGGTTAAAAATCCTGTATGTTATAAGCAAAAAACATGTAAGAATTTTTTTAATGTTTTAAAATAATCGCTATATTTCTATTAATATACATGCTATTCTTACACAAATGAATGCACATATTGTACAATATCTGCCTATGTATATTCTTATACACAAATTAAAAACATCTTTTACTTAAGCAAGGTGTCAAATACATGTAAAAACAAAATTTCACAAACTTGACATGTTTCGGTTTAAAATATAAAACCATAATCATAAGCAGACATACATCGTCAAAAACAAATGGCTTATGATTATGGTTTTATACTTTAAATGGAAACATGTCAAGTTTGTGAAATTTTGTTTTTACATGTATTTGACACCTTGCTTAGGTAAAAGATGTTTTTAATTTGTGTATAAGTTTTAGAGAAGGTGAAGTTTTTAAATTTTGTAATTAAAAAACAATTTTAACGTATGTATATTCTGTAGCGATAGATCATTTCGTGCATTTTATTTTACAGGGTGAACCCAAGTATTATATTTTTCTTTAATATTTTTTTAGCCCCCTAATTGTCTTCCTTATCAAATCAACGTTAATAAATATGAAGTCAAACCTGTTCTTTTTAATCCTAAAATTCCAGAAGATTCTGACAAATATATTTTTAAATATTCGCCAAAATGTCTAAAATTGAAAGTTAACGGTCATTAATGGCCATATAGTGTATATTTGAGATATGCATCCCCAACTGTACCGTTATACTTTTCTGAAATCGTATCTACATGTTCAGACCCACTTGTTCCTTCACAACCTTACTCTGCATAAAACACTTTGATAAGGACTTATGACACGTATGAGGAAACATAAAAAAAAAGACGAAGCAATTACTCTTTTTTGTGTTGAGTTCTTCGGACAGTTTTTTCCGTTTGCAAAATTTGGCTTGCGCCAGAAAATTCTATAATTTAATTATTAGACATTAATTGCGATATCCAAAGTCTAATAATTGACGGGCAGAATTTTCCGGTACGAATTGGTTTTCCTAAACGGAAGGAACTTTCTGAACAGCCCAATAGTAGTAGTGTTTATAGTAAGGAGCAAAAAAATAGTTGAGATATATATCTAAATCATATATTCTAATACGAGCAAATCTTGTGTGTGTGTGGTTATATATATATGCCAATTTTATCTTAAAAACGGCTCTAACGATTTTGACGAAATTTTGTATCTTACCGTTTTGGGACACCAGAAAACTCTTGGGCTAGGTCACGTGTTTGAGAAAATTCGATTAGTGGGTCATTTTGGGTCGGGGTCAAGCTAATTCTATCTAAAAAACAGTTCATACGATTTTGACTAAATTTTGTATCTTACCATTTTCGGGCACGAGAAGACTATTGGGTTGGATCACATGTTCGAGAACATTCGGTTAGTGGATCATTTTTGGGTCAACCCGGCTCAAGTTAATTTTATCTAAAAAACGGCTCTAACGATTTTGATTAAATTTTGTATTCTACGAGTTTCAGGCACGACAAAATCATTGGGCTAGGTCACATGTCCCAGAAAATTCGATTACTGGGACATTTTCGGTTCACTGTGGGTCAAGCTATTTTTATCTCAAAAACGGCTCAGACTATTTACACAAAATTTTGCATCCTATGGTTTTCGGGCACGAGAAGACTGTTGGGCTAGGTCACGTGTTCGAGAAAATTCGATTAGTGGGTCATTTTGGTCATGGTCATTATGGGTCAAACTATTTTATCTTAAAAACGGCTCAGACTATTTACACTAAATTTTACATCCTATGTTTTCGGGTACAAGAAGACTGTCGGACTAGGTTACATGTTCGAGAAAATTCAATTAGTGGGTCATTTTGGTCATGGGTCATTATGGGTCAAGCTATTTTATCTTAAAAATGGCTCAGACTATTTAGACTAAATTTTGCCTCCTATGGTTTTTGGACACGAGAAGACTGTTGGGCTAGGTCTCATTTTCGAGAAAATTCAATTAGTGGGTCATTTTGGTCATGGGTGATTATGGGTCAATCTATTTTATCTTAAAAATGGCTCAGACTATTTAGACTAAATTTTGCCTCCTATGGTTTTTGGGCACAAGAAGAATGTTGGGCTAGGTCACATGTTCGAGAAAATTTGATTTGTGGGTCATTTTGGTCATGGGTCATTATGGGTCAAGCTATTTTATCTCAAAAACGGCTCAGACTGTTTAGACTAAATTTTGCCTCCTATGGTTTTTGTGCACGAAAAGACTGTTGGGCTAGGTCACATGTTCGAGAAAATTTGATTAGTGGGTCATTTTGGTCATGGGTCATGATATTTGAATTCAAAGCTAATTTTAACGGAGCATAGCTCGGTCTTCCCTGCTCGTAAACATAATTTGGTTACAAGAATGTTTATTCTAACAAATGTACTTGCCTTCATTTTTTTTGGATCGAATTCCCTTTTTTTTTTTTTTTCAAAATACTCAAATTTCGAAAGATATATTGTTTTAACATTTTTTTTAACCTATTAAAGGAAATATACCCTTGTAATTTATTTTTCCATACCATTTAAAAACTAGTCGTTGGGGGCCGCCGTAATACTTACCCATCATGGATATGCATAACATGAAATATGAAAATAAAACATGTGTAAACTATTTATAAAATGCATTGCAATTCGAATAAAATCCTGGCTTGATAACGTCATAAACTTTAAATGCTCTATTACTGAATTGCGTAAAAGAAGCATCCTTATAACTCCAAAATTAATAATAATATTAACAAACAGTTTACTACGTCAGATTAGGCGTCTCATTTCCAATTAAAATATATCGTTGAATTGTAATTTGAATGAAATACAGGGTCATGAAAAATCGAAGAGTGGGGAACATATGATTACAAATATCTCGGCAACTCATTATCCGATCGACTTCATTTTTTATGCAAAATTTATGTATTTTTATTGTCTGTTATATTCACTCCTTAAAATATACAATTTCGAAAAATTTTATATACCTTTTATCAGAACGAATATTTCGAGAGTCCGAAAAAAATAGTTCCGGATAATCGGGTTACTGAAATTCAACAAGCTTCCTCCCATTATTACATACTAAGTACATACCAAATTTCAAACCTCTGCCTCAATATATTTGGGAGACACATACAAAGACACACAGACAGACGGACGGCAAAAATTTTTTTTTCGGAAACTCCAAAGTCTGAAACGTGTAAATCCGTCAAATATATATATGTTTTCGATTTTCAAAACGATTACAAAACTTACCCTATACTACGTATGATGGGTATGTAATAATTAGGAGCTCATAGAATTAGGAAAATAAACACACTATAAAAGAGAAAAGTTAAGGTCAGCATTACAATAATAAGATATATTTTTTATATTTTATAAAATTTTTTAAATGTTTTTGTGTATATATTTCTTAATTTTTTGAATAAGAAACACAAAAAAGAAAAAAAATATTAAAAAATAGTTCCGGATAATCGAGGTTAGTGAAATTCAATAACTTCTTCCCATTATTACATGCTAAGTACATATCAAATTTCAAGCCTCTATCTCAATTTGTTCGGGAGATAGAGCGTTTACAGACACACAAACACACAGACGCACAGACATATACACCGACAGACAGCAATTTATTTCTTCTAAAAATGTGTTTTTTGGAATCTCAAGTGTCTGAAACGTGTAAATCCGTCAAACCTTTTTTTTTCGATTTTCAAAACGATTACAAGATTTAACTTATACTACGTATGATGGGTAAGTAACAAAACTCTAAGAAGTCACAGAAACATGTCTCATTCATCCATATAAGTCAATTTTAATTACATATATTGGTTCAATCCTCATAAAAAACAGTTTTTCTTACTGATAATTTACGAATATTTCATAGGACTGATGTCATGCAAGTATAGAGGCTTTTAAATTAATTGCATTCTACACAGTAAAAAAAAAAAATGTTTCGTAATCTACGGCAATATAAGGACGAGCGAAAATATACAAAAACTTCTTTCAAGTTACCCTTCATTCGAAAAGCATTCTTTTATTGTAGAAACCTCAGAAACTAATATGTTTTACACATTTAAAGAAGCATTTATAAAAAAAAAATCTGTTTCTTTCAGTGCTTTTCCAAAACGAATTTCGTTATTAATCAGTTTTCTCAAACCGGAAAATCGGTTTTTCGGATGCTATTTGTTCTCAATTAAACATTTTCAGCAGCGTAATTGAATTCATACACGCAAGAGTAACAAAGTGATATTAATTTTAATGTTAATGCTAATGTTGTTAATTTATCCTGTTTGATTGTAAAACATGTGTGTTGAATATAAAAATGTTTACATGTGAATTAATAGCATCCGCAAAACCTATATTACGGATTGTGAAAAAGGATTGACCCTTCTTTGCATGAGTTTTTCTTTTACAATTGTGTTTTTTTTTTATACATATATTAAATATTAGACACCAGAAATTTTAAGATAGATTTTCAACTTTGTTCAGCAACATAGTTCACGGGAAATTTACTGGATTATTATTTCTATATAAATATAGTGGTGGCGAAGAAGTTGATTTATTTATTAAAAGTTAAATAAAAAGTGATGGAAATTTACATCACTATGCAATTAAGGGTTAATACATTATAAAATCTACTTGGAAGAATTTCGGTAAATCAGTGGCAAAAAACGGAACATTGTTTTTTATAAAGGTTTCTTTCAATCTCTAAAATATAATAGCTTCTGGAGGTTTCACCGAGAAAGAACGCTGTTTGGGATCAGGGGTATGTCGGCAAAAGTTGTTGTATATTTTCTTTCGTGGTTATATGAAATTTCCCTACATTAAGAAAAATTGTCTTTATTTTTTTAGAGTGTATGATCCTCAAGAAATTTTACTATTTGGTATAGTTTTAGGATCCATTTGAAATAAACAGCATCTTAAAATTCCCACCAAATTTTATCGAAATTGTAAAGCATAACTATTAGCGAAATACAAAGGATGTGAATAATCACTTTACTAAACAGCGTACAACCAATTGAGTGAAAACATGTTCAGACTGGGATTCTATCCCGCATCCCTGGCATAGCGCACGAAGTGCTTTACCATTTAAACCACCCGGACGACATCCGGTCTCTCACTCTTATATGGCTGCGTTACAACCTTGTAACACAAGATGAAACGTCAGTCATGAGCACAACTTCCAGTGGCATACATGAGACAAATTAAACGCAGTATCGGTGAATATTTATGCTATAAATATTCACCGAGATTGGGTTTAATTTGTCTCATGTATGCCACTGGAAGTTGTGCTCATTATTGACGTTCCATCTTGTGCGCTACAAGGTTGTAGCCTAGCGATATAAAAGTGAGAGAATGCTAGACCGGATGTCGTCCGGATGGCTTAAATGGTAAAGACTCTTGGTGCGCTATGCCAGGTTTTCCGGGATTGAACCCCGGTCTGGACATTTTTTCACTCTATTGGTTGTACGCTGTTTAGTAAAGTGATAATTCACATCCTTTGTATTTCAGTAATTTACAGCGTAATTTCAGTTCTGCTGAAAAATTAATTAGTATATATCTATTAGCATTTGCAATATTTTGCATACTGTATTTTGAATTAAAATCAGCAAATTGCTCTCGATGACTACCATGCAAAATGCTCTCCCGTCTTGATCTTGTGCTTTGCGGGAATGGTCTTCATAATATTAAAAGCTTCTCATTATACATACAGTTAAATGTTTTGACTGTTATCCCAGTACTTAGACTTGCCTTTTGTATTGTTTGCATAGAAATCGGAGTAACTTTTACGTTTATATTGCTATAACCTATTAAATATATTTGCAGCTTTATAATTAAAACCTGTCTTTAAGAAATCAAATTACTTTTCACTTTTATGAACTTTGTTTATGTAATATGTTTTAATATTAAAAGCAAAGTAGTACCTGAAATATTTTGCATACTGTACTTTGTATTAAAATCAGCAAATTGCTCTCGATGACTACCATGCAAACTGCTCTCCCGTTTTGATCTTCTGTTTTGCTGGAATGGTCTTCATAATATTAAAAGCTTTTCATTATACAATTAAATGTTGTGACTGTTATCCCATTTCTTAGACTGGTCTTTTTTATTGTTTCCAATCTTGTGTTTGCATAGAAATCGGAGTAACTTTTATGTTTATATTGCACATATTAAATATATTTGCAGCTTCATAATAGCTTGCGTCTTTACTAAATCAAGTTACGTTTCCCTTTTATTAACTTTGTTTATGTAACATGTTTTAATATTAAAAGCAAAATAGTACCTGTAATATATATTTTTAAAATATATTTTTGTTGGAAAATAATATATTTATTAATGTTTTACAATTTTTCCTCTGTACTATAATATTAATAATAATAAATAAACTAGGTAGAATATACTTTCTATGGAAACAAAATTTCAAACTAGCAGGAATTGATAACTTCAATATCAATTAGAATAGTACATTTTTTTAAACCATTTCAAAAATAAATAAATTATATCGTTTTTTTTATTTAAAAAATAAACAAGTGAAACGTAATACTTTTTTATTCATTGTTACTGCAATTGGAACGTGAATTGTGAACATGACCAGCTTTATTAAAATATTAGCTATTATCATATTATAAAATTTTAAGCTGTAGTCATATTTAATTATCATATTATAAATTTTTATATTGAAAAAAGGATCAAATCATAATAAATGAAAAATAAAAATATATGTAAGCTGAAGTTAAAAACGATAAATTATAATATTTAAAAAAAAAAAAATAACCAAAATTTTCTATGTTTTGTAAACTAAAATTTAGCGTTTGTAACTCCAGCTTACATAGATTTGCTTTTCATTTATAGTATTTGACCTGTTTTCAATAAAAAAAATTCTTTTACTTTTCATATGTATAGAGCATTTATGATCATGATATACAAATATCCATAAATCGTGAAATTTGAAGAAATGTAAAAATTCCTAAATAGGAAAAATATTATTTTGAAAAACGTTCGAATCATGAAAATGTTTTTAAGTAATGGTGAATTGAATTGGTGATGTTTTTAAAAAACGTGATTTACCCACAATCCAATGGAACTAACCCGTATTTTCGGCAATTTTCGAAGAAAACCACGGAAAACTCCGAGGTTTTCTTCCAAAATTGCCGAAAATACGGGTTAGGATCCCTTAGAAAGACCCCCCACGGAGGGCATTCCCCGCTAGGGCCTATATCCCTCGTGTTGATAATCGACCGTCATAAATCGACCAATGGAACTTTAATTTGTTAAAATAGCAGATATATACACACATATACATGTAAGAAAGTATTTTAACTATTTAATGTATATATATTTTATTAGTTATACATGAAATACTTTGCTATCAATGTATAATGAAACACCATTGGTTCGACTTATGGTAAACTAATATAAATGTGTCAGCAAAGCGTGAAATCGAAAGAACAAACAAAAATAAATATCTGGCGCTGTGTCGTTCATAATTTCAAAATATATATCTTGTTGCCTTTTCTTCTTTTATTTAACATCAAACTTAAACACAACAGTGACATAATAATAATTAGACTGAAATTAAACATTCCATGAGAGCAGCCGAGATATCGCTCCATACTCAAGATATAAATTATTCCAACTAAAAAACAACAGTTTTCTATTCAGTTCGAGGTTACAATTACGTCACGTTACGTAATGGCGTGAGCTGAACTCCGACCACAGACATGTGATCAAATAAATTCTCAACAGTAAACATATATTTTTCGCAAAAATATTTTTCAAGATCTCGCTCCCAAATTTTAAGGGCAAGTGATTATGTTTCTAAAATATTGAATTCACATCAGAATTTTAGAAAAAAAAATTATTTTAAAATAAACAAATGCAATTTTACAGTTTTATTTATTTTATTTTTTTTTTTTTTACATTTATGTTAGAAAAGTAAAACGTCATTAAAACTTTGTGGCACAAATAATATTCCACTGCCATTCAAAGTATTAGAAAGCAATTTTTATAAAAATAAAAATGTAAAATAAATAGAATTGTTTAAATCCAATAATGCATCCGTTAAACCTTTTCTTACACATCGAATAAAAAAATCATGTAATATGTGAAATCATTAATAAGAGGCATTATAATTAAATCTGATCTTACTAAAAGTATTTGCATGAAGGGAATAATATTATTGTTTCGTGTATGCTTATTGAATTATATTCAAAATATCATAAGATGAATTAATATTACTTCCGTAAAAATATTTTGAAAATCTAATGATCTCTCTCCCGATATAAATTTATTAATCATTAAGATTTTTTACGCCACTTTCACAAATTCTAAACATTAAACATCTTCAAAAATATTTGCATTATCGTAAAATCGGGAACAGTACTTGATGTGTTATTAGACGGAAGAAATGACTGTAACGACTTTTGCTTTTGTCACTTCGACAGAATTATTGGAAATATGATTTCTGCACCAATTAAGCAGTTTGTAATTTGAATGTTCCTACATTTTATGCGACATTCGGAATCAATAGCTAAACTTTTTTTCTGAAATTATTGATTTTTATACCGAAACGTGAAATAAGTAAAATTTAAATCATTGATGTTTTCTTATTGATTTTGTTTTTGAGGAAAACGTTTCAAGTTCATTTTTTCTAAGTTTAATGAAGTAATACATGGAAAAATTCCATAAATATTTATTATTTAGTATCAAGATTAAGTAGCCAAATGTGTACAAGTTTTTACTAATTATGTTGAACAATTTTCATAGAGGCAGGCCGACCTTTTTTATCGTTGACAAATAGCTAATTCCTGGACGGTTAAACTGTCTTCTTCATCATATGAAAATCTACTTAAATCAAATTAGGCCACATTTTTTAAATTACAAAATTTAAATTTTTGTAGGTTTCTTGGTTCTTTATAGTTATATGCAGAAAATCATTCTCCATTCTGTAATAAGTAAAACAGTAAAAGTTCCATTTTTAAATAACCCCAAATTTAAAACTATTTTCAGCGACACAAGACAAAAGAAATTCACAGAATTCAAAGTATCATAACTCGTCGTGTTTTCGTTGTAGAAGTATGAAATTTTTGTGTTTTAACTTTTTAGATTATGGACACAGTTTTTTCTAAATACACTATCTACCAATAATTATTTGGACATCTGTGATCGAAAAGAAAAACAACATTTATTCACATTCAATAGGTAGCAGAGCCTCCACGAGAACCAATTTCAGCCGTAACCTCCCTGGGCATGCTTTATACACAAGTCCATTTTCCCCATTCAGCTTGGAGAAGAAAGGTAAATTCCTTAACTGATTTTGGACGGTTGTCTCACCCTTTAATTCGACGATCCAACTCGTCCAAGAGGTTTTCGATTGGATTCAGGTCTGTGCTCCGGGCATGTCAGTCCAGTCGATCAACCTCATTGTCACCATACCAATTCATGGTGGACCTCACAACATGGCAGCTGGCGTTGTCATCCTGGAAGTAACGTGGGTCCAACCCGTAGAACTGCCACAACGTAGGAAGCACACTGTCATCCAAAATAGTGTAGTAGACGTCGGTGTTGAGCTTACCATGAATTGGGACCAAGGGTCCCAAACGAAACCAGGAAAAACATTCTCTGACCATGATTCCCCCTCCGCCGAACTTAACCGTGGGCACAATTCATTCTGGCAGGAGGCGTTCTCCAGGCAGATGCCAGACCCAAATTCTAGCATCCGAAGGATAGAGGGTGAACCTTGACTCATCAATCCAGATAATTCGTTTCCACTGCTGTACGGTCTACAGTCGACGTGCTTTGCGCCACGTTAACCGAGCAGCACGGTTGGACTTGGTGATCAAACGCTTATGGGCGGTAGCACGACCATGAAAACCAAGCGTATGAGATTCTTTACGGATGGTATTCATCGAAACAACACACCCTGATGCCTGTTAAAATTCTTGGTGCATATGTACCATTGGTTGGGTGCGGTTCTTCCAAATTTCTCTGGACAGATCTCTGTCACTATCTCCGAATTTCCAGGATCTGTTGACTCCGGCAATATTCCGACAATCACCGCTCATCTTCTGCTTCTGAATCACATAAGTCACAGTCAATTTTGGGTAATTCAGCTCGCTAGATATGTCCCTTAAGGATCGGCCATTTTTGTGGCACCGTATTATTACACCTTTCTCGAAAATAGGATAACTCTGTACTTCGTGGCATCTTGCATGCGACTGATGCCAATGTTGTTTCCGACAGCATATTTAACGATAGAAAGCGTGACGTGTATCAGTACCGCACTTATCGGCATTTGCATAGGTGTCCAAATACTTATTGGCAGATTGCGTATAACATATATGACTCTAACAGAACTACTGCGTTTTCCCTTGTTAACGTTAAGGATATTCCGGCCAAAATAAGTAAAAATACAATAATACGGCGAACACAGTAACGGAGCTCTGGGCACTCGTGCCCATAAATCGTTAACAAAGATAACAAGAAAAAATGGCGTTAATTTGATGCAATCATAGTAAAATCCCCCAGCTTTATAGTTGTTAATACAAATTTCCTTTGGCGCGTATAACAGAAAAAACATAATCACACTGACACTTAAAACAGTCTAGGAATTGGCTAGTCAGGGTTAAAAACTATATTCTATCTACAAAACAAAAACAACCCTTTAACTGAAAAGCGTAGTATTTAGTGAAATTCTATATCGTATGGCACAATTCTTAAATAAAAGTTACATTTCGATTCATAAAATCTGAATTCATAATTATTACACAAATGTGATTTCAATTTCTAGGCGCTTTCAATCATGGCATCGGTTATAAAGTTTCGTTTGAACATAGAAAGAACTGACTCTAAAAAAACGGCTGCTGTGCTTCATTTTCTATTCAATATAAATTCTAAAAATGTCACAATTGCATCTAAAATGTTAAAATACTTAGCTATAATATATATTTATAAAATATATCTCTAGTATGTAAACGAAATATAAAATAAAACATAGCAACCCTTTTGTTTAGTGTTATTTTGACGTCATATTGAAATCATCTAATAGAAAGTAGGTTTAGCACAATACAGGCAGGCGCATAAAGCATCTTCTTTCCCACTTACCGCTTGTTGCCTATCATGCTAGAAGCGTTTGAATAATTATTGTGTTATAAAATCGTTAAAAATATGCAATTATTTGACAGAATTTTTTTAACAAGTCAAGGAATTGTGTAAGGACATTTAGATTCTATATAAATGTAGAAAGGCAGGATAAAATGTCTATCAATGTTTAGAAATACAGATGAGATATGAAAAATATCGCCAAATACTGCCACCGGATCAAATGCAAACACTAAACCGGTTTTTCGAATGAGATATGTTTTGTACCACACATTTTTTTGTGAGAAAAGGCTAAATGCAAATAGAGAGAAGAACAATGTAACTTATTATAAGAACAATGTAACAAAATTATAAGGAGATTGAAAAAAAGATAAAGATTTTAACTTTTAACAAGTTGATGAGCAAAGGAAGAGAAGCAGAAAATTTGGGAGAGGGTGGGGATAATTCTGGAGTGTCACTAATTATTTATTGTTATTAAAATTACAAAAAAGGCAAAATATATAAATTTAAAGTTTTGTTTAACAATTTTTAAATTTTTGTCCTCGTTATAGAGAGGGGAGAGGCGAAAACTGATATTTCGAGTGTAGGGGGAATTCAAATCAGCAAAAAAGCAAAAATCAATCAAAAATTTTAAAGATTTTAAACTTTGTGTGCTGGGGGAAACGATTTTTTTAGGGGGACGTTATTTAGACGTTATTAAAAAATATATTTTTATTTCCAATGCAGCAGGCGAACAGACATTATCCTTACGCCGAACAGAAATCATGATAAAAACAGAAATATATGTAAAAAGATAACACCAAACACAGAAACAAAGTAAAGGGTAATTAACATGAGAACCACATAAAATCAAGAAGTTAAAATGTGTAAAGTGTCTCTGCCCTCCCAGTAACGGGAGTAAATGCAGTTCTTCGTGAGTGCTGAACAGTCAGGGAGGTGGTCAGCAGTCATCGCCGTACCACTGCGGCAGAGGGGGCAGGCAGGACTATGATACTATCTTGAGACGGAAAAGATGAGCACATAAACAATAGAGAATGTGCATGTGACGTCACGAAGCCGTTAAGAACGAAGGGTAGGCAAAACATACGCATGCCTACCGTATAGTTAGCTGTGTTATGTGCTTATTATTCATATTTTTTTTAATTAAATATTCATACAATTTTGCCTTTCTTAATTGCAGCGGATAGCCCAAGGTAGGTCCTGATGCACCTGAGGCTCGGATTTATAATTTTTTGAGACCCCGGCCCCCTGGGGCCCCTTTAAGATTACCCTAAATTGTTAATAATTTGCCCAATTTTTATCCGAGCCTCATCGTTTTTGGGGCCTTTTTTCCGTTTAGCTTTCGCCCCCATTTCTACGTTTTAGTTATGACCCTGGACCCCTAGGGCCTGGTACGGGGCCCGTTGAAGATTTTGTTTTCTAAACTGTTAAAAACTTGCTCCCTTTTAATCCGATTTTCTTAGTTTTTGGGGCCTTTTCTCCATTTAGTTATTCCCCCATTGCTACTTTCTTTTAGGGCCCTGCTCAAAACTATCGGCTGGCCCCTTTTTGGGCCCCCTACTATAGTTCCCCTAAAAATCGTCCGATTCACTAACTTTTTTTTCTAACAACTTAGAACTTCCAGCTACTACATGAAACACAAAAAAAATTCGGTGAAGATCTGGGCCCCCTGGGCCCTTGAAGTTTTTGTTCCCTAAATTGTTAATACCTTGTCCCCTTTTAATCCGATTTTCGTTTTTGAGGCCTTTTCTCCATTTAATTTTCCCCCATTTTTTCATTCCAGTTAGGAGCGTTCATCTTAGGGCCCTGCTCAAAACTATCAGTTGGCCCCTTTTTGGGCCCCCTACTATAATTCCCCTAAAAATCGTCCGATTCACTAGCCTTTTTTTTTTTCTAACAACTTAGAACTTCCAGCTACTACATGAACAAAAAATTTTTTTTTTTTAGATTAAATTATATAATTCTCTTCTACAAAAAAAAAAAAAAAAAAAAGAGTAAAATGTTTCTTAAAAAAATATCGTCCTAGTAGTACTTCATTAAATGTTTCATATAAGTCGATTTTTTGTTTTGTCCTGTTTTTATACATATTATTAGAATAGTAAAAATATTTTTTAAAAGCTTAAGGAGTGTTTATTTAGTATAAAAATTATTTCAGCTAATAAAACCGAATTCTGACAAAACACATGCTTCAGTTTCATAGATTGCCTTGTCATAATACAACATGTTAAAATTATATACATAAATTTTTAATTGTTTTTATGCAAAACCATTAATCTATACTCAGAAGTATGGAAATACATCATTTTAGTTACCGCTAGCGAGTGGATTTTTAGACAATCTTTGAAAAATTGCAGACGATAGTAGTTAGCTATATTTTGCAACTTTTCAATTTAGCACGATGTAAACATGTTGTTTTATCTTATACTAAACTTTCATATTCTTAATTTTATAGGGGGGGGGGATGAAAATTCATTGTAGTAATAGTAATTAACTATTTTTCCAGTTGCATACATTTTGTCATAACAATTTTCAATTGGCTGGCTGGTAAAATTTTCTTGTTAAATAATCTTGATTAGCAACAGAATCTACGTTATGCGCATAATCTGTTAAAACAAAATTTGTTTTAGAATAGATATTGTCCAAAATTAAATGCAAAAATTCCGCTTTCTCATAGGAAACAGTGCATTGAGGGAGGAACGTTTTGCCTACCACAAGCGGATTTGATTAGTGAGGAACCGGTTTGTTGACAAACATGCACATTCTCTATCATGCTTCGTCGCGAGACGAAAGGCAGCTACATCACTGTTTCTTGGACATTCGGGGAGGTTAGAGATGGTATTTCTCCACGATTTTTCTTTTGTTCGTTCCTTTAGTTGTGATGTATGTGATGTTTTAATTATTTGATTAACCAATGAAGAGGCAGTCTTATAGTTAATTAAGTTACATGAAGCCTGATTAACAGAACAACCTTTTTCAGCCAATTCATCCGCCTTTTCGTTACCGGGAACACCACAGTGTGAGGGGATCTATTGTAAGACATTTGTCTTATGTTTTTCACGCATCTCTCTTATAAAAATATATAAATCAAGATATATAATATATAAATAAAAAATATATAAATCAAGATATATAATATATAAATAAAAAATATATAAATCAAGATATAAATCAAAAATGTATAAATCAAGATATAAATCAAAAATATATAAATCAGTCGAAATGCGGAAGGTTCTCATTTTTTTCTAATTAAATTATTAACATACTTATTTTTAATAAAGGGTTATTTTGCATGCTATTAAATCTAAAAAACTGGATACATAATTTATAAAATTTCTTCTGTAGCATATTACTACGAATATTAGCATTTTAGGATTTTAAAAATAATAATAATAACAACTTATACAGTTTCATAGCCAAGTAAAAAAAAAATATATATAGGAATCTAATGCCTGCGTATGTATGTACTCACATGAAATCAAATTTAATATCAGTGCAGATTATGTTGTCATTCATAATTACTCATATAAAAAATACCTTAATTTCCGGTGTATAAGCCTCGGCTCAAATAAATCTGTTTCCATCCAGAAATTTTGTTTAATAAAATATAACCTATTTCTACTTGGAACACATTTGACTCATTTTATGAAATAAAATATGTGGTTCGATGCAAACTTATTTCAGCCGCGGCTTATACACCGAAATTACGGTACCTATAAATTTTAAATGGTTCAAAGGAATTTTTAGATTTAATATGACAATACATAATAGCGTAATTACATGTAAATTTTTTACATTTAATGTATGAATAACATTATATTTAGAAAATATTTCCTTTGTATTTTACCCCGGTTATTTTTGTTGAAATTTAAATACCTATATTATTGTAGTACATTTATATAAAGATAGAATGTCATTTAATCACACTTATAGTAAAATGTTTAAATTTTTTATACGAAAAATGCCTTGCTTAGAATTAAGTCAATTTCGAGTGCAAAACTATAGCGTATATGTCTGAATTTTTATTAGCTTATACAAACTTTACGAACTATATATTTATTTTTAATCATGTGTCGTTTTTTAGGGAATGAAAAGAGAAAACAAAACAAAATAAAAAATCGCTTAAGAAAATTTAAACAAAAAATTACTTTTGTGAAGATAAACTATTGCAGGTGGTTGAAAAAAGGAGTAATATGTGTTATGGGAAATTTTAAAAGTAGGCTGTAATTTTACCCGTGTTCTAAAACGTATGTATATGAAGTTTTGTAAAAGTCAATGAAAAATGGCATATCATTCAAAACTTGCAGAACAAAAACCCGCACACTGATTTACATTACATATATATATATAAATATATAGTGATCGTATTAAAATATAATTTTTGTATTTATTTAATTGGCTTTTTTCAGATAAACTGTTTGCCATATCATTAGTTACAACATTTGGAACGTTTCTGCAATATGGACTACACCTCAAAACCAATGGTTTAGGTATTACCTATTAGTGAACAATAAGAAGGGACACCTATCTCATAATCCAATCTAGTCTCATAATCCAAACCTATCGGAAAATCAAAAACTGAATAATTTAGTATAAAACCACAACCAAAGTAGCTTTAGACTTGAAATAACGTCTTCCTTAATGATAATTATATTTTGTTAGCATAAAGTGTTATTTACTTGCTAGTATTGTGCTAGATAAATCTTGTCATGCAATATTAAAAGTTTGTTATTGTGTTTTACAATTTAACAAATATATATTTTTTATTTTATTTTCTCTAAAACATAAGTAAATAAAAACAGAAGTAAGAGTCTAAATTAAATACAGTGTTTCTAATCAATGTTCAAATTGTAGCGAAAGTACTTCATTTCAAACCTCTCTGGTTCTCTTAATATTTTTGTACTTTACCTTTTAGGAAGCAAACAGAAACAACACTAGACGGCCGATTAAGACAATTACAAAAACAGAATTCCTCTATATGTTCAAAACTGTTCGCATTAATAAGCTGTAAATTTAGACACGCGTGATTTTGTAAATATTGATTACATTTGTTAAATTCCTACTATTAGCTCACACTCTCTCTCTATATATATCTTGTTCAAATTTTCAATCGTTAATAAAATATTTTCTATTCATCCACTCAAGTTCAAATACATTTTTTTTAAACTTGTAGTGGATGACACTTTATGTTAATACAGTTTTTTCAAATATTAATTCATTAATTAAATTAAATTAATTAATTTTAGTTTTAAATGGGCGGAAAAAATTCCTCCCATTGTTTTCAGAAATGAAATGAAAGATTTATCTCAAATGAGTGATGCCACAGAAATAAAATACTGCAACGATGATTATAAAATAATGTTCAATAAAGATAACGTCGGACATTAATGCTGCACGGGTTTATTTTATATATTTATGATTAAAAAATAGGAATTGACTTACAAAAATTTTTTATATTACTTGTTTTTTTAAATTAATGCAAGACACATTTCATATGTTTAAAGAAAAGTTATTTCCAATTAAAAAGATGTTTTTTAATCTATAGTTTGCGCATAATTTGCTAGGATTCTTTTTATGCTTATTTATTAATAAAAAGAAAAGTATCCAGTTAAACTGATAGCATTGAGATCACAGGCCATTCATACTAATTATATATTATACTCTTATTTCAAAGAATAATGCGTCTAGAAAAATAAAGACTTCGACAGTAAATTAAAGGGGATAGCCCCAGTTCCTGCTGTTTTAACTTAACCAATGAACCCCCAAAACTTATCAATGAAGTGCCTTATCACAATGAACCTATATACAAAATTTGAATAAAATCGGATGATTCTGCATGAGAAACAAGTTTATCTAAATTAAGGGGGGATTAGCCCTCAGTTCCCGACCGTTCCCGTTTAACCAATGAATACATAAAACTAATAAGGGAAGCGTCTTATCAGAATGAATCTATAACAAAATTTGAAACAAAACCGATAATTTTGCATGAAAAAACAATTTTTCTAAATTAAGGAGGGGATTAGCCGCCCGTTCCCCACTTTATACTTAATCAATGAACACCAAAACTAATCAGGGAAGCGCTGTATCACAATGAACCTATATACAAAATTTGAAACAAATCGGATAATTCTACATGAAAAACCCATTTATCTAAATTAAAAAGGGCTTTAGACCCCTGTTCCATTCCTTTATACTTAAGCAATGAATCCCCAAAACTAAGCAGGAAAGCGCTTTATCACAATGAACCTTTAAAAAAAATTTGAAGCAAAACGGATATTTCTATCAAGAGTTATTGCGTTACATACGTTACGTACATACATATCATACTCAGGCTTTGTTAGCATGTGAGCTAAAAATAAAAGCATTTTAATCGGTTTAATTTTGAAAGTATATAAATTAAAAATTGTCAAGTGCATTCAATTTTATGATTTTTAAATTTTTACCTTATTTAACTCTGTGAAGTTTGAAAAAAATATGTTTTAAACACATTTTTGTTCAGATTAATTTAGATCGAGGTGTTTGAATAAATGGTAGCATGCAGTAGCCAACCAATAGTGCCCCAATATTAGATAGATATTTGATAAATATCGGTGCAATATTGGAAGGAAATTGGTCCGAATATTGGAGTGTTTATATTTTGCCCATCTTAAAAAAATAATTGCAGCCAGTATTTGTATGAAACATTGCCACAATATCGTAATGATATTTAAATGATATTTGTAACTAATATTTCCCCAATATATGCATAAATTATTGAGCCAATATTGGAATCTTTATATTTAGCAAATATTGCGCTATTAGGTGATGTTTACATTTAAACAATATTGTGTCAATATTGACACGGAATATTGCCCCAATATTGAATTATTTACATTTTGCCAATATTAAATTAATATTATCATAAAATATTGCCCCAGTATCGTGTGTTTACATTTTGCCAATTTTTGTAGCCAGTATTGCTTCGTCAATTTTTGAAATGAAATCTTAATTAATTAATTTTAAAAACGTTTATGCATTTAAGTGTCATGCATCTGTTGTACAAATACCATCCCTTATGCAAAAAAAAAAATATTTTTTTTTTATATTCATAAATATTATATGAGGGTGAATCAAGTTATACCGTTAGTTTGATATTATTTAATAAATTCGCAGAAAACGGGAAGGGTTATTTATATATTTGTTTATTTTTGAAAGGAACATTCTTTAAATTGAACGAAATATTTTTACTGAAGTGTATATGGTTGCTGAAAAAGAAAAATAATAATAATTAGTCTAAGTTAATTAAAAAATTATGTAATGAAGCAAAAATTACTGTCTAATTAAATAATCAATACTTTCACTAATTGGGTAAAAGAAATATTATTAATTATTTTTATGCTTATTTTATTCTATGTAGATCTTCTTACGTAAATCGAATAAATCTTTAAAAATATATATATCTATCTATCTATCGATTTGCCTTACGGCGAATATTATTTTAGTAAGTCAATTTACGCCTCTTTCATCATTCGAAGCCATTAAGTTATTCAACAATATTTGCATTATCGTTAGCATCGGTAATCGTACTCGAGATGTTATCACACGGAAGGAAAGACAAAATCGACATTTGCCTTTGTCGCTACAGTAGAGATATCGGAAAAATGATTATAGGAACAATTACACATCTAGTAAATGTATTTTTTTTCTCTTTTTCTCCTGCGTTTAGCATCAATTTCAAAACACTGTTTTTGCATCTATTGATTTCCTGACGGGAAAACTGCTAAGTAGTGTTTTAAATCACTTGTGTTTAGCTTAAAACATTTATTTTCATGCTGATATTGCTATGTATAAATATTTAAAATATTCCTGTTTTACGACTCAGAATGACTAAAAACAAATTAAGAAACAACAATGTAAACATATTACTATATCTAAAAAAAAAATGATTTTTTACCCTTTTTTTGGCAATGAAAAAAGTTAATATAGGATAAATTTTTTGTGACAATATATATATTTTTTCTATAAGCCATGTGTACTTTGAAAAAAGTGGATTAATTTCAATAGATTTATCATATAATTCATTCAATTATTAGAGTTAGTATATATCAGCGATACTCATCCTTTTTTTCTAGCTGCCACAAACAAAAGTTTGCGTTGTTACGCGGACCGCAACACACTTAAAAAAGGATAAATAAAATAGTAAGATAATATAAGTAGTATAACACAAAGCAATATAACAAAGTTAACACTATCAGTAGGGTTGAACGTTTTTCGTGGAAGAAATGTTACAAAAACATGTAACACCAATATTACCAGACAAACTTCGTAGCATATTTTTACTGCAAATGTTGTAGAAATATGCCACGAAGTTTGAAATAATAGTGTACAAAATGTTTGATGTCAATTATTTCCGAGACAAACGTTCAACCCTAAAAAGAAGTATTAGCTATATACAGAGCCATAACCATAAAACCAAATAATATAACAATGCATAATTTACAAGTTTAAAGGAAAAAGTGGAAAATTTTCTTATCTATCGATTTTTTTTCTATCAGTATTTTTCTCAATGCAAAAAACTTTTTATTTATTAGGGGGGGGGGGGGAGGGGAGCATAGAAACATGGGACAACTTGCTACAATGTGAAATGAATGTCGTCCTGAAGACATCATTGTTAATCGGGTTGCCATGAGTTTCAAATTGCAGCGGGACGAGTGATATCGCTATAGCTGCACTCTCCGCTGCGCTGGTCAGGCAGCTGACTGACAGTTTCACTATCTGTACCAGCTAATCTTTCATACTTTCAAAAATTATCTATGCTAAAATTGGTTTCCAAAATGTGACGCTGATTACCGCATTACATATCTTAAATACAAAATTTGTTTCTAAGTGAGATGAAACTATAGAAATGCAAACAAATATGGAAATTCAGTGTAATTATTTTTTTTAGACGTTCTGTATTAGGAAGCAAAATCTTAAAACAATTGTCTGAATACATGTGTATTAAAGCAATTTTTGAGAATTTATTTAATTACATAAAATTGAATGAAATGTATCAAATAGCTAGAAATATAAACTATTCGTAGGGGGCCACTTACCCATCATGGATATACATAGTATAATATGAAATATGAAAATAAAACATATGTAAACTATTTATAAAATGCATTGCAGTTCGAATAAAATCGTATATTTCAAGGATATTTCAAGGATCACAATATATTTCGTGACGTCATAAAATTTAAATGCTCTATTACTCAATTGCGTAAAAGAAACATCCTTATAACTCCAAAATTGATAATCATATTAACTAACGGTTTACTGCGTCGGATTAAGCGTCTCATTTCCAATTAAAATATATCTTTGAATTGAAACTTGAATGAAATACATGGTCATGAAGAATCGAAGAGTGTGAAAAATAGGATCACAAATATCTCGGCAACTCATTATCCGATCGACTTCATTATTTATGAAAAAAATAAGTTTTTGTGTTGTATTTTATATTCACTCCTTAAAATACACTATTTCGAAATGTTTTATATCTCTTTTATCACAACGAATATTTCGAAAGTCCGAAAGAAATAGTTCCGGATAATCAAGGTTGCTGAAATTCAATAAGCTCCTTTCCATTATAACATACTATGCACACACCAAATTGCAAGTCTCTATCTCATTTTGTTCAGGAGATAGAGCGTTTACAGACAGACACAGAGACACACAGACAGACGGACGGCAATTTTTTTTTTCTAAAAATATGTTTTTCGGAATTTCCAGTGTCTGGAACTTGGAAAATTCGTCAATTTTTTTTTTTCGATTTTCAAAACGATTACAAGACTTACCCTATACTACGTATGATGGGTAAGTAAAAAGAACGAAAGCTCTTGAAATCCTAATGATATCTTATATAAAAATTTTAATCCTCGTTTGTAAATGATTGCGACTGGAATATGCTGTTGTTTTTCTATTCTTTCTTTACTTATAAAGCTTTGCATGTAAAACAGATATCGTCCATCATACGCCACTTATTGATTTTTTTTTTAAATGCTCGCTATCATCTATTGTAATCAGCATGAAGATATTTCATGTTTCTCAAATATAAATACCAACAATATATTTTTATCGAGAAAATTATTCACGCTTAGTAAAAGCGAAAAACAAAACTAACATAAAATATATAATCTTGTTTCTCTGATATTTTTATTTATTTAAAAGATCTATTCTCCAGTTTGACGGAATTATGTTGTAGATTTAGAATATAATGATGAAAGTTACAAGATTTTAGTTAAATCACATTTGTTTGCGTTAATGTTTTTTTTTTTTTTTTTTTTAATTAAGACATGAAGTGATTTTTCTTAAATACTGTTCAAAGTAAGACAAAGGAACTATTTTATTAATTTTAATGATTTATCAAAAACTTTGTTTATGAAAAACTTTTGATTTATTTAAAAGACCTATTCTCCAGTTTAATGGAATTATGTTGTATATATTTAGAATATTATGAGTGAAAGTTACAATATTTTAATTAAATCATGTTTGTTTACGTTAATGTTTTTTTTAAATTAACACATGAAGTGATCTTTTTAAATATAGTTTTCAAAGTAAGACAAATGAGCAACATTACTAATTTGAATGATTTATCAAAAATAATTATTTAAGGAATTCAAACATATTTTCCTGAATTATAAAGGTCATAATTAAATATTATATATATATTTTTTACTTTCTTCTATCTTTACAAGAAGAAAATATTGGATTGATGAAAATTTTCGACTTTCGGTTTTCGGCGGATTTATACGTTTTAGAAGGCCCTGAACACGATTTGACTATTTTTCAAAAATGTCTGTCTGTGACTCTGTTTGTCTGTATGTATGTGACAAAAATTTTGTGGGCGCTCTATCTCAAGAACTAATGCGCGAAATTTAATAAAACTTTATATTCAGTGAGTCCCTGATATAAATGGGTGCTGATTCATTTTTGGTGAAAATCTCCCAATAGGTGGCGCTGTTATGCGGCATTTTGTACGATTTTTGCAATAGCTATATCTTAGAACTACTGCACTTATTTTCATCAAACTTCAGATTCAGTTAGACCTTGACATAAATAGATGCTGATTACGTTTTGGTGTAGATATCCC
Organism: Maratus michaelseni; assembly: GCA_963931845.1. NCBI lineage: Eukaryota > Metazoa > Arthropoda > Arachnida > Araneae > Salticidae > Maratus > Maratus michaelseni. The sequence goes on from OZ007587.1 coordinate 414,701,776, forward strand.
AACAGGTGGCGCAGCTATACCACTTTATTCACGATGTTTACGATAGCTATATCTCAAGAACTAATGCACGGAATTTTATCAAACTTCATATTCAGTTAGACCTTGACATACATAAATATTGATTACGTTTTGGTGTAGATATCCCTACAGCTGGCGCTGCTATACCACTTTTTTCACGATTTTTACGGTAGCTATATCTCAAGAACTAATGCAAGGAATTTTATCAAACTTCAGATTCGGTTAAAATTTTACATAAATAGATGCTGATTACGTTTTAGTTTAAATAGCCTAATAGGAGGCGCTGATCTGCAACTTTTTTTATTATCGCGATAGCTATATCTCAAGAACTAATGCACGGATATTCATCAAACTTCAGATTCAGTTAGACGTTGGCATAAATTGTTGTTGATTAGATTTTGGTCAAAATTTATTAATAGGCGGCACTGCTATGCTAAATTTTATACAGGATTTGCACGATTTTAGCAATAATCATGTCTCAAGAACTAATACATGCAATTGAATAAAACTTTAGATTCAGTTAGAACTTGATGTAAATTGGGTGCTGATTCTTTTTAGTGTATGCGAAACCTGTGTGAGATAGAAAAAAGTTTTGGGATTGCCACATCTGACTAGTTAAATTATACTTTTTAAAATGTTAAAATCACTGTAAGTTACATATGCACGCGTCATATTTATCCATTACTAAAATACATACTAAGTACATTCACTATAAAAAATTAAAATAAAAGTATAACTTCACAGTAAATGTTAAACTGCCAACGAACTCGTAAACAGAACTTAAATAGTATATATGTATACATATACATTTGTACATTTCGTTTGTTTACGAAAAAAGCTGTATGGTATGAAAAATATGTTTTACATGATTCCAAAGACTATCATTAAACAATAACTTATACATTGTTATTATTGTACACTTTTTATTTATCCATTATTTAAAAAATAATTTTATGCACACTATTACCTATCCAAACACTAATAACATACAATTAAACCATTCCATATTTATCTCACTAAAAATCCATAATAATTATTTTTATTATTGAATGAATAATAATGTATAAAATCGGACATTTACTCCGAAAACAAAAGTAAAAAAAAATAATACTAGCTTCTTTCTATTCATATTTATTAAAAAATGCCTATTCTTCAGTTGGCCGGAGTTATGCTGTAAATTTGAATATTCATTCGACCTTTTGAATCGTGTGACTAAACCTATTTCCGTTTGATACATAACCTAACACTTTCTTGAATATATCAGTGCGAGTTCAGTAGAATATCTCCGGCCGGTAACACACGTTTCAAGTGGGAATATTTCATAAAATTATATGAATACAAACGCAGATAGTATTTCCTTTTTCCTCGAATTACGACGTAAGAAGGACCATTACTTTTCGTTCGTGTAAATTTTCAAATATAAAATACTAATTATCCTTGCATTTTTGCATGACCATATATCCTATTTTACGATTTATTTGATAAAATAGTTATTTTATCTTTGAAAAATGCAAGGAACGTCGTATGGAGAACTGTGATATGTTTGTGTTTTTCGGTTTTCAAAACATGTTTAAAAAAATTTAATTAAAAAAATAAGTGTTTAGTACTAGTAATTAGTTAATTAGTTAATAATTTAATTAGTGTTCCTAACGTGCTTTTACGAAATAGTTGGAATGACGATTCTCATCAACACGAATATATTTTATAAAGTATACCAGAGTCGTAATTCACTTACTCAGTTAAAATGCATGGGAAGTGGGAGGAGGCTACTGATGCGAAAATGAACTCTCATTTTTTGTCATAACTTTACCAAGAATTGATAGTGATTTTGATATTCTCACTATTTTCATTATTGATTTTTATATTTTCACTATATTTGCTTAATTGTAAGGTTGTTAAATGTTATGGCCTCGCGAAAACTGTTTCATATTCTACCATGCGCATCCAAACATAGAATTATCCGTTCCATATCTCAGAATGCAATAGAAAATGCATAAACTATAATGTGTACATAACATTCTTGAATATACCCGAGGAATTTTTCTAAAATATAGTCGATCGGCCAAACACGTTTCAAATGCGAATATTTCATAAAATGATATGGATATAAATGTAGATACATTACTGTTTGCTTTTCAGTTAATGGTCTGTAGATGGCAGCACCGAATTTTACAAATAAGTATTCTCCTACGCTATCTACTTTTGAGAACTATTTTTCATTATGATGTGATAAGTTCACAAAATGTTTCATTTGTGTGTATGTCATGTGTTGATGTTATCTAATAAACATATAATTATATGCCTCACCCAGAGCTTCCTATTTACATTATGATGCGAATTTAATAACTAATATTTAAAAGATATTATAGATATATTTGTGTTTTTCTGGAATTACAATGTAAGAAAGACCATTTTTTTTCCGTTCATGTAATTTTCAGATATAAAATACTAATAATTCTTGATTTTTTTTCATTAACGTATTCGTTTGCCACTTGATGTTTAAGAACACTATTTTATCATTGAAAAATTAACGAAATGGATTTTGAAAATATTGCAAAGTTCCCGATTATTGTTTTTAACAAAATATTGATGTAAACTTATCGCACAATTTATTGTGAAACATAATGAACAGAGGAATGTATATAATTTACCTAGTTGAATATAATATGATTGGAGTGTCATAGTTGAGATTTTTCCAACAGAGCGAAAATATTAGTTGGGAGAGCGTAGAGAGTAGAGTAGAGATATTAATATCAGTAGGAGGGCATTGGTACGGCAAACCAAAGTACCCAGGTTAGAGTCATGGTCCCGGCATATTTTCGCTCTGTTGGAAAAATTTCAACTATGATACTCCAACCATTGGATATTATTTCGAAACGTTGGAAATACATACACACACACACACACACATATATATATATATATATATATATATATATATTTCTCTGAAAAAATTATTTTAATTTGTACAGAATTATTGTGTTTAGACTTTTTGAAGACATTATCATAAAAATTTAAACATTGTTGGATGCTAAAATTTAGAATCGTTTAATAATTAATTTAGTTTTTATGCTACCTATCAAATAAACGGTAACAGTGTTCAAAAATTTTCACAAAAAGGCGATCTCTGCAGTTCCTCGAGAAGGGATAACGATAGAGAATGGGAAAATTCCACTTTTAGACGCTTAATTTGTATAAAATCTCAAGTCTTAGAGAAGAGACATTTCCAAACTCCGTTGGGGAATGTCTTCCCCGTGCCATCCCTCAATTCAACTCTGTACCTAGAAAAAGAAAAATTTAATCTCACATTTTAAATGCGCGTTACACGCCAGAAAAATTGACAGCTCTAAAATTTAAACATGATTCGATAAATAAGTGTAAGTTTTATAGAAACATTTATGTTCCATAGTGTTGTCTATGGCGTTGTCACTTTATACTCTAATTCTAATAATATATCGAATTATCAAACAAGACATATTCTGCCAAAGTATATTTGCTTTTACATTACTACGTTAAAAATTTCATCAATTTACAAATTTTAATTAAATATATAATGCACATTAAGTGCCAAAATATATGGTAACTCTAAAATTGAAAGATGATTCGAAAATTATATTAAGTTTTATAGAAACATATGTTCCATAGTATTGTCACTTTATACGCTAATTATAATATTTTATGAATTATCAAACTGTCAGTTTGTACCCTAATTGTAATAATATTATGAACTATCTAATGAAATAAATTCTGCTGAATTATATTTGTTTTTATATTTATACATTAAAATTTTCATCTATTCACAATTTATAATTGTATACGTATTGTTTCTTAAATGCCTGAATATATGGGAACTCTAAAATTGAAATATGATTCTATAAATATGTACAAGCCTTATACAAACATGTACGTACCATAGTATTGGCTTAAAATATGTTCATTTATACTATAACTCTAATAATATTGTGAATTATCAAACAAAACAAAATCTTCTAAATTGTATTGGCTTTGATATCGCAACGGTAAAATGTCCATCAATTTATAAATTATAATTAAATACGTAATATTTTCCTTAAATGCCAGAATATTTGGTAACTCTAAAATTGAAACATGATTCGATAATTACGCATAAATTGTATACAAAAATGCATGTACTAGTATTGGCTTAAAAGTTGTTCCTTTATACTATAATTCTAATAATATTATGAATTATCAAACAACGCAAAGTCCGATAAAGTATATTTTCTTTTATATTTCTACTTCAAAATGTTACAAACTAACAAATTATAATTAAATACGTAATATTCCTTAAACAACAGATTATATTGGAACATAATATACGTGGAACTTCCCTTTAACGAAGTCTCTATTTAACGAAGTTTTCTACTTAACGAATTTTTCCCCAGAACTTTGACTTTGAACACCATTAGCATGTAAATTAATCTCCACATTACGAAAAATATATTCTATATAACGAAATTTATTCCACTTTTGTACGTGTACAGAATTCAAATCAAGCGATTGCTGTTCGAAGGATATGCAAATTTACTTCTGCGGATTCGATTGTATGAAAATGAACACATTTAAATAATTTCCATTCTGCTTGGTGCTAAATAAAACAATTTTTTTCACACTAAGAAAAACACTTGTTATCACTATTCTCCAACTCCGAGACTCCAGCGCTGACAGTTGGGGGAAGTCAAAATCCCCTTTTTACCTTTAATGATATACAAGATGAGGTGTCACAATGACGTCAGATGCTTTAAAACAAAAAATATCTATTAGAGTCAGACAGGTACCATTCTGACCTTCCATTGCTGATAGATAATTGCTTTGTACATCCAAAAGAACGTGCTTCAAAATACAAATCGAAGAACATCAAAGTTATTTTTGTTCCTGCCAATACAGCTAAACTGCAATCATTAGTCTAAGGAATAATGAAAAATCTTGAAGTACATTATCGAAAAAGACAGAAAAAAGCCGATGTAGTGAAAGCATTAGTTTGAGATTCTGTGTATCAGAGCTGATGAAAGCTTGGGCCAAAGCTTTGGAATGTGACGTGATTTCATCGGCTTACACAACTGTTTTGAAAAAGACGGCTTCATAATTAAAACTGAATAAAATACTTCTGAATCCAATACCTGTTTGTCATATCTCAAGAAAAAATTTCATGAATTTAAGTTAATTTCTATTTAACGAATTTTCTTCATAACGAAGTTTTTAAGTGTAACGATGAGACTTCGTTAAATGGAAGTTTCACTGTATTTGAATTTAAACATGATTTGATAATTATGTATAAGTTATATACAAACGTGTTTGTACCATAGTATTGGCTTAAAATTGTCCACTTATACCATAATTCTAATAAGCTTATGAATCATCAATCAAAACAAAGTCTGGAAATGTATATTGGCTTTTACATTACTACGGTAAAATGTTCATCAATTTACAAATTTTAATTAAATATTTTATTTACAAGAAGGAGCTTGTATTTGGCTGTTCCGAAAAATTGAATGATAATAATAAAGCTTGAATGCTTCTAATAAAAGGCAAAACTCAGTATTTAACATCTGTAGTGTTAACTGGGCTAATTAGGTTAATTAATTTCGTATATGTAATGAATGAAGACCGAATTCATTTATCCTTTTTTCCTAATTACGAGAACTAACACCCAATTCTAGATGTAATACAAGTACAACGCTGTAATTATAAAGTAATCTTTTATCATGCATTTTTCTGAACCGAATATAAAGCTTCTAACACCATAAATATTGCTTTTAAATTTTATGCACCCATATAGTCAATAAAAATGCAGCATAATCCCTATTGATTAGCATATTTGCTAAAATAATTAATGACTTTTCTCAGTGACATATAATTAACGTAAAAAGATAATTAATACGTTGCGTTGAATTTTTAAAAATAAATAATTAGTAGTAAGATGTATGGATGTACTGAATTAAATACGTTTTAGGTGATTTTTATATTTTCGTTTTTGTTGCTTATTTATTAATATACACGCTTAACGAAACTTGTCATTTCAATTCAGATTATAATAAGGAGATCTGAATGTAAATTATAAATGAATGAAATATGTCCTTCAATTATAATTTACTATTCATTCTCTAATGCAAACGTTTGGTATTCATTCTACTGATTGACATAATAATTCACATAATTCAAATTATCTTGTTATACAACAAACTCTTTAGAAATCTGTGACAATTTCGTTGTACAGGAAATAGTTGTTGCATCAAATTATGTTTATGAATATGCTTCCACAGACCTTCAATGCCTATTTGTGTAAATTAGTATTGTTTATATTTTTTTTCCAAGTTAATTGGGAGTTTATAATTTGAGGTATATTTTTAATATTTCTCAGAAAAATGTAAACGAAGATGGAAATATGTAAAGGTAATTAAATGTTATGTTAAAACATTGTATTTCTTACATTCTAATACGAATTACTATTAGGTAATTTTTAGATTTGTATGCAAATTATGCTTTAATAATATCAGAGATATTTGTAATGTAAATTTTATTTTTCTTTTATCATACATATTTTAATACTGTAATATTATTTTGTTTTTCAATTTATTGTTCATTAATGAAGTAAGTGCAGTTATATATAAAGTGCTGGTTTCAATAAGTGCAAATTTCAGTAGATTTTGAATAACTATATATTCATTTTAAAATTGTCATTGAATTTTTATCAATTTATTATTCATTAATGAAGTAAGTGCAGTTATATATAAAGTGCTGGTTTCAATAAGTGCAAATTTCAGTAGATTTTGAATAACTATATATTCATTTTAAAATTGTCATTGAATTTTTATCAATTTATTATTCATTAATGAAGTAAGTGCAGTTATATATACAGTGCTGGTTTCAATAAGTGCAAATTTCAGTAGATTTTGAATAACTATATATTCATTTTAAAATTGTCATTGAATTTTTATCAATTTATTATTCATTAATGAAGTAAGTGCAGTTATATATAAAGTGCTGGTTTCAATAAGTGCAAATTTCAGTAGATTTTGAATAACTATATATTCATTTTAAAATTGTCATTGAATTTTTATCAATTTATTATTCATTAATGAAGTAAGTGCAGTTATATATAAAGTGCTGGTTTCAATAAGTGCAAATTTCAGTAGATTTTGAATAACTATATATTCATTTTAAAATTGTCATTGAATTTTTATCAATTTATTATTCATTAATGAAGTAAGTGCAGTTATATATAAAGTGCTGGTTTCAATAAGTGCAAATTTCAGTAGATTTTGAATAACTATATATTCATTTTAAAATTGTCATTGAATTTTTATCAATTTATTATTCATTAATGAAGTAAGTGCAGTTATATATACAGTGCTGGTTTCAATAAGTGCAAATTTCAGTAGATTTTGAATAACTATATATTCATTTTAAAATTGTCATTGAATTTTTATCAATTTATTATTCATTAATGAAGTAAGTGCAGTTATATATAAAGTGCTGGTTTCAATAAGTGCAAATTTCAGTAGATTTTGAATAACTATATATTCATTTTAAAATTGTCATTGAATTTTTATCAATTTATTATTCATTAATGAAGTAAGTGCAGTTATATATAAAGTGCTGGTTTCAATAAGTGCAAATTTCAGTAGATTTTGAATAACTATATATTCATTTTAAAATTGTCATTGAATTTTTATCAATTTATTATTCATTAATGAAGTAAGTGCAGTTATATATAAAGTGCTGGTTTCAATAAGTGCAAATTTCAGTAGATTTTGAATAACTATATATTCATTTTAAAATTGTCATTGAATTTTTATCAATTTATTATTCATTAATGAAGTAAGTGCAGTTATATATAAAGTGCTGGTTTCAATAAGTGCAAATTTCAGTAGATTTTGAATAACTATATATTCATTTTAAAATTGTCATTGAATTTTTATCAATTTATTATTCATTAATGAAGTAAGTGCAGTTATATATAAAGTGCTGGTTTCAATAAGTGCAAATTTCAGTAGATTTTGAATAATTATATATTCATTTTAAAATTTTCATTGAATTTTTATCAATTTATTATTCATTAATGAAGTAAGTGCAGTTATATATAAAGTGCTGGTTTCAGTTAGTGCAAATTTCAGTAGAGTTTAAAAAATTATATATTAATTTTAAAATTTTCATTGTTTTTTTTTTTCTTTTACTTAATAAAATCTAACATATTATTTCAAACAATTTTTTTTTCTACACCAAAAATAGTTTTAATAAAATTTTTGGTACAAGAAATATTGAAAATTGTTACACTTTGATATTAAATGAAGTCCAAAAATGGATAATTTTTATCTTAAAGAACGGATTTTTAAATGTTTAATTGTCTGAAATTGCTAGTTTGAAATATTAAAGAATACAATAATACTCAGTTGGGAAGCAAAATATTTAAAAATATTATTACGTATTTTTCGAAAAGTCAAAAATTATTGACCACATATATAAAGGATGAAACTGGTAAAAGTTATTTCAGTATATGTTTCAGTGTACATACAGTGTACAGTGTTCTCAGTCATATGTTCAGTGCTCGTTAAGGTGCAATTTTTGAGAGTTATGAGCTCATAACCGAAAAATCTGTATCTTTGACATAGAAATCAGTATGGATAAATGGCAATACCGTAATTAAATTAAATGATCTAGCACATTGAAATGATCTGCAGTTCGCTAAATAACAGTTATAAAACATTTGCTTAACAAAAATTTTAAATATTTGAAACAAACAATACTATTTATTTTCTTTTGTACGTATATCATTACTCATTTAATATCAGTACATATAACAACACAATAAAAAAAGATTGAGTAAAACTTTGATGCATTAAAAATGTATATTTGGGTAACGAATTGCCGTTATCTTTTAACAGCTGTATGTTAACATTTATATTTACATAAATTATGATTTTCGCTGTTGCAGATGTAGATTTCCAAAAGCATTCTATGCATTTTGATCACTGTTCCAGCACTCCCTAAAATATCTGTCTTAAATGAAGAAATCAGAACTGCAATTTCGGCATATTATGAAAATTGCATTTCGAAAATATTGCTTTATCACGTTTACTTTTTCTAAAATATCTTTACAGTAATTTATACTATTTTACCGTTATTTTGCTTAATTTTATATATTATCTTAAGAAATTATAATTTATAATGCCTGTGGCTTTTTTTTCGACCTGGGACTATTCTTTAAATAAGTAAAAAGGAAATTTTATTCAATAATTCGAAAAAAAAATTATAAATCCCCCCCCCCCCAAAAAAAAAAGGTTATTTATAAGCATACATTCCTCAAGTAATAGAAGATAACACAAAAGGATTTATTTTGTTTTGTTTGTGCTTGTGATTGAGCAGAACAGCGGTAATCAAATTGTTTTACACATATGAAAATATCAATAAATTCAAAAATATACAAATATATTTTTAGATGAAAATTCACCTTTCATCGTGTTTTCCCTATTCATTCTCTGAGATTTGACTCTTCAAAACGTGACTAAAATCGAATTCCAGTAAAAGAACCAGAGAATCATTTTTATTATTCAGTACCTACTATCCTTTTCAAGTTACATTTCAAGGGATATCCAGTAATTTATACTTATGAAAAAAATTCTTCTTAGATAAGTGAAGGGTGTTGTGTCAGAGTGTTGGGTCATAAAATAAATTTTTGAGTGTTAAAAATAAATAAATAAATAAATAAAAATCTAAATGGTAAATTCTTCTGAACATCACGTGCATAGATGTAGAGTTAGCACTAAATGTGTGTATTACATGTTTAATATGCTGAAATTCGTTCTTTAGTTTTAAAAAGGAAAAATGCTTATTAATTATAAATAATAAATTTTGTTCTTTAATTATTTATAATTAATAAACATTTTTTTCTTTTTAAAACTAAAGGACGGAACTAAGTGATTTATCTTTAATGGCCAATTTCGATAAACGCTGTGACAATTTATTATCTCTGGAACTACAATGATATTCGTTTTTGATTAATTTAAATTCTGCAAAATTATTAGAATAAGCTTCCATGACCAGTTAAAAAATATAATAATATTATGCATGTATACTTAAATTATGTGATTGAAATCAAGTTATTTCTTGATCAATTTCAAGTGGAATTTAGATAAAAGATTTAGATCTAATGCTCGCTTTATATTTATTGCAACAAGCTCCTAATGTACAATAAAAAGAAACCCTAAAATTTTATAAAAAATACTGTTCCATATAATACATGATCCATTACTAAGTCATTTTCCACGTGCATAAATCACAAACCACGATGGGTCTACTTGTACGGTAAAATTGTAGAATAATCTGCCCGTTTTAAATGCGTCCCAGTATTATTACCATACTGACAACTTAAAAAAAGAAAAAACGAAAAACAAGTGATAAGCAATATTATAATATATAGAGATTTAATAATACTGAAAAAAAAATTGGAACAGATGTGGAAGAGGCACTGGGGTTTGCAATATTTTTGTTCTTGTACCATTTTGGTGAGAAATCACCTTTTTCGAATCTTGTGAAAATGGATGATAGTTTTAATTTATTATGAAACAATGTATTTTATTAAAAAACATACACAATTTTATTATAAAACATACAGAATTTATTATAAAATGCACACTTTTTTTTTTATAAAACACGTACTTATATTTTCTTATAAAACACATACAATTCTTTAATTATACACACACGCACCTTTTATTACAAACGCACACACACTTTTTATTATAAACTCTCAAAGATTATTTTATTATAAAACACACATAATGATTAATGCGTTATAAAACATACACAATGATTAATTTATTATAAAACAAGTACATTGTCAGCAATACAGCTGACTCAGCTGGCTTTGATTACTGTCCTCCCTGGTTTGGTTTACCGGCAAAATCGCCCGGCTGAAATCCCACTAAAATATCGGCATTTTATCGCCAAAAAAGAAACCCCGCTGCGTCTACGGCATATGTATCAAATTTTTTAAAATTCATTTTCATTATGGAAAAAAAAATAATAAAAAAGAAGAAAATAAAATCTCATCACCATGTAGACGTTGAGCTGCTGAAAATATAGTAATAAATATTGTAAATAAATAGTCAAACCGCGATTAACCTTTAGCTTACCATAGGATCTTTGGTTTCGTATTTAATGTTACAAGAGATTCAGAAATGTATTTTACTACAGATATACTTATTATTTAAATGAAAATATATTATATTATAAAAATGCTTTTACATTAAAAAAATATATTTCTAGCCAGTAATTTCAATTACACACCAATTGCATGCCCGGCCCTTTTATATAAATTTATTGTTTTCACTCATTTTAAATATTTCAAAGGAAATCGTATATCTTACTATCAGAACAGCTGCTAATTTCATTTCAATAGAAGATAATACACAAAGTATACTTTAACATCTAACACTTAAAAAATACATTTTCAGAGTTTAATATGAATGTGAAAATATAAATATTCTCAGAAATATTTAACGAACCCATTCAGTAGTTTCAGTTCGCACTTTATCCACAAACTTCATTTAAGTTGAAAGTGATTTTTGATATTTTAGTGTCTGATTTGGAATCGTTTTATTACCTATGGATTAGAAAATAAGAACGAGAAATCATGCGTCAAGCATAGATTATGTAGCACTTTCCGACACTTCCAAAATAATTTTACAAATATTTATCATTTAATAAGCTGGAAGATAATATCTAAGTAATTTGGAAAACGTATAACATATTTAAAAACGCAATTTCAGGAATTACCAAGAATTTTCGGAAAAATATATGAATTCTTTTGTGCAGCCCTGTATACGTTTTATAGATTTGTATATATACTACATAAAATGCTAAACTTTAGTTCAGTTCAGAAACGCGTAGCATAATTTAAAATTCTCCTTCTGGAATTTCCGTTAATAAACGGAAATGTACTCGAGAACTTTTGTGCTGCCCTGTATAGGTTCTATAGAATTTATATACACCAAGTAATAGACAAAAAAATGAGTTAAATTTGAAAACGCGTTCACACAGCAACAGAAAACTGACTTCCAGCATTATTAACAGACAGTACCGAATGCTTTTGTGCGTTCCTGTAAATGAACGATTAATGCTATACACACAATATTCCGTAGTAAGCCTCTCGCAGCTGTACCACCTGAGTGATATATATTAATTTCAATATGCTTGAAATAGTGAAATATTATTAAAATAAAACGCAAACGATTTTTCTCCATAGACCGTAATGTAACGGAATTATTTCGAGTGTCCCTGTATAAGTGCTATGTACACCATATTTTATAGTAAGCCTCCTTTAGTGCTCCTCAGTGATATATATCAATTTCAATATGCTTGAAATTGTGTAACATCATTAAAATAAACAGAAAATGGTTTTTCCCCATAGGCCGTAATGTAATGGGATTCTTTTGAGTGTCCCTGTAAAAAAAACTATAAGTGCTACATACTTTATTTTCAATACCGAACATGCTATAGTAAAGCTTAATAGCATATAGCATCTGCATGACAATCCGAATATATTTTCGCGAGTTAGAGCACGGACAAACAGACAGAGAGACAGGCGGCAGACAGGCAAACCGAATTCATGAACCCTTTTCATCTATGTTGGAAAGTGTTAAAAAGCCATGATATTTTCATTGAAGCAGTTATTCACTCTATTTTTCTGTTGGATAATAACGCGTTTTTATAATACTTAAACTTCTATTCTGAATTTTGAAAATCTTCTTCATTGTTTAAAATGAAAAAAAATGATGAAACAATAAAGCATCTTTCTTTCATTAAAATTTACATTTTCAGAGACTATTAAACTGATAATTTAAATATCTATACTTATATATATATATATATATATATATATATATATATATATATATATATATATATATTTGTAACTTTTGTGTCTTTTGGTAATATCCAGGAAATCGCACTTAGAAGTCTGCGTATTTTGTTTCGGATAGACGAAGAAAGGTCCCAATGCACATAAAACATAATCTGACATCCAATAAGACTCAAAATTTTCATTTTTAACACTATCTAACATAGTTGAAAGTATTTATGAAATCGGTTTGTCTGTCTGTCGTCCGTCCACGCTCTAACTCACGTGAATATACTCGAATGGCCATGCATTTGATATATGTTATTGATGTTTACTATGGATTGTTCGGTATTGAAAAGGAAATGTGTAGCATTTATAGTTTATTTACGAGGACACCCAAAATAATTCCGTTACATTAGGGTCCATAGGGACAAATCGTTTAGGATGCGCGTTAATAATATTATACAACTTCAAACAAATTGAAAATGATATATATCACTTAAGCGCACAACAAAAGGCTTACTATAGAATGCGGTGTACATAGTATTCATCGCCCATTTACAGGGATACACAAACGAATACGGTTTAGATCAACGGCTTACCTCTCGAACTCTCTTGGGTGACTAACGTGTGCCGTCTGGGGTGCTTTCTTTCAGCCATTGCTTTCTGGACTAAGTCTTCTCGCCGTGGTCCAGCTATGGAGGAAATGGTTTCTCCCCTCCTGGACACTTTATACCTAACGGTTGGCTGTCCATGAGTAAATGATTTCTGCACCCTTCTGTACTGTCTATCAATTATAATTAAATAATAACTGCTGACAATGTGTTTTAGTTGTGATATATTTTTTTCAATTTCATTTTTTTTTTTCATATTACTTGATCTATATACACAGGGTGTCCCAAAAATCATTGAGACATTTCAAAATTCAATAAAATATCAAGCAATTGGCGTACGAGATTGGGGTTTGGACGAAAATGCTTCTTATGGTCTGAAATTTTGTTTAAGCAAATAAAAAAATTAGTTCCAAAAAATTCTCATAGATCGCGCTGCTTTTGGAAAGTTATCGAATAGGTAGAATGCCTTTTTACATTACAATGGGGAAAGACGCATAATGCGTATGCACCGTTTTTGTCCAAACTATGGCAACCCACATTCCAGAACTTAACAATACTCGCCCTCTTGGGTTTAATTAAACGAGTAGGAATGGATAGACGAGTATTGTTAACTTCTGGATTGTGGGTTGCCATAGTTTGAACAAAAACTGTGCATTCGCATTGTGCGCCTTTCGCCATTGTTATGTATAAAGACATTCTGCCTTTTCGATTACTTTTCAGAAACAGCGCCATCTATGAGAAATTTTTGGAAATAATTCTTTTATTTACTTAAATAAAATTTCAGATCATAAGAAGCATTTTTGTCTGATCCACACACTCGTAAGCCAATTGCTTGATCTTTAATTGAATTTTAAAATGTATCAAGGACATTTGAGACACCCTGTACTCTATAGATTCTATACAGGGTAGGACCAAAGTTCTCGAGTACATTTTCGTTTGTTGGCGGAATAGTCTCTTGGTTAATATTGAACTGTGCTTTGCGTTACCTAACTGAAGTAAATTTTTGAATACTATTTAGTACATGCACAAATCTATAGATCCTATACAGGGATCCACAAAACGGATACTTTCCTTACTATTGCCGGTAATTGATGGGATTGGGTTTTGAAATGTGTTATAAGCATTTCAAATTGTTTACTTAGACATCATCTTTCACCTTACTTAACGGTAAACCTTACTTACTCATGATTTTAGATAGATAAATACTACATATTACATTCTCCCCTATGTTGGAATTTCTGAAAACTTTTCTAGATATACGCCGAACATTACTCCTAGAACCCAAAACCACGCCCAGTTCAAAATTTTCTAAACAGTTATCTATATCTCTATCTATTTATCCATATATATACGTCAATTTTTTATGGACACGATAACCTCAATAATTCTGCACAAATCTCTTCCAAACTGATAGATAAAATCAAGGGGCATACAATCTCGGTCAATTTCGTTAATGGGCGAAATCGGAAAAAAGGGGGGAAATGAGGGGGCTTTTTGTGAAAACAGATAAAACCCAATAACTTCTTAATTATGATACATATCGATTCCGCTTAAAGTTATTAGTACTTCTAGAGAAGAGGCCGAAGATTTACATATGACAGATTTTTGATATCATTAAAAATGGCCTCAAGGGTTGAAAAAATAGGGGTTAAGAAGAAAAAAATTCATTACTTCGTCAATTCTCAAGATATTAAATCCGCTTAAATTTATTATAAATCTTCTTAATACTGTCTACAACTTTTAAAAACTTTTTGAAAACGTTTTTATAGGACCAACTTCTACAGCAACAACAAAAAAAATGAAAAAAAAAATCCTGCCGCCTCTGCCTAAAGGCACAAGTAAATTTTGAAGTGGGCGGACGTAACTGCCGCATCCTGACAAAAAGTTCATTTCTTCTGCAATTCCTAAAAAACAGGAGCCCCACGGTATGCGTCTTCGAAATCCACTTGTGCTTGTAGGCCAAGCCGTCAGGGATTTTTTATTTTTTGTTTTATAATTATCCGAGGTATTAGTTAAAATTTTTCATCGAACATTAATGATCAGGCTTTATTTGTCCTCAGTTCGTCAGCATTATAATCGTGCCGCCGCATCTGCGAGAAAAACATGGCTTTTCTAGCACATAACACTCAAACGGGTGGAAAACATTTCATTTGATAGCTCGGTGTTCAGTGAGAAAAAACTGAGTATAGGACATCTGAGAATAGAAGGTATTTACTGAGATCTCATTAAAAGAGAATGTATATTACTATTTACTATTCTAAATGATTTTTTTTTTCTGAACACCTTTTTCATCTTTTTCGTTTTTTGTGCAATTTAAAATCGCAAGGAGTTATTAATAAAAATAGCAATGTGTTCTCGGTAATTTCCTTGCATTTATGGTATGTTTCATTTTAAAAAAAATGAACTATTTGAAAAAAAAAAATCGGATATCGTTTCATATTTTCTATTTTCTGTTAATTTAAACTCGAAATGGTCTGGGTTTTAATGGGGTTATAAAAAAGCTACATACCTTTTGTCCGTACGTCCTTCGTATTGGTGTTATCGTTAATAAAAAAATGTGAATATTTATTATTTCAAAAATTATTTTCTGGAGTGAGTCATCATATTTTCTTTTATTTATGAAGTTTAAAATTGCCCTTCTCGTAGCTCGGATGAAAATAGTAAAAAATATCCACTTTTAGAACATACTTTTTTTTTTATTGCTCTGAACGGTATCTTTCATTTTATAAAATATGAAAATATACGTTTTCAAAATAAAAATATTTTTTAAGGTTATTTTCAAATTTTTCGGGGTTTTTCTTGGCCCATGCCCAGGCTTATATTTCCTCATCAGATTTGGAAGGCGCCGGTCAAATATGCTAGTGTTAAGTAAAACGATAGTAAAAAATATAAAAGGATTACGTATGTGGACTCAGTTTAATTTCAATTGCATTAGGAGACATACAATTTACGCTACAATTTAATTTATAAAAGAAACATGAATTTAAAGGGGCAGCTTATCGCTCATTTTAATATTTCATGTATAAGGTAGTATAAATTGCGAAGCACCAAAAATAAGCGTTTTACATGCATATATTTTACTGATACATACTTTATTTACATATAAAAGTTTTATAATAGGTATTTTGATCACAAATAAAATTTTTATGAAACGGAAAAAACAAAAACTGCACAATGAAGAGATATTTCAAAATGTTGTATGCAAATTTTTAATAATGCAAAACCAACATTTATTTTCTGTACGTTCAGCTCATATACAGCAATTACATTTGTAAATACATTTTACAAATATGTCATTTATCATTTATATTATTCAAATGTTTTTAGCAAATCGGCATGTTTACTCTATTTCGTACGTTCTTATCAATATTACATTTCATATTTTATATCTTTGAAAATTACTCTTCGATTTCCAAATGACAAGCCAATCCTATAGCCAGGGCATAATATATTTGTGTAATTTGAAAATTAATGAAAACAAAACGTATTTTAATATTTTTTACGGATGAACTTCTAAAACTGCACCAGATTGATGTGAAATTTTATCAAATTTTAAACCATATTTATATTACATTAAAATAAAATCCTCTTTAAGAAACCGTGATGTTGGTGGTATTTTTTAAGTAAGATACGTATAATTCGATTATGTTTATTTTTAAATGCCATCATTGCGTTAAACGGTAGAAAAATCGTTAAGTTCATGTAATCTGCAAAAATAAATTATAAACTTTAACAAGCAAAACCTTACAAAGAATTTCTTCAGAGAAAGTGAAAATCAATTCAAACTTTTTTTTTTCTCTTTGTAATGTATGTTGTTACCACGTGGTCACACACCAAATTATAACTACGCTCCATGTTTTCTTACTTTAGTTATCGACCAAGAAGTTTTGCATAAGCTTGATTATTCTTTATTAATAGTCAGTTTGATTTATATGTTAGTCTCCATTGTTCTTCGTCTTGATACTAGGCTATATTGTAGAATAGTTACTCTAAATTTAGGTAGTGTAATACTTTACAGCTAAACCAAACTCTTTGATTTTAATATTTATATTTATAAACTAATTTTTAATGTCAGCCTAAGTGAAAAGTTAAAATTTTAATTATATCTTTAAAAGAATGGTATATTTATTTGTACATGGATTTTATACATTGTCGGCACATTTTTTAGCTCAATAATTAATAAAATTCGCATAATACTTATATATGATATGTGAATAACTATATAAGGTTATATCACTTTACTCATGCAATATATCCTGTGTTTCAATTATTGAAATTTAAAAAGTTTACTTCATGCAAACTTCTATATATATTACAGACATACATTCAATAAACAAACTCTTTTCTTGAAAGTAGTAAAGCATATGCGTATGATAAATGTTAAACAGTTTTCCTTAAATAATCACAAAACATACATAAATAGAAAAAAAAACAGAAACGATATAGTTTAGGAAAAAATACTATTTTTTTCGCACTATTCATCATGTTTTTGCCATTCTCTGAGATTTGGTTGCGAAAACGTGAGAGAAATTATGACTCAGCGAATGTGCATCTAAGTAAATTTTAGTATTCAGTTGGAAGTGTCCTCTTCTAGTTGCGTTTCAATGGATATCCATAAATTTGTACTTTTAGTGAAAGATATGACTTCTTCTTTAAATAGGGAGATGTTTTGTCATGATATATGTTTTTGAGTGGTGAAACATATTTTTTCGCTTATATGGAAGACATTGAGTTTTTAATAAATTGTGTATGTTTCATAATTTTTTATATAGAAAATTCATGTTTCTATTCATTTTTTACCTTTGAAAACAGATTTATTCCACTGTAAGTAATTTTTTTATTATTAAATTTAGGAAACGATAAATATATAAATTTTTGATTTATATTAATATCGTTGAATGAGTTTTCAACATAATACAATTTATTTTTCAACATAATGGATTTTATGCATTCCCAGCACAGTTTTTTAGCTCAATAAATAAAAAAAAAATCACTTAATACTTATATATGATATATGAATAACTGTATTACATTATATATCTTTACTCATACAATATGTGTGGTGTTTCAATTATTGAAATTTAAAATGGTTACTTCATGCAGACATTCATTCAATAAACAAACTCTTTTCTTGAAAGTAGTAAAGCATATGCGTATGAAAAATGTTCAACAGTTTTCCTTATATAATAACAAAACATACATAAATTGAAAAAAAAAAAACAGAAGATATATAGTTTAGGAAAAAATACTATTTTTTTCCGCACTATTCATCATGTTTTTTGCCATTCTCTGAGATTTGGTTCTAAAAACGTGAGAGAAATTATGACTCAGCGAAAGTATGTCTAAGTCAATTTTAGTATTCAGTTGGAAGTGTCCTCTTCCAGTTACGTTTCAATGGATATCCATAAATTTATACTTTTAGTGAAAGATATCACTTCTTCCTTATATAGGGAGATGTTTTGTCATGATATATGTTTTTGAGTGGTGAAACATATTTATTTTTAGATTATATGGAAGACATTCAGTTTTTAAAAAATTGTGTATGTTTCATAATTTTTTTTATATAGAACATTTATGTTTCTATTCATCTTTGATCTTTGAAAACAGATTTATTCCACTGTAAGTAATTTTTTTATTATTACCTTTAAGAAACGATAAATATATAGATTTCTGATTTGTGTTAACCCGTTAACGCCCAACTGTTTTTACACTTCTTTTAATCCTTCGACACCAGTTTTTCCCTGTGTAGTAATTCTGAGTTATTTAATGACTCAAAATTTGAGATTAGATAATGAGAAGATTTCCGTACTAAAATACTGGTATTGAAATTTAAAAGTTTTGTTCGGTTATATGTGATCTAGAAATAGATCGCTGGGCAGTAATTGGAATAACGTTGAGAATGAGTTTTCAATATAATACAATTAATTTTTCATTAGAATTCATTTCATACATTCTCGGCACATTTTTTTAGCTCAATAAATAATCAAATTCGCTTAATACTTATATATGATGTGTGAATAACTGTATTAGGTTATATATCTTTATTCATATAATGTGTGCTGTGTTTCAATTATTGAAATTTTAAATGGTTACTTCATGCAGACATTCATTCAATAAACAAACTCTTTTCTTGAAAGTAGTAAAGCATATGCGTATGATAAATGTCAATCAGTTTTCCTTAAATAATCACAAAATATACATAAATAGAAAAAAAACACAGAAGAGTATAGTTTAGAAAAAAAATACTATTTTTTTGCACTATTCATCATGTTTTTGCCATTCACTGAGATTTGGTTGCAAAAACGTGAGAGAAATTATGACTCAGCGAAAGTACGTCTAAGTCAATTTTAGTATTCAGTTGGAAGTGTCCTCTTTCAGTTACGTTTCAATGGATATCCATAAATTTATACTTTTAGTGAAAGATATGACTTCTTCCTTAAATAGGGAGATGTTTTGTTATGATATATGTTTTTGAGTGGTGAAACATATTTTTTCGCTTATATGGAAGGCATTGAGTTTTTAATAAATTGTGTATGTTTAAAAAATTTTTATATAGAAAATTTATGTTTCTATTCATCTTTGATCTTTAAAAACAGATTTATTCCACTGTAAGTAATTTTCATATTATTACCTTTAGGAAACGATAAATATATAGATTTCTGATTTATGTTAATAACGTTCAATGAGTTTTCAATATAATATAATTCATTATAATTCATCGTACACGTAATGAAACGTCGCACAGTGGTCACAAATCGAAAAAAGCTGGCCGAAAATCAAAAAAGGTTGTAGATCCTTCTAAAATTTTTTACATATAGGTTTTTGAGGTCGCTGATTACGAATTTGATATCGAAATTCAACAATTCAAAATGGCGGATCCAATATGGCGGACTTTTTATAAAAAAAAATTGTTTTTTTTTCTGTAAAAGTTTCTTTAAGGGGTTTTTTGAGGTCGCTGATTACGTATTTGATATTAAAATTCAAAAATTCAAACTAGCAAATCCAATATGGCGTACATTTTTATATAAAAAAAAAATCTGTAAAAGTTTGTTTAAGGGGATTCTGGAGGTTACTTTGTACTAATTTGATATTATAATGAAAACAAAATACATTAGCGCATTCAATATGGTAAGCAAATAAATGAAAAGAGCTTATATTTTCTGAAATATAAATGTTTTGTATTATTAATAATAAAAATACAGTGCATTATTTCATATAAGCAGTTTGAAATTGTTAAACTTAAAAACAACTATACTTCCAAGAATGCAAACCAATGCAGCTGATTTTTTGATATTTCATAAAAAACATCATCAGGAATTTTGTAAATATAGTGAGAACTCTGGATAACGGAAGATAAAAAGTATTTCGTTAATTAACTTTTACTTTGTGCATCAATATGTGATTTTTTCGTGTGTCTTTTCTTTTCACTTTTAAGACATAATTTATAATGAACTACATAAAATAAATATGTGCAAATATTCTTCTTACCTTTCGGAAGATCACACATTTTGCAGAATGTAATTTGCACACGTACAACAAAAGTTATTCACTGTAGAACGCGCGCAACATTTACCGCGTAAGAGCACATGCGAGCGAGCGTTACAGAGCAGCTGACTTAGGCCTTCGATACATAAGCAGGGATAAAAGATACCTCTTATTCTATGCGGGATAAGGCGCAGATGCTCCCTCTGAACGTAAAAAGGAGGTACTGAAATGAATTAAGAAACATTCATTTTTCGACTTTCGGCCAGCTTTTTTCGATTTTTGACAAGTGTGCGTCGTCATGAATTTATTCACTAGGACTTACCATTTTGCATTTCTTCAAAAGCAATTATGATGTTGAATCATATATATTTTAAATTAAATTTATATTCTAAATTATATTTTATTTTTCATCCCTTCTTTCCAAATTTAAATCCCATTATTCTTAAAGGAACAAGGTCATTTAATTTAAACTCATTTATTCTGCTAGGCAATCTCTCAGATCCTTTCTTCTATCAAGGCGACCACATATAATAATAAAAATAATAATAAAATGGAAAGAAAAGTGCAATAGTCATAAAGAATTAATATCAGCATACACCAGATGTCTTCTCCGCGTTCAAATTGAAATAATTTATAAAAACAAAGGATGTTGTGGCACTTCACTTATATGTAATACCCTAAACATTATAGATCTCCGACGCCTGCTTTTGATAAACATACATGTAATAGCAGATGTTATTTCGGCCTTTCCCATAAGGGTTAATGTTACAAAATTCATGGTTTTCAGCGCTCCTGGTAGCACAACATCGCGCCAAGCAAATTCAAACCACCCCCATTGGTTTAACATTAACGAATCTTTTTCTGTTATGCTTTGGCATATTTTCGCAATCGCCATGACTCTATATTCGATTATTGGCTGTTAAAATGTAACCGTGATTCTTAATCACTTTACCGCCTCTGCTCATTGAGTGAAGTTCTAATCAAAAATCGACTGAGAGGCCATCCCATGTTTTTGAGTTGTTCTATCTCATATTATTTTGAAGTGTTCTTATCTTGGAGAAATAAAAACTTTCAGTATGCAAAGAATACAAATGAATGGATTTATTGTGGACTATTATTTACGTATTTCCAGGATTATTAATTTTCAGGATCTACGGACGTCTGGATGTTATTTGCGGGAATAACTACCGTGATAATGTACTCCTGCCACAATTCTATACGATCACTTTGGATCTTTAATAGATGCACACAATCCTTCAAATAAAAACTATATATCAATACCCAAACCAGCTCTACACTATATATATGTGGTGCCGAAAGGTATTCAAGAGCTGATTCGTATGGGATATTTATACAACTCGGGATGGCCTCCGCTTGAATATAACAATCACTTTTTTGCTTCCTAGTGAATATTGTGCATCGAAAAAAAAGCCTGATAAAATTTAGCCTAGAACTGTATTTTTATGCAAAAAGACTATGATGTTGTGATTCTTCATAAACATTCACCGGCTCCTGATTTAATTTTCTCCATCGCCTATGAATCAATTAGACTTTATTTACCGATCTCCAACGTATTTTGCTTTCTCCATCACCCGTATGAAAGGATAGCGGACTCTGACCTCTTGCCGTCCACGTACAAGCTACCGTCCTGGATTATTCGCTTCCATCGCCCGCTGTGAATTACTAGTTTATGACGCCTCCCGTATCTGAATGTTTTTGGATGGAGTATCAGAACTCTACATCTGTTGATTTTCCATCGCAAGAAAGTGAAAGCAGATTTTGATCACTCGACCGCATGTGAAATTTTACCGGCCCGGAGAAATTTTTCATTGCCAGCACCCGATGAGAATTATCCCAAACGGTGATAAGTACTGAAATGCGCTTTAGTCAGTGAATATGAGAAACCTTTACTCCCGTCTGTCAGACTCTCCTTCCGAAGCCGACCTAACTACGATGGACGATTTTTCTTTCAAGTGTGACCCGCATATTAGATTTATTTTCTAGTAATAAAAATCTTTAATAATTTAAAAATTAGTTAAAGAACGACTCACCTAGAAGATTAAAACATCGACGTCGTTGTGTTTACTTTCTGCGATTAATATTACTTTCAGCTACTATTTGTGTGCAACGGATTTTATAATAAAAAATGACGGTACCTCTTCAAGGATAAAAAAAAAATTACATTAGTTACATTTAATTTTTGGGTGTCTCCATATGACGTTGAATTCCACCTAAATTTTTTAAATTTCAATGCATTTCTTACTAAGACTGTTTGTGGTAGAAAAAAAAAACAGTTCCACAATATTTTTATCGTCTTCATTTACAACAGTGTTTCAGCAAACAAAGAAATAAAGGAAGAGATGCAATTTCTCTCAGCAGTAAAGGTTTGTTTGTTATGAGTTTGAAAAAAAAATATTAAATGTATGTCATATTTTTATAATTATTATTACGTTTTATTTCAACTCATACCTGTTTTAGTCTAAATTTATACGTAAAATATTCGTTAAACATTTTTCTTGCTTGAATTTTATTTTCTCATGCTCATATCTTTTCTTCGAATATTTACGGATATTTTTGACAATATTTAGAAATGTGTCTTATTACTTTTCAAGTGTTTTAGAACTGAAATGCAAGAATATTAGTTTTCAGATTACTGAACTTTTTATTTTCTGTTCAGCCTTGTTTTTGAAAGAGGTTTTGATAATATGATACTCCAGAAATGATAAAAAAAGCAAAAAACTGATCATATATATTTTTGCATTATTCTATATTGGTATATTGCTATCATAATTTGAATTTATTTTAATTAATGATTCAGTGAATATAGGACTCGTTGCATAGTTATTCACAGTAATTTTCAAATTTTTTTTGTTTTAACTGTATGTCTTCATAGTTTTAAAATTTGATGAGCATATTGTAGATTTTGAATATTACTGCTCACGGAATTATTGGTAAGTGTATATATTGTGTATGTATATAAATGTATTGGTAAGTGTGTGTTAAACCCTATTGTGAGTTTATTTTTTAACTCATACTTTGACAACTAATTAATTATTTTATTTGTCTATAAAACAAGCTTCATATATTAGTGAAGTATTGAGAAATTCCTTGCTGTCAGTTTTTGAGTTAATACGATAATTTTAAATAACATTAATTTTATTATCAGAACAGCTTAGATAAAAGGTAAATTTTATGATCTTTAATTATTAATACCTGACAATAGGACAATTGCAAACAACTCATTAGCTCATTTTAATCAGCATAATCAATAAAGTGAAAGAAAATAAGAAATCATATGTTATACAGGATCACTGTTTATCCTCATTTTTCTTTTTCGCATTCCTAATGTGAATGTGCATTTAATATCTTATGTGTTAAAAATCTAATTTTATATTTGTTCTTTTGTGTATTTTGTTATTATTGATATGATCATTATAATATGTATGGGTAAGTACAAGAATTTTTCTTGTTTATTTAATTAATTCTAAAGAAATATAATCTAAAGAAGTTTCATTTTTATTTTATTTATTTGATTATTGATAATTGATTGCTTAGTGCAGATATTTTTTTTCCAAAATGCATGGTAGAAGGTCACGTAGGAAATTTCAGGGTTGCAAATCTTTTCAAAATTTATTTCAACACTCTGATGCACTGCAGATTGATTCTGCAAATTTTGACAGCGATCCTGAAAATTTTAAGGTGAAATCTAATGCTTTTAGTAGTTTAATGTTACAAAATTTAAAAAATCTCTTAGATAAATTCGTTGGCACACTAACTTCTGAAATGCATACATTAATGGAGCCTTTTCTTAAAAATGCTAATCCTGAATTCATTCAAAATTTTGATGCATTTCATAAAGAAATAACATTTAAATGCAATATTTTGATGGATTTATGCCAGAATGCTCAGAATGAATGCACTAAATTAATTAAGGA
Source organism: Maratus michaelseni (assembly GCA_963931845.1). Classification (NCBI taxonomy): domain Eukaryota; kingdom Metazoa; phylum Arthropoda; class Arachnida; order Araneae; family Salticidae; genus Maratus; species Maratus michaelseni. The sequence continues at coordinate 414,726,687 of OZ007587.1, forward strand.
TAAAGATAATTTAGTTGAGGTGAATAAAAAGTTAATAGAAAGAGTAAAGGGACTGTCCGCGTCCAAACAATCCAATTCTTCTGATGCAGCCATTCAATGTGACCTTATGAAGTATACTTTGACAAAACCTTGCAACCTAGTTAATATTAAGGATAATACTGTTTACGATAGTAAAAATTTGGCATTTAAGGATAAAATGGAAGTTGAAACTCAGACACTAAACATGTCAAACATATGTGAACCCACTTCTAGGAAAAGTCAATGTAATAACATTATTTCATTACCAAAATATATTGAAGATCTCTGTAAACACGAAATCACAGATAATGATGACATATCTGATTACATAAGGATTATATTGCTAAATTTAAGGGATAATATAGACAGTACGGATATTATGTTTGCTATTCACGACAATATCGGTGAAACTATTCCTTCTATACATTTCGAAAGAAAATGTAAGCTAAAACAAGGACAAAAATTTAATTGGGTCATTAAAATTACACCTCACATAGCTAATCTCTTAATTCAACGTGGAATATTAAATATTAATGCAAAGGATTATGTTATTAGACCTTTTGTTCAGGTAAAGCGCTGTTTTCATTGTCAGAAGCTAAATCACGTTGCCAAATTTTGTGTTAATGATTTGGCTTGTGCAATTTGTGGTGATAGTCATTCTTCTCTTAGTTGTAAAAATGCTCCCCGATGCATTAATTGCACCACCCACAATCTCACTCACCGAAAGTCATTTAACATAAATCACCCTACATTTTCACCTGAATGTAAAACATTTCAATTTTATGTCAGGCAAAAAGAATCTCTGTTGCTAAATTCGACTTAAATTTTTCATTTGGCATGCTAGCGTTATGTTTTTAAAATTCACACATGGATTTTTCCATTTTACAGGACATTCTTTCTTTTTGTGCTTGCCAGTTTCTCTTTTAATAATTCACTGTTATTCAAAATACATCGAACATATTTTTCTGAATACACTTCACTTGTTCTTTTTTTTTAACGTTTGGTATGCAAATTCATAGGATATATTTCTTCGATGAATGACAATTTACGATATGTTACTTTTTCTTCCAATAAGTACGTTTAGGTGTCTTCTTCATTCACCGCTTATCTGCAGAAAGCGCTGACTGATTCTAATTTTTGCATTTTTGATTCTATGTTGTTTTTCTTTTAGTGGTTAAAGCCGTAATCGGTACTTAGATTTCCTCATTGAAGCTTAAATGTTTCTTTCTATCTCTCACAATTTAATTGTTGCCAATACTTTGTCAGTTTTCTAATATTTTCTTTGGCATTTCATACACGTCAGTTAACGTTTAAATTTCACTCATATGAAAGCTACATTTTGATTTTGTACATTAATGTTATATTTCACTTTTTTCATTTTCACGGATGCAGTGTTAAAAATTTTCAACTGTCAGATTATTCATACTTTGGAATGTTGTTCTTTCTAATTTTATCAGATTCCATTTGGTTGCCGATTGCATTTTTAAATATGTTTTCACATATTTATCTACATTTTCACGCAGTGTCGTTGTCGTATGTTCATTGGTACCCATGGTACAAAGTTTACAATGATACAATATTTTTTTTTTTTCTTTTTGGGTACTTCTGATATTTGCGAATGACACTCCTCCCACGACATCTTCGCAAGATTTGCTGCAGTTACATAGGTGTACAAAGCATATTTTCTACAAAGGTTACAACGTTTCTCTTTGCAGTAGACCTTGCATTGAAGTTGTTTACATACACATACATATTACATGTGCAATTGTGTAATTATTGGTTTTCTACAAATTAACGATATTTTTTTGTATTTTGTTTACCACACGTTTCTCGTTTTTCCTTAAAAAAAAAAAAAAAAAAAAAAGTTTGTAGATTTGTTCATTCAAATTTTACACAGTTCATGTTAGGTACATGTTAATATCTTATAAAAGTCCTTCTAATATTACTTTTCAGTGTCGTATTCCATTGTTACATATTCTAGCATTGCCACTATAAAAAAAATTTCATGTTTACACAGACATTTTTGAGTCCATTGTTTATAACAACACAAATAAATTATTACTATAAATTTCTCTGTATAACATATGCTTATGTTTATGCATTCGTATATTTGATTTTTACTCTCAGTTCTCATCATCGTGGAGATACAAAAAAAAAAAAAAGTTTTATTTAAAAAAAAAAGTTTTGATTATTATTTCCACTAAGGATAATGCAATCTCAAGTTGAGATAATTTTTTTGGTCCTCATATTCCAAAATTTACAGTTGTTAAAATTTATGTTTTGGTTAACTTATAGCATTTATTTATCTATTGGTTCAATTTATTTTAAATGCTACAAAATGCTAAAAAAAATCCTTAAAAATTTGGATATTTTCAGGTTATGTACTCACATTCACTAAATATGTCTTTTCCACTGCAATTGGTGTTTTCACATTTGACTACATTTTTTCTCTTCAAAACTTAGAAATTAAAAAAAAAAAGAGAGAATTTTAATTTATTTTCAATTTATCTTTCGTTTAATCTTAAAGGTGTGATAACTTCTTGTTATGCTCTGACTTGCCCTGCATAAAATAAAGAAAACAAAATTGGTCTGCTTATTTTTATATGAATGTATATAAACTTTTGCAGTTTTGAAATGTGTATATTATAGTTTTATTTTATATAAGTGTATTTTATTGTTGCTTGCAAGCGTATATTATTATATAACATATTGAGAGTTGGTAATTGAGATAGACCAACCATGTGCACATAAAAAAATACTATAAAGTACAATTTCAGAAAAAGTAAATATTGTGAACTTTTTCACACAGATCTCACTAGTGAAGTAAATATATAGCATGCAGAACAATGTTTTAAGAAAAAAATGATTGAATGTAGTCGACTACTTACTCATTACTTACTCACCTATTTACTATCTACTTGAATTATAGGAACATATGAAAGTTCCAAGGTGAGCTATATGAGAAGAAAATCACTTTGTTGTGATTATTATATGAATATGGACGAATGAATGTCCAAATAGAACTGATCAGTCACATATTTTAAGAGCTCATTTTTTTTTACATTTATAACTTTGTGTTGTTTATTATACTTTTCTTTGCATATTGTTTTTGTATCGTGTATGGTGTAATTGTTTACATATAGGATCATGGCGACACTCAAAATTTTTTTTTCATCTATTGTCGGGGTGTATATATATGATGTTGAATCATATATATTTTAAATTAAATTTATATTCTAAATTATATTTTATTTTTCATCCCTTCTTTCCAAATTTAAATCCCATTATTCTTAAAGGAACAAGGTCATTTAATTTAAACTCATTTATTCTGCTAGGCAATCTCTCAGATCCTTTCTTCTATCAAGGCGACCACATATAATAATAAAAATAATAATAAAATGGAAAGAAAAGTGCAATAGTCATAAAGAATTAATATCAGCATACACCAGATGTCTTCTCCGCGTTCAAATTGAAATAATTTATAAAAACAAAGGATGTTGTGGCACTTCACTTATATGTAATACCCTAAACATTATAGATCTCCGACGCCTGCTTTTGATAAACATACATGTAATAGCAGATGTTATTTCGGCCTTTCCCATAAGGGTTAATGTTACAAAATTCATGGTTTTCAGCGCTCCTGGTAGCACAACATCGCGCCAAGCAAATTCAAACCACCCCCATTGGTTTAACATTAACGAATCTTTTTCTGTTATGCTTTGGCATATTTTCGCAATCGCCATGACTCTATATTCGATTATTGGCTGTTAAAATGTAACCGTGATTCTTAATCACTTTACCGCCTCTGCTCATTGAGTGAAGTTCTAATCAAAAATCGACTGAGAGGCCATCCCATGTTTTTGAGTTGTTCTATCTCATATTATTTTGAAGTGTTCTTATCTTGGAGAAATAAAAACTTTCAGTATGCAAAGAATACAAATGAATGGATTTATTGTGGACTATTATTTACGTATTTCCAGGATTATTAATTTTCAGGATCTACGGACGTCTGGATGTTATTTGCGGGAATAACTACCGTGATAATGTACTCCTGCCACAATTCTATACGATCACTTTGGATCTTTAATAGATGCACACAATCCTTCAAATAAAAACTATATATCAATACCCAAACCAGCTCTACACTATAGCAATAATTGTAATAATTACATTTATTTACCTTTATATCCTTTCATAAGTCTCAGTATCCTTTATTTTTTAAATAATCTTTATTGGAAATGAGAGGTTGGGTAGAGGCAACTTGATTTTTGAAAAACATTATGCAGTCGGTTTTCAAGACGTCATAAATACTTACTTTGCTAGAATTTATTCAGTAGTAATTACGATTTTTTATTTTTTATAAGTAGTTATCTTAATAAAGCAATTCACCCAGTTAACTGGATGGATTATGTCTTCCAGATTCGACCAGGATGGCTCAGTTGGTAGAACTTGGCAGCTTCAGCCAAGAGATCCCAGGTTTGAATCCTGGCCCGGTCATTTTTCGCCCAGTTGGAAAATTACAACTCATACCATTATTTGTTTCCTAACTTGAAAAAAAGTTGCTCCAGGGGAAGAGATTTGTGTCAAATGAGGATGTCGAAAGCGAAACTAATGCACATTTTTGGATCCTTGGCAAATCATACTATTTGAAAATGTATTATTTTAACACTAACATAGTGATTTGTAAACGAATTATAAGAGTTGTAATTTTACCAACTAATTGAAAAATTATTCAGGACGAGATCTACACTCAGGACTGTTGCGTTGAAGTCAATATACATGCTTTTTTATATTTTATTTCATTAAAATTGAAAAATTAATTAAATATATATGTATAAAGAGTAATTTTAAGCACAAGAACATGGAATTGGATATCAAATTATTCCATATTGTGCAAAGATTCCGATTAAATAGTTAGTTTTTGTATATACAAAGTTTTTATTGGATTATTTTATTTTTTATCAAAATGTATTTTAGTATTGTCTCCACAATCTCACCAATACCCAGACGCAATAAATTTTAGAAAGACGTCATTCGTGATGTTGAGAATGAATGCACGTTATTCACGCTCATATAAACGTCAGTGGTGATATACCACCAGGCAACGATCTGCCAACTGAACTATACTGGACAAATCCGATGAACACAATCCATTCAAACAGCTTATTAGTAAAGGCTTTTGTTATCTTAAACAACTCGCCAGAATGAACCGTTGGTAAAGTAATTCCACTAAACGTCGGATAAGTAATTAAACAATTATTTTAAAACAATTATAGTGATTGGTAAACAAATCATACCACACTGTAAAAAATAACCAATGTTTCTTATTTTATGAAAATATACTATAACCATGAACGAAAATATAATACAAGAGGGGAAAATTCTGCTATAAGGTCGAATATAGATTGCCACACACGGCTTTTATTTAAAAAAATAAATAAACTAGCTGTAACTCAGAATAAAAACGCAATGACAACAAACAATTTTAAAATATCTAAATAACAAATAAAAATTCCCCTGTTAAAGTGTTGAGTTGTTCAATAACCATTCGATTTAGAAAAATATTTTTCTACCACTGAGCAATTTTTTTTAATGAAATTTAATTCATGTTGCTATGGCAGCAGACGATGAAACGATATCTTTGGAATAAGGGAATAAATAGAAGAAAAAATTTTGTTGATGTTTGTGATAAAATGTTTTTCTTTATTTTTTAAAAATGTATATACATAATTCACTTTTATATTTTAACAGAATAATAAGTTTACTATAATTCGTTACTCATGCTATGGCCAGTATACACGATACACGTCGAGCCACAATGCCTTTATCATTATCTTTTTACGCGTAAAAGTTTCGCTACGGTACTCCATTGTGAAGTTTTGTAATTTTTGAAATCCAATATTTGAAAAACGACATAATCATTAGATTTAAAATTTATATCTAGAAAAATACAATTTTTTACCATTCTAACCCAGCTTGTAAAACAATTTTGTGACAAATACTTTTCGAGTTATTAATTTTTTAAGGAACTTCAAATGTTTCATTTTCCGAGATTAATCTGTGGCAACGATGGATTGCTGTGACTTTTCATAAACATGAAAAATGATAGAGATTGAAAGAATAAGCCACCCTGTGTGTGGCTAATAATCTTCTGAGCTATCCGAAATTCCGAAAAGTGTGTTCCATTGTCGTTTGAATCCCCAGAAACCAATAAATTTCCAAATTTTAAAGAATTATTTATAAAAGCAAAGTATTTTTTGTTGCCCGTGTTTTTCAGAAAAGTTTCCGAATACTTTTTATAGTGTATTAATCAGTTTCCTGAGCCTGGAATACCTGTTTTTCGAATGTCATCCATTCTCAAGTAAACGTTTTCAGCTGTTAATTTAAGTTAATTTATGTATGAAAGAGTAAAGAAATAATCTTTATTTTAATGTTGATGTTAACGCTGTTAATTTTGCATGTTTGTCTGTTAAACCTATTAGTTGAACATGAAAATATTTACTCGAGAATGGATAGCATCGGAAAAAACTATATTCCGGGCTTAGAAAAGTGATTAATACACTTTAAAAGCTACTCGTACACGTTTCCGGCAGCAAGAGCAATTTTGTTTTTATAAATGATTCTTTAAATCTTGAACTATCATTGATGTCCGAGGTTTCTAAAGCTAAAGAAACACTTTTCAGAATCATGGTTAACAAGGATGAGTTTATATTACAAATTTATTCGTGATTATATCATATTTTCGTAGATTAAGAAACATTTGTCATTTTTTACAGTGCATTGGTAATATTTCCGACTGAGTGCAAAAATACCAAATTTGTCCAGAATAGCTTAGTTGTTAGAGTGTTAAAGCTTAAGCTAATGTCGTAACTTCATATTTCGGCCTGGACATTTTTTCACGCTAAAAAATCAAAACACGCATGAGAAACTTATCCAAATATATCCAAGACAGGTGTAATAAATTTATTGCTCTTGAGATAAACTATGTTAAAGAATAAAATCTATTTTTGACAAATGAAATATTTTTCCACTGCTAGTACCGGGTCCTTTCACTTCCTCACAATAATAATATTTAACTCAGAGATATGCTATTGTTTAAGAAATAACACTTTTTATAAGCAGTTTCTCTGAAAATCCTGTTGTATATATTATACATTAGGAAAAATGCATTTCGTCCCACCACTAGCTTTAAATGTGGTTAACAGTGTCATTAGTACTGTAACAGATAAAAGAATAATAATTTAGGGTAACAATTGATTTTCTTCATTATTTCTGTTACTCAAAGAAATATGATTAAAATTCAAAACTTGTCGAAGAACAAATGAAATATTTAATTATTCAGTATCAGACAATAAATAAAATTAAAAAATGTAAATTTTCATTTATTATTTTGCACAAAATTCGTTCATTAATTTTGCATATTGTGTTTTATCTTATTTTTATTACATGATATAAATATAAACAATAAACAAGCTCTTTTATTTGAAATAATACTTATTTTATATGTGAACATTTTCTTCCGAAAGCCTTATACCATAGTTATATTAGTCATATTATATATAAGTTATATTTCAAAGGCGGTTTAGGAAATTTATACTTTCTCAGAAATACATAAATTCTGGTTAAGTGGACTGATGCTATGTCACAAAACATGCTTTTGAATGGTGAAAAATCGGTTTTTAAGTAATTTTGACTTAAACGTTTTAAAGGGATACGGGTGTCGAAATTTCTTTATTTATAGAGATATTCTAATGAATATTTTACTGCAATGTATTTTTTATACATTGCATTTTTATACAAATTTCCATACATTGTTTTGCACAAAATTCATGCATTAAATTTGCATATTGTGTTTAACTTTTTTTATTACATGATATAAATATAAACAATAAACAAGCTCTTTTATTTTAAATAATACTTATTTTATTTGTGAACATTTTCTTCCGAAACCCTTATACCATAGGTAATGCATCGTTAAGTACTATATTGATATGCAAATTATTTTAAATCACGTCTGGAAGTGCATGTACTAAGAAATGTTTAAGGTAAAGAAATAAATGCATCTTTTATCATGTTTTTGTAATTCTGTGTGATTTTGCTGTTCAAAACGTGACAAAAATTAAAAACCTGTAAAAAAACCGAAAAGTCATTTTAGTATTCTGTATGAAATATTTGTTCGAAGTTTTATTTCACAGGCGGTTTAGGAAATTTATACTTTCTCAGAAAGACATAGATTCTGGTTAAGTGGACTGATGTTATGCCACAAAACATGCTTTTGAATGGTGAAAAATCGGTTTTTAAGTAATTTTAACTTAAACGTTTTAATTGGATACGGGGTTGAAATTTTATTGTCTTTATTTATAGAGATATTCTAATGAATATTTTACTGCAATATATTTTCTATACATTGCATTTTTGTACAAATTTCCATACATTATTTTGCACAAAATTCATGCATTAAATTTGCATATTGTGTTTATCTTTTTAATTACAATATATACATATAAACAATAAAAAAGCTATTTTATTTTAAATAATACTTATTTTATTTGTGAACATTTTCTTCCGAAACCCTTATACCATAGGTAATGCATCGTTAAGCACTATATTGATATGCAAATTATTTTAAATCACGTCTGGAAGTGCATGTACTAAGAAATGTTTAAGGTAAAGAAATAAATGCATCTTTTATCATGTTTTTGTAATTCTGTGTGATTTTGCTGTTCAAAACGTGACAAAAATTAAAAACCTGTAAAAAAACCGAAAAGTCATTTTAGTATTCTGTATGAAATATTTGTTCGAAGTTTTATTTCAAAGGCGGTTTAGGAAATTTATACTTTCTCAGAAAGACATAGATTCTGGTTAAGTGGACTGATGTTATGCCACAAAACATGCTTTTGAATGGTGAAAAATCGGTTTTTAAGTAATTTTAACTTAAACGTTTTAATTGGATACGGGGTTGAAATTTTATTTTCTTTATTTATAGAGATATTCTAATGAATATTTTACTGCAATATGTTTTCTATACATTGCATTTTTGTACAAATTTCCATACATTATTTTGCACAAAATTCATGCATTAAATTTGCATATTGTGTTTATCTTTTTAATTACAAGATATACATATAAACAATTAAAAAGCTATTTTATTTTAAATAATACTTATTTTATTTGTGAACATTTTCTTCCGAAACCCTTATACCATAGGTAATGCATCGTTAAGCACTATATTGATATGCAAATTATTTTAAATCACGTCTGGAAGTGCATGTACTAAGAAATGTTTAAGGTAAAGAAATAAATGCATCTTTTATCATGTTTTTGTAATTCTGTGTGATTTTGCTGTTCAAAACGTGACAAAAATTAAAAACCAGTGAAAAAAACGAAAAGTCATTTTAGTATTCTGTATGAAATATTCGTTCTAAGTTATATTTCAAAGGCGGTGTAGGAAATATATGCTTTCTCAAAAAGACATAAACTCTGGTTAATGGACAGATGCTATGTCACAACATGAATGGTGGAAAATTGGTTAAGTAATTGTGACTTAAACTTTTTAATTGGATACGGGGATCGAAATTTTATTTCCTTTATTTATAGAGATATTCTAATGAATATTTTACTGCAATGTATTTTTTATAATGATTACTTTTCAGATAAACATTTTTTGAAAACTTTGAAATTTTTTATTAAAAAAAGATATTTTTAAAAATTTTAAACCTATTTAATTTGTGGTATAGCTCATGAACCACTTCCCCAATTTCATTACCTTTTTACCTAGTGTGTGCAGAAAAGTTTTCTTGTTAATTTGACTTCAGAATGTATAAAAATTTTACTTACAAAAGTTATAATACATTTAAAAGTTTAAAAAAAGAGGCTTTTTGAGAATGATTTATATTTCGAGGATTGTGTTTTCAAAATTTGCACATGAAATATAATATTCTGAAAACTACTTATTAAAAGTATAACATAAAAATTCGGTACACAATTTTATGCACATATCTTGGAAGAAAATTTAGATATATCCTTTTAAACATGACAAATCATGCAAAAAAAAAGAGGTAAATGAGCATAAAGTTTCAGTTACGGGTCAGAAACTGTTAGTAATAACACGAAAAATGTTATATCTGTTTATGTAATCATTGTAGAAATAAGGGGTCTACTTTATTTAATTTATTTAATTTTGTAGTATTTTAATAGCAAGGAAAAAAAATACACTTTTTTAGAATTTTATCCGTCACACACACTGTAAGAAAATGCGCACGCTATTAAATTTCTGTATAAAAATTCTGCATTTCTTTTCAAATATTACGCTTTGAAATAGCTACTTTTATTGAAGAGATTTTTCTTAATATTTGACCGAAATAAAACACACAAATTAAACTAGTTGTTGGGGGCCACCGTAATACTTACCCATCATGGATATGCATAGTATAAAATATGAAAATAAAACATGTGTAAACTATTCCTAAAATGCATTGCAATTCGAATAAAATCGTGGCTTGATGACGTCAAAAAGTTTAAATGCTCCATTACTCCAAAATTGATAATCATATTAACTAATGGTTTACTGCGTCGGATTAAGCGTCTCATTTCCAATTAAAATATATCTTTGAATTGAAATTTGAATGAAATACAGGGTCAGGATAAATCGAAGAATGTGAAAAATAGGATTACAAATATCTCTTCCACTAATAATCCGATCGACTTCATTTTTTTATGGAATTTTTTTTTTTTTCACTATTATTGTCTTTTATATTTCCTCCTTAAAATAAACAATTTCGAAAAATTTTATATACCTTTTATCAGAACGAATATTTTGAGAGTCCGAAAATAATAGTTCCGGTAAATCGAGGTTACTGAAATTCAATAAGCTTCTTCCCGTTATTATATACTAAATACATACCAAATTTCAAATCTCTATCTCAATTTGTTCGAGAGATAGAGCGTTTACAGACACACACACAGAGACACACAGACACAGACACATACAGACGGCAATTTTTTTTTCTAAAAATATGTTTTTCGGAATCTTCAGTGTCTGAAACGTGTAAATCCGTCAAAAATCTTTTTTCGATTTTCAAAACGATTACAAGACTTACCCTATACTACGTATGATGGGTAAGTAAAAACTGTGTTAAGAGAATCAGAATTGAGATTTATGATAATATATTCCAAGAAATATATAAAATAACATTAAAACGTGATTTACAAAAAAATGTTAGTTACACTATATTTTATTTCATAAAGCACTTTAATATTCAATAATTTTGTACTCTAGTCAGACGATCCAAGCCGGGATTCTCGGATTACAGAATTACAGAACATACTGTTCGGTGTACAGAACAGTTGAAAATCAATTTCAATTTCAAGCTCTAATAGACATTTTAAATACAATGTGTTTTTTCGGATTGTTCACAAACATCACCAAAAATAATATATATGTGATGAATAATATCCATTATATATTCGAATAAAATTTTGTAATTTATTACTAACGATACATTCCTATTAGCCGCATTCCAGTGATTAATAACCGAAGAACGATTTCGAGCAACTTATTTGATTCTGATTATTTCAGTGTTTAAGCACGTAGTTGGTGATTACATACAGTCGATTCTCTATATAAAAATCTTCGTTGTTCCAGTAAAAAAATTCGTTATATAGAAAAATTTGTTATATTATAGAGAATAACGAAGAAATCCAGATTTAATGTGTAAAAAAAAAAAAAAAAAAAAAAAAAAAAAAAAATGTTTAGGAGGTGTTAAATTAAAATTTTTAAATGTTTAACACTAAATATTAACTTGATATTGTATTGTTTAATCATTTAATTAGTTTCAAAACGGAAAATAAACATTTATTTGAAAGCATAGTAAAAAAACGCATAAGGCAAACTTACATTTGTTTGATATCAAAACCATTACACCCTTGTAAAAATTTTCACACTTTAACAAGGAAATCAGAATTATGTAAGAAAATCACTTATCATTAAAGTGAAAATGTTTATGTTTAAGTAATAACACTACTCATAAAGGCTTATAAATAACTTTTAATAAACAATCAAAAATTATCTTACGCTCAATAGGCAACATTTTCAAGATCAATAATGATAAATAAACTAATTTCGCAAAAATTTTGTGAAAATCAACTTAATAAACAAAATAAAGAATAAGGTAGAGGTACTTAGCTTTGAAAGATAAACCCAAATCACGGAAGGAAAATTGATTCCACGTGGTTTTGAAGATTTTTCTGAACAAATAAAGATTCGTTAAATGGTAAAAATTCGTAATTGTAAAAATGGTAAATTCGTAAAAATTCGTTAAATAAAAAATTCGTTATATGGAGATACATCTTTTGCTATATGGAGATTATTTTAATGTAATCACGGGAAAAAAGTCTGTTCCTGCTAAACATTCGTTATATAGAGAAGTTCGTTATAGAGAGATTCGACTGTATGTTACAATTTGGTTTTATTTATTCCACTTGACTTATTTATTTATTTATTGCTGAAGTTTTAATTTCGTCATGCAATATTACATGGAGACAAAAGCTAAAGTATTTATATTTCTTAAAAGCAAACGGGTTATAATTCCGTAATAGGGTTGCGCGCTATAAATATAGATTTTTAAAAATTCATGCTTTAAAATTATTTTTGTCAACTATAAATCTAGCTCTTTCCACAAGGATAAAAACAATTTATTGAAATCAGAGCATATTTTTTAGAGCACTGGCATTTCGAAATGCTGTAGTAAATGCTTTTGATATTGCAAGAAAGATTTATAGATGAATGACTATAATTTAATATATTTTTGAACATTTTAAAGATATTCTAAGCAAAATCTAATACTTACTTTAACCTTTTGATTACGGGCTAGGACTGGCGACTATTTTTATATTCACTCCTACCGTAATTTACAAAAAAAATCCTTTGTGGTAGATTTCACTTGAAAGTATCCTTGTATATCCTTGTATGGTAGAGTATACTTATCAAAAATTGGGGCGAATAGAATAAAGAAATATTCTCTGGGACGACAGACGTCCCAACCCTGTAACCAAAGAATTAATCACTTAGTGCTCACAGAAAACGACTGACAACCGGCTCAGTGTGAGAGAAAGAAAATAACGTCTAATGTTATTCACAGAGATTTAAATTTAATGTACACTAGCGCAACAGTTTTCAGTATCTTAGAAAAAAATCCAAATACTCTCGTTATACAAAAAAAATGTCTCGTTTTTAGAATTTATTGTAGCATAAAAAACTATTGGTAGTGGACTTTGCAAAGAAATGCATTACTATAAGTTCAGAAAAATAAAACTTGGTCTTTTCCGGCGAAAAGGAATTCAACTTGAGTACACGATGGTTTTAGGTGTGTTTTGTACAGCTTTTGTACGAACAAAGACATTTTCTAACAAGTTGGAAATTGTACGTCAAACGTTACAAACGAGGTGCGTTCGTACTATAGCTAGTTATATAAATATTCAGATCCTGATGATTTTTAATTCTGTGAAATGAATTATATCATCTGCAGATTAATTTCTGTAATAAAATAAGTATCTCGGTCGCTTGACGATTAAACTTCGAAAGCTCCAATAAAAAGAAAGCACCGATTTAAAAAAAAATCAAATTTCTTAATAAATGTTTTTATTAATATTTTCTAAAGTTTTTATTCGATTTTTAAAAAAATTGAAATGTCTCGACAAAATTCTGCAAAGATAATATATCTTAAATTTCGAACCATTCGGTTGGGTAGTTTTTGCGTTGTTATATGCGGACGGACGGACAGACAGACGGACAGACGGACGGACGGACGGACAGACGGACGGACCAGACGACGACAATAGGTGCTACGTATTTACATAATTACGAACGCACCTAAATACGACGATTTCTGGTGACTTAGTTATGGTGTTGAGCGGCTTAGAAAAGAAAGAAACTATTCTAATTGCCTCCATTTAAGTAAGAACGGAAACTTAAGTTGCAATGTTAGCCAAAATCATTCTGACAAAAGCGCGACTTGTAACTTATAGATATTATTTGTTTTAACAGGACAAAATGTCCATATTTGTTTCGAAGACGTTCCCATTAAGTAGACCTATTTCTAAATTTGTTTCATACACTGCACCTCAAGTAAAGTTGTATAAACTTAAAGATACTATTGTTTGATATTCCAGGTAATTATTTTAAACATAATTCTGTTCTTCATTCTATTTTTTTTATTTCTGAACAAATGCAAATATTCTTTTATATCAATATCGCTTGCCCTTAATCTCAAAATTAAATATGATTTTGACCATCGCTTTTTATACAAAAGATTTGTATAATCTTGTTTGGATGAAACCATTTACAATATCGTTTATAATTACGTCTAAAATTATCAGTTGTAAACGAACTTTTAGAAAATATTATGTGTTAAAAATAATTTTACATCATGTTTTCTAAACTTTATGTGTGATTTATGTACTAAACACGTGACTAAAATTATAACCCGGTAAAATATTCGAAGATTTATTTTTTATATTCCGTATGGCATATCTTTTGTTAATTACGCTTCAAAGATTTTTCAGAAATTTATACTTTTAGGGAAAGATACAAGTTCTGATACAAGAACGAACACATTATTTCATAATATATATGCTTTTTAGCAAGAAACTTGTGTCTTAATAATATATGGTATTTTAACTGTTTAAATATTTGCATGTATTTGTAAAATGTTATGTGTAAAAAATAATGTTACATCATGTTTTGTTAACATTATATTTGATTTATCTACTAAACACGTGACTAAAATTAAAACCCAGTAAAATATTCGAAAATTTATTTATTTATATTCCGTATGGTATATCTTTTGTTAGTTACGCTCCAAAGATTTTTCAGAAATTTATGCTTTTAGAGAAAGACATGAAATCTCATACAACCACAAATATGTTATTTCATGATGTATGCTTTTTAGCGAGAAAATTGTTTCTTTAAAATAAATGGTATTTTAACTGTTTAAATATTTTCACGTATTTGTAAAATAAATTTACATAGATTTTGTATTTTCATCTTTCTTGATAAAAGAAAAATCTGTTTTGTACATCCTAGTTGGTTATTTTTATTTTATGAAGTAAAGAAAACATCTTGAATCCATAAGTTTAATATAATGTACTTATTAATTGTGCATGATTAAGAAATTGTATGTATAGTCTACGGATTAAACATATCTAAAATACATACATGCACACTATTTTTGATTATTTTTAATTTTTATATTGCATACAATGTGGCTCATACAATGAGAAAAAAAAACCCTCCTTCAACTAGAATGAATAGTTAGACTGTTTCTAAATCCCTAAACTAGAAATATAGAAGTTCGAGCAATGCGAATAGGGTAAGCAATTACAGTGAATAGACGAAATGATCGAGAATTTCTAGTCTCTTATTTTCTAGGTGACGAAACGATAATAAATCGTGTAAATTACGAGAAATTATCACTTTATTTCTGGAATGGAGTTATAAACTAACATTATAGTTACTAAAACTAGCGTCTTGTGTTCGCATCTATTTGCAGACATTTTTAAATAAGTTTGACCACGAGAATATAGGAAAACAGTCTTGAATTGTAATAGGAGACTCTAGAACTCTCTAGTAAGGGGAACTAGAATTTATAGGGATGACATGGAATTATTTTTACTTACCCATCATACGTAGTATAGGGTAAGTCTTGTAATCGTTTTGAAAATCGAAAAAAAAATTGACGGATTTACACGTTTCAGACACTGGAGATTCCGAAAAACATATTTTTAGAAAAAAAAATTGCCGTCCGTCTGTGTGCCTGTGTGTCTGTAAACGCTCTATCTCCCCAAAAAATTGAGATAGAGACTTGCAATTTGGTATGTACTTAGTATGTAATAATGGGAATAAGCCTATTTCATTTCAATAACCTCGATTAACCGGAACTATTTTTTTCGGACTCTCGAAATATTCGTTCTGATAAAAGGTATATAAAAATTTTCAAAATTGTTTATTTTAAGAAATGAATATAAAAGACAATAAAAAACATAAATTTTGCATAAAGCATGAAGTCTATCGGATAATTAGTTGCCGAGATATTTGGAATCCTATTTTCCACACTCTTCGATTTTTCATGACCCTGTATTTCATCCAAATTTCACTTCAAAGATATATTTTTATTGGAAATTTGACGCTTAATCAGATGCAATAAACCGCTAGTTAATAGGATTATTATTTTTGGAGTTATAAGGAAAAACCTCTTTCAAGCAATTCAGTAATCGAGCCTTTAAAGTTATGACGTCATCAAGCCAAGATTTTATTTGAATTGCAATGCATGTTATAAGTAGTTTACACATTTTTATTTTAATATTTTACATTATGCATATCCATGATGGGTAAGTATTACGGTGGCCCCCAACGACTAGTTTCTAGAGCCACAATTTTTATTCTAGTTGAGAAGAGCAGATTTTTTTTCAGTGTAATAAGGGCTTGACAAATACGGTCGCCAAGTTACTTAATCTGGCCTTTTTATTTATTTTATTATTTTTTTATTTTTTACAAAAATTAACCTAACAAGGAAGGTCTCCTTAAAGCGCATACTCAGACTATTTTGAAAAAAAAATGCTACTTGAACTACTCATCTACGTAATATAGGATCAGTCAAATTTAGCTGCGGAATCCCAGTAGAAAATGTGTAAAAAAATAAAATACTTTCGAGTTTTTGTAGCGAAAAGACGCGATTTGGCGAGAATATTTTTTCCTTGCCAAATGCAAATGATTTTAATGTATTTGAAAAATCCTGGTAAAATGAGAGTTTAAATGCGTAGTACTTTATGCATTTAAATTTCAATGATTAAATAGAGTATTATTTTTTCTATAAGCTTATATAATATATATACAAGTTAAGTATTGCTGAAGTTATTTAATTTTACACGGTTTCGCCGGCTTAATAAGTTGTAAGTGTATTTTAACAGTAAATGTCTGATTAAGAAGCTTCTCATTATACATTTCAATTTTGAATAACTCATTGTTTCCATGGCAACAAAACGTTTCTTTTGTTGAATCCGGTACTAACAATATCGAAGTCAAATTGACAGTGCTCAGAATCACACAATTAATTTTTAGTTTAAAGCAATTTTAATGAATTCAAATTTTGTTCTAAACCGTATAATGCGATCGTTAATTTTCTTTTAGATGTACATATAATTATTGATTATTGTGAAATTATTTAAGTTAAACTTACTTTAACTAATACAGTATAAAGAGTAGAAAACGTTTTTCCTACAAGATAATTTATCGTAAATGCATTTTTTTTTCATTGTGTCGCCAACCCAGCGATAAATCGCCAAAACACAAAATTTTCATTTTTTTTACGGGCGTTATATCGAAGTTCCGCTGCAATTTTTTTTTTTATAAATAAACGTATGAAACTGGTTAAATTCTGTCTTAAATATTAAACTGTAATAAAAAGACTTAGTTTAAAGAGAAGTTTATAGCGTATTTTACGAATAAAAACGAAGGTTTATTTACACGGTGCTTTAAAGGACTTAGTTTTAAAATAAATTAGTTCACGTTTTCTTAAATAGATAACACTGCGTTGTCTAAAAAATTCTAAAATTAATTCGAAATTTTATATTACAAAGATTTTCTCGTTGTTCTTATAGCTAACTAGAATGCACAATAAAAATGGAAAGACTTTTGATGCAGTTTTTACCAGTAAACTTAAGCATTGCTACTATTTGAGACAGCACATTCAATTCATGTATTGCCTTCATCACATATACATTACAAATTTCGAAGCTATACTTCAACAGGAAGTGGGTGAAAAATGAGTCACAAGATTTGACTGCCACATACAGAAATGTAAGTTAAAAAAGAAAGTAGGTAAAAAGGATAAGCAAAATGCGTTCGAATTATAGACAGTAGAAAATTAAAAAAAAGTTTTATATTATTTCTGTTATTGTAGCCATAGCTACTTGTCTTCTCACTCATCTGACTATGTGTAAATAACTAGCACTAAAGTGGATATTTTCACATCCCTTTTATCACTTACCCATCATACGTAGTATAGAGTAAGTCTTGTAATCGTTTTGAAAATCGAAAAAAAAATTGACGGATTTACACGTTTCAAGCACTGGAGTTTCCGAAAAACATATATTTAGATTTTTAAAAAAATGCCGGGGTTCTGTCTGTGTGTTTGTCTGTAAACGTTGTATCTCCCGAGCAAATTGAGATAGAGACTTGAAATTCGGTATGTACTTAGTATGTAATAATGGGAAGAAGCTTATTGAATTTCAGTAACCTCGTTTATCCGGAACTATTTTTTTCGAACTCTCGAAATATTCGTTCTGATAAAAGTTACATAAAAAGTTCCGAAATTGGTTATTTTAAGGAGTGAATATAAAAGACAATAAAAAAACATAAATTTTGCATAAAGAATGAAGTCAATTGGATAATGAGTTGCCGGGATATTTGTAATTATATTTTCCACACTCTTCGATTTTTCATGACCCTGTATTTCATTCAAATTTCAATTTAAACATATATTTTAATTGGAAATGAAACGCTTAATCCGACGCAGTAAACCGTTAGATAATAGGATTATCATATTTGGAGTTATAAGGATCTTTCTTTTACGCAATTCAGTAATAGAGCATTTAAAGTTTACGTCATCAAGCCACGATTTTATTCGAATTTACATTTTATTTACACATGTTTTATTTTCATATTTTATATTATGCATATCCATGATGGGTAACTATTACGGTGGCCTCCAACGACTAGTTTCTTCATACAATACGAACACAACACATAATTTTTCACAGCATATGATACGAATCCTACACAACATATGACAGGAAGCCACAAACAAATAAAAATATACTGTTACAATAAGATTCTTTCTTTAAAAGACAAAATATGCAAGTTTTTCCAGTATTTTTAACAATTTAATGTGACGTTAAGAGGGATTTGGCTGAATGAACTCCGTAAATATAAAATAGTATTATACTAAAAAATAATAAATCAAAAATATATTACTCTTTGATTAATAATTCATTAATGATGAAAAAAAAATATTTTAAATATTTTCGTTCAGCTAAGCGTATACATCGCGAATTTATGTATGGCTAACTTTTTCAATCGCCTTTTTAAAAATAATTAAGTTCCGTTAAAACAGCGAATTTCATTTTCCCCATCAGCTACCAAAATTTCACAGTTCGTTCTCCCGCGTAACAGCACACGTCCTTTTAGGTAGATTTCGTAAGAAATACTACCTATTACATTCTCACCTAAGTTGGAAATTTTGAAAAATTTTTGCAGATCTACTCCGATCATGACTCCCAGAACCCCAAACCACCCCCAGTTCAAAACTTTATCTATCTATCTATCTATCTATCTATCTATCTATCTATGTCACTTTTTTATGGACCCGATAACTGGAAAAATTCTGCATAAATCTCTTCCAAACTGATACATAAAATCAAGGGGCATAAAATCTCGATCAAGTTCGTTAATGGGCAAAATCGAACCAATGGGGGGGGGGGAATAGGGGGGCTTTTTGTGAAAACAGAAAAAAAAACCCATAATTTCTTAATTATTATACGTATCGAATTCGTTTAAAGTTATTATTACTTTTAGGAAAAGTGCCGAAAATTTATGTATGACAGATTTTTGATATCATTAAAAATGGCCCCAAGGGGAGGGAAGGGGGGGTTTTAGAAGAAAAAAAATCATAGATTCGTCAATTCACGAGATATCAAATCCGCGTAAATTTATTATTAATCCTCTTAATATTATCCAAAACTTTTATACTGACCAGTTTTTTATAGGACCAACCGTTATAGCAAAAAAAAAAAATTAAAAACAAAAAAATCCCTGCCGGCTCCGCCTGCAAACAAGTTATTTTTCGAAGTAGGCGGTTCCAACTCCCGCATCTTTTCGAAACTGATACATAAAATCAAGGGGCATAAAATCTCGGTCAAGTTCGTTAATGGGCAAAATCGAACCAAGGGGAGGGGGGGGGGTTGAGAAAACAGAAAACCCCCCATAATTTCTTAATTATGATACGTATCGAATCCGTTTGAAGTTATTATTACTTCTAAGAGAAGGGCCGAAAATTTATGTATGACAGATTTTTGGTATAATGAAAAATTGCCTTAAGGGGGGGGGGGGGGTAGAGGGGTTTTAGAACAAAAAATATTCATAAGTTCGTCAATTCCCAAGATTTCAAATCCGCTTAAATTTATTATAAATCCTCTTAATATTATCTAAAACTTTTATATTGACAAGTTTTTTATAGGACCAACTCTTATAGCAAAAAAAAAAATATAAATAAATAATAAAAAAAAAAAAATAAATAAATAAAAAATAAAAATCCCTGTTGGCTCTGCCGGAAAACAAGTTAGGTTTCGAAGTAGGCGGTTTCAACTGTCGCATCATCGCAAACAGGTCATTTCTTCTGCAATTCCCAACAAACAAGCGCCCCACGGTCTGCGTCTTCGAAATCTACCTATGCCTGTAGGCCGAGCCGTCAGGGATGTTTTTAAAACCAGCGCGCCTCCTGGCGAATGGAAAAGAATAAACAAACACAATTCAGGGTATACACTCAACACTCGTATCTTGCGAAACGGCTAGGATTCCAGAGTTTATTCGGGTCATTACGCTATCTTCGTTATATTGAAAGTCCGTATTTGTAGAAATTAGAACAATTTTTGGGTCAGAAATATGTTGGGGGTTTTGTTTATTTGATTAGGTACTATTACCTTTTGCTAAAATTTGAATGAGTGCAAATTACCTATGACTAAAAATTGAAATGAATCCTGTCAATATGCACATTTACAAAGTTATTCTCAAACTAAAATAAATTTAGAAAAAAGGTAAATGGATTAAATTAAACAGAAACAATTAAAATTTAAAGAATTTAAAGTTACTTGAATTCTAAGTTTTGAATTCAAAATAGTATAAGAATTAATCATTTAAAAGCACTGACAAGATTCTCAATTTGCACTACATCCAATTCCCCAACAATCAGCATTGTGAATTCAAGAATAAATATGAAGGGTAGCAACAAGGAATTTTCATAGACATAATAATTTAGACTAAGTGAAGATTTTGGAATAAAGGGGGCAAAATCTTTCTTTTAAAGAAAGTACAAAAAGGGGAGGTATAAAATTGATGATATAGGTTAAACAAAATAATATTTACCAAATATTAAAAAATGCAAAATTAATTCCAAGAATTCACAACACTGAAGCTGTGATCGTATAGATTATTCATTGTTTAAGAGACCATAAGTAAATAATTAAATTTTGAATAAGTAATTCATTATAATAAAATGCTTCTCATAAGACTCTAAATCAAAATACTAAAATTGTTTTATATATTAATTCAGACATGTATGTCCTGTAATTAATTAAAGAATAGTAAAAGGTCTCAGTTAATTAAATAAAATAAGTTTGAATATTATTAATTTCAACATCCAGTAAATTAGTAGTTTACTTTTTATTAGATTTAATGCTCAAAATAATATTCAGAATCCTAAAATTTATGAGTTAAAAATAGAAAGATAATTCAGATTAGATTTTTTTTTTTGAATTAATAAAAGAGTAAATTACTCTCTTTTGCAAAACTTAACAAATTTTTTATCACAAGATTAAATTCATGATTAAGGAATATAATCATTTACTTTAACTAAATTTTAAGTTTTTATCAGAATAAAATTTAACTTAATTAAAAGAAGTAAAGTCAAAAAAATTAATAAAAATCTTTGGATTGATAAAACAGACTGGTTCTCACAATATTAAATAAGAAGTAAAATTGCTGAAGAGAAAACATTTTTTTTTAAGTATTGAAGAAAATAGTAAAATAGAAAGAAAACAGAGAAGATTTCTTAAGAGAAAACAGGTATTTATTAACAAATGTCATCTTAGGTAGTTTGGATATCATTCACTAAAAATATATATAGATATTATATGATCAAACAAACAATATTATTAACACAAATAATAATAATGAAAATAAGGCTTTCTCTACTCACATCCCTGCAGTGTAGTGGACACTAGATACAGACTGAGGGTACATACATGATGATTCATAGGTCATCGACTTTTGGATTCAGTTTTTCTTTTGATCCACAAACTTTATCATTTTCAGTTGAATAGTCATTCACCGTATTAAAATGACTCTAACCGAAATAGAGTCAATCCTATATCACTGCATATGGTATCTTAGGCAGTTCTATGGAATGTACACTGCAAACAAGTGCAAAGGTCAGTATTCGTATATTTCACGCTCTCAGCCCCTTCACACGGTCAAGCAATCGCTGATCACATTTAATCTGAATTACCTGTTATACGCCGCATGACGCTAATAAAACTGATCCGTTCACGAGACCGGTCCTGCTGCACGCCGCATGATGACAATAATAGACAGTTATATTTCAAACACACCTCACACCTTTTCTCTAGAACCTCATGTTCCGATTACAACTGTATATTCTTGTACACTACCTCGGGGAAGTATTTTTCGCCAACTATGCAAACCATTATTTCACAAAACTCGCGGTGCTCGAAAACATCATGCTGAATGAGACTCGACGGAGCAACATTCCTGCATTTTCAAATCGTCCTCTCACCGTCGCTACCGCTGGAAAGAGTGCGTCTCTCTCTTGAAAATTTCGCCACTGCCTAACAGGCGGGGTGGGGGGAAGGAACCCTTCACCCTCACACACCCAAACTATCCGCGCTTCAAAACATGACTGCCTGTACCAGCTAACTCCCCGTTCCCTTGGTAACGCGTGGACCAGGGGGTAAAAAAAGTCAACGCTGATTGGTTGAGTGGGGGGAGAGAATAACACGTTTCCTGGAAATTAGCCGTCTGTTGGGTCCCACGAAAAAAAAGAAACCACGTGCACACTTGCACCTGCTATTTCGTAAACAACGACCGAAAAGCAATATGTTGATGTTATCTTCGTAACAAGCCTTCGAAATAGTTTTACGGCTATCTTTTGTGAGGGTAATAAAAGTTGCGTACAATACAACTGACAAAAAGGCTTCAGCTATGCCCACGACTTCTTATAAAGGCCTTTTGTACGTTATCCAATCTGCCTGTGTGTGTTTCGAATTTACGATCCCTGAAATTACGTGAGAATTTCAAATAAAAGTTGTTTGCGTGGAAAACTATCTCACAGTGAAAAAAGAAGATCTTGGGTGGTCTTGACTTACAGAAAAATACAGATGTTTGGATTTTGAAAATAAGAGTTTTAATTAATAATGTTTAAGAAAAATAAGAAAAAAGAGGAGGGGGGGTTTGATTAAATATCAAAATAGAATGAGTTTATAAAAAAGATATGTTTTAAGATATTGATGAAAATATAAATATAAAAATTTAGATTAAATTACCTCTAACAAATAGAAGTAACTCATTAAGGAATGCATTTGTATAAACATTTTGTTGCGATGAGTCAAATAGTTTTCTTATCAGAGTTGTCTAAACAGTTTTTTTTAAAGTATACTAATACATAATAACACTATATATAAATATATAATAAAACAGGGTATACAATCAACACTCGTATCTTGCGAAACGGCCAGGATTCCAGAGTTTATTCGGGGTCATTACGCTATCTTCGTTATATTAAAAATCCGTATTTGTAGAAATTGGAACAATTTTTGTGTCAGAAATAGAAGTAACTGATTATGGAATGCATTTGTATAAACATTTTGTTGCGATAAGTCAAATAGTTTTCTTATCAGAGTTGTCTAAACAGTTTTTTTTAAATATACTAATATCTAATAACACTATATATAAATATATAATAAAACAGGGTATACAATCAACACTCGTATCTTTCGAAACGGTTTTTTTTTAAAGTATACTAATATATAATAACACTATATATAAATATATAATAAAATAGGGTATACAATCAACACTCGTATCTTGCGAAACGGTCAGGATTCCAGAGTTTATTCGGGGTCATTACGCTATCTATGTTATATTAAAAATCCGTATTTGTAGAAATTGGAACAATTTTTGTGCCAGAAATAGAAGTAACTCATTAAAGAATGCACTTGTATAAACATTTTGTTGCGATAAGTCAAATAGTTTGCTTATCAGAGTTATCTAAACAGTTTTTTTAAAGTATACTAATATATAATAACACTATATATAAATATATAATAAAATAGGGTATACAATCAACACTCTATCTTGCGAAACGATTTTTTTTAAAGTATACTAATATATAATAACACTATATATAAATATATAATAAAATAGGGTATACAATCAACACTCGTATCTTGCGAAACGGTCAGGATTCCAGAGTTTATTCGGGGTCATTACGCTATCTTCGTTATATTAAAAATCCGTATTTGTAGAAATTGGAACAATTTTTGTGTCAGAAATAGAAGTAGCTCATTAAAGAATGCATTTGTATAAACATTTTGTTGCGATAAGTCAAATAGTTTTCTTATCAGAGTTGTCTAAACAGTTTTTTTAAAGTATACTAATATATAATAACACTATATATAAATATATAATAAAATAGGGTATACAATCAACACTCGTATCTTGCGAAACGGTCAGGATTCCAGAGTTTATTCGGGGTCATTACGCTATCTTCGTTATATTAAAAATCCGTATTTGTAGAAGTTGGAACAATTTTTGTTTCAGAAATAGAAATAACTCATTAAAGAATGCATTTGTATAAACATTTTGTTGCGATGAGTCAAATAGTTTTCTTATCAGAGTTGTCAAAACAGTTTTTTTTTAAAGTTCCAATACATATGCAAATGCATGCACATTATAAATGATATAGATTTTAAAATATCAAGTTTTTTTCCTGTATTTTTAACAGTTTAATTTGACGTAAAGATGGATTTAGCTAAATGAGCTCCATAAAAAAATATAATTATACTAAAAAATAATAAATTAAAAATATATTACTCTTTCATTAATAATTCAATAATGATGAAAAAAAAAAAACATTTTAAATATTTTCGTTTAGCTAAGCGTGTACATCCGGGAATTTATATGGGTATCTTTTTCAATCACCTTTTTAAAAATAATTATGCCAGTATACATTTTCCAGGAAATATAAAATCTGTAATTTAATAATTATTAAAAATTGTTTTAGTTTTCAAATTAAAATGCAAAATTAAAATGTTATTCTACTTTGATCTAACACTGAGCGTCATTTCTATAAAAATTAATGAGAAATATTTTACAGAAATAATATCTGAATTTTTAAATCTAAGAAAATGCATTTTCAACTTTTTATATTTTGTTAAAATTTGGAAAAAATAAATAAAATTGAATTAAATAACTTTTGACATTTTAAAGATAGTAAAAATTATTTTAAAATTTCTAATAAAATCTATTTAAATATTCTAAAGGGTAAAAATATTATTGAATGTGCAATGAATTGTTGGGAAAAAATCACGACATTGAAAAAAAATATATACACCATACATTTTACAAGCGAATGTTTATTCAGATATGTTATATTTAATATTTTGATCAAAAACTGTACTTAAATAACTTTTGTCATTAACATTAAATTAAACGTGAAACGTTGTTTTAAAAGGCAGAATTATGTAACTAAACCTAAACATCATGCATTAATTAATCAGTTACCTTCCATTGTCTTTATAGTTTTGTTTCATTTACCCTTTTATTCTGCTTCTTTAAAGTTAAATAAAGTACAGAATAGAGACTTCTTGAGGTTTTTGTTTGACAGCATAATTAATTCAAGTGAATGGTAAAAGTATCTGCAAAAGTTTTAATTATCTTCGTTAATTTGTTATAGTTTTATTTATTTTATTTATACAACGAGTAATAAATGGTGGGACTAATTTAAACAAACTGTAGTGTAATTGAATATATTTGATAGCTTTTGTTAAAATTTCCTTTACAATGATTTATTTAAATAAGTGAGCGGGTGATAAAGTAATGCAAATATTAGTAATGCAATTGTAGAATAATGCAAATATTAGTAATGCAATTGTAAAGTAATTCAATTGTAATTTTATATGATTGTCATTATAATTTACATAGATTTTACGTAAACTTATTTTTATTTTATGTTGTGATATTTTTATTTTTATTTTTTAATTGTACTCAGCAAGCGATATAACATTTCTAATGTAAATCATTCTTTCATAATATTATATTTAAAAGATTATGCGCTCAAATATAATAGTGAAGTTTCAAATAAGAAAAACAAATTTCTATTTCAATGACGCTTCAAAAATAACTTAATATTTCTTTATTTACAAAAATATAGAATTTTGTTTTTACATTACTATTATATAATTTTCGCATTTTATATTTAAACAATAATAGCAAAGTATGAGACGTCATTATGTAGTTACAAGCTTCTTCTACACATGAAGTAATTTTACAATGTCCATATGACGTACAATTTTCTAATTCGAAATAAATTATATGCTTTCACATCGCATCATTAGAAATCTTATTCACTTAAAAACTAAGAAATTTATTCATCAGAGTAAAGTTTACACACTAAAAATTATCAAGGAATCAATATGTGTGCTATCATGTGTTTCGATCGCTTGCGAGCGGGATATAATCTTTTGCTGTAAAGCATTTTGAAATTCTTTCCTTTCACCAACTGACACATATTTAAGTCGGTGTATAACTACGTCTGGTACTTCTCCATTATCCCGTCGATCACTTTTCATAACAAAAAACTATCGCCAAACTGTAAAGCCAAATAAACAAATGGAAGAATGTTGCCATTGGTATAGCAAAATAAATAAATAAATAATACAAGAAATTCGGAAAAGCCACGTTCACCAAAGTGTCAACAATCAATAAGTTTAAACAAAAAAAAAAATTACAATATATGAATGAAAACAGAAAATAATAATCTTGTATATTTAGTTATTTACATCATTTTTCTTAATTATGCCTCTCGGCTAATGAATAAATGTTTATGACGTCAGCTGAAACTGATCTGTTGCACGTAAAACAACTATGCATCGCAACATTTTTTCAATGCTTTTTCTCTTTTAATATCATGGCATGCTGTTTAAAGACACAATTGTTATTTTCATTAACGAAGTGACTAAAGATCAGTAAAACATAATGAAAAATACAGGTAAATGTGGAATTAAAAACCACTTGATCATATAACAAACACGTGAAATGTTTCTGACGTCAAGTGAATGGGATTGCATATTTGGCGTTAAATCGATAGTTTGGTGACAGTTTTTTGTTATGCAAAGTGGTCGACGGAATAATGGAGAAGTACCCTACGTCTTAAAAATGTATTACTAGCATTCAACTTAATGGAAACTTTAATGAAAAATAGAACAATCGCCTTTGCAGAGAAAGCTGCTGTCATACCGTGTTCTATGTTGAAATCACAAATTAAGTTTATCATCGTAGAAGAAAGGTGTAGAAGTATTAACAGAAAGATGGATCGGAAAAGGTATCTTCTGGTGTTTAAATGTCAATTTAAATGTCTGGTCTCCCTTGAGTTAGAGAACTTTAAATGTATTTGGTAAATACATATTTTTATATATTATATATATAATATACGTATAACATATTATAAATACCGGGTGAACAAAAAGTTCGTTAAAACTTTAAAAATTCATAAAAAAGGAACACATTATGATAAATAAGTACGGTTTGCCAGAAACGGCTCACAAGGTAGTCGGATTTTTTCAGCAGCAAAAAACTTGTTAGTTAAAAATGTCACAGGTAGAGGGCGCTGACGACCCGAAACACAATGAACAGGACAACATTACGCTCTATCCATTTATTCTTGCAATAACAATTGTTCAACATGACCTAAAGAACATTGTACAACACAACTAAGGCGACTCACAACGCCCTTTACAGTTGAATGCAACATGTCGCAATGAATTGCGGAAACTCAAATAGAACAACTTCACCAACAACGCTCGATCAGGTAATGATAACATTCTGAAAGCGAATGATAAATCCTTGTGTATCCCGGTATTTTATCGCAGGCTTAATTTGCATAATTCTGCTGAATCTTTCGCATGTTAGCTTTTTTAACTAAAACATTCTGTTGCTGCTAAAAAAATCCGACTACCTTGTGAGCCCTTTATTGCAAACCGCACTTCTTTATCCTAATTTCTTCTTTTTAAAGATTTTTTTAAAGTTTTAACGAACTTTTGGTTCACCCGGTATGTGAGATTAAGGTGTCAGAAGTGGGATTAAGGTGAATAATGTATAACTTCAACACCGTTGATATTTATTAAGTAGATATATGAACAACAAATTGTAATAAACGACAAAATATAGAGATATTCAACAACAATTATATCATTGTTACGTATTAAACATTACCGACTTCCAGTCGCTCATTAAAGACGAAGTATTGCAAGCTTCTCTGAGACTTGCGTAAAATAACTAACAACAACTGTGGTTAAAAACTATATAACACTCATTCACACTTTCATTGTTCATCGTTGTGTAGTGTGAACTCGATACAGATATAAGTATTATAATATTTTACATTATTGAGTTGCTGTATAACAGTTAGATACTCGGTAATACTTGCTCTCTTCCCACATATATGTTGTAATATATATATATATATATATATACAGAGAGAGAGAGATGTAAAATTTTATGTATGATGTTAGAGATGCAAAACGTAATGTTTCATATTGCAGCATGAACATCAATCCAGGTAACAATATAACGTTTGGTATATATAGGACATTAGACTAATTTATATACTCATACACATACAGAATGAACACTTATTTAAAGAAGTTTTGTTTCTGACGTTTATGTTATTATCCGCCTCATACCCATATGAAAAATACTTTACGTTAAGAAAACAAATTTGTAACAAATCTATAACCTAGAAAGTGAGATAAAGGCTCAGTGAAACAAAAAAGTCTGATTTTAGGCATTCGGTAACTGTGCCATAGAAAAGCAAAAACAGCATATGACTATTGGTAATAAGGAGTAAAAAAAAAACTTATTATTATTAACAGTATCCCATGTTGAGAAGTTGAAATAATTAATAAATATTTTTAATATATGTTTATTTATCAGTCTTTTGAAATCTGAGAAATAAAATAAAATGCAATAAAATGATTACATATTCATTCAATCGCACAATGTATGTTATAAGAGATATTTTTCATAAAAATGAGCAAAGTGGCCTCCCCATTATTTAAACATCTAACTAAACGAAACACAAATATTTATATACCAAAAAGTGCATTTGGATAAGCATATTTTTCTTCTTCTTTTTTATGTGAAATATTTTACGAATTATTTTTAAAGGTTTGACATTTTTTCTAAATTGAAAAATTTTAAATGACACTACAAAGAATGTGAATTACTTTTCACTTTGCTAAACAGCGTACAACCAACAGAGTGAAAAATGTGTTCAGACCGCGGATCGAACCCAGATACCCTGGTATAGCTCACCAAGTGCTTTACCCGTTAAGTCATCTGGACGACATCAAGTCTGGCATTTTTAACTTATATGCGTTGGCAAGGCTGCAACTTCGCAGCGCAAGATGGAATGTCATACATGAGCAAACTATTCAATGGCGTACATGGGACGAATAAAATCCCAGAATCGGATAATATCTAAATTTCCAAATACATTTTCAGCAGCACTGAAACTACGCCATAAATCTTTAAAAACGTCCAGATGGCTTAAATTGTAAAGCTCTTGGTGCGCTATACCAGGGTATCTGGGTTCGATCCTCGGTCTGGACATATTTTTCACTCTGTTGGTTGTACGCTATTTAGCAAAATGAAAAGTAATTCCTATCCGTTGTAGTGTCATTTAAAGATTTATCGTAGTTTCAGTCCTACTGAAAATTTAAGTGGAAATGTAATATTTTATTTTATTCATTGCGGAAAAATTACCATTTTAGAAAGACCATTTTATAAATTTATAAAAATTTACAATTTTTCTAATGATAAATAAAAAATAAATTAAATTTTTACAAAGGTATATCTTTATGTATAATATTAAAGATGAGTCAGAACGTAGAAATTGTTACTTAAAGGAACATCAAAATAATTACTGAACCATGCATTTCAAAATACATATAAGAGAGGAAACATCGGAAATTCAGTGGCATATCGCATTCGTCGTACTGATAAATTTATGTTCGCTTTGATAACCCCATACACTATATTTTTCATGTTTCAGATATTTTATTGTATGAATTATTTGATAAACGTTTCACACATTTTCTAGCCTTGTTTCAGTATGAAAGTATCTCTGTATTTTATATGAAATATTGTCCAAATTCCATTGTATGAATTGTCATATTTTACATTTAAATGCAATACAAACGCGTCAGACATTTGGCAATCTGTAAATTAAATGCGAATGAATAATTTATGCTATTTTATTTTATCATTTAAAAAATTCAGAAGAATGTAAGATGTATTTTATCGATGCATTATAAATAAAATAATTCTGTAGTCACATTATTTATTTTTAAATGTGTTACAGATAGTAAAAGATTTATCATGTCATATGGTTTATATACTGAATGCAGAAATATGTATACAATTAAATCACAAAAAAATCATTTCTGAAAATTAGAAAAAATAATTGAGTTTTCGTGTTAACATTATTTATTAGCGTCATAAATGTATAATATGTAAGATTCTTACATGAAATGTGAAAAGAAACATTTTTGTTTTTGAGTAAAAAAAACCTTCTTCTTTGAAATGAATTATCTCTTACTAATAATATAACAGGTAAGTATCAAACACGATGAATTTTCATACCAAGCTTTTTCTACAGCAAAACACACGTACGCACACTCACATATACAGATAGAGATACAACTATAATTTAGACGAATATATAAATCAAGTGGGGTAAAATGAAAAATGAAAATTTTAGTTGTTATGATAAGTTATCCTAACGTGAAAATGTTGAAAAAAAATGTGAAACTGCAATAGAATTATCAAGGTCGAATCACCATATATTCCCAAAAACATCTACGATACCAGGCAAGCTAAAATTTTCTAAAAAAATATATGCAAGATGTAGTGTATCTTGTATAAAAACACTAAAGTGAATGAAAAATGAAAACATACATAAAGCAATATTAAAGTACTTTTGAAAATATATTTCAAATCCATGTGTGTGAAACGAGACAATTTATAACTGACTTGTATGTTTACAAGATGATGCCAAACCAATGCTACTAATTCCCGATGATATAAAAAACTAAAAGTAAAATTATGTGGACTAATTCTGTGTATATATACATATATATATATATATATATATATATATATTTGAGTGTGTGTGCACAATGTGACCATAAAAAGAATTCCTATGTATGCAGCACGAGTGTCTGTGGCGTTTAAGAAGGTACGAGCAGGAAAGACCGAGCTTTACTTGGTCAAAATTAGTTTTGAGTTCAAATATCATGACCCATGACCAAAATGACCCACTGCTCAAATTTTCTCGAACATATGACCAAACACAATTGTCTTATCGTGGATATAAAATTTAGTCAAAATAGTCTGAGCCGTTTCTTAGATAAAATTAGTTTGACCCACGGTGACCCAAAAATGACCCACTAACCGTATTTTCTCGAGCATGTGACCTAACCAAAATGACCCAATAATCGAAATTTCTCGAACATGTGACCTAGCTCTATAGACTTCTATTTCCCTAAAACTGTAGGATACTAAATTTAGTTCAAATCCTCTGAGCCATTTTTAAGATAAAAATAGCTTGACCCATAATTACCCATGACCAAAAGGAACCCACTAATCGAATTTTCTCGAACATGTGACCTAGCCCAGCAGTCTTCACATGCCCGAAAACAATAGGTTGCAAAAATTTAGTCTAAATAGTCTCAGCCGTTTTTTAGATAAAATTAGCTTGACCCACAGTGACCCAAAAATGACATACTAATCGATTTTTTTTTGACATGGGACCTAGACCAATTATTTTCTCGTACCCGAAACTCGTAGGATACAAAATTTAATCAAAATCGTTAGAGCCATTTTTTAGATAAAATTAACTTGATCCGCGTTAACCCAAAAATGTTCCAGTAATCAAAAGTTCTCGAACATGTGACCGAGCCTAACAGTCTTCTCGTGCTAAAAAATGGTAGGATACAAAATTTAGTCAAAATCGTTTGATCCGTTTTTTAGATACAATTTGTTTGATCCTGAATCATGGTGACTCAAAATGACACGCTAGTTGTCGAACATGTGACCTAGCCCATTGGTTTTCTGGTGCACCAAAACGGTAGGATACAATATTTTGTCAAAATCGTTACGGCCGTTTTTAAGTTAAAATTTGCATATATATATATATATATATATATATATATATATATATATATATATATATAAATGGCGAAAATTTTTTATTATTACATATATATAATACCAAAACTACATACTATACATCCAATCCCAAAACACCTGAACAACAGAGAAAAATGAACAAATAACCAGGAAAAATTCATACTAACAAAACTATAAACAAAACTATAAACAAAAAAAACTCAGCCGATGTAGACAGGCTGCAAGGCTAAAGACTTGCATGCTGGGTAAACCGGTAATTACTCATGACACTTCCCCCATGCCTGTGATTACTATATATATATAACCACACACACACAAAATTTGTTCGTATTAGAATATATGATTTTCAAGTTGAAGCTCGAGAATGAGGTAAAGAAAATCGAGAACAGCTACGACAGTATGTTTGCATCACATTATGATCTGCAGACTAAAAAGCCATAAGCACGTTTGAGAAGCACCAGTCAAATCGGCAAATATTACACTGAAACAAGTTGAAAATTGTACTTTAAACGTGGAAAATGAGTCGCGTTCATACTATAACTAGTTTTACAATGTAAAAAAAAATCATCGTTATTATTTCACTGAAATGAATTATATCGTCTGTTATGAGCAAAATGCGCATCCTTTATTTTATTACTTGTGCCACGTTTACAGATGCGATTTTTTCATTTTTTGCGACACCAGACAGCAATGCAAATTTCACTATGGAGATGTTGCTTTGCGAATGATTACCTCCATGGTTTATTATTTCTAAGGCTCACAGTTAACGAATCTCTTTTGTTTATTTACTTTATTGGATTGAAATATTTGGCTGTTAAATTAAATCCCACTGAAGTTAGCTCAGAATCTATGAATATTTAATGTAATGCATTTTTTAATGCATTATTTAATGTCTCAAGCAAACATTTTTTTTTAACGTTCTTTCTAAAAATGTAACTTTTATGCAATTTTATTCGAAAAAATAATTTTGAATAAAAATTGCCGCTCAGCATACGAAAAACTGGTTAGCCCGTATTTGTTTTCCTCAGTCACATGACTTGGGCATTTATTATACAGATTATACGTATGATATAATTTAATAGAATTAAAAAAAAACTTTTATTAAAATCTTTTTCTGTTTTGATTCGATTTTCATAAAATTTGAAATGACTCCACAAAATTCTGCGACGATTATGTAGGATAGACCGGGGCACATTTACGCGGATTTTTTTCAATGAATTTTCTAATTTTTATGTTTTAACTTAGGAAATTTTAGACATTGTGGTTTTAAAAAGCAGTTAATAAAGTAAAAATTTGTGTAATAATTTGTTGCCCTATTTTTGTTTTTAACCGTAAAAAAAAATTTTTTTTAGGTCCAAGTCACTGGCGTAAACGTGCCCCGGGAACGGGGCACGTTTACGCATATTCTAAGTGATACCAAAGAGTGACTAAAATAAATATTTAATCAAATTGAGATGTTTTACTTATAACTTAATAATGTCTTACCATCTGTACATTAAAGAAAATTTATTACAGGCTTAACAGTCTATAAAATTAAATCTGAACAGGTATGAAGACAGAACTATATGATTGTAAGCTATAAAAGACGAATATTTTACTCAATTAAACATTAAATGATGATTTGCAAAACTAAATAACCTGAAAATACTAAAAAGATTTGAGACAGTACGGAGCAAAAAACTTCAGGGGACGTTTACACAGTAAGAACGTGCGTAAAGGTGCCCCGATGTCAATGTGTAAACGTGCCCCGTCGCCATGTTTGGATTTATTTTTAACGTGCAACGAAAATTAATAACATTTCTGTTCATTCAAATACAGTTCTCAAAAAAGGATAAAATTCTGCTAATGTTCATATATTTGTTTATCCTCTACAAAGTATTATTAGGTCACAATAAGTTCCAATAAGTTCAACACAAAATTTACTCACCTTGACAGAAAACATGTTATCCTTTGCACGTGCTAGACCGAAGCTCGACTGACGCTCAAAATCTTGTGAGAATACCCGCTAGGGAGCAGCATGAATCTGTCATGACTGGTGACGCGCCAGTTATAACTCGTTTCGGAAAAAGTGCACTGCGTAAACGTGCCCCATGCGTAAACGTGCCCCGGTCTACCCTACTTTAAATTTCAAACCATTCGATTGGGTAGTTTTTGCGCTGTTACAGGCAGACAGACGGACGGACGGAAGGACCAGACGACAGCTATAGGTGCTACGCATTTATATATTTACGAACGCACCTAAAAAGGCTACCAAAAAATACTTTCATTCCCGTTAAAAAACAATTAACCGGGTTCACAGATGATAATAAATCATTTAATTTGGGAGGTTATGGACAACAATAATAAACAGCATGAAAAATAGGCACAATTTCATATTTAATAGTGTTTCTCATGTCAGAACCACTTAGATATTTCTTTGTGTAGAACTTTACATTTCCGGACATAGACATAAACATATCGAGGTATGTTCTGGAGATCATGGCCACTACAAAAATTTTAAATGTAGGAAGACAATGTCACTAAAAAGCTGTTACTGTATTCAGTGCTCTTATTTGATTTTTTTCTTACCGTCAAAATTGATTTATGTGAAATTCTTTTTGGAAGGACATTTAAATATAGTATTTTAGCCACAGAGTGCGTGCTGACTTCCTTAAGTAAAAAATCAGCCCCCACGTGGATGATAGAGAGAAATAATAATTGACAGACAACCTGTTAAAATGCACTTGTAAGGAAAATCAAGTTATAAACGCCGGAATACTTGTACAAATATGTATATATATATATATATATATATATATATATATACCGGGTGGTTATAATATAAGTATCTCTATTTGGAGCTGTAAGTAGCTTGAAGGAATAACCGGAATGAAACGAAAATCGGTACACTTACTATTCGAGAAGGGGGGAAAAGAATGGAACAATAAAAAAAAATAATTGCAATAATTGGCGACAGATAGCACTTTTGAGTGTGAAATGTAATGTGTAATATTGTGTACCGTGGAGGTGTCGCAAACCGCATATCGCAACATGTACGAAACAGCACTCCTGATGCATTATATTCCGCAGTTGAGCTCGTTGTGCACACCTGGATTGCGTCCTCCAGCACAACGACCATATGGAACCTTAACATGATCAGCACCGCCATGCAAAAGCGTAACCACGTTCATTGTGACATTTTCCAATAAATTAGGTGTGCCACCGGTTTGACGCTTTAATTTTTTGTTCTGGTATTACACATTACATTTCATACTCAGCAGCGCCATCTGTCGGTGATCATTGCAATTATTTTTTTATTATTATTCCATTCTTCTTCCCCAAGCAAGTGTACCGATTTTAGTTTCATTCGGATCATTCTTTTGTACTACAGATAGCTCCAAATAGAGGTACTTATATTATAACCACCCTGTATATATATCAGCATTACGAAAGATTTAGCACTGATCGTGAGAGGACAAAATCTAATAAATATCTCCTTGTTCCGTGCTTTCCTAATTTTATTCCATTAAATTTATCCTTTCATGAAATTCCTTTCATGGACTTCCATATTGTAATTTCATGAAGTAGTGTTTTCATTTAAGTAGCTGGAAAAGTGAAACTGAAAATAATTATAAAAGTTATTTATACTTAATGCTTTTATTTTTAAAATCACTTTGGGTTTTTAATTGGCATTCTAGATAGAAATGAGAAAAAAAAAATATTTTAGGCTTTACAATATCCCTAATACAGAGTCATTAGTATCATAGCTCTAAAATGTGAGCTTCGATAGTGATACAGAAACTTTACAGAAACAACTAAGAGAATAACTAAGAGAATAATAATTGCACACTCCTTTCGTATGTAATATTATCATTAATTACGAAATAAAAATATTATAATAACGCATATGTGATTTTTTCTACTGTATCACCATGTTTACTTTCTTCTTCGTTTTATATATGATATGGTCAATTTATCATATTGACCGTAACATATATTCTCTTTCTACAAGAAAAATAAATTATTGCAGACGGGATTATAAATTTGTGGGTGAAAAATGCCTCATATTAATAAAGTTTGAATTCGTTTAGTTATAATGGAGTACATGAAAATGGAAAAAAAAAATAAAAGGACTAAATAAATAAATTCCTTTCGTATGCATAATTTTTTGAATTTTTATTTATTTATTTATTTAATGCAAAAATCCAGAGTTCTCCTGAAGATAAGATTATTGGGTATATTGCAGTTGCGCCCTGCACTTATAAAGGGCTTCCAACGAAATTAAAATATAATTTTAACTTCCAAATATTAAATCACTAAAATTTCCTCTAGGATTCAAACCTGGTTTTAATGATTATAGGGTCCCGAAACGGGAAACTTTTAAAATAATTTTAGTTCCTTATAAAAGTGATCTTGCACCTGGACTTATACGAAAAAGTCAGCTCTTGTATAACGCATTTCTCAATGTGATATACCACGCTATTGAAAATTGTAATTTTATCAAAGATTTTTCTAAATTATGTATAAAAATTCAAAGAAACATTACGAAATGTGTTTTTTATTTTGATATTGATGCCTTTAATAAAATGTTAGAATTTTACTAATTAAGTGAAAATAATATTTAAAATAATAAACATTTTCTCTTATTAGTTTTAATCAGTACGGAAATGTACTTAGTATTTTATCATGAAGAATAAAAGGAAAAGACAAGCAAATATATACATTTCGGAGGGATGATAATTTATGTGTATTTTCTGTACTTAGTTTTCCGTTGAACTGAATACTTATATAACCTATAAATGTTGTAAGCCACATTAAACTAAGTTTAGTTCAGAATTGAAAGGAAATTTCTGAATTTTTAAACCGCTTATTCTAGTATAATATTTTTATGGTTCCGTTACTTAAAAAGCAAAAACGGAACCATTATAAGATCACTCCTGTGTCTGTCTGTCCGTATGTCAGAGACCTTTTTCTCGTAAACTATGGGACGTGGAAAGTTCAAATTTGGGAAAGTTATAAATCATATTGACCCACCTATTTTCAGATTATCAGCCATTTACAAATATGTTTAGAAAAAATTTAGGGGGGGTGGGGGTAATTATGTTACTTAAAAAACAAAAACAAATTTTATATTGCATATCGTGTGGGATATCGTGCGAAAGATATCGTAACACCAAAATCAAAAATATATTTGTTTTAATTTTAGGTATTGTATTTTTAGAGATATCGTCTAAAATGCACTGCAAAAATGCGTTACCCCCATCTATTTCCGTATATACTGAAATAAAAATTGGGGGTAGTAGGAGTTTGTTTAAACCTTGAAGGAAAACTATAGCGATTTTCTTAGGTTACATATTTTTTTCAGAAAACGCATTTTCCCGTTACACACAAACTTTAATTTTCTGGCGGGCAGCGGAAAACTTCACGGACACTCGAGGTATCTATCGACGCAGAATCATCCAAAGATATTTGATAATTCGAAAAAGTATGTTGGTAATTAGCCGAGATATTAATTAAGTTACTTGAAAGAAAAATTTATATATCGTGTAGGGTATCACTCGAAAGATCTCGTAACACCAAACTGATAAATATATTTGTTTTAATTTTGGTATTATATTTTCTGAGATATCGTCGAAAGTGTACTACAAAAATATGTCCCTCTCCTCATATTTTCGAATCTATTGAACTAAAATTCTGAAAAAATAGAGGTAGTAGGAGTTTGTTAATTAATAAATAGTAATTAATAAAGAATCAGGGTCCGTAAGCCGTGTTTTTGGCCCATGAAATAGAC
Organism: Maratus michaelseni; assembly: GCA_963931845.1. Taxonomy (NCBI): domain Eukaryota; kingdom Metazoa; phylum Arthropoda; class Arachnida; order Araneae; family Salticidae; genus Maratus; species Maratus michaelseni. Next base: position 414,764,792 of record OZ007587.1, read on the forward strand.
TAAAACTCGATTTTGTTGTACTGACTTACTTATTTCACTTTTTAATATTAGAAGGTTTAACCTGTACGATTTCATCAATAGATTTTGTATTTTGTTCGTTTTTATATAACTTAAACAAACTCAAAGTTCGTATTATTCATAGATTTGATGAAAAATACGCAATTTCTCCTAATTTTACCTCAATTATTTATATGACCACAATCGTGCAACGCTTTCTTCTTTACATATATTATAAAATACATCAAAATGTACAATATATGTAAAAATAAAAGTGTTGCAAAACTGCGCTCATTGTAAAGATAAAAAATATATCAAAAATTGAGGTAAAAATAGGAGAAATTGCGTATTTTTCATCATTTTTTTCCATTTTACACAATCTCGAAGACATTGCTTCACATATCTCAAGTAAATAGAGTTGATCCGTTCTTAAATCCTTTTTATTAGTAATTTCTGGCAAAGTACAGCTTATTCTCTTAAAATGTACAAGAGGAAGAAGTTCACAAAATTCTAGAGATTATCCAGTAGATCCTGTAAAACTTTGAGACACCTAAATTTGATATAAATATTACATAGTTTTACTATAAGCGTATAACAACAATATTTTAAGAAGTATACTTTAAAATTAATTTAATATTAGTAATATTTGTGCATTTTTTATGTTTGACAAGAAAATGGGAAAATGCACAACTTTTACGTTTTTTCTCAATATTCAGTGACCTTGGGGCAGTATTTAATATTAATATTTTTCGAAGATATTTTATATTCAGAATGAGGGTATGATAGAGCAATTTTCCCACACCACCCATTTTAATTTGGAAAATAAAAAAAAAATTCCATAGGCGAGCGCTTTTACGTTTTTTCCTCAATATTCAATGACCTTGGGGCAGTATTTAATGGTAATATTTTTCAAAGATATTTTATATTCAGAATGAAGATCTGATAGAGCAACTTTCCCACCCCGCCCAATTTTGATTTGATGAAGAAAAAAAAATTCGCTCCACCCTAATGTATATATCCATATATCTGACATATGTCATACTGTAACTCTCTTATTTATGAACCTATTTGGATGTAACTGAGTATGTGTATAGGACATACCAAGGTCTGGACAGAGTTCGTTGGTCAGCTTAATCCGCCATCTTGTTTCAAAATGGCGGCCAGATAAATATTTAAAAAGTTTTTTTAATTCAAAAACATGTACAAAAAATTATAAATTGAAAAAAAAAATGTTTCTGTTAAGTGTTAGATCATAATACAAGGATCCTGTAACATTTTTTGTTTTGGCTATATCTACACAAAAGGCTGAGATATGGCAGTTTGAAATTCTTAGGTGACTGAGATTTTGAAATAATCTGATATTTGTTATGCTGTAATTCTCATATTTATGAACCGATATGAATGTGACTGATCATGTGTACAGAACATACCAAGGTCTCGACGGAGTGATCAAATGATTTTCAAATGATTTCAAATGATTTTCATCATTTGAAGATGGCTTCATGCGCTATCTTCATGATCGGGGGTCATGATCGGTGAAAATGTACCAAATTTTGTTTTGGAAATACTTTCAATAAGCAATAGGTAGCTTTTTCTAATGAAAGTTACCTAAAAATAATTTATTGAAAAACTAAAGTATTTGTTTATATTATACACTGTATGTATATGTATATATATATGTACATATCTGTATACATGTATATATATATATATATATATATATATATATATGGCATATGTCATGCTGTAACTCTCCTATTTATGAACCGATTTGGATGTGACTGAGTATGTGAATAGGACATACCAAGGTTTCGACCGAGTTCGTTCGTTGGTCAGCTTCATCCGCCATCTTGTTTCAAAATATCAGCCAGTTAAAAAATTTTCAATTTTTAAAAAAATCATAAAGTTGTACAAAATTTATAAATCGAAAAAATATTTCTGTTAACTGTTAGAACGTGATACAAGGATTCTGGAACATTTGTTGTTTTTGCTATATCTTTAAAATTGGCTGAGATATGGCAATTTGAAATTCTAGGGTGGCTGAGATTTTGAAACAATCTGATATATTTGTAATGCTGTAACTCTCGTATTTATGAACCGATATGAATGTGACTGATCATGTGTACAGAACATACCAAGGTCTCGACCGACTTCGTTGGCCAGCTTCATGCGCCATCTTGTTTCAAAATAGCGGCAAGTTAAATTTTTATTTTTATTTTTAATTTAAAAAAAGTATAAAATGTATAAATTGAAAATGTTGTCTCCGTTAAGTGTTAGATCGTGATACAAGGATTCCGGAACATGTTTTGTTTTGGCGTTATCTTAAAAAATGGCAGAGATATGGCAGTTTGAAATTCTAGGTTGGCTGGAATTTTTAAACAATCTGATTTTTGTTTTGCTGTAACTCATGCTGAAATTGTCATGCTGAAATGTGCATTCAAATTCAGTATTAACGAAAACCGGGATTGAATCTTCTATAATCGGGCTCCAAACAATTTAGCTGAGTGTGTTTGAGAAAAATGAGTTGAATTTTTAAAAACAAGGACTATGGAATATGAAAGCTACCTTTTTCTCCCGGTGCAGACCGGAAGGACTTTTTTTGTTTTTATGCGTTCTTAATATTATTTTTCTTATTTACTGTCATATTAGCATTATAGCATATTAGCATTATATTAGACTACATTAGAATTTTACATTTTTCCAGTAGATCTTGCGATGTTAGTTTGAGTTTTCTGAAACGAGCAAATTTGATTTAAAATGTTTTTGCAGCAGCATTTAATAACCCATTTTCTTATCAACTTTCTTAATATTAACTTTTTAATTCACTGTTTTAATATCCAATAATATTAGAATTTTAAATATTACCTGTAGGTCATTGCTATGTTAGTGTTAATTTTCCAAAACGAGCAAATTTGATTTAAAATGTTTCTGCAACAGCATTTTATGATCCAGTTTTCTGTTTAATTTTTTTTTTGTTTTCTTAATAATAACTTTCTTATTAACGTTCTTTATATCTAATAATATTAACATTTTAAGGTCTCACACGTAGGACTGTTTGAGGCTGTTGTTAATTTTCTGAAACGAGACAATTGGATTAAAAATGTTTTTAAAACAGCATTTTATGATCGTTCATTTATTTTTTATTCTGCTTTCTTAATATTTGCTTTCTTATTTACAGTTTCAGATGCTTCTGAGTGGAGACAACGGTCACCGATTCGAAGTTCACAGCCCGCACCTGGCAATAATAAACCTCTTACAAGATTAATTGTTCAGTTCGCTTTATACACAAAAATTTAAATATAAGTTAAATGACAATAAAGATAATTCAAAAAGTCCGAAGGTGATATCTCATTTTTTGTAACCGAAATAAAATAGTACAAATCACGTAAATTTTGGGCCAAAAAAGTAGAATCTTCCCTTATATTTAAAAATGCAGAAATGCAGAAGATTAAGGTAAAGCTAGGATAGTCTGCGCACAATTCAAAAGAATTGCAATAAAAAATCTAAATATTATTTTTTTGCTAAACTATTTATGAATAATTTCTACTTCATTTGTTTTTTATGCATTTCCATTGCTATTTTGTTGTTATGTTGCAATTTAATAGAACAGTTGTAATAAAACCAAGAAAGTTATTTTGCGCAATCTGTCCTTACAGGGTTGGTGTGATTGCGCACATGGGTAGGAGAGATTGTTACTAATAATAACTACAATTAAATTGTTAACAATAATAATTACACTTAAATGACATTGCTGTAAGGTTTTTGTGAACAAATATTATTGTATTAGGAGTGAATATTTCAACATAATGATTAAAGAATCAGAAAAAGGAAATAATTTAAAAAACGATTAAAAAATTTTAATTAAAGGGAAGAAAAAAATAAAGAATATGAAAAAGCAAGTCCAGATAAGATTACAAAATAAAATTATGTTACTTGATAACACGTTTAACTTAAAATTAGTCCATTTTCCATTTTTCATTTTTTCCATGCAAATTTTCCAATAAGCTGCGTAATCTCTCCTAGCATGCAAACTAATAGGAACACTGCGCCATCTCTCCTAAGTAGCAGATGCGCAAACTCTCCAATTTCGGTAGGAGAGATTGCGTGGCCTTTTATTTAAACATGACATCTTCTAAAACGAACCGTTGATGTTCACATTGTTAGTCTAGATTAGTAGCTTATGAGAAATCGTTTAAGTTTAAAATATTTTGTACTATTGACATTGTATGGAAATTCTGATGAAGACCTATGAAAATTCAAGCACTTACTTTGGGAAAACGAAACAAAATAGCAATATTTTATCTTAAACGCTCAAAGCAATCAACGTGCACTTTCAAGTAGACACTGCACTACTATTGTAGTACAACTACCTGGAGTCGCTGCGCGCTCACTCTACTCCTTCCCTCCGAACCTCTATGTGCGCAATCTCTCCGACTGCGTCATCTCTCCTGGCTTTACCTTATAGACAAAAGCTCCATTTCCTAAAATGTTTTGATAATTTCACAAAAAACCTGCGAGTATATAAAATCTAATACAGTAATTGTCGTCTGAAGGTAATGTGAATGTATGTTTTATCGCTTTATGCGCTGCATTATTTTAAAATACCATTAAATGTGAAAATGTGATGTGAAATATATTTAGTTTAGTACATCTATTAATAAATGTAGATTTTATAGCTCATGAAAAATATTCTGTTTTTTACACCTTGTTTAGAAAACACAGTCCATTTTACGAATATATGTTTCACTTAAAATTATGAAAATTCTTCTGTTCGAAAGTTATTTCTACAAGCCGTCTGCTTATTTTAATTTTAATGATTTCTATTCAGTTATCGATTAGTAAACTTTCACAAACTAAATTAAAAATTCAAGCACTTATATAAAAATCTATGCTCTTCGACATTGCGTTTAAACACATGTATAATCATATGCTTAATTGTATATTTTTAATAATTTATTTATAATAATACATTAAATACTTTATCCATCGCTTAAATATGCAGACAAAAAAAACTACAATGATCACCTGCTTTTCAATTTATACCAATTACTTTATTCGTTTATTATTCTATTTTGATATAAAATAGAAATAAATATAATAGATAATAAATAGAATTTTTGTCAAATTCAATGAAGTTAATTAAAACTTTTATAAACCCTTTAAAACATTTACTTGAATTAATTACTCTAGAAACAAAAGTTTCAAATATTTCGCTATATTATTTAAAACTAAGGAGACAAAAACAAGAGTCATACGGAAGAAAAAATATGGATAAATGAAGAATTTTAATTAATTCACGAATAAAACTTGCTTTAGTTAATGATATATACTGTACCACTTGGCAATAATTATGTAATTCAAATTTTGTGAACTGCGTTTTGTGCAAGATAATAGATATATAAAATGTGCACCTTTATTTATAGTTGACTAATAGATAATTTCTAAATTATTAGTTTAAGAGGTGTAATTGCAATTGAAAAATGTTTCAAGTGTTGTTCCTCATCTCATAAAAATCACTTTCCGTCAAAACAGATTTTTTTTTTTTTGAAGTTACGAAATTCAAATTTTTATACGCCACCTGAATCTTATGAGTTATACTTAGAAATACGCCATTCCCTAACAAATGAAACGGTTAAAATGACATTCATGCATGTCTAAATTACTGATTTAAGATACTTTGTATTTCATGCATTTTTAGCGTTTATGGCACTAAAACGTGAAATGTGTTTTTACTTCTCGTAATGCTGTACCAATTCTTTGAAATTAGAACTATATTCTTAAACCTATAGGCTTAGATATTATCTATTGACAATCAGAAAAGACACCCTATATATCTATATAATTTATACATATACGTATCGTTTAAAAACTATTTCTTTCATTATAAATATTTTGTTTAGAATCATTATCTCCGCATTTAATAATACAGTAATCCCTTAACATTCGCGGTTTTAACATTCTCGAGAATCTGACTTGATTATTCGCGATTTTTCTTAACTATATCTGTACGTTTTCAGAATTTACACTGGTTAAAGATTGTTACCCCTGTGTTTTCTCAGTATATATTTACAAATAAATTTTCAGTTGTCTACTGAAAAAGGAGCGAGTGTTGTAGGAAAACAAAATAATAACAACAGCAAAATACTCATTGCAATGGGGATATTAGAAGTGGTAAGGTAACGGAATCTTCAATCTATTAATTTAAAATGTGCCTGTGCAGATTCTCATAGAGATGGAGCTGAAGCTGCACTTAAAAAATAAAAGTAACTCTGAAGCATTTAGCTGTATTTAAATATCGCATTTTTTAATATTGTATCGTATGCTGACCCACTACTACATTATCATCTCTTTACGAATAGGGAGAATCGAAATTATATATATATATAATACTTTTTAGCTGTAATTATTTTTTCAGTCAGTTAAATTGAATTATCTTCATTAAATAAATTTCATATTTATGAACATGTCTGTACATTCACCTTCTACATATGTGTTATGCATAAAGTATTGTTAAATATTTTCTTTTATTTTTTGAAATGCTGTGCCACTCTAATTAAAATTTTATAGAACGTAACTCCTTTTTTAGTGCAGAGAGATAGACTCAACGTTCGTGGATTTGATATTCGCGAGGTTTTCCTGGAACGTAACCCTCGCGAATGTTAAGAGATTACTGTATTATTAATAAGTATAAAATAATTGTTAATATTCGAGTTTTGCATTTGTCAATGCTGAACTAATTCTGGCATATATATTACCATTTTTGCCAATATTTAAAATGCAATGCAAATATGTTCGTATGGGTAGAATTTGGTTGCAAATGTCTTAATAATAGATACAATGTTACATCGACATTTGTATCATATAGAAAGTACTTACATTTAATGCAATTATTTGCGTAATGTTTGACCCCATTATAACCAATATAGGAAACGTTTATTTTTGCTATATAAATAGCAATATAACTTTTTTTCATTTGTCTAAGATGCATGTTAAATTAAAGATGGCATTTAACGATCTCTATATAAAAATTGTATCTAGATAAATTTGTATTAATAAAGCGAAAGTCATTTTATATCTGTATTTTCTGACGAATATTTGTAGAATTTTCATACTATGGGGACACATTTGTAAAAAAAATTATAACCTTTTTAAATTTTTCTAAAACTTTGAAAATTTTTATTTATTTTACTGCAATATAGAAGTAAAATTCAAAAACCAATGTTTTTGTATGATTTTTGATAAATTAAAAAAATGTGTTTGCTTTTAAAACATTATTAAACTCTGAAATAAATGTGTTAATAAACAGTTATTATACATCACCAATTTGCCACTAAAAAGAGCTTTATCTTTTAAATGGATAATTAATTTTATTATTTACGTCTTTGTTTATTTTTGTTATCGGTTCATCATAATTGATTTATGCAGCTGTAAAAACATCTGAGACAGATTCTGAGACGGCAACTAAATTTATTAATTTTTTTATTCAGAATATTTCAGGCACTTCAATAGGAAATAATTGTTTAAACTGCTACAAAAATGACTAGCATTCACCACTTTTATTTTTGAAATTATCTTTTAAAAATACCGCTTCACGATACTCATATATCCCACTTTACTTGCTAAGTGCCTATTATTCTGTAACATTACGCCTTGTTTTCGACATTATGGCCCTGTTTAAATATATATTTACGGTGTAGCTCTTTAATGTCTCCATTTAATAATGTTTTTCTTTTTGAATTTATTTTGCATTTACATGTATGTTACTTCACACGTCGATATAATTTTCTCTTTGTACACCTCTAAAAAAAAGACAGCATTTAAAATATAAAAACCGTAAATGGATGTATGCAAGCTGAATGTATGTAATACAATTATTATTTAATTGTTTGAAGTATTATTGCGAGTTTCAAAGGATTGTTTTATTTCAATGATTATCTTAAAATTCATGTTTCTTATATGAAAAATAAAAATTAAGAAAGATACATTTTTGTGCTACAAAGAAACGTTTTGAGAATATTAGATGTTTTCTATGCTTACATTTACTTCTAGTTTCTATTTATTGGTTTAATTTCTGTGAAATAATGCATATTAATCATCATTGTCATCCAAACGAGTATTTTAACTGCAAAACCTCTTAAACTATTCAAATTTTACAAGAGTAAAACTAGTAATGCATTAATCATGATTTGGAGTCTAATGCAATACATCCCACAAATGTATAACAGCCAATATATTAAAAAAAGGTGGTCGAGAATTCAGTTTATTCATAATTTAAACATCGAATACACAACTTTTTTGTGTAACTTACAGGAATTATACCAACTTGCATCAGGAAATTGTTTTCCTAAAAAGAAATCTTCTTATTTTAAGCACGCATTTAATAAAATTAAAGGCTTTTAAATTTACTCAAAAGAACATTGAATTTAGAAATACTACATTAAATGAGAAATATAGTCTATATTATGAAAATTATTAGAAGAAATATTTGTAATACGAATGTCAATTCCTGTAATTTTTTTAACCGAATTGAAGAATTGGTTGACACGTTGTCATCGCTGTGAACGAATTGTTGTGCTTTACTTTGCAAGTTTCGGTAGGGAGATAGCCAAAATAGGAATTATGTTTTAATGTTTACTTCTTTATTTCCTACTATCTCTGATTCAATCTTTTCTAAAACGAAACATTCTTATGCTTACCACAATGAGAAACAATGCACCATAACTTCCTTATAAAATGGCAAATAACGAAATATATAGCTCAAGCTTTCGGTTTGCAGAACGATTCAATTGTTTTGAAGAACATTTTAAATCGATGGAAAAATCATGCGTCAAATATAGATTATGAAACGCTTTCCAACATATTCAGAATACTGTAACAAAACTTCACCGTTCAGTAACGTGAACAAGAACAAAAAAATATGCGTCAAGCATAGATTATGAAACATTTTCCAACAGAGCAAGAAAACTGTAACAAAACTTCTCCCTTAAATAAGGTGAAAGAAGATATGTAAGTAAACAGTTTAGAAAGCATAAACCGCCTAAAAAAATACAGTTTTCGAAATTACCTTACTGTGTCAAAAAAGTAGTCGAACTATTTTGTGCAGCCCTGTATATGATCAATAAATGTGGATATATAGCATGATGAAATTTAGTTCAGTTAGAATATTCACATATAACAATTTTCTCCAATCGATGGAAATGCACTCGAAATCCTTTGTACAGCTCTGTATATTATCTGAAGACTTTTTTACACACCACATATTAAGCTAAAAGGCAACTTAAAACTCACTCGCAGCAACTAGCAAGCGTAAACGACAACGTATCTTTTTCTTTGAGTAGTCCTGTATATGAATTTATTTATATTCCACAAATTTATATTAGTATACTAAATATATTATAGTTCAACAAGAAAATGCGTAACACAATTAAAAACTACCCTTAAACAATTCACTCCCATAGTCTGTAATACTTATTTATTCCCATGTGTAGCCCTGTTTATAAACACACACGTACTATGAAAAAAAATAGTTTAACTTAAAAACACAAACCAAAGTTGAAAACGCATGTATCACACATAGACTGTAAATATCGCACAAATACTGTAACCGATATCTTTTGTGTGTCCATGTAAATAAACGCAATGCATACCACACTTTCAAGAGAGCAATTAATAGTGAACCACAGTATTGCATATAATCTCCATTATATTTGAAATAGTGAAATATCACACCGCAAACGATTTTCTCCCATAGAACAATGTGTAACAGAATCCTTTTGTTTGACCCTGTAAATGAATAATTAATGCTTTGCACCCCATATTCAGCAAAAAAATTTTAATGAGCTTTATAATTATATATAAATTTCATCATGTTTTAAATGACGTAGTATCATCAAAATGTACTTGAAACGATTAATTACCATTGACTGTAATGTAACGGAATACTTTTGACTGACCCTGTAAAAAAATTATAAGTGCTACACACTTCAGTTGAAATAGGGGACATGCTATAATAAAAAGAAATAAGATACAGAAATTTCAGGGCGATCCGAGAATATTTACGCTAGTTAGAGCACGGGCAGACGGATAGACAAACCGAAGTCATAAACACTTTGAAACTAGTTTGGAAAGTGTTAAAAATGATGTTTAAGTAAACAGTTTGGGAAACTAATACACATTTGAAAACCCAATGTCAGCAACTACCGTCAATAGTAAAAAAAAATATCCAAATTGTTTTGTGCAGTCCTGTATCGGATCTGTAGATTTGTATATATACTACATAGTATTCTACAATTTGTTTCAGTTAGGAAACGTATAGCACAGTTGAAAATTCCCCTACAGCAAATTCCATCAATAAACGAAAATGTACTCAAGATCTTCTGTGCAGTCCTGTACAAGATCTATAGAATTTATATTATATTACATAGTATTCTACAATTTCCTTCACTTAGGAATAGTATAGCACAGTTGAAAATTCCCCTAAAACAAATTAACCCAATAAACGAAAATGTACTCAAGATCTTTTGTGCAGCCCTGTACAGGATCTGTAGATTTGCATATATATTACATAGTATTCTACAATTTGCATCAGTTACAAAACGTATAGCAGAGTTGAAAATTCCCCTAAAACAAATTCCCCCAATAAACGAAAATGTACTCAAGATCTTTTGTGCAGCCCTGTACAGGATCTGTAGATTTGCATATATATTACATAGTATTCTACAATTTGCATCAGTTACAAAACGTATAGCAGAGTTGAAAAAATTCCTCTACAACAAATTGCACCAATAAACGAAAATGTACTCAAGATCTTTTGTGCAGCCCTGTACAAGATCCATAGAATTTCTATACATCATGTTGCATGAAAAAAATTAACTAAATTTAAAAACGTGTATCACAACAGAAAACGCACTGCAAGCAATTATTATTCAATTACTATTAATAGACAGTACTGTACCCGAACTCTTTTGTGTGTCCCTGTAAAGGAACGAAAAAAGCTATGCACACATTATTCTATAGCCATCATCTTGTAGAGCACCTGAGTGATATATATCCATTTCATTATGTGTGAAATAGTGTAACATTATTAAAATGCACTGAAAAACGATTTTCCTCATAGACCGCAATTTAGTGGAATTATTTTGAGTGTAATAGTAACCATCAATAACATATATCAATTGTATTTCAATCCGAGCATATTTACGCGAGTTAGAACATGGACAGGCAGACAAACCGAATTCATAAACACTTTTCAACTATTTACATCCTAATTAATTTTTCAGCATAACTGAAACTAAGTCTGGATATTCATGACAATAACAAAGTATGGGATTTTTTTTTACTTTGCTACACAGCATACAACCAACTTAGTCAAAAATCTCCAGACCGGGGATCGAACCCGGGTACCTTGGTATAGCGCACCAAGTACTTTACCATTTAAGCCACCAGGACGACATTTGATCTGGCATTTTCACTCTTATATGTTGGCAAGGCCTCAAACCTACAGCGCAAGATGGAAAGTCATACATGAACAGGCGATTCCAATGGCATACATGAGATGAACAAGTTCCCACCATCGGATAATATATATTTACATCCTAGTTAAATTTTCGGTAGAACTGAAACTACGACTGAAAATTCATAACAATAACAAAGAATGTGGAGTTTTTCACTTTGCTACACAGCGTACAACCAACTTAGTGAAAAAATGTCCAGACCGGGGATCGAACCCGGATACCTTGGTATAGCGCACCAAGTGCCAGGACGGTATCCAGTCTGGCATTTTCCTTTTTTCATTTGAAAATTATAATTAATCTACCAGCTTGGGAAAAAAAGTTCCTGTAATTAGTATTATATGTTCGAGTCATATTGACGCCAATGTTACTTGCGCGTAGTAAATACGAGTAGAACAGCAAGGTTAAAAGTGATGCGGTTTATATTCACTTTATATAAATACAAGTATGAACTTTATTCATTATGTCCCATCTTTCCTACAAGTCGCCTAAATATTTAAATTTTAATGATTTCCCAGTAATTATCCATCAGTAAACATTCGCAGAACATATATAAATATTTGGTTGATTTGTATATTTTAAATAATTAATTTATAATAATACGTTAATTAATTCGCTCTTCGTCTTCAAAATGCAAAAAATAAATAAATAAATAAATAAATAAAATGAAAAAATAATCATAAATGTTCCCCTACGCTTTCTTCATTCATTTATTATTCTATGTTGATATAAAAATTTTAAAAAAAGAACATAAAATTAACGAAGATAATTAAAACTTTTATAAATACTTTTCAACAATTTACTTGAATTAATTACGCTATCAAACACACGTCTTAAATATTTCGTTACCTTATTTAACATTAAATAATCAAAAACAAGAGTTAAATGGAAGAAAACTATATGAATAAAGAAATGATTCTAATTAATTCATGCATAACGTTTGCTTACGTTAATTGTATGTAATGTATCACTTTATGATATTGTTTTTTATTTTATTTATAATGACAGTAATTTTGTAATTACAATGTTCGAAATGGATTTTCGTGCACGATCATACTAATTTCATACCCACACATATATGTATAATTTACACACATATACAGTATTTATTCGAATTAAATATGACTTTGAAATACTATTTTCATATTTAATATGATGTTTACTACTTAAAATTATTTATTCATGTCTTACTTATCGTACCTTATATATGATTATTTATTCATTTCTCGCAAACATTAAAATTTCCTTTTTAACCATAAAAATTATCTTTTCCAATTTTAATCTACTTTATATTTTCGCATAGTACTTAATAACAGAAAATAAGGAAAACCCTATTGCTGAGAAGTTATATTTCTTTCACTAAATACTTTTCTGCCATCGTCAAACAATCATGTCCCACGTTTTGGACGACTGCCAAAAACCAGTCGCTATTTTTAGAAATATGTACGACCAACGATATGTTGCCAACGTTTTATGCAATGACGTTTGCGTCTGTTGCTCATACATCACTTATAGAAAACATATAATTTCTTTTCCATATTAATGGAATATGGAAAGCACTTTACTTTCATATCAAATGTGTTTGAAAATTTTGCTCAATACCGTGATTTTTTTTAACTATCTCAACATTGGTCATTTTCTTGCAACAATTATGTAAAGTATCTGGGAATGGTTATCAGAATTGACAATTAATTCACCTTAGCACATACAGAAAAACAAAACAAAATAACCATAAGTTAGCTAAGCACTTTGGATAAACAAAAATCCGTGAACGAAAAGACATCATCTTCTTCCTTGGCTAAAATGATGGATGTTCCAAAGATAAGGACATGTATTGTGAATATCTGAAACCCATCCTGAAACGAACCTGATATTACAAATATTGGTATACATTTTTATTGACCTTTAAATTTCTCATATCAACTAATCTAATTGTTCCTAATTTTAAGAATATATACATATTGTAGTGTATTTTAAAATATAATTTTAGGCATTATATTTTTTATAAACACGTTGACACGCTTTGTCATTCAAGGAATTATAATTATTTGTATAGACATATGCACAAATTACAGTAGTACATCTGAAAAATTGAAGTAATGATGAATTTAACCTTACAATTTCAAAACACAAAACATTTTTTTTGTGCCTAATTTATATGTCATGGCAAAACTTTAACCAATACTGTTAGTGGTATGAAATATTGATGCAATGCTCGAGTCTTTGCATTTTGCCATTATTTGTACAGCTATTGGCAATATATATTTCGCTAACATTTTGCCAATATAGAAAATGTTACACAAATATTTTTCTCGGAGTGGCATTTGGTGGATAATATTAATATATACGCAGTGGTAATAGCAATTCATATTTCATTTTTCGTAGACCATGAAAAATGACGGGAATCTTTGATGGACAAATTAAATTAAAAATAGTATTTAACTGTCTGTATATTAAAATTTACCAATTTTTATTAAGTAAAGCTACAATATAGCAAGGCATTTCATTTATTTATTTTATTTATTTTTATTTAAGACTAGATGGAACCCGTCAAAATTTGACGGCAAACAACTTGATACTACCATAAACATAAAATTTATAGTTGCTTTAACTTGACAAATTTCATAGTAGGGAGCATAATATGTTTAAGCGGTCACAGACCTTTCCATCAATATATCACATGAAGGGTGTGTGCAAAATTTAGAAAGTACCCCTTGGGGGGGGGGGCAAAGTGGGGAGATGGACACCGGAGATGCATAATATGATTAAGTGGTCACAGACCTTTCCAATGATATATAACATGAGGGTTGTGTGCAAAATTTAGAAAGTAAGGGGGGAGGGGGGGCAAAGTGGGGAGATGGACATCGGAGATGCATAATATGATTAAGCAGTCACGGATCTTTCCAACAATATATGAGATGAGGGGTGTCAACAAAATTTAGAAAGTATCCCTTGGGGGGGGCAAAGTGGGGAGATGGACATCGGAGATGCATTATATGATTAAGTGGTCACAGACCTTTCCAATGATATATAACATGAGGGTTGTGTACAAAATTTAAAAAGTACCCCTTCGGGGGGAGGGGGGCAAAGTGGGAAGATGGACATCAGAGATGCATAATATGATTAAGCAGTCACGGACCTTTCCAACAATATATGACATGAGGGGTGTCAACAAAATTTAGAAAGTATCCCTTTGGGGGGGGGGGCAAAGTGGGGAGATGGACATCGGAGATGCATAATATGATTAAGTGGTCACAGACCTTTCCAATGATATATAACATGAGGGTTGTGTGCAAAATTTAGAAAGTATCCTTTGGGGAGGAGGGGGGCAAAGTGGGGAGATGGACATCTGAGATGCATATGATTAAGCAGTCACAGACCTTTCCAACAATATATGACATGAGGGGTGTCAACAAAATTTAGGGGGGTGTAGTGGCGGGATGGACCCCGGAGATACATAACATGAATAAGTGGTCAAAGACTTTTCCAGCGATATATCACATGAGGGGTGTGTGCAAAATTTAGAAAAGTGTCCCACTTGGGGGGGGGAGCGGGGGGATGGACCCCAGAGATGCATAACATGAAAAAGAGGTCACAGGCGTTTCAACTTGCAACTTTTTTCTTGAAGGCATTTGACAATATTAATTTTTTTTTTACCTAAGACAATTTAACGATATTCTTAATATTTTTGCACAATTCGTCAAATGTTCATGGAAAAAATCATGAAATTCGCTAATCAATAGTTGATAAATTATAAAATTCAACAATCGATAACGGAAAAATCACGAAATTCATCAAATGGTCTGCACACTGATGTGATGATCAAAAGGGTTTTGAAGCATAGGACAAAATTAGCTTTTGCCAAACAGCGAGTAATACTGAAAATTTGGCAATGGGCTTTATTGCCACCACTGGTCAAACATAATAATCACACTCACCAATTACGATGATTGAATGGAAAAAGATTTTTTTTCTCTGCTGTCGCTCGACAAATTTCGAAACCATTTGGCGAATTTCACGATTTTTTCCCCGAAATTGACAGATTGTGATTTTTTTTCTCGAAGCCATTTGACGATATTCGAAAACTTTTCCCCCCGAAACCAGTTGATGAATTTTGCGATTTTTCCACTGTCGATTAATGAATTTTGCAATTTTTCCGCTATCGATTGACAAATTTAGCAATTTATCGACTATCGATTAACGAATTTCACGATTTTTTCCATGAACGAACAAATTGCGCACTTTCTTCCCGCTAATGTTTGACACATTTCGCCCTTTACAATTCAGCCAATGAGTTGAACGCTGTTTCTTTCCAGAAATGTCAGGAATGAAACAATTATTCTTTAAGATGAATTCTCTTCGTTCGATGCCCCATGTGTGCGATGCAGCAACGAACGTCACAGAATTTTTAGGGCACCTGCAGACTAAAAACATCTAACCAACCTTCGCGGGTGAAAAAAATCACAGATTTCGTCAAATGATTGAGGAAAAACCCTAAATTCATCAAAGGATCATGGGAAAAAATGACTTTCGTTAAAAGACCACAGAAAAAACGTGAATTATGCAAAAGGATCGCGAAAGATAAGCAAATTTGTTCAAAGAATCGCAAAAAAGGAAATTTCACCAAAAAATCACGCTTTTTTTATTAAATTTCGTCTAAAAATTGCAGAATAAAATGTATTTTATCAAAGAATCGCTGGAAAATGCGAATTTTGTTAAGGATCGCGAGAAAAATGCGAAATTCTTCAAAGGATCGCTGAAAAAACATGAATTTCGTCAGAGAATTTCTGAAAAAACATGAATCTCGCCCAATAACAGAAAAATCATGGTTCATAATCATTATATCATACATTATCAAAAAAGGAAATTTCACCAAAAAATCACGCTTTTTTACTAAATTTCGTCTAAAAATTGCGGAATAAAATGTATTTTATAAAAGAATCGCTGGGAAACGCGAATTTCATAATCGATCGTGAGAAAAATGCGAATTTCTTCAAAGGATCGCTGAAAAAACGCCAATTTCGTTAAAGGATTGCTGAAAAAACATGAATCTCCTCAAAAGGAAGCAGAGAAAGTGCGAATATCGTCAAAGGATCACAGAAAAACGCAAATTTCGTCAAAGGATAGCGGAAAAAACGTGTATTTCGTCAAAGGATTGCAGTTAAAACATGAATTTCGTCAAATGATTGCTGAAAAAACACAAATTACGTCATAGGATCGCTGAAAAAATCATTAATTTCATCCATCGGCACATAAATATCATGAATTTCGTCTATCGGGGGCATAAAAATCCTTAATTTCGTTGGTCGGGTAGAGAATTTTTTTTTTCATCAATCGGGCGTGTAAAAATCATGAGTTTCATTTATCGGTCACCTAAAATACACAAAATTCTTCATACGGGCACATAAGAATCAAGAAATCAGTTGATCAGGCACGTACAAATCATTAATTTCCTCTATCGGCACATAAAAATCATGAATTTTGTCTATCGGGTGCATAAAAATACTTAATTTTATAATCTTTTACCAAATTTCGTCTAAAAATTGCAGAATAAAATGTATTTTATAAAAGAATCACTGGGAAACGCGAATTTCATAAACGATCATGAGAAAAATGTGAATTTCTTCAAAGAATCGATGAAAAAACACGAATTTCTTCAAAGGATCGCTGAAAAAACACGAATTTCTTCAAAGGATCGCTGAAAAAACACAAATTTTGTCAAAGGATTGCTGAAAAAACATGAATCTCGTCAATAGGCAGCAGGGAAAGTGCGAAGATCGTCAAAGGATCTCGAAAAAAGCAAATTTCATCAAAGGACCACAGAAAAACACAAATTTCGTCAAAAGATAGCAGAAAAAACGCAAATTTCGTCAAATGATTGCTGAAAAAACCCAAATTACGTCGTAGGATTGCTGAAAAAATGATTAATTTCATCCATCGGCACATAAATATGATGAGTTTTGTCTAACGGGTGCAGAATTTATCGGTCACCTAAAATTCACAAAATTCTTGAAACGGGCCCATAAAAAGCAAGAAATTAGTTGATCGGGAACGTAAAAATTATTAATTTCCTCTATCAGCACATAAAAATCATGAATTTGGCAATCGGGTGCATAAAAATACTTAATTTCGTCGGTCGAGTGCAGAAAAAAAATCGTCAATCGAGTGTGTAAAAATCATGAGTTTCATTTATCAGGCATGTAAAAATCATGAGTTTCATTTATCAGGCATGTAAAAATCATGAGTTTCATTTATCAGGCATGTAAAAATCATGAGTTTCATTTATCAGGCATGTAAAAATCATGAAATTCTTAAATCGGGTGCATAAAAATCATGAATTTTGTAGGACGGGCACGTAAAAATCACAAATTCATCAAGTGGGTGAGTGAAATCACGAATTAGTCAAGTGGGCACATAAAAATCACGAATTTCTTTAATCGAGTGCATAAAAATCGTAAATTTTGTCCCTCAAATGCAGAAAAATCATTAATTTCATCGATCGGGTGAGGAAAAATCCTGAATTTTGTCAAACAGATGCAGAAAAAACACAAAAGGAAAAAAGAAAATCAGAAAATCCTGTATTTGGCCAGTTTTTTCCATATTTTTAATCGCCAGTTTTCCAAGTTTTATCGCCGAGTGCTTATTTTCACCTTTAGGTGGCAATAAAGTCAATCGCCAATTTTCAGTATTGCTCGCTGATAGGCAAGTGCTAATTTTATCCTGACAAAATGGTTATCGTATCAATGGATGGAAAAGGAAAAGTGTGTAGTGTAATATAAATGAATTCGCATTGACTGTCACCTTGTATAATGACAATTGTGTACAATATATCGCGTTTGATGGAGTTTTTAAGTTTTAAGTTTAGATTATTATATTATTAGGTAGTTTTTCATTTTATCTTTATTTTATTTTATTGAATCATTGAAGGTAAAACAGATATCTATTTCTGTGTTCATGATTGAGTTCTTTAGATATGTTTTGATTCTTCGTATATTGTTAGCAAAATTATTTAGTGCACATAATATAATTGTAAAGCATGCTTTATATACATTCTGGTGTATTTTATTAGTTGAAATTTGTTACATTTTTCGAAATGATTGTTGAATTTTGTCATCTTTTTTCCCGCAACCAATCAATAAATTTCATGATGTTTTATTGGTGATTGGTTGCGGGAAAGTATTGTGAAATTCAACAATCATTCAAGAAAATGTAACAAAATTCTACTAACAACAGGAGCCTCTAAACAAACCAGTTCAAAATATGCATTCATATACATTAGATGCTGTACCATCTGTCCATTTACATATTAAAATGTGTACTAAATGATATAAAACATTTTAAAAACTGAAATTTTACACTTACATCTTAATTGTAAGTTTCATTGTTTACATGAGTGGATTTTAAGGAGTCTACTGCATATATATACACATATACTAAAATTATCTATCTAAATCCATTTGAATCATTGAAAGTTTTGTTAAGATTTGATCGTATTTCAATCTTTAGAACGCTTTTCTATTACCCGACATAATACCAATAAATTGTCATACTAAAATTCCAAAACCTTTAAAAAAATTGTCAACAAACCAAAAAATTCCATGCAAAACACATCCATACACACTATCATAACAAAATCATCAAAATGCACAGGTGGTAAAGCTGTTTAGAAGCTTCTGTTGTTAGTAGAATTTTGTGATCTTTTTCCCGCAACCAATAAATAAATTTCACGATGTTTTATTGTGATTAAACTATGAATTTTGTTACTTTTTTACATATAAACACAATTGCCGACTCAGCAAGTTTCTGGATTTGTCCATGTTAGTGAAACTTTTTTTTTTTCATGCAACTGCTGGTCAAATTTTTAATCAATTTTTACAGCCGAATGCAATTATTAAAACATCTGTAGTATTATATTCAAAAAGGTAAATTTCAGCTTTATAAATCCTAATAAAAACTCGACCATTACTTTTTGGTTTAAGAAATTTAAAGTAGCAAAATATACATACGCCATATCCAAAGAATTCAATCATGAACACAGAAATACATATGTGTTTCTATGTTCAAGAGCTCAATATAACAAAATAAATAAAGATAAAATGAAAAAATACCTAATATTTATAGTAATCCAAACTTTGAAACATGTTGCTTACGCCGACTCCCGACTAAAGATCTCTAGAGATAGGAAATACCCTCACCTCATTGGCTGAAACAAATCTGTCTGTAGAGAGTAAAAGCCTCTAGCTGATTGGCGGAATGCTCGTGCACGCGTATAAAAGTCATATTTTCATGGAAAACGAAATACCAGGTTAGCTTTAAATAGATGGATAGCTGTAGAAATTTTGTGTTTTATGTTGTTTCATTTCGTAATAAAATGAAAAACTCTTTAAAGATTTTATAAAACTTTTATATATTTATTTATTTTAATATAAATACATATATTTATTATAAATAAATATATTTAATATAAATAAATATATAAAATTTTAACAAATCCAAACCAAATTATTGACATAATGATTTTGATAGATTTTAAGAATAGGTCTACTTTTAGATCGATATTTATTTCTGGTAACATATGTGTTAATTTACAAGTTTATATATCATGTATTCTAATACGAGCAAATCTTGTGTGTGTGTGTGTGTATGGTTATTGTATATATATATATATATATATATATATATATATATATATATATATATATATATATATATATATATGCAAATTTTAACTTAAAAACGGCTCTAAAGATTTTGACGAAATTTTGTATCCTAACGTTTTGGGACTCCAGAAAGCATTGGGCTAGGTCACATGTTCGAGAAAATTTTATTAGTGGGTTATTTTGAATCACCATTGGTCAGGGTCAAGCTAATTGTATCTAAAAAACCGCTCTAACGATTTTGAATAAATTTTGTATCCTACGAGTTTCGGGCAGGAGAAAATCATTGGGCTAGATCACATGTCCGAGAAAATTCGATTAGTGTGTAATTTTTGAGTCACTGTGAGTCTTGCTAATTTTATCTAAAAAACGACTCAGACTATTTAGACTAAATTTTGCATCCTATGGTTTTCAAGCACGGGAAGACTGTTGGTCTAGGTCACATGTTAAAGAAAATCCGATTAGTGGGTCATTTTGAGTCACCATGGGTCAGGGTCAAGCTAATTGTATCTAAAAAATCGCTCTAACGCTTTTGAATAATTTTTGTATCCTACGAGTTTCGGGCACGAGAAAATCATTGGGCTAGGTCACATGTCCGAGAAAATTTGATTAGTGTGTAATTTTTGAGTCACTGTGAGTCTTGATAATTTTATCTAAAAAACGACTCAGAATATTTAGATTAAATTTTGCATCCTATGGTTTTCAGGCACGGGAAGACTGTTGGTCTAGGTCACATGTTAAAGAAAATTCGATTAGTGGGTCATTTTGTTCATGGGTCTTTATGGGTGAAGCTTTTTTATCTTAAAAACGGTTCAGAGGATTTGAACTAAATTTAGAATCCTACAGTTTCAGGGAACGACAAGTTTATTGGGCTAAGTCACATGTTCAAGAAATTTTGATTAGTGGGTCATTATGGGTCTAGCTATTTTTATCTTAACGGCTCAGACGATTTGAACTAAATTTTGTATCCTACGGTTTTGGGGCACGAGAATATCATTGGGCTAGGTCACATGCTCGAGAAAATTTGATTAGTGGCTCATTTTTGGGTAACTGTGGGTCAAGCTAATTTTATCTAAAAAACGGCCCAGGCTATTCAGACTATATTTTGCATTCTATGGTTTTCGGGCACGAGAAGACTGTTGGGCTAGGTCACGCGTTCGAGAAAATTTGATTAGTGGGTCATTTTGGTCATGGGTGATTATGGGTTCAGCTCTTTTTATAAAATAAAAGGCATTATAGTAATAATACAGATAGAAAAATATATCGAGTTGAACTCAAAGCTAATTTTGACCGAGCTACGCTCGGTCATCCCTGCTTGTAACTAACTTGTCAATAAAAAATAGTTTACCTTTTAAGTACATAATTATATTTATTATCTCCGTTTTCATTCTTACTGCTATTATGCTATCATAGTTCTAAAATATATTTAACCAAATAAGGCTAACACCCTTTTTTGAATTATATTTTTATGTAGAATGTTTCGAGAAGTTCAATAGAAAATTACTTTTAAGACTGCACCATAAATGACCAGCCTTTACCAACTTTCATTTCTGACGTTATCTTTAAAAAAACTGCGTCATAAAACTAATGTATTCCCCTTCACTTGCTAAGAGCCCCTTATTTTGCTACTTTACGCCTTGTTTTCGACATTATAACCCTTTTTAAAATAAGTGTTTACAATGTAGTTTTTTAATGTCTCCATTCAATTTTGTTTTTTCTTCTTGAAATGTTTTGCATTTTTATGTATTTTGCTTCGCATTTCGATATGGATTTTCTTCATATTACCTTTTTTTAAAAAAAAACTAGCATATAAAATATCTAAATACTAATTCGATAGATGCAAGCTGAAAGTACGTAATTAAATGGTATATGTAATAATAATTGTTTGAAGTAAAATTTACATGTTTCAAACAACTGTTTTAGTTGAAAAACCTGATATTTTAAGACGTGAAAGACATTTTACACAAAGACATATTATTTTAATATATGAAAATACACAAATGCTGATTTAAGCCACTTTTCGATGTCTGGATATGAGTTTGCAAAAGGTAAAAATCATGTTGAATGCGTTTCAGTGGTTACGTTTTTCAGGTCAGGGGTCGCCTTAGGGATTGCGTTAACAGAGGTTTAAAATGCACCCCAAACTATTTTCCTCATTATTTCAAAATTTCATGGAACTCGTTTGTTTATGCCTATGTACGAACTGTAAATGCTACTTATAATTCAATTTCAATAGAGGACAATCTACAGTTACTCTTATTAAAGCATACAATTTACATTGCAAGCCGAGTATATTCACGAGAGTTAGATCACAGCCAGACATACGAAATTCACAAACCCATTTCAACTACATTTGCAAATTATTAAAAAAAAAAAAAAAAAAAAAAAAAAAAAAAAAAAAAAAAAAAAAACTAGCTAAAAAGTAATACTTGGTGAAAACGTTTTCTATTTTATATGTCATGGCAAAACCTTAGCCAATACTGCTAGTAGTATGATATTTTGATACAATGCTCGAGTGTATGCATTTTGCCATTATTTGTACACATATTGGCAAAAAATATTTCGCTAACATTTTACCAATATTGAAAATGTAACGCAAATATTTTTGCCAGTGTAGCATTTGGTGGATAATATTAATATAATAAAAGTGAGAATAGAAGTTCATATTTCCTTTTTCGTAGACATGAAAAATGACGGGAAACTTTGGTAAAAAAATTAAATTAAAAATAGTATTTAACTATCTGTATATTAAAATTCACCAAATTTTAATAAATAAAGTTACAATGTAGCAAGGAATTTAATTAATTTATTTTATTTATTATTTATTATATTTATTATTTTTTTTCTTTAATATATTTGTTGAAATTTTATGTTTTATGTTGTTTCAATTCGTAATAAATTGATAACATCTTTAAAGATTTAAAAAACCTTTCATATATTTATTTATTTTTATATAAATAAATACATATATATTAATATAAATAAATATAATATAAATAAATATATAAAATTTTAATAAATCCAAAACAAATTATTTGTATAATGATTTTGATAAATTTGAACAATATGTCTACTTTTAGATCGATATTGAATTCTGGTAATATATGTGTTATTTCACAATTTTAATATATAATTAACTTGTCAATCAAAAATAGTTTACTTTTTAAATACATAATTATATTTATTACCTCCGTTTTCATTCTTACTGCTATTATGCTATCATAGTCCTAAAATATATTTAACCAAATAAAGCTAACACCCGTTTTTGAATTATATTTTTATTTAGAATGTTTCGAGAAGTTCAATGGAAAATAACTTTTAAGACAGCACCATAAATGACCAGCCTTTACCAACTTTTATTTCTGGCGTTATCTTAAAAAAAAAACTGCGTCGTAAAACTAATGTATTCCCCCTTCACTTGCTAAGAGCCCATTAGTTTGCTACTTTGCGCCTTGTTTTCGACGTTATAGCCCTTATTTAAATAAGTATTTACATTTTAGTTATTTAATGTCTCAATTCAATTTTGCTTTTCTTCTTGAAATGTTTTGCATTGTTATATATGTTTTGCTTCGCATATCGATATGGATTTTCTTTTCTATTACCTTTTCTTAAACTGGCATATAAAATATTTAAATAATTGTTCAATTTATGCGATCTTGAAGCATGTAATTAAATGGTATATGCAACAATAATTATTTGAAATAAAATTATTTTTTCAAACAACTGTTTTTGTTGAATAACCTGATTTTTTAAAGATTCGTGTGTTTAAAATAAACAAAAATTAAAAAAAACGAAATTATTTTTTATTATAAAAAGTACATACAGAGGGCGTCATAAATTTGTGCAAACGTATAAAAAATCATAATAAAAGAAGGAATACTCGGGGAAAAATTTGGTTTGCACTATTGATCAGTGGGACTTCAGATTTTCTTTCATGTATAAAAAAAATGATTCATAAAGTAACCGAAATAGGGCGCTCACATGTCATACTGAGACATTTTATGAAAATCAGGACGATCTTCCAAAGCCCCGTTTCCTCAAAACGTCGTACTAAATTCAGTATCCCATTCAATGAAATAGGTCTTTTTTTGTGCCTTCAGTCCTTTTCCGTGCGAAACTTTCGCAATGCAATATTTGTGGATTCACCATTCTTGTTGAAAAGTTTAACCACAAATGCTCGATATGGTTATGATAGCATGCTGCAGAGATCGAACGAATAATCCACTCACAGTCAGGTGTTTTATTGCTAGCCTGATTAGCTTAAAGCGTCCCAGTATGACGTGTCAGCGCCCTCTTTCGGTTACTTTTGGGATATATTTTTTTATACATGGAAAACATCCAATGTCCCTCTGATCATATTCGCGCAAACCGAAAGTTTTTCCATACATCACTTCTTTTATTATGATTTTTTAAAGTTTTCACGAATTTATGACGCACCCTGTATGTATTGTTTTAATGACAAGTACATACAGGGTGTGTGATAAATTCATGCAAACTTTAAAAAGTCATATTTCATAAATTTTCTATTACATATACTAGAAGATTTTAATGAGATTGCTTAAACTGATATGATAATTGTTTTACGTTATTAGATTGAATTTTACAATAAGATTTTAAATTTGATACACTTAGGCATCAGTACTCAAATTAGTCCAAATTTTGGAAATTAAAATACTCTTTCCAAAACTCTATGATTTCTGTTATAAACATTCTTTATGTAGATTGGACTTATTCTTCTCAAATTGGTAAAATAAATTTGAATAATGTACCATTTAATATTTATTCTCATTAATCCAGAAAAAATGAAATAAGCATTATAAATTTTTACAACAACAAGCAGAAATATGTCTGTAATGACTTTAGTATAATTGGCATCATATTATATTTTCTATGAAAAGCTTTCTAAGAAATAAAATAACCACAGATTTCTACAGAATCACTTCAATAACAAGCGAAGGTGGATTATTATGCTAATTGCTTGTGAATAAATATAAAACTATATTATTAGAGTATAAAACTCAAACTATAATTGAAGCAAATATTTCCAGATTCAAACTTTCTGATAATAATGAAATTTAAATGTGGAAGTTTTTTGAGATGATTTATTTAATGAAATTAGAATCCTTTCAAAACTTAATCGTGTTTTAAATTTCTAATATTTCAGCGGGAGATACTATATTTTCATGTTAAGTAAAGTTAATTATTAAATGTTTTTAATTATTTCAGCGATTTCAATAAATATATATCTGAACGTGTTTCTGTAGATACCACTGAATAAAATTAAAAATACTAAGTATGTGGTATTTATTAAAATTACTATTAATAATTCTGACAAAACAATTGTAATTGCATTACTCTTTTTGAATCACAGTCGCATACATAGGAATTAATTATACCTTACAAAATAAAATAAAATTTATTAAAACGGAAAAAGAGGTACGTCCATATTATATGTTTTAAAGCAGAAATTCAGTTCTTATGCACTTTTTCCTTAATATTTAATTATTCACATTTATATTCGTGCTTATAAATATTTATGAATTTACTTGTATTAAAACTGCGCTGCGAGTAGCGCGCCGGAATGTACGATAAATAAAAATTAATGACTATTTCTAATTTCCCCCTGTGAAAAGTGAGGCCATGTTTGGAAACAACTGCTCTTCTTTTTATATTTTTATTATAGCTGAATTGTTTTACCATTTGCAGTTCTTAGTCTTAATTACTGTATTAATTGTCACATATTTTCTTCCATATTTAGAGCACTTTCCATTTACCGACACGACACCGACAAATAGTATACGAATGTCGTATCCGAGATAAATTGCAGAAAAAATGCATTCATATACGCTATGACGATGAAATCGTCATCAAATCCGCGGGTGGAAAAGCGCGTAGTGTATATGAATGCATTTTGCATGCACCGATGTCGGATAACGACAATCGTGTACGAATTTTCGGTGTCGTGTCGGCCAATGGAAAAGCGCTCTTACTTAAATCATCCAATTTCAATTTGTATTCAGTTCCAATCTTATTTCGAAAGCATTCTTTCCTGTAGAAAGTAGTACCGTTTATAAAAAGGAATATATTTTCAGTGAGAAGCAAAGACCCTGCATATACGAAATAGCCATAATTATGAGTAAAAATTATAGAGATTGTTTGTATGTAAATAATACACTGTGCAAAAAGTAACAAACATTAGTATAATATATTTTTTTTTAATTTTTTAAATAAATTTAACTTGAAGAAAATGAGTACTTATCTTCCCTATTGAGGGAAATGTAACGTTTCGGCCTGAAATCGGGCAGTAAAATAGACATAGGATATAAAAATCACACGACTGTCTAACATTTTATGGAATCGCTAACATTCAAATAAATTTTCTCATTACATTTGAATTTTTAATGAACAATTTGTTCTCTTTAAATATTCCCTTATGCTTACTGTACTGACGAATTAAGCCTTAAACGCTACTTTTTCCCCTCGTGACGTTTCGAATTATTATGTTTTACTAAATGTATTCCTCATATACTAATTTATATTCATATCAAGCAGTGTTACGTTTGACTTACTGATATTTTTATCATTTTGCTCTCAAAGCGTCACTTTTAATTGCCCCTCTTTAATTTTCATTAATTATTATATACTAATTTCGGAAGAGATAAGAGTGGACAGTTTGTAAAGTATATTTAATGCTGAAGGGGAAAATGTAATAAAAAATAGTCTACCACTTTCTAGTTATGTAACTTTAAAGATATAAATTATTATCTTAATATTCGTAAAAAAAATTGTATTTTAAAAATAAAAAACGTTACTATATAAAACGTTTAACTGAAATCGGTATCTAGTGGATTGAAATATAAGATTCCGATATCACATCTCATTTCCACCAAGTAGATTTTCAGATATGATTATAACACTAGTTGCAATGCAATTTATTTTGCAATTATTTGAAAGATATTTGTCACTTGGAGTTCCACATTTTGCGTATCCATATTTATTTATCTACTCTTTCGAACGATCCAATGCCTTCCTCTTTGGTATCCGAAGGAGAAAAGACTCCAAATAGGATACCGAAAAGGGGATACTCATATTGAAAACTTCAAAGTTTGTTACAATTTCACTATGAAGATGGACCTCTAAGCCCAAGTTTGTATAACAGAAATGTGATGTTTAAGAAGAGAAACAAACTTCCTTTCTAGATTCATTTTCGGCAAAAGCATAAAATTCAGTTATTGTGATTGCTATTCAAAACATTATTTTTCAATTTGTAGACTACTGTTATTGCTACGCTGTATGTGTCTGACGCTCATGTTTCGTAGAGCCTTAAATTATTTGCAGTAGAGAAGAAATGACAGTCCAGGCTCACGTGATGAGTGAACCTCTAGACCATTCACCCACCACTCACACCACCACTTTCCTTCCCTCAGACTGATTCGAACGGGAAAATGAAGTTTTTAAGCAAAAAAAGAGGATTTCTAAATGATTTTTGCACTATAAGATGAAGCATCAAGCTCTAAAATGAAGATTAAACTTATATTTCATTTTGAATAACCAACACATTCATCACTATTAATAATTATGCAAAACAAAAGAAAATATTAACTTAAAAAATAGCTGATTTTTTAAGAATTTTTCACTATAAAATGAGGTTATCAAACTAATGATTTTAAATGAATTTTACACATGTTTTCAGGTGTAATTGTAAGGTGGTGATTTGAGGTTGGTGGTGATGTGGGAGATGGGTGCACGGGGGGCCGGGGTGGACGGGAGGTAGGTGGAAGGAGTTGGGTGGACGATCCACCCATCGCCTGAGCCCGTACTGTCATTTCTCCTCTACTAATGTACTAAGTGCATTTCATTTCATGAATGTTCCTCATTGTTTCGTACAAACCTACATGTTTCTATTGAGTTTATAGTTCAGATTTCTATAAGTGAAACATATTTTTTAAATATGAAACTGAATCTAAAATATAATAATTTTTAAAACTTGCAAAGTAATGTAAAACTTAAGATAGGTGGATTGAACTTTGTGCCGTTATATTAAAAATCAATTATCAAATGTATATATATTAAAAAAGAAATGAACAACGTAAAATAGCACAAATAAAAATATATAAAATGGCAAACATCTGTTTCGGAGCCCCTAAAGCTCCGTCATCAGTGATCACTTAAAATATTCAAAATGATTCAAAAACGTTTAACGATTACGACCTTGATTTTTGGGAAGCTTATCATATATGGAAGAATTCAGGCAACTTAGTTAATGATATGTCCAGTACACCATTTTTTTTTCAAATGTCTACCTATCATTTAATTTATGCTCTTCGTTTTCCCCTCTCCCTTCCCCCTCCCAGGGGGATACCTTTTTTAGGTATTCACGGGCTTCGCAACCCCGGGCACCTGAGCGATCTTTCTCTTTTCTTTTTTCCTCTACATTCTCTTGTCTAATCTTTCTTCTTTGTTTCACTCTCATTGTGGTTTCTTCTTCTGTGGTGAGGGCGATTTTGCATAAGCCGATATTATCCTGTTTATATCGACTTATGGAGAATTGTAAACCACCCACGCGTTTGCCGTGCGTGGCGACCCGTGTCCCTGGAAAGGGGGATTCTGGTAGTTGAGGGTAACCAACACACTGCTTTGGCCTCTGCTTCAGGTTGACGGGAGGTGCATAATGGTTCCGTATGCATCAATCGGCTGGTCAGCTGACTTGTCACTGGCTGGGGATCAAGTGAGCAGGCACATACTAGTCATTTCGTTAAGGGTGGAAACTGAAATAGGTGTGTCATTTGAGCGTATGAGCCCTGGTCAGCACTGGT
The DNA here is from genome assembly GCA_963931845.1 of Maratus michaelseni. NCBI lineage: Eukaryota > Metazoa > Arthropoda > Arachnida > Araneae > Salticidae > Maratus > Maratus michaelseni. The sequence goes on from OZ007587.1 coordinate 414,793,772, forward strand.
GCATGAATGTGCATCTTCTTGTTGGGCTCGGCACTGGGTGATGCGGCCGGTGTCTGAATTAGTTTTCTCTTCATTATGGATGGAAAAACTTCAACTCCTACTTCTTTTCCATGTGGAGAGCAACAAACTGAACAGATGACTTCATTAACTCGCTTTTTTGTTATTTATCGTACTGACAGTCTTTCGGATAGTTCTTTTAAGAGAACTTCACCATTTCTTATCGGGAAAACATTTCAATCTGTTTTCGGAGACGGTTATTCACTTAAAAAGCTACAGTCTGGGGATTTACTTGTTGAGGTCTCCTCAGACAAGCACTCAAGATTTCTCTCAAATTGCAAAGAAACAGGCAATTTTTCTGTTTCTGTTCAGGCCCATCAAACTCTAAACACAAGTCGTGGTGTAATATCAGAACCAGATCTTTTACTCTCTACAAAAGACGAACTCCTACAAAATTTAAAAGAAGAAATGCCATAGATGCACGCCGTATTACTATCCGTCGGAATGGGCAAGTGCTTCCCACAAAGTACATCATTCTGACTTTCAATATCCCTACTTTGCCAACCAGAATCAAAGCTGCCTACCTGAGCTGTTCTGTCCGACCTTATATACCTAACCCACTCCGTTGTTTTAAATGCCAGCGCTATGGCCATACTACTACTACCTGTCGTGGTTATGTTACCTGTGCACGTTGTGCAGAAGTCAGCCACAACGGTAAGTCATGCGAAAAAACTGAGCCCTGCATAAACTGTAAGGGTGACCATACAGCATACTCTACTCTCGCTCTTACCCAAACTGGATCCGTGAGAAAGAAATTCTTGCTGTCAAAATAACTCAAAAACTTTCTTATTCAGCAGCTCGAAAAATTGTTGAATCCAGAACACCATCTGCACCATCATATTCTAGTCTACTCAAGCGACAATCAAAATTCTTAAGGCATATAAGCACCCAAACTGAATTCTCTTTACCACCAAATGATTCATCTGTTACACTAACCAGCACTATGAAGAAAAAAACCCGTAGTATGTTTGTTTCCGCTAGAATAAGACCTATGCCTGCACTAAAACTTTTGCCACCATCATCCGAACCTGTAAAAATAGAATATTATAATAGTCAATCTAACCAGTTCATTAAAGATGATACAGGTCAAACCTCTGTTTCATCTGCAAACAATTCGAAAAAACCTGTTTCCCCTACACAAAAAGAAAAACACAAATCATGTACACAGAATGAGAGAAAGAAAACCTCAACCCAAGCCTCTTCACAGTGGAAAAGTGTGAAGGACAAAAACAACAAGAAATTTTGTCTTGATACACCGCTTCCTACTACAAAGAATTCCAAACAGCTGCTGCAGAATGCACAGGAAGATATGGTTTCAGAGTCTTACACCTCTGACTCAAATGATGATGATAATACTGTTTTTGAGGAATTTGAGCCTACGTGATTGTAAATGTATTTCTGCTCGAAACTTTAAAAATTTTACAAACTGTTAGTTTATTGAAAATTTATACCAACTGTTAGTTTTATACCAACTGTTAGTTTATTGAACATTTTACAAATTGTTAGTTTAAAGATTTTTTATATTTTAACTGTGAAAACATGTGTTTATTTCTATTACATGTGTTATATTTTCATTGAATGATTTTAATTATACATTTATCATCATATCACCCTTTTTATTTAAATGTGTTATTTTCATTCATCTTGTTTTTATGACACAGTTTTAAATCGATTTTATATTTCAATTTGATGTTCTTATTTTAATCTTTTTTTGGCGCAGCATGTCCCTAAAGGGACTTTGTGTCATAAAACCCCAATCAAACAACTCCCTTTTTTTCTCTTCCGTACTTGAGTTCGTCCAGTCTGGCAGGGCGCTTCCATTGGTCTCCTACGTCACATGTGTTTCCTGACTCCGCTGTTATTTTTGAAAAACTCACCGTCATTCAATCTTCGGCGCGTGCGGGGACGCAATCATATTTTTATGGCTTAAACTTTTGAATCGTTTTTGATCTTTTAAATTTGGCACTGATGATGGAGCTTTAGGGGCTGCGAAACAGCTGTTTGCCATTTTATATATTTTCATTTGTGCTATTTTACGTTGATAATTTATTTTTCGTAAAACTTAAGTTATTGTGGAATTTGTAGTATCGTAATTATGGATATTCTTATTTGCTGTTGTCCAAAATTACTCATTTATTTTGAGATAAGTAGTCAAAGTCAAATTACCAAAATTGTTAATGTGTTTATATAAATATAATTCTTTAACAATGTAATGTAATTTTCCTGAATAAAAAACGCAATGCTTCGAAATCTTGCTAACATTAAATGTTTTAAAGAATTTTTGAAAAACTAGGTTACAGATCATATGCACAATTATTATTATCATTCTGCATGATAATTTACATACTTGCAGCTTACATTTCTGTTTTAATAACTTTTATTATCTCTCAATTAAAAAAAATGTCGTGGCTGCTGCCGTTATTGAATTTATTGTAGCCGTCTTATTTTCTCGCCTTATCCTTCAAATATATTCCACGTAAAAACATGAAAACTGGCAGTTTTATAGAGAAATGTATCATAAACTCGCTTAAGCAGACAGTTTGTAAATCGAAAAGTTCTTCTAAGAGATATCAATCAAGATAGCTCAGTTACATAAGTGTTATACGATCATAAACTATGAATAAAAATACAACAATCTTTTGTAGACTATTTCGTCTTGTAGTGTATCTCGTCTAGATAGCGGTGTGTAGTGTTCAAGCATTTTTTTAAAAATTGTCTATTTTTTTTACCATTTTTTACTCAAAATTTCATTATCTAAATAGAGATTTAATTGGCATTTTAAAATACTGTCTTTATCTATTGTAGCCAGATTTTGAAAAGTTCAAATAATAATATTTCCAAACACTGTATTTTTAATATAAAATAATAATTTTTAATATAATAAAAAAAATTAAAATAATAAAATTTAAGTATATATTTACATGTGAGCATTGAAAAAGACAGAAAACTTTAAAATAATTAAATTATATTAAGGTTTAAAAGTAGGTAAAAGTATTTCATTGTGGTAAGGTAAATGCATTTAATTGTGAAAATTATGCCATATTTAAACTATATATTTATAACGATTTTATTATAGCGTCTGAAAGTAAGTTTACTTCTAGACAAAATAATAGTCCGGGAGAGACAGCGACATTTTTCACTTAAACATTTTACGCAAGTTCATTTTCTGACATGCATTAGATCTTAATTAATGAAAAACTAAAACGGCTGTCTGCTGTCCTAAAAGCGATGGATGTGACCTTTGGAGCAAAAAAAAAAAAAAAAAAAACCCAGTTAAAGAAATATGAATGTCAAACCGATTACTAAGATCGCCACTGATCCAAATAATATCGTTCAGTCTTCAATAAACAGATATTCTTTTAAAAACAGATCAAACTAGGGTATTTTTATGTGGAGTCCGTTTCAGGATTGGCGAGCGTAGCTTGTGTAACTGTCAGAGATCCCTATTCAATTAAAGAAAAATACTTCAATAAAATGGACTTCCCAATTGGCCATTTGGATGATAGCTTTGGGGAAACTAGCTTTGTACTATGTAAAAAAGATAAACGTTTCTTGATTAACGTAACCTTTTCCGAGTAACCCACGATTCCGAAAAGCGTTCTATCTTCAGAAACCTCAAATCCAATAGATTACTAAGATATAAAGGTAGGTTTCTTAAACAAAAGTACCTTTGGCTGCCCGTAATTTTCTAAATCGTTTTCGAAAAGTTTTTATTGTGTATTAATCACTTATATCCATCAGGTATAAAATATATCTGCTGTTTGGAAGCCAACAATTCTCAAGTAAACATTTTCAGTGGCGTAACAGAATTTAAATAAGAAAGCGTAACAAATATAATGCGCCCTTTATGCTTTTAATTTAAAATCTGTGTCTGTTGAACATGAAAATGGTTACATGATTATTGATAGCATCCAAGAAAAAGCATATTTCTTGTTGATACCGGATTTAGTAAACTGATTAATTTACTATAAACGATATTCGCACGTTTCCGAAAAAGACTGGCAGTAAAATAAATGCTTCTTAAAATCACCGAAATATATTGTTTTCTGAGGTTTATGAAGATTAAAAAAAATTCGGAATTGCGCTAACTCGGAAGAGGTTATACAAGGTATTTCATAAAATATGGGTAAAAATTTAAGAAGTGATAGTACATATCCAAACAAAAAACTTTCATCAAAGTATGCATGGTTGAAAATGAAACGCAAAGGTGCTGGCGCGTTTGGAAACTTGGTTAATGCAAATGTTAAAGCTCCATTACTGTTGTGAGTTATCGGGAGAAGAACGACACTAATAGTATGCAATTGTGACATGGGGAAGAAGAAGAACGCGTATGCACAATTTCGCCTCGATTAATGCATAAAAGCCGCTGATCCGAGTATGCAACTGTCAATCGCGGTAGGAACGTATCGGAAGATGTTGCCTTTCACTAATAGGGAAAAAGGCTAATATGCATTTTATCGACGTAACTGCAAATGGAAATGGCTCAGAGGCTCAACGATTGCGCGGAGAGCTATTTGTTTTTTTCACTCAATCGTTTTTGTGTGTTTTTGCCTCGTATAACAACATCACCTTCGGCCCCATCTAGCACATTTGCGTTTTAATTCCGACTATACATTATTTGATAAAAGTTAATTGTTTGGATGCATACTATCACCTCTTAAAGTTTTGCTCATCTTTTATGAAACAGCCTGTATTATATTTTCGTAGACTTTCTTGCTATATAAAGATACATTTCTCTTCTTTTTTACAGTGCAAGGACGCCCTAACGACGATCGAAATACGACTGTCTCATTGTTCTGGATAATTTCGTTGTGAACAACGCCTTTCCAATTGCACCTAACACAAAAACATGAATTTCCACGGATGCAAAATCGCGTATCTCCGGTAATGTTGCACTTATAGATGGACTTTATTAGTCACACGTAACGATATGATAGAGAAATGTTTACTTATAGCAATGGAAAATCTTTTGCTTAATTTAAATCTCAATTGAAATCCGATATCAGATATCCCTATCATTCTCTAAGTTAGCATTTCATTTTAATGACATAAAAAAGCAAATGAACCGTACCATTTAAAAACACTTGCAATAAATTAAACGGCAATGACTTATTCTTTCCATAATTAAAACAAATACATTTTAATAAATATTTATTTAAAAAATCACATCTGTCTGAAGGTATAAAAAATATACATTACAATATTCCATTCACAATAGCACATATGAATCATATTCGAACACTACGTTAAGTGAAAAGAAACAAATAGTTTTAAAAAAACTATTCAGATGTTCCAATCCTTAAATTTTCTTATATCGCATACATGTTAATATTTCAAAATTCGCTATCACAGCTCCAATAAAATAACTTTTGCCGCCACACTGTCATTCGTACTTCAGCTGCTTGCGAATCACCGGGTTACTGGAGATGCAAAGCATCCTTTGACGCACAAGCAGCCGATGTACAACACAACTGCGAAAAATGTAGAAAATCGAAAAAAAAAATCGCTATTACAGCGCCCCTTTTTGGCGAAATATACCTAAGTAGAATTCGAACCTGCAGGCGATAGTCAAAAATATATATCTAAAATTTGGTTCAAGTCTATGCATAACTCCATACACTTTTCGATGATACAATAATGAAAATAGAGATTAAACTGTTATCTCAGCGCCCTCTTGTGGTGGAATATCCCCAAATTCAACTGGGACCTCCAGGCTATTGCCAAAAAATATATAGGTATAAAATTTATAAAATATCAATTCTATGCATATCTTCATACATTTTTGTAATATAAAATAATAAAAATGGAGTTAAAATGCTATCACAATACCCCCTTCCAGCGGTATATTCCTAAGTTCAACTGGAACTTTCTGGCCATAGCTAAAAGCATATAAATGAAATTTTGTTCAATTCTATCCATAACTTCATACACTTTTCGATGATATAAAGATGATACACATATGGGCACACAGACAAGCGGACAGACAGACATTCTCAAAAAACATGTTTTTCGGATCTCTGAACCCTAAAACGTGTAAATCCTTCTAAAACCGGAAGTCGAAAAAATTCGATTACAATTCTTTCTTCTTTTATAAATAGAGGAATGTAAAAATAATAAAATCTCTTGATCTCTATGATATTAATCAAGTTTTGAAAAATTTACTATCTTTAACTATTCTGTTACATAAAATGTCGTTTGTTTTATTTCTTAAAATATTAAAAAAAACTTGTTATTTCTTTTAAACAATATTTTATTGGTAATTATTGTTTTTTTTTCATTCCGCCTCATATAAAACTAATATCATGGACTGTTTTTCCTCGCAAATATTTGATTTATATTTCACATGACATTAATACAATTCTATAGGATTTATTATTATTAAGTGATATTTCACAGATATGTGGTTTCTTTTACGTTTTATAGGATATAACAAAGTTGTTAAAGGTTATCTGTCAGTAACTACGTTTTCAAGGATATGTAATTTGTTTTGTGTCATAGTATTAAGAAAATTGCGTGAGATTAATAAAAATATCTTTTCTGAAAGAGGACTCTCTCTCTCTCTCTCTCTCTTTTAAATTAAATAAAGGCAAACAGATATAAAAAAATAATTGAAACTTGATTTCAGAAAAAATAATTTTGACTTTAATAAAATGATATGTAACGTAGTAGACGAATTAATAAATAGTCAATAAATAATAAAAATAAAATTTGCTTTTATAAATTTATTTAAGATACAAAATTGGCGACATGTTATTTTCTGTGTAATTCTACTATTTAAAAAGCCATTTTACAAGCGGGTAGGTAAATTTTTTTTCATATTATCACAGAAGGAACTGTGATGGATCTCAATCCAGTTCTTTACACTTGTATGAAAGACTGCATCATTCATAATTTGACGACTTTCACGTGTTTTTTTCGGGGACATAAGCATAAGCATGCGGTATTTTCAGTGTGAGAAATCTAAACAGTAAACATGGTGTTTCCTAGTTTCCCAGTGTTTATTTTATAGTTTACCTTGAATTAACCTCTTCACACTTGAATTATGAAATAACATTACAAATGCACATTCATTGTTAAAAATTTGCAACAAACTGTTCAGTCATTTGACCGTTCTTATGGAAACCGGTTACATAACCGTAATTTAACTCTATTATGACTATAATATGGGCAATAATATGGTCAAAATACAGTTAAATTCTGGTTATGTAACCGTTTTCCATAAAAATGGTTAAATGACTGGTCAGTTTGCGGCAAATTTTTAACACACTGTTAAAAATTTTTAGCAAACTGTCCATTCATTTGACCGCTTTTATAGAAATTGGTTACATAATCATCATTTAACTGTATTTTGACCATAATAAGGGCAATAATAAGAGTTAGTTTACGATTATGTCACCGTTTTCTATAAAAACGGTCGAATGACTGGACAGTTTTCTACAAATTTGTAACAATGCAATGTTCATTGCTGTTGCAAAAACAAAATGACACCATAGATAACAGATAGAGTCATTTTTTCTGAAATTGATACTTTAGGGGACTGGTAATTTAGGTTTTTACAAATTTGGATCTAAAATTACTAGAACTCATAATATATGAATTTTTTTTGTTGATAACATAGAACAGGCATCACAGAATATAAAAAAATTAAGGGCATTAAGGTGGCGGATCAGTCAGGTTCTGCATTCTCCTTTCCCATGTTAAACCAATGGCATTAAAGTTCCCCAGTTTCCTTCAAATATCTCATCAAATAATTAAGTCTTTTGAAATTTATTTTTTATGAGCGATACTTTAGATGAATCATCGCGTAGTTACAAATTTCATTTTTCTCTTATATAAATTTAAATATTTGTTTTAGCAATATTTGTTTTAGCATTTACATTTGCATCATTATATGCTGTCTTTTAAACGCATCACTCACAAAAAACAAAATTCGAAAAACTTAATTATTTGATGAGATATTTGAAGGAAACCGAGGAACTTTCATGCCATTGGTTTAACATGAGAAAGGAGAATGCAGAATCTGACTGATCCACCACCTTAAACAAGTTAATGATATAAAAATTCTCAATTTTTGTTATTGTAAAGCATTTAAGTTTAATATTGTGCTGCCCTCTAAAAAAACCCATCTCTTGAAATTTTCTCAATTTAAAGTATAATAAAGTATTTAAAAAAATAAACATGGCTAAATTTTTACAACTTGTTCTGACTAAGATTTTAATGTTGAGCATTTTTCATTTTATCACTTTATTACAAAATGGCAGCCAATTAAGCGAGAATTTGAAAAAAAAAAAAAAAACACTTTTCCAAAAAAATAACCCATGTTACCTGAAAAATAAAACCGCACCTGACATAAACAGCTGAAAATGAAGCATTTTATTACATATTAATGGTTTAACATAAAAAAAATTAAATTTATGTAGATAATTCTAAATTTATAGTATAACAAAAAAGCTGACTAAAAATGAAACTCATGTTTTGTCAGAGTTCTGCAATTGTTCGCTAAAATTATTTTAAAACAAATCAGCACTCCTTTGTATTTTTAACTATTTATATTATTCCAAATGGTGCATAAAAGCGGAACAAAAAAAATCACTTTAGTGAAATATTTGATGAAGTACCTGGGTGGGGTTTTTTTAGGAAACATTTCACTCAGGGTTATTTTAAGAGGACAGCACAATAATTGAGGCATTGACATAGAAAAGATAATAAGTCAAGAAAAATCGATTTTGCGATTTTTAATAGAAGTAGTAGTAAAAAATTGTGCCAATCGCATGGAAAGAGCAGAAAGTCAGCGTAAAGCTGATATATCCATACATGGATGTCATATTCTTATTTTTTGTGAATAAAACTTTGTAATTTATCATTGTTCAAAACTGTTGTTTGCTTCCCCTGTAAAATTAGGTTTTCTTGACTTACTACCTTTTCCATGTCAATGCCTCAATTATAAAAAATTCTTACTTATCTGGCCATACTGTCTTGAAGGCACTTTGCAAATTTAAATGAAACTAGTCGTTGGGGGCCACAGTAATACTTACCCATCATGGATATGCATAATATAAAATATGACATACTCCACCACAGGCAGTATGCATTCAGAGAGGGTCGGTCATGTGACAAGGCCCTATTTGACATCCTTTCTACATGCACAAAAAGCATAGAGGAAGGCAACTATACCTCGCTCGTCTCCCTCGATATCAAAGGTGCTTTTGATAATGCGGAGTGGCGGACATTTTGTTACAACTAATAGATATTCACTGCCCGGGCAACATAGCGGGAGTCATCGCATCTTATCTAAGCAATAGGAGTATATTTATAAACTGGGGCTCTGGGTCCTCAGTACACCAATTGCAGAAGGGTTGTCCTCAGGGCTCCTGCCTTGGGCCAATCCTTTGGCTAATTATTGCAAATATATTTTTAGTAGAGTTAGAAAAATTGGGATTCGTCCTGTGTGCCTTCGCCGATGACTTCAGCTTTGTACTCTCGGGCCGCAGGCGTTTGGACCTGGAAAACTCGGCAGCTCGAGCTCTCCCGGTCTTTTGACAACTTTTGGAACGTCTCCACCTCCAGCTCTCTACAGACAAAACACAATCCCTAACATTCACAAAACCCAAGAAGCTTAAGCGCAAACCCATAATGAGAATTTATGGGAAAAGCGTTTCACATGTCACACACCTTAAATTACTAGGAATCGTCATAGACGAACACAGGAGCTGGACGGAACACATCAACACCCTCAAGACAAAACTAACTAAGTATCAACACAATGCACGCAGATTAACTTCTAAGTCTTGGGGAATTAAACCTGCAATGTTAAAAATCTGGTACCACACAATCATAGAACGGATCCTCTTTTACTGTGTGGGCGTCTGGGGAGGAAGTCTCACCAAGGCAGTCAAAGAAAAGTTGGTTTCGATCCAAAGGATGTTCTTGCTGCAAATGGTGAGAGGGTATAGGACAATCTCAACGGACGCACTCACAGTACTAACGGGGATCCCTCCAATCCTAATATCACTAGAATACGAGCACCAGAAAAACAGAATCCAACACCTAGAATATGAACCAACTACTATGCTACACTTCCCAAAAACAATAATGCAGAGAAATGTTCCAAGTTGGCACCTGCACCCCGCGGAGGAGACATCACAATTACAGGTATGCATCGCCAAGAACAGTCACAGACCCTCGCAGCATCCAACCATCTACACTGATGGGTCGCGCACTGAAACCGGCGTGGCCGCAGCCTTCTGCGCCGTGGTAAATGGAGTGCCGACCTATGAGTGGGCCTCCAGAATTGGAGACGATAACTCAGTATATCAAGCTGAACTGTTTGCAATTCTGAAGGCTTTGGAATGGATTGCTGCCTCCCCCACGCAGGAAAATTTTAAAATTTTCAGTGATAGTCTTTCTGGACTTCAAGCAATTTTTGCCCTACGGACAAAACACCCTCTCATACTGGAAATTAAAATTAAACTTCACCAACTGTACAAAAAAGTTACCCTTGGCCACGTCACTGCACACATTGGTATCGCAGGCAATGAGCTGGCGGACAACCTTGCAAAAGAAGCCACCAAACGCCAATCAATAGACTTCTCTCTTCCGGTACCCCCATCTTTTATTCGCAGAAAACTCAAATCTAAAATACTCCCCAACTGGCAAATCTACTGGGACACCTCCACAAAAGGTAGACACACTTACAACCTAATTCCAAAAGTTTCCAGAGAACTACTTAACCTCACTCCTTATACAAGTGCTTTCTTATCCGGGCATGGTCCGTTTAAAAATTACCTCTTCAAATTTAAAATTTCACGAACCAATGTGTGCGAGTGCGGCGATAGTGGTACCCCCATGCATTATTAATTCTCCTGCCCACTGACTGTTGCTTGGCATCTTAGGCCTGCTCCTTCTAACCCACCTCCTTCTTGGCTGCTGAACATAATTACGCGTCCCATCTTAACTCATGAACTTTCAGAAATTTACAAATTACTAACACACCTATCTAACATAACTTAATCACTCAAAGCAGTTTTCTTTCTCCATAAATTAATAATAATAACTCGCTTATTTTAGTCCTTAACGTAATCATTCTATCATTTTTTATCTGCTTAGCTTTCTCCATTTAGCTGTTTTGCAGCTTAGTTTTTTCTCTCATCCGCAAGTAATGTTCTCTTCCTAGCAGGGGCTGAGTCCCCATTAATTAATTTATTTTTATCGGGAACCGCAAGTTTGGTCAGCAAGCAACGTACGTTACATCTAACACGAAGTGCATCCAGCCTCCATCCAGTGTGAGGGTTCCAGCGCAATTGTGTGGCGCTCCTTGTCGCGTGGGAATCTCACACTGGCACGTCCACATCTCAAGTGCCGTCATTTACGAACTGTACAATTGGTACAGTCTTACCTAAGAACTGCACCTTTCTACTAAATTAGCGGACTGTACAACTGGTGCAGGCGCACCTGTGGACCTCGTCTACCCTGTCTGTCGCTCCTTGTCGCGTAGGAACGCTGGTTCCAGCGACAGACCCTGTATTAAATTATAATTTTTTTTTTTTTTTTGTATGTCTTTAGTTCCTGCCACCTGTCGCGTGGGGCTTTGCCCGGCAGGACCAGCCATTGGCGAAGCTTGTACTGCCACGTTTAATCCCTGCGTGCCGGGGAGCTAGCCGGGGAAGACATTAAACGCTCAACGGCTGGGTTCGCCCTCAGCCGAGTGGTCTTCCTCAGGCATTAAAATATAAAATATGACAATAAAACATGTGTAAACTATTTATAAAATGCATTGCAATTTGAACAAAATCGTGGCTTGATGACGTCATAAATTTTAAATTATCTATTACTGAATTGCGTAAAATAAATATACTTACAACTCCAAAATTGATAATCATATTAACTAATGGTTTACTGCGTCGGATGAAGCGTTTTATTCCCAATTAAAATACATCTTTGAATTGAAATTTGTATGAAATACAGGGTCTTGAAAAATCGAAGAGTGTGGTAAATAGGATTCCAAATATCTCGGCAACTCATTATCCGATCGACTTCATTCTTAATGCAATTTTTTTTGTCTTTTATATTTACTCCTTAAAATAAACAATTTCAAAAATTTTTATATGCCTTTTATCACAACAAATATTTCGAGAGTCCGAAAAAAATAGTTCCACATATTCGAGGATACTGATATTCAATAAGCTTCTTCCCATTGTTATTTACTAAGTACATACCAAATTTCAAGTCTGTATCTCAATTTGTTCGGGAGATAGAGCGTTTACAGACACACAGACACAAAGACACACATACACAGACACACAGACGGACGGCAATTTTTTTTTCTAAAAATATGTTTTTCAGAGACTCCAGTGTCTGAAACGTGTAAATCCGTCAAAATTTTTTTTTCGATTTTCAAAACGATTACAAGACTTAACCGTAGCTACGTATGATGGGTAAGTAAAAAAACATTTATTTTGTGAGGAAATAAGCATCAGTGCTGCCATATATTGATTTTGCTCCAAATCAAAAATATTCAGCTATATAGAAGTGCAGTGTAGTAAAAATGTAAAATAAAATCAACCAGTTTAGCTTTTATGAGGAACAAAATAGGGGTTAACATTTGTATACCTCAAAATTGAGGAGGTTCTAGAGTTCATAGGAGGTTGGTATTTTCATGGGAGTGGATCAGAATCTCTATCAGAAATATGTGTCTTTCCTGCCGATATACATTCTATAAACGACATTTTCAAAACTGAGCAAAAAATACTCAAATCTGAGTATGGCGCATATTCAAAATGGCTCGAAATCAAAATTTCTCAAGTTTGAAACATGTATATACTTATTCCTGAAAACATGCACATACTCAAGAATAAAACATCATGTATTCATATTTGAGTATGTCCATGTTTCAAAAATGAGTTTGAACTCACCCTAATCATTTTTGAGTATGTACATGTTTCAAAAATGAGTATGAACTCACCTCTATGTGCACAATTTTGAGTACGTCCATGTTTCAATATTCTGAGTATTTCTGGTATTTCAGAATCAAAAGCAGTGGGTCGTCCTATTTGAAACAAAAAATTTCATAAGAAAATGAAAACATGGATTTACTCAGATTTGAAAATGTCGTTTTTCTCAATGTATAAATTTTGTATCGCACACCACTCAGTTGAAGTTTACTGCATAGGTATTATGCCAGAACCAGTTTGAATATTTCCATCAGTCACGTTTATGCAAGGATGTGAAGCATGAGAGTTATTTTTAACAGCTTCGCACCCTTCTAGGATCTATCTTTGCTAATCGCTTACGTATTTTTTTCTGAAACAATTGTATAGAATTTGTTCTTTAATCCTGGGATATATTTTTAAATTCATTTCGCCAGTATTTTTATAATAATGTATTGCGTTATGGAAAGAGTGCATTTCTGGTTCATTCTTTGTGAGAACGGCTGAAACAAAAGTTGAAATAGCAAACTAATGCTTTATTACTCACATTGCGTGCACCCAAATACATCGGCTTGTCTCATTCTTCGATCGTATACCTTCATCATGTTAGAAAGTAATTTCGTTTTTATTTTATTGAGGCCAGTAATTTAATACTGATAATCGGATTTCTTTTACTTCACCATCTTGTTCTCTCTTTAAAACAAATTAATTCCCACTATATCATTTATTTTTCATTCTATCACTCATGAAACGTAATATCCTGGACTATCTTGTTTTATAAATGTTGTTTCATTTATCTTTTGTGTGATGTTAGTTAATTTTTCAGCGTTATTATCATTAATTATTTTTTCATAGAAAAGTTCGTTTTAAAGAACCGTTTGAAGAGATAGTACAATGAATCCGTTTCGAAGAGAAAATACAACAGAAGCGTTTGAAAGAGTAAGTAAAACATAACCGTTCGAAAGAGGAGATACAACAAAATCGTTTGAAAGAGGAAGTACAGAATCGATTGAAAGAGGCAAGAAAACAAATCCATTTGATAAAAGAAGTTTAAACAATAAACTGGATTAACAACACTACAAACCAGAGGCCTCAGCGTAAGGTATTCAAATCGCAAATTTATATTAAGCATACTTTTAATAATATTTAAAATTCATGCCCAATTTAATTGTTTTTTGGATTATACAGGTCTCTTTCACTACCAGAGCGAAAAACTTTCAGGAATGTGTAGGGGGCACAGAGACGACTCGGAATCACGTAGCAGTGCAGGGTCGAAAATGTCGTAGTTGCGAGTTACGGTTCAAAGAAGCAGAGAAAAAGAACAGAAACAGCAGCACATTAATGGGACAGAAAATATTTTATTGAGAGTTTGTATTATAGAAGGTGTTCGAAATTACGACCAGAAGTCGTCAGGTAGGTTTGACAGCGGCGCCGGAAGGATTCCCTTACGTTCTGGAAGATTCCTGGCGTGTCGCGTATCCTCCCGGCAGTTACAGATATTCAAGCGGCCTTCCGTTCAGCGCCATCTACCACAAAACTGCAAGCGCCGATGTCAAGCCTGCCCGATGACTTCTGGTTGAAATATATCGAACACCTTCTCTAGTATAATCTTTCAATAAAATGTTTTCTGTCCCATTAATGTGTTTCTGTTTCTGTTCTTTTTGTCTGCTTCATTGAACCATAGCTCGCAACTACGGCATTTTCGACCCTGCATTGCTATGTGATTCCGAGTCATCTCTGTGTCCTCTACATCTTCTGCAAATTTCTCGGTCTGGTAGTGAAACACCCTGTATATAAGACTTATAAGTATATAAGATTTCTGAATGATTCACGATATGCAAATTTTGAGGACTGTCACGTTAGACATTTCATACAATGATATTTTTATATTTCTTGTTCTTGTAATTTTTCCTAGGGTAAAAAAATGTCCTTTCTCAGGGGGCAGAGCCCTACAGAACTCTCAATGTCTAATTAATTTTACATACATAGTTTTCAATTATTGTAATATTTTAGAAGTTGAGTATATGTGCGCGTGCATTTTAAACTTTAATTTTATTAATATAAGCATCTCTTTGGACAGGAGAATTTATCGTATTCAGTTAACAATATCTACTTAACTTTCAACCGCGGAACATCTGCATCTTTTGCGGAATTAGTTCATGACTATGCTTAAATTGTAAAAGTTTAATTCGTTTATTGAATGCTATTGCCAATCATCTGTTCTATCCGATAAAACGCTGTTATTGAAATGTATGAAAATGTTATTACAAATTTTACGGATTTTTTTTTCAGCTTTGAATGGAAGTTTATTGTTTCCATTGAATTAATAACGTAAAAATAAATACCTTTTTGTTAATAAAATACATATATTCAGCCACTTGGTATTTTATCTGACATGTTCTGCAAGAATTAGAGCGTGACCAATACTGGAACATATAATGTGGCTACTTATGGAGCATATAAGTGCTAAAGTTTGAGTTTTCGTTTACTGACGCATTTTATGCTCCTTGACAAAAATTATTTTGCTTGGAAATTGATTATAGGAAACATTTTTGAAACACATTTACGTACAGAAAGAGTTATTTGCGATACCAAAAACTCTCTGTGTTCACTGTTAATAAAACTGAAAACGGAACACTAAAAATAGTTGGAAATGTTCTTAAAGTGCCTACTGCTGTTACACTTACCCTCTATAATATATAGCGTTTAATGGATGTTCATTTATATAATTTTAATTTTAATTCCCCAAAAAATGGTTTATTTAAAAAAAAAGTTTATTCCCAAGTTTAAACCGGGTCTTTTCCAATCTTTGCAACTTTACATACATTGTTAAAAATTTGCAGCAATCTGTTCAGTCATTCGACCGTTTTTACAGAACATGGTTACATAACCGTAATTTAATGCTATTTTGACTGTATTAGTGCCCTTATTACGTTCAGATTAGAGTCAACTTACGGTTATGTAACCGTTTTCTCTAAAAACGGTCGAATGACTGGACAGTTTTTAACAATGCATTAAATATGAATTGCAACAAAAAAAATTAAGAAATATGTGTAAAAAACAGAAAATTGTAACAAGATTTGTATGTGTTTAAAGATTATATATTACATATATAATAATAATATATAATAAAGATCATTCCAGATAAGTCATAATATCGAAAAATAAAAATAAACGCCTTCTAAATGTATGAGTAAATGAATTACATTAAAAAATTGCTTTTATACGCATGCAGCGAAGTTCTTTAGTTTTATTAAACAAATTATTATTTCTTCTGACAAATTATAAAAATCAAACTACAATTTATCCATTTTATGCAATTATATTTTACATTTTATACCATAATTAGTTTGTTGCATGAATTGAATTTCAGATGTTAACAAGAAACTCAATTCTTTCCAAATTTCTGTTTATCAAAAATAATTAAGAAACGCATAACAAAAGTTTTTTAGAATAATAATTTAATGATAAAAGATCCAAATAATAAATAGAGAAATACATATAAAATTACCAATAGAATGTCAATGTAAATTAAAATGCTGTTAAACAACCAGTTGCCCTGAAAAACTCATATTTGCATTATTTATTCCCCGAAATAACAATTTAAATGTTGCAAAATATTTAAGTTTCGATTTAAAAATATCAGTGTTGATTTTTTGAGTATTAACAAATTACCTTTTTAAACAACTGAAAATGCTGACGTTTCAAATAATATAATAATTTTAGATATTTTTCCCCTGAGCTGTAGTCTTGATCCAAAAAGCCAAATATTGACTCTTTGTTGATTGGTTCAATGTTGTTATGATCATCTTTTTTTGTAAGGTAAGAATAAACCGATTGACATCGTCAGCTTCAATGGACGTCAAGTAATTCAAAATAATAAAATTCAAATTCAAGACTAAAACGTAACATCTCCTTATTAACTGTCAACTGGAAATGGTAGACTGTGAGACAGCTGTGTTAACCAACATTTGAAAATCAATTTTGCTGCTGTTACATTAAAAATTCGGTTTTATTAGTGAAAAAGTACTATCGAAGAAAGAAGATTTATTTTCAATTTCTTGTAAGTTAATAAGAGTTTAGTTTTATTTTCTGTTTTATGGTAATTTCTAGTAATTTCATAAACGGCAATTTATTATTTATGTGCAAAATTTCCGTTTTAAATTAATAATTAAAAATATCGTTATCCACAACATAATAAGGTGACAGTAGATATGAAAAGCTTTAGAACATTCGAATTATTCTACGTAATTCAATTTTACTTAAGTTTTTATAATTAGATGTTTATTTCGATTTCATCTGTTTTGCGAAAAGTTCCCTATCCTTTGTAATAATTACTTGTTTGTTATTATTCTAATAAAGATTGCACTTAGGGCAGCGAAATTTTTAACAGAGGAAATTCACGTTAGGGCGAAATGAACCACTGTATTTAGGCATCATATTCATGTCATGTACAAAAAAAAATCAAAACAGTGGTTCCTTTCACCCCAACGGGAATTTCAAACTTTTCGAAAATTTCGGTGCCTCAAGTGCAATCTTTATTAGAATAATAATACGCACCTACTTATTAAAAATGATTGGGAACTTTTTGCAAAACAGCTGAAATCAATATAAAGCTAAATCTGTAGTAACTAAAATCTTAAGCACGTTATGAATTTTCTCTAGCCTTTCTGCCTCAGTATAAAATCTCTAAACGGCACGACTAGCTAAATAAAGGATAACAATAAAAAACAACTAAGAAAACTTTATTAGACGTTACAAAATACAGCCTGCTTTGTTTAAACATGATACCTGGCAGCGTAATATTAGACAGTTCTTCATAAACGATATAGACCAGGGGTTCCCAAACTTTTAGATCGATGTACCACTAAATAGAAGGCCATACTTCAAGGCCATACCACTAGGTATCAAACGTAATGCTAATATAAAAAAAACTGAAAGTGCTTCCCATATTTTGTTCGATTTCAAATCACCATTTTAAATAACATTACTGTATTAAAAACCGATTTCCATGAAATAGAAAGAAACTTACACATTTGGTACAGAAAAAAAGAAAAATTTCAATTGGCAGACTTAACCCATATTTTACCATCGTCCTATATACAGCGTTTATTCATAAACTATGATTTCTCACCAGAAAGTTTGACTAGTGTCTATTGCTTTATATATTATTGGTTATTTCGTAAATAACATAAAATAAAATTGCTATTCAAAATTTTCTGGTCTGAATTAGGAATTTTTGAATAAAAAATCCGCCCGATTTAGCGTCCTATATATAGGACGATGGTAAAATATGGGTTAAATAAATAATGAATTATGTTTCAAATAAAACTTCATCACTGAAATAACTAGTACAAAAAAAGTTATAAATTACACTTGGATTTTTTTTTAACTCCTCCTATTCGACCAAGCTTTTCCTACTTTCACGGACTTTCCTTCAGATAATACAATTTAAAAAACACGTTTAAAACAGTTTTTCTGCTAATTAAAACAGTCGCATTGATTAATTTTTAAATTGGGTCTTTATTTATAAATTTTATTACTTTTTTCCATATAATTGTAATAATTACATGTGTTTTATTCTGGAAAACTGGTTGTATCATAAAACGCGTGGATTTCAGAGAGTTTGCTATAACAAACATTTCTAGTGACAACAACAACAACAACAACAAAAATCATTTACAGTCTTTAAATTTCATTCGAAAATTTCCAAAGTGATAAATTCATGACTTTTTGATTTTATAATATTATGCTGGTATTTCATTTTACGTACCACCATCGCACTTTCGCGTACCATTAGCCTGAGCTTTGCGTACTAGTACTGGTACGCTTACCATAGTTTGAGAACCCCTGATATAGATATAGACTATTCGATACAGACTATTAGAACTTATGCAAAATCTTGCTCATTGCGGCTGAATATAAAAGCCAAATTAAATTATATTATGCTCTTCTGGTTTCTTTGATTTCTTCTTTCTTAATAAAACTCCCTCACATATTTCTCTGATTCGTTGTGTCCACGTTGATTTGTTTTTCTTTCTGCCAGACTGATAACGTACATTGGTGTCCAAAAGTGAAACAACAAACACAAAATGCTAAATTCCGAACACCTGAGTGATCACAAAATTTTATAAACCGCGGGTGTAGCAAATACGTACTACTCTAACAGCACAGCAATTTGATGTGACGTCTCCTTGACGTCAGAAATAATCAATCACATATGAGGCACGGAACGGTAGTTTTACATCCTTGCACTGAACTGAAATGTGATGTCTTTTATTCGTCACATACTTTCCCTCAAGTGACCGCCAGTTGGTCACTACACCGGGAAGTCCCAATTACTTCTACTTTATGATGAGTCATTAGGTGACTTTAATCAAGCCACATTGTGACTCTTCATACGACCATAAATTTGAGACTCCATTGTAAAGTCACCATGATAGTTGTTTAGTGAAGAGTCCTCAAGCTAGTGTACAGTGAACACATCTGGTGACTTTTTAGAAAGGTACTAATTAGTGACTTCACAGTACAGTCTCAGCTACCAGTCACCATGTGACTTCATTGTGATATTATTTTGTGATTAATCACAATGCACTGCTCACGATGAATTCGAAATTGAATATGTGAATAATGACAACGTAAGAATCACAATTTGCCATCATTTTAACGTTACCTGGTGACTCGTCGTAAAGTAACAGTTCTAGTAATTGCTTAGTAGACTCCACCACCCCCTGAATACCATGTCTGCGCGCTGACAAAAGTAATGGCGACTGTCGTAGGTATATATTTTAAGCATTTGTACGGTCCCCTGAATTTAGATACCAGTATCTTTCGAAAGTTTTCTTTGACTTACTTAAACTTATAAAAATATGGAAGAGAAACTTTTTTGAAATTATTAGTATTGAAATTCAAGGGGTCGTACAAATGCTGAAAAAAAAAACGCCTACGACAGCCGCCCAATTTTGTGTCAGCGCGTAAGTGTAGTATTCAAGGGGTGGTGGTAGAATCATCAAATGACGATTATATTAGAGTAATAATGGGACGAACGGAAGATACCACTTTTTGTTTCACTGTAGTGAATCTGACACTTCTAAATACTTTTAACATTAAGGAGACGTCTCATCGAATAGCTATGCTGAATAAATAGTACTTATTTGATAAATCTGATGTTTATATCATTTTATTTTGAATATTTACGTGTTCAAAAATTATCATTTTGTGTTTGATGCTTAAAATTTGGACACGAGTGCAAATTAAGATAAACAACAACGACTTAACTGCAAGAATAGAATATTTATAGACAGATAATTAAATAATTTTACTGGAATGCCGAATAAAGAAGCTATATGAAAAAGTTGTAGTTTTTCTCTCAATTTTGAAAATTAAGTATTTTTGTTGTAATGTATTATTCTTACTTAAATAGATAACTTTGTTAGTTAACATAAATAAAACAGGAAATAAAAAATAATGTTTTGCAAATGAAATGATAATATCATTCGTTTTAGTCTGAGGAGATATAGTAATTGTTATTATAAATTAATTATAATAATATTATAATTAAATGGAAGAGATCCCCAAAAAATCGTTCAGAGTAACAAGACAAAATTGGTAATTACAAGTATTATTTTATGCTTATTCCTTATGACATATTAAGAAAAATAAAGACACAGTTAATTGCAGGGTTTTATGGAGCTTTTCTCTAGAAATATTATTGCGATTATTTGCAAATATCTGTCGTTAATACGTCAAATATGTTTTTCTATGTCTGTGTCAGACAATTATTGCCCGTTGTTTACTACAAGAAATATTCTATTATATTTTGAATTCACCCATATCTGTTTTTCAATTATGTTTATGGCATTCTTTTCAATAGTTTTGTTACATACAGTGTTTTTATTTCTTAAAATGCGTTTTAATGCATTCTATTATAGTTCTAACTGAAGCACATGCAGCAAAAATTGATCGGCCTTTGCTAGGCAATAAATCGGTTTACGATGACATGACGTATCGAATGTGATTGATGTTCGTTGTAATGTGATGGAATGGAATCGAAAATTCTCGAGATACCGGGGCTATTTACATTAAAAATAGTGTCCTCTTACTCTTAAATCGATCGTCTTTCGGTATCTATCGATATCGGGAACTGATCAACTTAAGACATTTCAACGATTCTGCTAATGATGTAATTTTCAACCAATTATGTGGTACAAAGAGTTTTAAAAACATATATAACATATATAAAAATATATAACATCATATATCGTCTACTGTAGATTACAGCTTGTAAAAAACTTTATCCGCAACAGACATACAACAAAGCGAAACATGATTTTATCCGATGGGTTTTGACTGTTGCAATGACTGGCCGAATACTGAGTCGTTCTGAAAAATTTTTCCGTTTGGGAAAACCAGTTCGTACCGGAAAATTCTACCCGTCAATTATTAAAGGTCCTATATCGGAATTAATGTCTAATAATTAAAAGATGGAATTTTCCTGAACTTTCCCGAACGGAAAGAAGTTTCCGAACGA
Organism: Maratus michaelseni; assembly: GCA_963931845.1. Classification (NCBI taxonomy): domain Eukaryota; kingdom Metazoa; phylum Arthropoda; class Arachnida; order Araneae; family Salticidae; genus Maratus; species Maratus michaelseni. The sequence goes on from OZ007587.1 coordinate 414,815,285, forward strand.
CCCAGTACATTTCAGTGAGCACCATCCTACCAAGATTACAACAAAATAATTAGAATTTCGTTATAAGAAAATATTGCGCAAAAGCATGAAATTTCAAGATTACTTTTTTGGTAAATACATAACAAACATTTTCTAGAAATTTGTTACATATAATTTGGATAATTATAAAAATGCATTTAATAAAATATATCTATAATTTAAAGAGACTTATTCAGGGTGAAAATACACGAAACCATCTTTAAAGTAATTGAAAATGTTAATAACAATAATAAAAAATTGATAAATACCAGTTTTTAAAACATTAGTGATATTCTTTCAAAAAACAATTTTACGTATTCTGTAGCAAAATGAACAATACGATAATTCAATTAATGCAATTAAAATGAAAGGATCGATTTCGTGTATGGGTATTTCTCTTAGTTTTGTGAACGAATCGTAATATCTTCATCAGTCATTTATATTAAATTGAGTGAAGCATGCGATGATATAGAATTATGCTTGGGGATATTTTTCAGAGCTTGTTAAATCTATAATTACTTTGATTTGTTTAATTACAACTGATTAAATTACACATTTTACTTCTGCTAGATAATTTAAGATCAAAGTGTAATGAATATTTCTGCATTGCAGATTTCAGGAAAGAATTAAAAGCATCGGATCTAAAGATGAATCATTACTAATATTAAATATCTAATGTCGAATTTCAAAATAAAAGATCAACTTTTTATTTTAACTTAAAATGTTGTCACATGAAAACATTTATTATTTCCAGTTAACAAGTATTTAATTGAAGATATGTTACAATTATCTATGACATAAACAAACCATTTTTGGTATAGTTTCAATGTCTTTCGCATCGATTTTAATTATTTTTCATGCATAATATATTTTATATTAACATTTGATTGTATATTAGAAATACACATATATTCATTCCGAAATAAGATGATTTACGGGTAAAAAAAAAAAAAAATGGATCAAGTAATTTCATAATAACTTTCAAAATTTCAAAATTGAATTTTTTTTCTGAAACGTTTTTTTTTTCTTGTTTTAATGATTTTTTTTTTTTTATAATGGCAACTCATTTACTCCATTTTTGTGGATAAAATGTAGAAAAAAAAGAAATTTATAGGTACCAGTGGACCCGTGCGAGATTGCGCACTGCTATCTCATGATTTTTAGCAACATCTAATAGCTTTTAGATGCAGGATTAAACTTCTAAAGAAAAATCAAGGATAAAAAAAATCTGCAAAGATCATTAACATTTATCAATCCAGAATATCATCTCATATATTCAATCAAAGTTTTTGTAAAAAGTGAACAAATGACAAGATCGAGAAAAAAAATAACAGTCCTATTTTAACTGCAAGAGAGGATGACGTAATCCGCCTCTTGAAAAACACGAAACAAATAAAAATAAATTGAGTGCATTTAAAATACAATTTAACCTAATATAACAAAAATACCTTTTATTCTACATGTGAAATACCACTGCTTCGATCGATTAATGGTGTATTCTTCTTCTAAAAAAACCATAAACAAACCCTTTTTGTTAAAGTTTAAATGTCCTGTTACATCGTTTTTTATTTTAATTCTTTATCATGCATAATATCTTTCATATTAACATTTGACTGTATATTAAAAATACACATATATTCATTGCGAAATAAGATGATTTAGCGGTTGAGGAAAACAAAATTTAGTCGTATGGAACCAGTGATATCATGATAACTTTCAAAATTGAAATTAATTTCTGATTTTTTTTTTGTTTGTATTAATGAATTTATTTATTTTTTATGATGGCGACTCATTTGCTCCATTCTCGCGGATAAAAGGTAGAAAAAAAAAGAAATTTATAGGTACAAGTGCACTCGTGCGAGGATGTCGCACTGCAGTCCAATGATTTTTAGAAATATCTAATAGCTTTTAAATGCAGATATAAACTTCTAAAAAAAATCAAGAATAAAAAAAAAAAAATCTGCAAACAACATTAGCCAGTCCAGAATAGCATCTCATCTATTCCATCAAAGTTACTGTAAAAACTGAACAAAAGGAACGATCGAAAAAAAATAATAATAACAATCGTATTTGAACTGCATTAGAGGAAGACGACATCCTCTTCTTGAAAAACGTGACGCAAACAAAAATAAATTGAATGCATTTAAAATACAATTTATCCTAATATAACAAAGTATACATTTTATTCTACACATGAAAAACCACTGCTTCGATCGATTGATGGTGTATTTTTCTTCTAAATATTCCAATTTCAATTTTGCTTTTCAGCCATAAATATAAAATGAATCTGTGCAAAGAAATCATACTTTATTTTATTTTATTTTTGCACTATTTATTTTTTTATAATCATTGATGAGCATCATATAATGCGGTATTTTATTTTTGTGGCAACACTAATTTCAAGAAAACATTTCATTTCAAAACAATGCCAATTGGATTTTTAATTAACAGCAATTATATATATATATAAACATGTTTTAACGAAATGTGAGTGTACTATGTCAGACGCCGCTTCAAAAACCTTTCGAATGATACCTCATTCGTCGTTATGCGTTCCGTAAATTCATAGAAAAAGAGATGTTGACAACAGAAATAATAGATATATCATTGTTTTTATATTTGATATAAACTTTAGTAATTACTTTTTTTTTCTTTTATTAATAACTTGCGGAGCTTCGCCCGCTACGCTGGTCGGTTTATTCCAAACGGACCTCGAATTAAACGAACTTAAGATTGGGGGGCCCCACTGTCTTCGGTTCCACTCTCTGAAAATCGCTCAAAACTCGGAACTACGTTTCCATCCCTTTTCAATGAATCCTTTTTAACCCCCCCCCCCCCTAATTCTCTTGTAACCCGGTTCGTTCAGCCCGCTCTCAAACAAAGCACGTAGAAGAATAGAGATCCCTTCCTTCGTCATTCCTTTTCGCTTTGGGCAATAGTTAACGGGGAAGGTGAGGACTAAACATGTTTCCCGTTACTGAGGGGAGAAGCCATCCAAAAAAAACTTGAAGCATGCGCAAAAAGATCATTTTCGTGTAGAAAACCTTTCGTGAAAAAATAATGTGAAAACTTACAGAAAGCGCTTTTCTCTTTAAATATATGGACTATTATTGCATTTACTGAAATGATAATATTTAGATTTTTTTAAGGTTATAGGGTTTTAACGTTTACTTTTTAAAGATTAATTGTAACGTAAACTCACTCAATAAAAAAATAGAATAATTTGACTAGTTTATCACCAAATAGACGGAGAGAATTTAAAATTTCTAATACAAATACGTAATTTTGACATCGTTCTTAAATGCTTCTTTACACTTTTTACAGCCCAAAAAGACAAATGTTTCTTTCTCTTTAGAAACCTCAATCCAATATATATTTTAGAATAAAAATCGCATTTAAAAAAACATAGGTGTTTTTTGTTGTTGTTGTTTTTATGCTGCTACTGATTTTTGGAAACGTTTCCGAGTAGGTTTCATACTTTATAACAGAGTTTTCACAAACCTGATTTTGCCTTACCTTGGGACAAACCCAAATATCTCAATCCAATATAATTTTTAGATTCAAAATCGCATTTAAAAAGCAAAGATTTTTTTTTTTTTTTTTTTTTTTTTTTTTTTTTTTTTTGCTGCTGCTATTGATTTTTGGAAACATTTCCGAGTAGGTGGTTTCATAGTTTATAACGGAGTTTTCACAAACCTGATTTTAGAGTGCTACCAATTCTCAATTAAACATTTTTAGCTCTGAAACTGAATTTAGAATATTGTGTTGTTCGGAAAGTTCCTTCCATTTGGAAAAACCAATTTCTACAGGAAAATGTTGCCGGACAATTATTAGACATTAGATATCGGAATTAATGTCTATTAATTAAATGATAGAATTTTCCGGTACGAACTACCTTTCCCAAACGGAAATAACTTTCCGTACAGCCCAATAATATTGTTTTTAATAATAAAGTTAAAGCTATTAATTTATCATGTTTGTCTATAATACATGTTAATTGAACATGAAAATGTTCACTTGAGAATCGATGGCATGCGAAAAACCTATATTCCAGGTTGAGAAAACTGATTAACAAACCTTTAAAACTACTCTGAAATGTTTCCAAAAATCAGTCACAGAAAGAAAAAAGAAAAAAAAAAACGTTCATGGTTTTTTAAATCTCCAAAATATTTTGGCTGCTGAGTTCTATAAAAATAAATAACATTTTTCGGGATCTAAAAAAAATAATAATTAAGGAAAAATCACAATTTGTAGAAAATATTTTATCATTTAACTACTGGTATCTCAGCTCAGTTTATCGCCGATATCTTTCTAAATTTGCACGATATTCAACTGGACCTTTGATATGAGGTGCCCTTGTAGATGACTAAATTATGCAAAAAGAAAAAAAAAGTTTGCTAGTGAGCGGGTAAAAAGTACTTCATACGAATGCTCATATTTCACAAAATATTGAAAATATTTTTATTCTAATTATAGAATATTGTTTCAACTGTACTTTACCAAATTTCCTGGAAGGGATATTAACATGGGTTGAAAATCGTGCATTCTAAAAACTAAAAGAATGATAATATTGCTTGAATAATAAAAAAAAAAAATACCTTCATATCTCCATGCATATACGTACTGCACAAATGAACACAAATATTGTACAAGATCCACACAGTTTTATATTAGAGCTACAGATCATTTCGAGCATTTCGTTTTACAGGGTGATCGCAAATATTTTTAGGTCTATTCAATTTGTTGTTGGCCCTCTAAAGGCCATCGTGATCAAACTTCCGCTGACAAATATGATACAAAAAAATGCTCTATATATTACTGAAATTCCAGATGATTTCGTCAAGTATTTTTCTAGATACTCGACTAAACGTCTAAAATCACAAGTGGCCGGTGAATTTTGGCAATAGAGTGTTTATTCAATTGAAATATTTTATATTCTTTTAGCACCTTACTAATTACACTTTTTTATAAAAATATTCCATTTTGTAGTTTTGATTGCCTTTATTTTTTTATTTTCTACGTTTACTAGCTTTTTTTCATTCATAATTTCCAGTAAAAAAAAATCTTATTAAATTATCTACCTATGCAAAAGTATTGAAATAATAATTAACATTTATAAATTTATAAAAATAACAGCAAGATAAAATTTCTTTAATTAGAAAAAGTTGCTCATTCTTTTTATGTTTTTATTTATTATTCTATCAGTTTCGGAGTGCGCAGAAAATAGACTACTTACTGAAAATGTAATCAATACATTGTTGCCCATTTTGTTTGTATCAATATTATATATTATGCAGTTTCTTAATTTATCACAGCAACGCTTCAGGGATATTAATTAATTATTCACTTTCTTTAAGATTCTCAGATAAGAATTGACAGTTGCTTAATACTTCTAGCATTATAAATCACCACTTATCCAAAACTGTATGGGAAACTTTTCTTTGATTTACTATGCCTATGTGTTAATCCGTAAATTTATTACATCATAATTATGACTCCTATATTAGAAGGATAAAGAAATATCTTAGGTAAATAAGTTACGAATAACAAAAGAAAAGAAAATTGAGCGATAATTATATTCAAAAAGTTGGAAATTAAGCTTTTTAAAATTTAAAAATTTTTACATTGTCATCTTATAATTTATGGACACTTGACCTGAAACTACCTTATAAAAACTGCAGTGGTATTATTATTGTTTCGGTAATCGTACCTGGTCTTGTTTAAACATGATTCGTTTTAAAAGATTAACATTGTCATGATAAAAACAAATAAAAAAATGTTTAGTACACTGTAAAATATTAGATAAATAGTGAATAATTTTGAATTTAGAAAACCTTTCTTCACCAAAACTTTTAGCAGAAAATAATCACAACGAAAAACGAACTTTCTCACAATTTCTATCACCGTTCCTTCTATAACAATTTTCATTCTGAAATGATTATCGTTTTATTATACTTCATTCATTGTATGCTGTCCTAATATTCAGTTTTCTGTAGAAAAGTTCTGTTAAAGAATGTGAATCTAAAACCTTTGATTTATAAAAAAAAATTTCACTACGTTTTGTTTTAACAAGTATCTCCGCATAAAAAATCTTCTGTGAATCTAAACGGAAAAGAGAAAAAAATATTTTAAAAAGTTATTAACTCAGAACTTTTTAAATCGAGTAAAGTTTACGTCATACTGTACGTAAGATTGGCTAAGAGTAAGGCTGCTGATTCATGGGGCATTTTGCAATAAGAATTTCTAATCTAAATTTAATGTAAGTTATGCATTTTCGTATACATTAGCAAATTTTTATAAAACACTTAAAACATTTTAAACGTAAAAACCTGATGTATTTTGGAAATGGTTAGTCGACAGGAATCTTATCAGTATAACAATGTGCAAAATTTAACAAACTCTATATATGATGTAAAATTTGTATTGTTGAGATACACGTTTACGATATTGTAGACAGGCCCTTTAATGAAAAAATGCTTAAACTTACCCAGGATCATTCACAAGGAGTATAGCTACTTCATATTCTTTTAAACAATGAACCTCATATCGAGTATTTATGTCGATCATTATAGACAGGTTGAGTATATTTTTAAGTTAAATATATTATTTTAAAAAATGTATTGACGTAGAAAAAAAAAGTTTTATAAATTAATTTCTTTTAAGCTAAATGCAACGTGCAGACGATACATAACGAAGTATACCATCAATATCATATAATGCATGCAGTAGATAAAAAAATTAAATAAAGCATATTTTTTTATGTTTTCAATCTCTTTTAAAGTGTTATAAAATAAATTTTACGCTGTTTCTAAAAAAGCAAAAAAAAAAAAAAAAAAAAAAAAAAAATCAGTGAGAAAACCTCATTTTCTTAAAGGGTAATAACACTTAGACTCATTTAAAATATCGAAATACTTTTTCTCGCTTAAAGTAGACTTTATAATTATGATAATCATGTTTTATTTTTTAAAAATCGATGTCGAAAATGAAAGAGGAATTCTGAAACTCTAGAAATTGAGGGTGCCACAGCGAAAAAAAAAATAATTTTATATGTGTTTTCATTATTATTATTATTATTATTATTATTATTATTATTTGTTTATTTATTTATTGATTTTGAAAGAGGATCTATAATGTCGTTGGACACTCTAGATGCCTCAATTTTCAAATTATCGACTTGGAGTTTTGTAATTAATCGTCACATATTTTTCTAGTGAAATACGTTTTTTTTTTCAAATATTGATAAGTGGAATTTCTGTGTAACGAAATTGGGATTGAAAATTTACATTTTACTTTTAAAAGGAGGAATTGCAATAAAAATGCATATTTTTTTAAAACGGTAACATATTCCAGTAGTTTTTGTACTAACACAACTATTTTTTTTTGTCTCATTGTTCTAGGTTAGATTTATGATGAGCTATCATGCCCAGCGCTTGATATTTTTTTCCCAAGCGCTTACGCCGAACAGTTGTGAAGTTGCCATTGAAGTTGCTACTACATCAACTAAAATAAATAGAGATTTCTAAAATAATATATGTATGTATAATAATGTAGTGTAAATATGTTTCTATAAACTCTTCAAATCTCTTAAAAGGAAAATCCGGAAAAAGCCTTCAATTTCAGGACGTCATAATGGTGTTATGTTGTTGTGTGTTTCAAACTTTTCAAAAAAGCGTTTATGAAATTTATTAAATGAATGCAAAAACTGTAAAACCTTGTAAAAGATGCGTTCATTTTTACTTACAAGGTGTTTCACTCGTAATTGGACCCGATTCTTGAATAACTATCGCTAGGATGAATTGAATGGAACAAAATAACGCGCAATGTGCACTTCTTCATAAGGATGCAAAATCTCAATCCTGTGCCGGAAGTAGATGGCGCAGCGATCATCCCGGAGCATGGCGAAAATTGTGTCCTTATTCAGCACCAGTGTAATTTCAAAGGAGTTGCGGCCACCACGTTCGCCGGATCTGACACGAAGAGACTTTTATGTGTGGGGCATGATCAAAGAATAGGTCTATCTGTAAAAACCTTGCACTGTGGGTGATTTGAAGTAAAACATCCAAAGTGAAATTACTGCTGTCTCCACCGATTTTCCTGCAGTTCAGGAACAAGAAGCGTCAAAATGTGTCTGGCGGAGATCACTTCTAGCATAGCATGTAATGTTCTCAATTGCGCACATTTCCAGATATGTATCGTATTTTTTTGGTTCATATTGCTTCGTCCTAGCGATATTTATTCAAGAATATTCGAGGTGTATTCAGAGGGATTCACCATTCATTATATACGGTATAACGGCATTCAAAAGCGCTTTAGTTTTGTGCTTGTTTTAAGTAAGTAGGCAATGTAAACTCCAAAAGTGTTGAAAATAAAGTATAAATGGGATCACGTTAATTAAATTGTTCCCTTATTAATTTTCAAAAAGCAACTTTTTAAATTTGTACACGACCCCTCGGAAAAATAGCCAATTAGAAAATTTTCCCTTATCTATCAACAAGATAATTAAATGAAACTGCAGATCTGCTAAATTAAACAAACTTACGCTTAAGTAAAAAAAATGAGCAAGGAGACTCTATAATATATTGGAAATGTAAGTTTGTAAATTATTGTTCGGAAAATGAAACACGGACGCTAATACATAATAGCATTTAAAAAAAGAGACAAAAACTGTTTAGAACTCTTTGAGAATTGTTTTTCTTAATTTACGTACCTAGGATATAAAACAACATTTGACACTTTAAATGATCACTTTAATGCTTCATTTAGATGTATTTGCGATGATTTTTTCATTTTTGTTTTTTATCTAATGTGCAATATTTTTCATTTCTGAAGAGTCTTTATGCGTCAACGATTTTTTGAAGGCTTCTCCCCTCAAAAACTGGAAACCTGGTTGATTAGCCTGTTTAGCTTAGGAGGATTGAAAAGGGTTGATTGAAAACGAATAGAGGTGTGCATTGAAAGCATAGACCTTATAATATATTTTTGCTCTGAGGTTGAAAGCTAAAGCTTTTTTTTATGATCTCATGTTTCCACTACTAAAAATGTAGATTTTTTCGCAAAATTTTAAAAAAAGCTTGCATACAGTTATATTTATAATCGATTGAAATGTCAGAGAGTTCGGAAGATGAGATTATTATCTGCCATATTTCGAAAACTTTTGAGAACGATTTGAGAATTGGTTTTCTTAAGTTACGTTTCTAGGATTTAAAACAACATTTGACACTTTAAATGATCACTTTACTGTGACATTTAGATGTATTTGAGATGCATTTTTTTATATTTTTTTTATCTAATGTGCAACATTTTTCATTTCTGAAGCGTCTTTTTTTCTGATGAAATAGCCAGTTTTATATTATTGCAATTCAGTTAATTTCAAAGATATAGGCATGAATGGATCTTTGCGTAATAATCTTGTTGGAGTAAAAATAAATAATAACTGAATAATTTTGTCTCAGGAAGGAAGGTTTCTACAAAATTTTAACGAGCGTAATCTTTTAAAAATTAATGGGAGAAAAATTTCATTGTCATTATCTTATTTTCTGCCATATTTCGAAAACTTTTGCAATCTACTGATATCAAACAGATAAAATATTAAATGCCTTTCGGCAGTTTTGGGACACATTGTATAGCGACAGAATGACATGGTCATTTTGACAAAATAATATTTTGTATCAAAACACATAGGGCGAAATGCAGTTTCCACCTTGCTTTATTCATAAACTTCCAATATGAGACCCTATAGATCCCATTGTTTACTTAACAGGTGATAAGACAATTTAAAAGACACAGAGATGTTAAAAGGTTGTTTACAAAAAGATGTTAAAATATGTATAAGATACGAGAGCAACAACCTTTTAACATCTTTGGGACAGTTTTAAACATTTTAAACAATCTTTTAACATCTTTTTGTAAAAAACCTTTTAACATCTTTGTGTCTTTTAAATTGTCTTATCACCTGCTATGTAAACAGTGGGATCTATCGGATCTCATATTGGAATTCTATAATATTTTGTAATTTTACATTCCTTCTGTTCTATAAAATACTTCAAAATTATTAACAGTTTGTGAACTAGTTCAGGTTCCTTACCTCCATCCACAAAATAAAGCGTATATATTAGAGTGGGTCGAAAAATATAGATATTTTTTTTTCGAAATTACTTTTGGCGCAGGGTGCAAAAGTTGCCTTTTATATATTTTAGTTTACATCTTTATATATATATATATATATATTGAAATCCATTCATAGCTTCCGGTGCCCCAGTTACCCTCAAAATAGTTAAAAATTGAAAGTTTTATGAAAATTTATAGATATTTTTTTTTGGCTCAGAATGTGAAAGTTGCCTTTTATGGATATCGGTTTGCATTTTTTTATTATTATTATTGAAATCCATTTATATTAGCCGGTGCCCCAAGAGCCCCACAAATAGTTAAAAATTGAAACTTTTATGAAACTTTAAAATTTTTTTGTTTATTTATTTTTATATTTTTAATTCCATTTGGAGATGGGTTATAAAGTTGTGTATTAAGTTTACTACATAATTCTGTAATTTACATAAATTTTTATCGAAATCCATTCATATCTTCCGGTCCACCAAGTATAGTTAAAAATTGAAATTTTTAAGAAAATGTATTAAAAATTTTAAATTTACGAAAATTGTTAAAAAATTTGGGAAAGTGATCAATTTATAAAGTATAAAGTTACAAATAAAAATAATTTTATAATAATACATGAAGTATAAATTTAAAAATCAAAGCACTAAATCATAAAAATTATAAAAATTAAGCTTATGTTTACTTTTTTTAATTTGGAGATTTACATATTTCTAAAGTTTGTAATCCTTTTTGGGATTGGCTTCTTGACTTTATTATATTCAAACCGTGTCTCTTTTTTTGTCCAGATACACTTTCTGATGCCTCAGACACTAGTCGAATGCATCTTTTAACAGCTTGGGTATGGCATGGATATTTTGACAATTCCTACATTTTTCCTACTTTTATCATGGCCTCAATTTCTTCTCAAAGCACATTCTTCAAAAGAAGTGGTTAAAGCGTCCAACTCATTGTCAGTCAATACATTCACAACAATCCTTTGCTTTTAAGTGTATTTTTGGTACTTGAAAAAAAAAAATTCTTCTGGTGATCCTCTATTTTTATTTCTGGCACAAACTAGATTTCGTATTGCTGGAGACCTGTTAGGCTCTTTGTTATCTGACAGCATTGACAATAGCAAATTTTCAGGATGACAAAATAAGCTATTTTGTTGAACAGCAGCGTCTACAATCTTTCTTAGATTGAGTTCCAAATATCTATGTGATAAGTTTCCAAATATGCCTCTCTTCTTCTATTATGGAGGTTTTTGTTTTGATATGGAACAATATAGGTCCATACCTTCATACTATAAGTTGTAAGGATAATGAGATTATTCTCAGATGGATTCCCTGTGGCCACCTACAACCTTAACATTCTACCTGCAGTCGCTAGCTATCTTCATTAAACAACTGGAGCAGGGTTTTTAAATGCTACGCCAGAACCGTTTTTACCACGTTATATTGCTACTTAAATATCATATAAATATTGCTGATCTTTGTGCATAACAACTCTATCTACGTTATCTGGCATTTCTCTACACGCATTAAGGAAAATGAAACTACTGGTAGCTCCTTGTAAATTTTCATTGCTGTACCAATTGGCCCACAAAAGGCTTTAGGACCAATTGTTGAACCATCTAAAGAATTTAGTAAATTTTGTAATGGCAAATCATTCGTATGAAGCAAACAAATGCACCATTGTAAAGGACTATTGAGTTCCAGCTCCATCAGGCGAATAATTTCTCCTTTGTGCCCAATATTTACATTGTTCCGTCGCATCCATTTATTGTAAGCCTATTTAATTGTATCTTATTTGATAAAAAAAATTGATTATTGCTTATTTTATGGCTTTAGCTTATCTTGTTGTAAATGTAACTTTTCCAATATGCAGAGAGTCAGGTTCCTTTTACAAGAGTATAATGTTCCTGTTTGTGATCTTTGTGTAGTACATTGTGCTCTTCATCACTTGTACTTTTATATTGTTTTTCCTCTTAAAATATTCCGGTTAAAATAGACAGAGACAATGCTAAATTGCTCCACTCTGCAACTAAATTTCGAACATCTGTACCCTGTCGACGAATTTTGTTGCGATCTACTACATTCGAAGTTTCTCTTTTGTTTACAATTCCAATATCTTGTAAAACAGCACTGGGAAATTCAAGTAGCTGCTTCATCCGAAATTCCATGTATAACAATAGAGTATATAAAAATTATTTTATACATGTAAAAATAAACGATAATAGATTTGTCATCCTCTAGATCTACTTTTAACGCAATACAAATGATTCTTTAATTCTTATATTTATTTATAATTTTTAGTTCAAATTTTGTTAAAAATCGATTTTCGGCAAATATTTAAGTGTCATGGGGCACCCGGAAGAAATTCATCGAAGTCGAATTTTTTTGCATGTATGCTAGTATACTTAAAAGACAACTTTCACACGCCGCGCCAAAAGTAATTAAAGAAAGAAATAAAAAATAAAATAAAATAAATAAAAAATATATAAATTTCCGTAAAATTAAAAACTTTTAGCTATTTTAGGGACGCTTGGGTCACCGGAAAATATGAATGGATTTCAATAAATAAATAAATAAATAACATGTAAACTAATATACATAAAATACAACTTTTGCAGCACCGGCCAAAAGTAATTAAAAAAATAATACAAAAAATATATATAAAAATTTTCATAAAAATTTCATTTTTTAACTATTTTTTGGGCGCTTGGAGTATCGGAAGATATGAATGGATTTCAATTTAAAAAAAAAATCAGATGTAAACTAATATACATATGATATGAGAATCATATATTAAGTTTTAACAAACCCTATCCTTTATTTAATTTATATTTTCCCTTTCCTTTTTCAAAATTTAATTGAGTTATCTTTAACTACAAACAATAATCCCGCTGTAATTTATACCCTTTCCCTTTTTCATTTTCACTTGTGCTCGATCACTAATATCTCACGGCTTTTCGATTAAAAAAAAAAAAAGAAAAGAATTAAATCAGCACAGATGCCTTTTCGTAATTTTACTTTCCGTAACCATGCTTATAACACAATATGTGCATAACGCATTTTTGTGGCCACAAAAGTTATGCGAATCTTCCATTTGGCCCAAATGCATGCCCTTATATGGTAGTGGTAATAACTCAATCACTCACACCCAGGTCTAAAAATATATTCTCATTGTTAAAAGCATATACTGTTTTGTCTGTCGAAAATCCGTTCTCATGAAAAAGATATTTGCCGGTTATAGTCGCCGTGGTAAAAGTAATTTTTGAATCAAAATTAGTCCTGTCGCCAATAATCTGGTAACCCTGCTCGGTAAATACCATTTGTTATGCCTATCTCTGTCTGAAAGTATTTACGCTTAGACACTCTGTAACAACCCTATTTTGGCGAGATTCTTGTCAGTGCAATTCCAACTTGTATCGTGGAAACAACTCACTTCGCTTTCTGTCTTCGCATAATAATGGCTGTTTAAGAGCGGCCTTTCTTGTTTACCCTCTTCTGCCTTGGAACTTCATATGTCTACGAAATAAAATTCTGATGATATACTGGAGTTTTTCTTTGCTAATTAAATACGTACCTGGATATTTCGTCATTCAATCACTCGAACTAATAACTATATTACAAATTTAATGGTGCCATACCAGCTCTTTTCTCCAGTTAAAAAAAAAAAGAAGTTAGCATTGGCAAAAAGGGAACGCTCTTACTTCACGTGTCATCGATAATTTTACTTCAGCGCCTCTTCTACAAGTGTAAACGCCTTTGCCTGCACCTTCCCGTGTTTCTACAAACTCTCCCGTGATCAGTATACTTTGGATAATCAGCATGCAAGAAAATTCCCGTTTGCATATTACCATCCCATCGGACCAAATGAATTTTGAAAACTTTGCCTGTCCTAGGATTGTCTCGTCCTTAGGCTATTGCTTCCAGCAACCCCCAGTGCCTGCCAACCCCCATGCCCTCTAATGTGTTTCATGCTCAATGTGCTCCATGTGAATGACTCCCAGTGATACGATCCAGTCTACAATCCGTGTCATCTACTGTGCTTCACGCCCTATGAGCCCCCGTGGGTTCTGCCCAGTGTCTACACCGCTCAGTCAATATGCGTCCACAATTCCGTGAAAATTTAGTCGTTTATATTTATACTTCAAACTTTTGGGCCTCTCTGTAGATTTATGCTTCGCCAAAAATCCTGCAGAATTCACGGACTTCCAAGCATTAAAGTTCAACAGTGAAGTTAATGTTTCGGTGCTTTTATTTTTCTTTATCCAACTGACAATAAGCTAAATAGAAGTTCCGTATCTCGCATTTAAGAACTCGTTTTCTCTTCATTAAACACTAGAATATTAGCAACAAAAAAAAGACAATGACGTCAAAAGTACTCTTAGTAACATCTGCGTAACCCAAACGATTCAAAACTTTCGAACTATGCGTTCGTAATTCTGCATATTTTTCTCGCTTTGGTGGTTGTACAAAGAATAATAATAACACTTTCCAGTTTCGATATTCACTAGCCAGTGGACTTCGATCTACATTCAGATCAGTGATAGTTCTGTGGGTTTTTTTCTTTCTCTGCAACTGAGACTCATCTAAAGTGAATAATGTCAGCTGTTTAAGTTTCCAGCTGATAAGGAGAACAAATTAACATAGAATGAACTGTTTGCATGCATACAGAAAGAAACCAGGATAAAACTTAATTATATTGAATTTTTCTTTTACAGCTGATTAGCTCATCTTGAATCAATGACTAATACGATTGCACTTTTAACTTTTTCCCCGCTTTCAAGCAAATAAAATAAAAGTAAATTTTTTTTCTTGTTTCAGTGTAGGTAAATAAAAAGGTACAAAATTCTATTTGGATTATATTTTTCTCATTAAGGTAAGTTGTTCGTTTATTTCTTTAATAGTGAAAAAAGGGTTTCAATTTGAACCATGCTAAATAATTGTTTATAAAGTATACAAATAATAATAATATTCTCGAATATTGATTTAAACTGATATATCATAGTAAATT
The DNA here is from genome assembly GCA_963931845.1 of Maratus michaelseni. Taxonomy (NCBI): domain Eukaryota; kingdom Metazoa; phylum Arthropoda; class Arachnida; order Araneae; family Salticidae; genus Maratus; species Maratus michaelseni. The sequence continues at coordinate 414,830,414 of OZ007587.1, forward strand.
GAAATGGCACTTGTTGCTTTTTGTTTTTGTTGGTGTAATTTAGATTATAATATAAAGAATTCACGGTAAATAGTTATATGGATATGATTTTATTATTAATGCAATTACAACCCGAAACCTTTTCCATTTTATTACATGGTCATATGTTTTGATAATGATTTATTAGGTTAATATTAAACAACTTCTGATTATTTTCTGTTTTAATGTTAATGGTTCTTGCCAGTTATAGGTAAGTTGGTAAATTATATTCTGTATGTAAAAAAAAAAAAAAAAAATATTTAATATTCACAGGATAAATCTTAAATAAAGAAAATAAGTGAAGAAGAGAATTTTTGCATATTATTGATTAATTCTAAATTTTTTTTTCTTTTTTCCTATTATGCAATGACACTTTTTTCAAATATTGAACGTATTATTATTTTGAAAGGAGAAATGGTAAATCTATATGCATTTCTTTTAATATTTTTATAAAGGCTTATATATTTAGAAGAAACAATATTTATAATGAAAGTTATAATATAATTGTTATTATCTCTCGAAGGTTTGCCTAGATAACACATTTTTTTTTATGACTGAAATTTTATTTAATATATTGCATAAAAATTTTGATTTATAATAAGGCAGACATACTTTTTCTATATAAAGTTAATATTACTTTTTATTTATCTGCCACAATGAGTATTGCAGTCTGCAAAATGAGCGATTAATTTATTTATGTATTTACAGATATTTTTCCAAATTGTGCTTCTTTTGAAAATTAAGATATCTCTTGGTTAAGAATTAAAAAAAAAAATACATATATGGATGGATAATAATAAAGGAAAGAAGATAATATATTTTTGGTGTGAATAATTGTTCATTCTAGAGATATAGGTATTTTGTTTTTGTTTCTTTTCTTTTTCAAAAAAAAGAGAGATTGCATTCATTTATTTATTCATTTATTATATATAATTTTGCTTATAAGTAATTTTTGCAGTAAATATTTTCTGGTAAGTTACTGTGAATATTTTAGGTAAACAAAATTTTCCTCACCTGAATTTTTAATTTTTTTAGGTTACAGATTTATTTATCTGATAAATTATTGGAAATATATCTGTATTTGCTCATTCGTTAGCCAAACATGGCCAGTAAGCTAACATTTAAAGTGACTAATTTTGATGGTGAACCCACCTTGTTAGAGTTTTTTTTCAATCAATTAAGAACATTGGCCCGTATACAAAAATGGAAGCACGAAGAAGCAATTCAATTTCTGGGTGGGAAATTGACAGGCCCAGCATTAACCTTTTTTACGCAAAACCCTGAAATATATAAATCTAAGGATTTGGATTTCGTCGAGAAAGAATTCAGAGCATTTTTCGCTCCCCCGAGTAAAACTGCTGCATTGGTTGAATTCAATAATCTATTATTATTGCCAGAAGAATCAATTAGAAATTTATCCCATCGCATTAACACTCTCACTGCTCGCGTGCATGACACTATAACAGATAGAACGGCCCTTGATAATATAAAATTTACTAAGTTTATTTCAGCAATTCCTTCAAATTTAAGGGTTAAAATACAAGAGGAGGGAATATCAAGTTATAAACAAGCGGTAGCTAGGGCACAAGCTTTACAAGAGATCATGCAGAATGAGAAAATATTGCAGCCCTGCGCATCATCTAGCTCCACAGACTCGATCGCCATGCAGTTGAAATCACTAAATGAAAAAATTAACGCTTTGTCGTTAACATGTAGCGAGGACAAAAATAACTCTCATAATCAACCCTCTCGCCCACAAAACTCGCATGATCAGTACAAAAAAGACTTCAAAAAAAAGACACACTGGTCATAGCTATTACCGCACTAATAAACAAAAAAAATCGAATTGTCCACCCACTTGTCAATTGTGTTTGAAACGTGGCCACACTGCAAAATTTTGTTTTAAATGGAGAAGATCTAATGCGAATAGAGGTGGATATCAAAATTACAAATTCAATCCAAATTTTCGCAAAAAAGTAATCAGAAAGGGAAATCTTTAAACTATTAAGGAGATGTAATTTAGCTGATGGCTTTGCATCTCAGGAAAACATTTTAACATCCGCAACTTGCCCTACATTCCCATGGTCGTTTGATGAAACTCTTCCAAAAATTTCTAAGGAAAGGCTAGTCAATTCGGTCGCTTCACAGACCACAACAAACATAAAAATGACCAGGAATGGGTCGTCACAAACACTGCACAGATCAACTGAAAGTTCATCGCAAACTGTATCGCCAAGTGACGAAAAGAAAGTTGAGGTTATTTCAAATGTGAATAATAGCTCCCCAACACTCCCCCTTATAAAGGCCTCTATAGCAAGAACAGACACAATTTTACTTTTAGACACAGGGTCCACAATTTCCCTTTTATCACAGTCCCTTTTCGATTCTATTAAGCACAATCTTAAATATAAAAGGTTAGGCACAACAGTTACCCTTAAAACAGTAAATTCCGATGTTGATTTCACCGCATGTATAAAAGCATCAATCAGAATTCACCACAAATCTTTTAGCCACAACTTTTATATTGTTGACATTCCCGATACGTCTAGTTTTCAAGGAATATTAGGATTTGATTTCATTCATAAACACAGGATCATAATTGATGTGCACAAAAATAGAATGTCAACAAATGAATTTCATGGGCCATTACTTAGCGCGTCAGCTGATGGCAAAGACATAAATCTTCTAAGTGAACATGTAAACTCTCCGTCAAATTCATTCAAAACGATTCGCCTTGCACATAAATTAAAACTAGAACCACATGAGAAAACATGGATTTCCATCGACACTGATTCTTTAAATCCTTCAATGCAGTACTGTTTTGAAAGTACTATTTCTAATAAACAAATTATTTGTTATGACAGTCTGCTAGGTAACAATAATGATGTTGAATCGGCCGATCAGGAAAATCATAACAAACACCTACAAAAATCACATGTATACATATTCATACAAAATTCTTCTAACAAACCTGTACACATAAACAAAAATGCACGAATAGGAATTTTATATGAGGTCTCGGAAATTATGGAACCATCTAAAAACGACAATTTTTCACAGACCATGAAGTCATGCGACAACATCAACAGCTTCAATATTCAACCTCATGATAATTTACAACAATTTATTTGCAATTATATTCAAGCTTCAGATGAGGTCTTAAAAAAAAGAAAGGAAGATTTAACAATACAAGACTTCAAATTGGAACATCTAGACACTCAACAAGCAAAACCCTTAGGCTCATTATTGTTAAAATACTACAGTTCTTTTTCTAAATCAATGAAAACATTAGGTCACACAGACAAGGTTGTTCCAAATCTCAAATTCATTAATGACTACCCAATCAAAACACTACCTTTTCCGGTACCACAATCATTACACCAAGAAATGAAAGAGCAAATAAATCAACTTCTTGAAGCAAATATTATTGAACGTAACTGTTCAGAATGGGCATGTCCTATTTTGCTGGTTAGAAAGAAGTCTGATGGGTCTGCAAAACAAAAATACAGACTAGCTCTTGATTTAAGAATGCTAAATTCCGTCTTACAGGGATCTTCTTATCCACTTCCCAAAATACAGACCATTATTTCAAATTTATCTGCATATAAATATTTCACTTCGTTAGATTTTCAACAGGCTTATCATCAGATTAATTTACCTGAAAAATATCAAGATCCACTTACATTCACATGCATATACGGTACTTTTCGTTTTAAAAGGTTGGTTTTCGGTTTAAAGAATAGCACTAGTTTCTTTCAAAATTTAATGGACACTATTATTGATGAATTAGAAAGGGAAGGTATTTTTGCTTACCAAGACGATTTAATCTTTGGTTCAAATTCTTTTGAGGAAACATGTGCAAAATTACAGAAAGTACTTGAAATTTTATCGAAATATAATTTAACGCTCTCGCCCAACAAATGTTCGTTTCACAAAACCGCTGTTGATTACTTAGGGTTCCACATTGAAAATCATTCCATTTCTTCCGTCCAATCAAATATTGTCAAAATAAATTCTTTTCCTACCCCGACAACAAAAAGACAATTAAAAAGGTTTATTGGTCTGGTCACATTTTACAAATTTCTAGTGCCTTCTTTTTAAAAAATTATCCAACCACTTATAGATCTCACTACACCAAAAACAACATTTAAATGGACTCAAAAACATAAAAAATTATTTGATCAAATGCAACAGGTGTTCTTTAATTCTCCCATGGTTCGTTTACCCGATTGGTCTAAAACTTTTTACGTAAACACAGATGCGTCAATTATAGCCATAGGAGGTGCTCTGTTACAGGAACATGAAGGACAATTACTTCCCATTGCATTTTTTTCAAAATCTCTTAAACAGTCTGAAAAACATTATCCAGCACTAAAACTTGAATTAATGGCCATTTACAAATCAGTAATCGCTTTTAAATACTATCTATATAACCGAAAGTTTGTAATTTTATCCGATAGTGCTCCTTTAAAAAAATACAAGAAAACAACTAATCCCGCTGATATAACAACTAGATGGTTAACAGAATTATCAGAATATACATACACTTTTGATCACATTCCCGCTTCTTCTAATGTACTTGCAGATTATTTGTCCAGATGTTCTTTCGAGAAAAACACAGTTGATTTAAATTCCAACCCTGAGCTTATCAACGACCCATATGCATTGCCAATTGTAGATAATGATCTACCAGACGCTAATAATGATCATTTATCATACAGTACACATTCTCTAAATTACTTAGTTATTGGTAACAAGGATCAAAAAGACCCTTTATTGGAAATTTCAAATGAAACATTTGTAAACGAACAAAAGAAAGACGCAAAATTATCCGAAATTTACAACGAAATTATGCAAAATGGCTCATCGAAACAGTTCCCTATGTACTTCATTCATCCCGATTCAAAGGTTTTAATGTTAAAAAAAGAAAATATTTGTAATGACAAATTTTCGTACCACATTATTGTCCCAAATTCATTAAAAGCCAAAGTTCTAACAATATGTCATTTTTCGCATTTTGGATTAACAAAAACTTATGCATTTGTCACAAAAAAATATTTTTGGAAAGGAATGCATGCTGACACTTTAAATTTTGTAGCGTCTTGCACAAAATGTTTACAGGCAAAACATCACAAAACTCCACTTGCTCCACTACAACCTACATACACACCTACGCATCCAGGAGACACAGTCAGTGTTGATTTGGTCGGTCCCTCTACTAATGGACAGTCGGTATTGACAGTAATTGACCATTTTTCTCGACACCTAGAACTCTTCCCTTTGCGTACCATCACTTCTGAAAAGATAATTAAATGTTTGTTCAGTTACATAACTATCTTTGGAAGACCTTCCGTAATTTTGTCAGATTTGGGAAAACAATTCACTTCACACATATACGACAAATTTAACGACACATTAGGCATAAAGGTGCGTCATTCCAGTGTAGCGAGACCACATAGCAATGCCGTGTCAGAGCGAGTCAATAAATCAATTAAATACTCTGTTTCTACCTTACTTCAAGAAGGTCACACTTTCGAAAATGCTTTATCAATTCATAAATCTCTTTATAATGGATCCTTACATTCCTCCACAAAATATTCTCCCAACTTGCTTCACTTTGAAAGAGAACTATCCTTATATTTGATACTTATGACCATAATGTCAATCAGGTTCTAGACAAAGATTTTGAAGCTTACAAATTGTTACAAGATTTAAATTCTATTTACAGGAAAGCATATAATAACATCAAAGACTCTCAAAACAAAAGAAATGATCATTTTCAAAAACGTGCTAAGCTAAGGAAAATTATGAATAAAGATATTGTATATTTAAAATCTGTAGATAAGTTCAAACCAAAATATTCTGGACCTTACATTGTTATACACAAATATTCACCTGTCTCTGTTTCAATCAAACGCTTACAGGCACCTGATGACTCTGCTTTTAGAGTATACATTAATAGGTTAATCATCGCTCCACCAAGAAGCGATCACTTACTTACAAGTCATGATGGTTACAATAATATTAACTCTCCAACTTATTCAACACGTTATAATTTAAGACCTAAAAAATAGCGTATAATTTTTATAATTGTTGTATTTTGTGCGAATTTTTGGTTTTGTTCACACTTGTGTATATTGATGTACACAATATACTGATGTTATATTTGATGTTTCCTTGTGAAAGTTCTCGGCTGGTCCAAGTTTGTTTCATCAAGGGAATGGCAGATATGGCAATCTTGTTGTGAACATTATCTTTTATCTTCATGGGGTGTTTGCACATATACACATTAAAAAAAAAAAAAAAAAAAAAAAAAAATCTTAACATTTGTCGTCATATTTTTTTTAATCTCATAAATAGTTATAAACATAATTATAGTAACATTAATTGCACTAAAAATTATTTTTTTCTCTTAAAATCAGTTTTTTTAAATTTTAATAATGCTAATTAAGTAAATATGTACCTCATGACTTAACATTTTTACCGAACTTGACAAAACTCTCTCTCATTACTCTAGGATTGACTTTTATTCGACATACACTAGGTGTATATATATTTTTTTATTTTTCTAATTATTCCCTTTCGGAGTGGTGATGTGTTCAAAATTATTGCCCTTAGGATCTTCCACCCCATTGTAATGAGAGACACATTCGAATTGGTATTCCAATTCACCTTAAATCCCCTGTCAAAATGAGTATACGAGACTGCTCCTCAGTTTGTTGCATTACTGCTGCGGGAGCAACGGGGTCTATGTTGTGTCAACAATGTGGGCCTCGCCCTAAATATTCCCTCCACAAATAAGGCAATAGTCCTAAACTTGCGCCATCACACTTGTCCTTAGACAAGATTTAGGGCAGGAATTTTTTTTTGATCGTGCGTCACTTTCCCTATCCTGTCCTGTGCGAATGCACAAATTTTTACTATTTTTTAAACCCAAATTTTATTCATTTTTTTATCTTCATCATTTTTGTATTTCATTTTTACACATGTGTAACTGTTAATGTAACTGTAACGGTATCTTATTTTTATATTTTGTATTTGCATTTATATATTTCATGTTTATTTTATGCAAGATTACATATATCATTATTTTGCATTATGATCGAACAAAGAAAATTTTATAGTATTGTAGTTGCAACTTAACATAAGCTTATATGTTCAGAGTTATGAACATTTTAAATTCATTTAGCATGCTTACGACCAGTTATCAGTAAAATAAACATTAGGTGATGATAATGCAACTTTTCTGGTCATATTTTGGTCATCACTATATATGTAGAGTAGTTCAACTGTCATATGTTCCGGTACAGCAAAAATAACATCTACATCTACAAAAAAAAAACTCTCAACAAACCAGGGACTCAAGGAATAAACTAGTGTACACACTATGATGACCAGTAGCAAAAATTTTGGTATACCATTTTCATTTTCATTTCTATTTTCATTTTCACTTTTGATATTTGTATGTGTTTATATTTTTCTTATATTGTGCATTGATTATATGTAAACTTTCAGACGGAGCATGCCTGCAATTTAAACCCTAACAAATTATTCTTTTATCTGAGCAAACGGGGGAAATATATGATATGAGAATCATATATTAAGTTTTAACAAACCCTATCCTTTATTTAATTTATAGTTTTCCCTTTCCTTTTTCAAAATTTAATTGAGTTATCTTTAACTACAAACAATAATCCCGCTGTAATTTATACCCTTTCCCTTTTTCATTTTCACTTGTGCTCGATCACTAATATCTCACGGCTTTTCGATTAAAAAAAAAAAAAGAAAAGAATTAAATCAGCACAGATGCCTTTTCGTAATTTTACTTTCCGTAACCATGCTTATAACACAATATGTGCATAACGCATTTTTGTGGCCACAAAAGTTATGCGAATCTTCCATTTGGCCCAAATGCATGCCCTTATATGGTAGTGGTAATAACTCAATCACTCACACCCAGCTCTAAAAATATATTCTCATTGTTAAAAGCATATACTGTTTTGTCTGTCGAAAATCCGTTCTCATGAGAAAGATATTTGTCGGTTATAGTCGCCGTGGTGATATTAATTTTTGAATCAAAATTAGTCCTGTCGCCAATAATCTGGTAACCCCGCTCGGTAAATACCATTTGTTATGCCTATCTCGGTCTGAAAGTATTTACGCCTAGACACTCTGTAACAACCCTATTTTGGCGAGATTCTTGTCAGTGCAATTCCAACTTGTATCGTGGAAACAACTCACTTCGCTTTCTGTCTTCGCATAATAATGGCTGTTTAAGAGCGGCCTTTCTTGTTTACCCTCTTCTGCCTTGGAACTTCATATGTCTACGAAATAAAATTCTGATGATATACTGGAGTTTTTCTTTGCTAATTAAATACGTACCTGGATATTTCGTCATTCAATCACTCGAACTAATAACTATATTACAATACATAAAAGACAACTTTCTCACCGCGCGCCGATTCGATTATCCACATTTCGATTTTTCAATCCACCCTAGTATATATGCTTAAGATAAAAAATTTATAATCCATTATACGCAGAAATATACGATATAACTTTCAGAAAATAAAAATACATGCCTTCCGCACTTGTTATAAGAGATTTGATTTTAGATTTGCTTTGATATTATCCAGTGTTTCCCATTCATCGAATTACCTACGTTAATTAAAAATATTCCGTTGTTATTTTTAACATCCATCTTAATAAAAACACAATTTATCTTCTTGAATTATTTCTTTAATGCAGCCTTTATTTTTAATGAAGTTGTCGTGGCAACAAAAAGCAAGTCATTTGGATAAAAGCCAGCTAAACTAAAACGTATATAATGCGTAAAATAACAAGAAAAAAAATATATTGTTAAAGAAAAATGAAATGAAATTACGCGAAAGGACATAAAATTACAAACATCATTATTTACGTTATAAAAGTCTCTGTAATAGCAAAATGCGAATGTTAAATGACATGTGACATGTGTTAAAAATATTTAAACTCATTTGAAAGGAATTTTTTTATGTATATTTTAACACTATTATCAGAAACAAAAAATGTAACATTAGAAATAAACAAATTTCCGTTCATTGTTGAACCATTTGATGATGCAAAATAAACAGAAACACTAAGGCATATTTCACGCTATTTTTACACTATTTTATTTAACTCTACATGTTTTTGGTATATAGAGCGTTCAGAGACAAAGTGGATCAAGTTAAAAAGTATTTTTTTAAATGTCTGTTGCTGATTAATACTTGTTAATGGTGAATATTTTCAGAGCTATAGTGAACCAAGTTCCATTTTCACTGGATGGTATTCAATTGATCGACCTTATGTAACAGTTCCAGGGCCAAAGTGGATCAAATCCAGTAAATTCTGAACTAAAATTGAATTACCACCTTAATTATTGTTTTTGAATTTTCACATTATGACCATATTAGGTTAGTCTTCATACTACCACAATAAAAAAGATACTCTAAATCAGTTTAGGATTCAACTAGTGTTAATAAACCTTAACCTTGATTATCTCAAAGCTATAATTTAGGGACTGTTTTATCTCTGAACACTTCATATAAAGATGCAATTTTTTAAACCAATTTTCACCCATTTATTGATTATACACTTCTAAACTGATAAAAAATAGATTCACAAATCTGATTTCAATGACAATACAACATTATTAATATATTAATATATAAAATAATTATTAATATATATATATATATATATAAGTTAATATTAATAACATAAATTTTCACGTTTACAGTTGACTATATTAAGCACCTGCTTGTTAATTTACATGTTTACAGTTGACTATTTTAAGCACCTGCTTATTAATTTACACGTTTACAGTTGACTATTTTATGCACCTGCTTATTAATTTACACGTTTACAGTTGACTATTTTAAGCACCTGTTTTATTACATATATGATCTCGTGATTTAAGTTTTTCAAGTTTTATTTTCAACAAATTGCGAGAATAGTTTGTTTATCGTTGTAGATCTTGACAATGGCGCCGTTTGAGCATTGAAACACGTCTATTTTTATATTAGAAGGTTTTTATAAGCTTTTTAGTGTTCTGTTTGTGTCACTAAAGCATTTGTATCTTTATTTTAATTACATTATCTATATTTTAATGGATCTTATTACATGATTATTAGCTCCATTGTTGTAACTTATGCATTGTAACCTTATTGTTGTTCGCATCGTTATGGCGTCAACGTTACTGACGCACACATTTGTAGGTTAATCGAAGAAATTCGTAAAAGAGTTACCGAGCAGTTAAGACCGGGAGTTATTATGGTTTCGGCTCCAACATGCTCTGCTGCAATGTCGAAGGTAATAAATTCATTCTGTGCTAAAAGTACCAAAGTGTTTTAAACCGCTCGCTGATTTAAGAAATGAAGCAGCAAAAAATAAACTGCTCAGTATGGACCCAGTGTCATTTCTCATTATTCATGAATTTTCAATGATCGAACATCGTCAGATGGCTGCCTTTGAGTAAAGATGTCGCGAAGGTAAACCAGTATCATTTACCCTTTTGAAAGCCTATTTGTTTATTTCATTGGAGATATGAGACAACTACAGCCTATAAAATACAGCCCTATATATAAGAGACATTCTATAAAAGACATTTTGGCTTTGCGCCTAAAATAAGTGCTTAGGATTTTTAAAAAATGTTTCACCTGAACAAAGTCAATGAGACAAAACGGAGATAAGCAAAGACAGTTTCCAGACACTCTTGATACGCTCTCCGTGGGCCAAGTTACAGGTGACCAATACGCATTCCTTATGCAACGACGTAAAGCTATACTGTCTCCGGCTGAACTTGCTAGATTTCCAGATGTCATACGCCTTTTTCTCACAAACAAACAAGATGAAGAACATAATCAAGAAATACTTCGTAAATCAAAATGAACAGTGGCAAGAACATTAGCAGGCCACAATAATCAAACAGCAAGATAGAGTGAAGATGATCTCGCATCTGGACTTCAGGTTGAACTTTTCTTAGCAATTGGATTCAGAGTTATGTTACGTACTAATCTGTGGACAAAGGGAAGATTGGTAAACGAAGCATTTGATACGGTAAAAGATATTGTTTACAGACAAGGACTACGGCCTTCAGGCTGACCACATACTGTAATGTTTGATTTTGATGATTATAATGGCCCATTTCTAACTGAAAGACTTTTCCCTCTCACACCTATTTATAAATCTTAGAAAGAAAATAATGTCTCATGCTCCAGAACTCAGTTGTTTTTAGCAGTTGCATAAGCTGTCACCATACATAAATCCCAGGGTTTTACTTCGTCGAAAATTTCTGGGAACATTGGTGAAAAAGAATTGTGATTTGGAACAACTTATTTAGCTTTTAGTAGAGTTCGTCGTTTAAAGGATATTCTCATTGAAGTGCTTTTTGCAAAGGATATGCTCAACCGAATTAGAAGAATTAGGGTACTTAGTGATAGATTAATATTTGAGAGTTACTTGAGGGAACTGACGACTGATTGAACACTTGAAAATAAATATTCAAAATCTGTTATTACAAATTTACATTTATACTAATAAACAGTAAATATAAAATTTAAATACATACATTTTTAATGTTATCTTATAAGTTTAAGCGACTCAGTGCTCCGACATTTCGGCCTTACGAATGCTAGTTAATTTAATAATTGATAAATATTTAAATACTTATATTGGCTGATCCGGAAATTTCTGTAGTTCTTTTATACCCACCATAGTGGCTTACATGCCCAATCTTCTTCAAATGATCAGGCACTGTAATGCTTGGAATATTAGTCTATAGAATAGCTTCTGAGCTCTGTAAAGTGTATTTTCAGCGATAGCTGCTTTTAAGATGTCCTCTTTTACAGATGATGGCCGTCGAGAGCGGTCATCATCTTAGAAGGTTGAAATCTACACGCTTATACTTCTCAAACCACTTTCGAACCTTGTCTTCTGAATTAGCACTTTGTCCATATACAGCACAAACTTTACGAGCAGTATGACTAGCATTTTTACCTTTCTTGAAATAAAAAGAAATTACAACGAAAATGAACGTTTTGGTTCTACATTCTAAGCACTGCACTGAAAGAAACATTATGCCACAACACAAGCGAGAACTGTGCAGTAGGGCGGGTTGAAACAACCGAAATTTATGTAATCGAAACATAATAGTGAGGGAAAGTTGCAATTGGTAATAAGGAAAAAATTCGCAAAATATTACACCAAATGGTTACTATATATTTTACCGCCGCAGGGAGGGGGGGTAAAGTTTCGAAAAATCGCAAAAAAATAAAATAAATTATCCAACCATTACGCACTATTATGTTTCCATTATATGAAGTTCGTTTTTTTCGATCCACCCTACTGTGCAGTGCAAGAAAAAAGTAAGAATGTACATATCTGTGTTATTCAAGGTTATCCATACATTTTTTTACAGTGTATATGCACTTTTTATTCCTTTTTTTTCAAACATATAGTAACACGTTTTATTTTACAATTAATGTTATTCCGTTTCATAAAATTTAAAAACTATTTATTCTAATTAGAAAATATTATATTTTCTCCCGCTGATATTACAAAAGTTATATAATTTTTTTATTAATTACATTTCTTTAACGCAGTTCATTTTAATTGAACAATACTGATTGTAGTCTGCAGTACATTTGGAAGAAAGCCAAATATATCGAAGAACACATAACGTACGAAATAAAAAAAAAGTAAATGTGTTTATTCAGAATAACGATTGAAATTAAATTGCTCGGAAAAAATTTAAGAAATAGAAAGTTAATATTATCCTATTTTTATATTTGTAATAAATTTTACAAAATGCATTTTTATATCATTAGGCTATTGTGAAAGTATTAAGATTTTTTTTTTATTTAAAAAAATGAATAAAGTACTATTATTTTCACGCTACTCATTTTTAATTAAAAATTCGTATTTTCAGCTTGCAATATATTTCGATGAAAGCAAATTTTACGAAAATGTGTACAATGCGCATAATACCGAAATATAACAGTTTTTAACCAAAAACGAAAAAGAAGATACACGCAAAGATCTAAAAAAGTTGCAAAGTTAATATTAACATTCTTTTTTTTTTACATTATTAATAAATCTTCAAAAATATTTACTTTAAATCATTATATAAGCGTAAAATCTCGTTTCTCTTTTTAAAAGATTATAATTAAAAATAAATAAATAAAAGTGCTACTTTATAGTTATTCATTTTTAATTGAAGAATTGTGTTTTTAGTTTGCAAAACGGTTGGGATGCAAGCCAAAAGTATTAAAAAGCACGTAACATAAGTAGAAACGAAAAGTAACTGTGCTTATTCAGAAGAAAAATTAAATTAAATTACACGGAAAGGGCGAAATAAATACCAAGTTAACATTAATATTTATTCTTCACATAAAAAATATATATATAAATTATAAGAGACATGTTTTATATCATTAATGTGATTATCAATGTCTTAAAATAAAATTACAAATTTCTATTTTTATTTAATTATTACAAACTTGGACGAAATATAAAATGAAAGGAAACAGATATTTTAAAAAGTTACTAGCAGGCTACGTTGATAGAAATCTCCAAACGGACCTTAAATCAAAAGAAATGTATTAGTGAATTTGACCTTGTGGTTTAAAGGTATATGGACGTTTACATTAAATATTATTTTAATATTAAAAAAAAAAATAGTATTTTTAGCGCTTTTAGCAAAACTTAATTAAATTTGCTTTTACTGATAAACACAATTGCTTTTGTTATGTCTTTCGTTTCATAAATTTTACGTTTCATTATTTCACGTTTCATTATTTCATAAATTTGGCTTTAACCCAAACGTATTCCACATGCAAATATTTAATGTACAATAACAAATGAACTTCATTAAAAGAGTAATTATTAAATAAAATATATCCTATATGATATCAGTGGACATATGATAAATAACGTTATTATATTTTCTAATATTCAGACAATGTTTGCACTATTAAGGACCAACTCTTTTTGTTCTTCATTTATTAAAAGATTTGGTAAATAACGTTCGAACGATATGGAATGTACTAAAACCATAACTGAAAATTTATCTATCAATCCAAATCTCATCAAAATCCTCCTAGTAGATTTTTTTTTAAAAGGCTAATCTTTCATAATCGCGTTCACCTGATTATCGAACTTTTACCCATAGCTCAATATTTAAGCAACGTAGAACGATATGCAATATACTAAAACCATCTCTATATATTATCTAACTAACAATCTACATCGCATCAAAATCCGCCAACAGAACTTTCTAAAAAGGCAAATATTTCATAATTTGCTTCATCTCATTATAGAACTTTCACCCATACCTCCATAACTAAGCAACGTATAACGATATGTTATATACTAAAACCTTCCCTCAACAAGTATTTAACTAACAGTGTTAATTTCTTCAAACTCCATTCAGCAAAACTCAAGTTTTAAGCGTCTGGAACGAAATTCACATTTTCATTATAGTAGATTTGTCTCCCACTGATATTATATAGGATATATTTTATTTAATAAATTACTCTTTTAATGAAGTTTATTTGTAATTGTAGATTACATATTTTCATGTGGAATACTTTTGGATGAACGCCAAATTTATGAAATAGCACAAAATGCACGAAATAACAAATGTAATTGTGTTTATCAGGAAAAAAAAAATTATTTAAGTTTAGCTAAAAGCGCTAAAAATACTAAAGTTCTTTTTTTACATAAAAATAATATTTGTACACCATAAAAGAAATATTTTACATCTTTTCAGCATTATGAACGCATTAATAGAAAATGTTTCACTTCTATATGAAACACAGCGGGCTTAAGTAATTCAAATGACTGCCTAGATTACAAATTTAAATGATGCGTTGTAAATGATGACAAAGAGGAAGCTGTTTTATGTGATACATTTAGGTTACATGTGTAATATTTATGCTACAGTCTATTTTAGTCCAAAATATGTAAAGCGTAATTCGTGTGCGTGCCAGTTCATTTTTAATTAGAACATAATGAAATGTCTAAACAAGAACGAAAAACCATGCGTCAAGCATAGATTATGTAGCACTTTCCAACACCTCCGAAATACTTTTGCAAATCTTAACCGTTTAATAAGGGTAAGTTGATGTCCAACTTGGAAAAAACATCACATATTTAAAAACCCAATTTCAGGAATTACCATCAATATTCGGGAAAATATCCCAATACATATAGATTTGTATATATACTACATACACTGCTAAATTTTAATTCAGTAAGGAAACGCATAGCACTGTTGGGGCTGTACATATATAAAGATATCAACTTGTTGGTAATTTAGGACCCCCCTTACGATATCATACGTTATCATTCCTCTAACGCCACCAACCCCCCCCCCCTCCCCCTCCCGCGTCCAAAGATATCGTTATCAATATCTAAAAATTATTCCTATTTTTACAAATTTATTTTTCTTATTTTATTTTATTTTTATACATTTGCAGTGATGTAAGGATATAGTTGTACTATACATTTATTATTCGGGAACTTTATTGATTCAAATGAAGAGAAGAAACCAATACAATATCGTTATTATATATGGAATAACTTTATTTTTAAACACTTAAAATAATTAGTTACTATTTAAAAGTATTTGATAATAGCTTTTTGTTGCATAATACGATCAACAGTAATATTGCTTTCTTGCACGTGTCCCCTGTACGGGTATGAACAAGCAGAATTTCTTATAAACAAAGCAGATGGACAAATCTCTTTCTCTTTTATTTCTAGTGAACGCAAGTATTGTTTCACACATACTTCGCACCTGGTTTCTCAATCAGCGGATCATATGCGGTTATGGCACAAGAAAAGGGACGTCAAAAGTCGGGGACCGTATTTTGGAATGAAATAAATTTATAATAATGTAATGGTTTTAAAAATAACTTTGTATTTTAATATAAATATATAACAAACAAAAAATATTAAGAAACAAAAACACTAATTTGGAGTTAAAATTAAAATTTATTTGATTAAAAATGATAACGATATCAAAAGACAACCCCCCCCCCCTCTACCTAGAGATATCTCACTATATCAAGTGCCAGACCACCCCTAACCCCCTAAAGTGATAACGTTATATATTCACATTCCTCTCTGGAATTTACGTCAATATGCACTCGAAATCTTTTGTACTGCCCTTTATATGATCTATAGAATTTATACACAACAAGTAAAAGGCAAAACATTAGTTAAATTTAGAAACGCGTTCATCAACTGAAAACTCACGTCCAGCAATTATTCTTAATCACAGTACTTTAACAGAATTCGTTTGTGTATCTCTGTACATGAACAATTATGCACACAATATTATATAGTAAGGTTCTTGTAATTCACATCATTGACATATAGATATATCAATTTCAATATGTTTGAAACGGTGAAATAGTATTAAAATAAACCGCAAACAAATTTTCCCCTTAGATCGTAATTTAACGAAATTCTTTTGAGTGTCCCTGTGAAGGAACCAACCGTTAGTCCTATGCACACCATATTCTATAGTAAACCTCTTGTAATGCACCTCAGTGATATATATTACAAAATTTATTATATTCCGCCTTAATTAACTTTTATTCTATATTTTTCCCCTTTTTTATAATATTTCATATATAATTCCGATTAATTAAATCAAAATCCCATCTTAAATTAAACAATCAATCTCCATATGTAAAAGTATAAGATCTTAATCTACTTAATAATATTTGTTTCCAAAGTATTTAAATCTAAAAATGGCGATAATTACTTGAATTTATTCTTTAAATAGAACACCTTTATTTTTAATCCACTATTAAAATCCATTATTATTTCCCGTGCAGATCAAACCGCTATAAATTCTTTATTTAAATGCTAAAATATCATATCTCTTAAAATTATTCCACTCTAAAACACCCTATTTCTTTTAAAAAACATTCTCTCATTAAATATTAAATGTCTATTACAATATTTAAAAATGCTCTCATATTTTTTTCCCTCTACATCAAAGATTCTTTTTTTTTTCTTTTTTCTTTATCGCGTATTAAATTCGAAGCTATTTTTAACTTCAATCTCAAAACAGATACTTCGTTTTTTCATACTTTATTAATCTGTTAGAGAGGCTTTAGAAGCATCTAGAATATTTTTGGCGCCAGGATAATCTTTTTTCTTCAAAATAAATGCACCGGAAATATTAATAAAATCCCTTTAAAACGTCTATGATTGGAACAAAAATATCATGTGACGTGTTTTGTATTCCTACGCAAGCCCAGTTAAAGCGAGATTCACGCTCTGATTCCAGTAGAAAATTTGACGTTTGGCGGTATCTAAAAGGAAGGAGTGAAATTTTATTTGGCATCTAATTGCCTCATAGTGCTTTATAATTTAGTGATGTAGAGTTCAAATATATTATTAGAGGGTTTAGTTCCCAATGCATACACTACATTCATCTGGATAAACACCTTAAATTTTAGGAAGGAGATTTGTGGAAAGTGCCGACTGTCGCAATGGAATGTATTGGTGATTAGATGTAGTTTCAATATATCGAGAATTACTGCTGATTTGACGTCTTCCAAATTGTCAATAAAGTTTTCCACTTTCAACTGAATGGTGCTTGAACTGTGAATTACTGTGAACTACTACCACACGTCAACCTAGTGCGATTTAAATGGGAAACCTTCCTCATTATTATAAATGTTTATCATCTTCTTTTTCAACTGCTACTCATCAATCGAAATTGAAAGTCTAAATCACAACATATATATAAATTTCAAAGATGTTTAAAAATTGTGTAATTTCATTAAAATAAACCGAAAATGAATTTTTTCCCATATACCGTAATGTAACGAAATTCTTTTGAGTGTCCCTGTAAAGGAACAATAAGTGCTACACACTTCAGCTTCAATACCGAACATGCCGTAGTAAACCGCAATAACATATATCAATTGCATGGTAATCCGTGTATTTTTAAGCGAGTTAGAGCAATGACCGGCAGACAGACAGACAGGCAGGCAGACAAACCGAATTCTTAAACACTTTTCAACTATGTTGAAAGAGTTAATAAGCAATCATTTTCAGACGAAATTGCTTTTTTTCCGTTTCCAATGCTGCTTTGCTCAGTCACGGCCAAATTCCATTCCCCACATCGATAAATGAAGTTTGACTGTGGCACAATTCTTTAGAAAATAAAAATCTGACTTTGGAAGAGGTGGGGCGTTTAATACCTCAGACGGCTGAATTGTTTTCGTTGAATGCCTTTAATAAGCAAATAACGACTTACAGGCTATAAAATGTAATTGATCGTGAGAATTTTGGACTAAAACTTATCGAGCTTGCCGTTATCGCACGCACGTGTGTATTTTCAGATTCCATGCTTAGAATTTATACTCTATCAGAATCCATTTTTCCGAGTCCATTAAGCAAATTCAGAAAGTGGTAGTCCATACGGATTAATAATATTGAAATCTTTCAGCCTTTTTGTAATAATTAAACAAATGCAGAATTCACGTGAATGTTCTTTACATTACATTTTTTTAAAACCAATCTAAATTAAAAAGCATTAAATTCGGTTAGAAGGCAAAAATTGGACAATTATCAATTTTGTATTTTTTAAATATTTTAAAACCTTTACTTATCCCTTTTATAGTAATGTACCGGGTGCGCCACAAATTTTTTAAAAATTTAAAAATTCATTGAAAATTCATTGATGCTAAAAAAGTGCGGTAGAACGAATAGGATTAGAGAGAGATTGGAATTCTTTTAAATAACAAAAACGTTGTTATTCAAAAAATTACCGATAGATGGTGTATAATATAATATGAAGCAGATGTATGGACATACTAAAAAATGATCACATAAAAGGCAGTTCATATTCAATTTTTATACATGAACATAGTCAAATACGAGCACATAATATTTTTATTCCTGAGTGTGTGCATGTTTTTAGAAATTATTATATACATGTTTCAAACTTGAGTAATTTGATTCGGAGACATTTTAACTATGCGACATACTCAGATTTTAGTATTTTTTTGCTCAGTTTTGAAAATGTCGTTTTTAGAGTGTACAAACATTGTTTCATGTTATTTCGAATTATTATTTTTTTTCATTTAACAAAATGTTTGAGTGTATATCTTTGATAATTCCTGCGACATAGTTACACTAATTTAACATGGGCTATATAGGGAATTCGACTGCCCTTAAGTCCAATTATAAAAAAAATATATATACTTATTCACAGTTTGTGTACCAGGCGACATCTCATTATTTTCTGATTTACTTATTTTTGCACAAAAAGGGCGATTGTTAATCGCTACCATTGCAGAAATGTCATCTAAAATTACCAAAAAATAGTATGCCGGAAAATAATTTAAATTTTAAAACTTCGAGAGTTATTAAGAAATCTTTGGATGCTTGTGAATAGTTGTTGTTATTTGTGACTTAAAATTACCCTATCCTTGGAGGAGTAGTTGTGAAAGGGAAACAAACATTCAAATTTTAATATAAAAGGTTATATGTACAAACAAAAGATATACATACTGATATAAAATTAATACAAATATAAAAAGGTACAAAAATGAACGTTGATTGGAAAGCAAAATGCGTTTCATTTCTTTCCCTCCGTCATTTTGGATGTTCTGCTTTTTCAGCTTGATTTATATTCTGCTTCTTCCTATATATGTCATTATAAGCATGTGGTTAGTTTACTCTTATATAGTATTTATCTGTAGTACCTATTACATCAGACATTAATTTATTTTAAAAACACACCAAATAGCAGTGCACTCTTCAACAAACACTATCAAAGTTTTACAAAATATTTTCACCTCTTGGTCACTAGACTAGACATCCTCAGTTACTGACGTTGTGTTTCTTCCTCGCTAGTCCCTCTGTTGAAAACTCCCCCATTTTCTTATTCTTAATAACATATGGTGACATCTATTATCAATCTTTGCGTGCATCATATCATTGTTTAGTTCAGATTTTGCTGTAATTGTCCCTAGGGCTTCCCTCTGTAATGCGTAGTTTATTCAAATTATTATAAATTTCCTACTAAAGTAATTGGTAACTTAATTTTGGTAACTAAACTTTAATTGGAAATTTTGATATTATCCGATGCTGGGAATTTATTCATCTCAAGTACGCCACTGGGTAGTGTGCTCATGTATGACATTTGATTTTGCGCTGCGAAGTTGCAGCTATGCCAAAGTATAAATGAAAAATGCCAGCCTGGATGTCGTCCAGATGGCTTAAATGGTAAAGTACTTGGTGTGCTATATCAGGGTATCTGAGTTCGATCCCCGGTCTGGACACATTTTTCACTCTGTTGGTTATGCGTTGTTTAGTAAAGTGAAAATAAAATTCCCATCCTTTGTCAGTGTAAATTATTATAACTTGCTAATTTTTCGACATTATTGAATTTTCGTTGCAATTGGAGTGTTGTTTGTGCGAGAATTGGAGTGCAATTGATGTGTTTTTAAAATAAATTATTATCTGCTGCAATAGGTAGTATACATAGTTATTTTGTTAATAAATGACATTATGGACGATAGCAGATAAAAAATTAGTTTACTCTTGTTGTCAATTGTTTTTCTGTTAGCTGCTCTTTCGACCAGCATTTTTCAATTGAGCCCTGCATCTGGTAGGGTTAACGCTAACTTTTTTACCGCGGGTCGGGTTCGGTTCGGGTTGACCTTAATAGTTTTCTGTTCAAGTCGGTTGAAGGTTGGAGTTTGACTCAAGTGGATCAGGTTAGGGTTGACATGATTTTTCAAAAAAGTCCAGAATATTTTCTTAGATGTAAAAACTATATATTTGAACAATAATGAGTTCATAATAACATTTTAATAAAAAAAAAGATAAAATTGATATTAGCGATATAATTGTAGACTATTTTTTCATAAGTGCATTATACTATGGATTTATTTTCTTCTATTCCGTGTTCGGGTTAGGGTGTTTCCGGTTTGGGTCGGATGCGATTAGGGTTTAAGAAATGGTTATTTAACACGTTCGTATTGGATTTTGGGTTGAATTTAAATAAAAATTACAAGTTTGGGTTGGGTATAACTCCAACACGCGACGTTCTCTTTTCTCACACCCTGTCACTTCTACTTCTTTCCACTTGTTCTTGATTTCTTAAGTGGTAGCAAATCGTTTTACACATGACGATAAAAGACTTAATTAGTTCAAAACGAGTTGTGTTTTTTTTATTTTTACGGCGTTTTCAAGATTTTGTTTTCCTTTATATAAAATTTATTAAAAGTAGAACGGCTTATCGTAAAGTTACTACTATTTTCATACAATCAAAATGAAAGTTACCACTTAAATAGATATAAACAAGAACTAAAAATCATGCGTCAAACATGGATTATGTAACACTTTCCAATACTTCCAAAATATTTTTAGAAATCTTTGAGGCTTAATAAGGAGAAAGATGATGTATAAATAAAAAATTTGGAAGACGAATAACACATTTAAAAACGCAATTTCAGGAATGACTAACAATATTCGGAAAAATATCTGAATTATTTGTCGCAGCTCTGTAAATGATCTACAAATCTGTATATACACTACATAGAATGATAAAATTTAAGTTGAGTTAGAAAACGCTTAGCAGAATTGAAAATTCCCTTTCACCACTATTCGTCAATAAACGGAAATGTACTCAAGATGTTTTGTGCTGTCTTGTATATTATCTATAGGATTTATACATACCGAGTAATAGGCAAAAATATTAGTTAAATTTAATAAAACGTACCGCAATTGAAAACGCACTTCAACCGAATTATTTTGTGTATCTCTGTAAATTAACGATGAACGTTATACACGCAATATTCTAAAGACATTCTCTTATAATTTACCTCAGTGATATATATCAATTTCAATATGTTTGGAATGGTGAAACATTATTAAAATAAACCGCAAACTATTTTCCCCAACAGACCGTAATGTAACGAAATTTTGTGAGTGTCCCCATATAAAAACTATAGGTGCTATATGCACCCTATTCTATAATAAACCTTTTGTAATACCTCTCGGTGATATATATTAATTTCAAAATGTTTGAAATAGTGTAACATTAAAATAAACTGCAAATGATTTTTCCGATAGACCGTAATGTAACGAAAATTTGTAAGTGTCCCTATAAAAGAACTATAAGTGCTATCTACACTCTAGTCTATAATAAGCCTCTTGTAGTACCCCTCAGTGATTTCAATATGACCTCAATTTCAATATGTTTGAAATTGTGACACATCATTAAAATAAACCGCAAATGATTTTTCCCATACGCCGAAATGTAACGAACTTCTTTTGAGTGTCCCTGTAATACAACTATAAGTGCTACACACTTCATTTTCAATACTAAACATGCCATTGTAAACCTCAACAACATATATCAATTGCATGACAAACAGACAGACAGAGAGTTACAGCAGACAGACAGACAAACTAAATTCATAAACAGTTTTCAACCATGCTTGAAAATATTAAAAAAGCAAATTATTAATGCAAAAAAATGCAAATTTTCAATATGAAAGTTTTCAAATGAATAATTAGTAAAAATTCTTATGAAAATCCCATGTTAATTAACCTTGCAATTTATAGGTTGCAAATTTTTATTTACATTTTCTGTTTTCTTCTCAAATCATTAATTGCATGATCCAGCGATTAAACAAATTAAAAATGCGTTCAATGTTAACCAATTTTTCTTCGGTTTATTTCTTATTATTCGACCCTTTTTTGCCCTGTGTGTCGATGAATTAATAAATTAAACACGAAAAATAGGAGTGTATCCAAACGTTTCATAAATGTTGTTGAAACTTTGTTAGAATTAATTATGTTGTCATAACGCGTTATTTTATTTAAGCTTTAAGGTCAGGAAATAAAAGGGAAGTATGCGATAGATTTCGAGAAATTTAAAAGAATTTAATTAAAGTAGCTTTTTTTTTTTACTGAAAGGCTAACAAAAAATGTATATTTGAATTTACATATAAATGAGATTGCTTTGGGGTAATTATTTTTGGTACAGATTTTTTAATTGTTTTCGTCATTAAGTATTTTATATCCGTATTTTATGTAACTATCATTTCTTGTCCACAAACATAGAGGCTTATAAGAAAGACTAATATTTTGTAATACATTTTATTATATATATATTAAATATCAGTAATTAAATAATATTAAATAATTAGACAATTACCAAATACTTAAAATATACACAGGGTGTTCGTAATTTTTTACACGATTTTCATGGTACTTTCACGATTATTTTACATAAAATGTTTGAATTCATATTTAATACTTTGGAAATTTTTCCATAGAAAATTTCACACGCCTTGCATTCATAATAATCAAAATTTAATTGCTTAATAGGCGTAGAGTGAACATAGTGAAAAATTACCCACCAGTAAAGTAGTACCAGAAAAGTACCAGTTGAAATTTTCTATGGGAAAATTTCCAAAGTATTAAATATGAATTTATTCGATTATCGATACTGGATTTTCTTTGATTAGTTTGATTTTTTTTTGTATGTGTATGTGGGGGGGGGGTCATATTTGGAACAATTTTTGCACTTGATGCCAGATATTCACATTTTCTCCCAGTCTTATTGACCGTATTGATATGGGACAAACGCAAGACTAAGAGAAACGGTGAATGTACACGGTAGTGTATTACTACGCCAGTGTATAGACTACGCCAAGAATAACATATGGAAAACATACCCTGTACTCACAATGTAAGGGACATAGTTAGTAATGTAAGGAAGCCTTAATATACTTAAAATAGGTGTATTGAACTTTGCGCCGTTATATTAAACTAAATAATCAACGTAAAAATAGCACAAATAAAATAAAATATATATTTTTACTTGTGCTATTTTTACGTTGATAATTTATTTTTACATAGGAATATACACAGACGGCGCATAATTGGAATCAGGTGCTACTGGTCCACCTCCATGCGGCGATCAGACGATTTGCCCGTATTTGCCAGATTTGCTGCGTATGCCAGGTATTCAAATCCCTTCAACTCGTCCAGAGTCCGGTAAATAAAGCCAGGTTAGCGGAAAGAAGGAAAGAAAGTATTATCTTCATGGATTTATATTTATTATAAATATGTTTTCAGTTTGCAATACGTTTGGATGAAAGCCGAATATATCGAAAAGTACATAACAGAAGAAGTAACAGAAAGTTACTATGTTTATCTAGAGAGACAAGTGAAATTAATTGCGCCCGAAAGAGTGAAAGAAACAGCCAAGTAATTATTAGCTTTTATTCTTCACATTAAAAAAAATACATGTATAAATTATAAAAGACATATTTTATATCATTGACGTTATTATGAATGTCTTTATAGAAAATTACAAATTTCTATTTTTTTTTTAATTATTACAAATTTGAAGGAAATATGTAATAAAAGTAAACATATCCTTTGAATATAAAATACAGAAAAATATTTACTAGAAATAAAATTTAATTAAATAAAGTTCATTTAAGCATTTGTTTCCCACTAATATCATATAAGATATATGTTATTTTACAATTACTTCCTTTAATGAAGTTTATTTCTAACTGTCAATTAACTATTTTCATGTGCTACATATTTGGTTGGAAGCCAAATTTATTAAGTAGCACATAACTCATGAAATATAAAAAAGAGAAACTGTGTTTATCAGTAAATGCAAATAAAATTAAGTTTTGTTGAAAGCACTAATTATGCTAAAGGTAAGATATTTATATTTCTGATATAAAAAAATAAAAACGTTGTGTATTAAGTAATAATATTTTTTAATATTGTTAGTAATATTGGAAGCCTTAATAGAAAATGCAGCGAAGAAAATAGAATTGAAAAACAGCGGGAGTGATTGAAGTAATTGTTTTGATTACAGATTTAAACAATGAAAAAAATGATAAACAGAGAAAATTGAACTTTATGTAATAGGAAGATCAAACATTTGTTTGAGTACGTGTATGTTGTTCTATGTGATACCCCTTTGGTCACACACTGAAAATTTATACGATAGCCCATTTTATGCCAGAATCTGCAAAGCATATTTTTGGTTCTGACGCAAGAGCATTTTTAAGTGTAAATTAAAAGTGTAGGAAACGTTCCACTACATTAATCTATAAATAAATTTAAACACCTTTGCACTACCGGCGTGCCTATTTCTGCTTTGATAAGAAAGGGGGAGCAGTCGCCACTGCCTTCTCTGTCTTTCCTTGCAATAGGGTTCTCTGATCTGCGAGAACTTTGGCGGAATCTGAATTATCCATTCCTTCCACTGTACCATAAAGTCAGCGGACGGAAGATGAAGAAATGTTTCTTTCCTCCACTGCTTATTTGCAACAGATGGTGGGGTCTTTAAGTTTTCGCTGATTCACTGGTTGAAGAAAGTCGTTGAAGAATTTACGCTAAAAGGAAAATGATATCTCTTTCTGAAGTTATGATGCTCGACGCTTTGTGCTCATCCTTTGTAATCATCTTGATATTACAGTAATTTTGAAGAATAATATTGTGTGCAATTCGTTTATTATTATGAACTTATTCCGTGTGTCGTCTTGATGATTTCTGCAGTTAAACAGTGTGACATTACTGTCTCTTCCATGCATTTATGCGTCGCTAAATATGGGCAGTATCATCTTTAATAAGAAAGCTCAGATTAATGCAAAGTCAAGTCTTCCGTGAGATTCTTCATCTACAGAAACAGTCTATCATCTGCAATTTAATGCAAAGTTCTGATGCAAGTGCATTTTTATGTGCAAATTAGGGGGAAGTGTGGGATGTCGGTGTGAAACGTTAAAAAAATCAACTCTTTTTTAAGACTCAAAATTTTTTTTTATTTCCGTTTCCAACGTTGCCTTGCTCAGCACTTAAAGTAAATAAAAACCACGCGTATTCTATAGACTTTCGTGTGAGTTGTCTGCCGAAGCGTCAATACATCTTTCAAAATGTGGTTTCATAAAAAGTGTTTTTGAACTGGTGGGCAAAAAATAGTAGAAATGCTACCAACTTGAAATATGGAATACATCTGTATTAGACATGTACTTATCTAGTGAATATTCAAATTTGCCTTTGGAATTCGTATTTTCTTTACAAACGTGGCTTCTAACAAGAGAACCACTTTTGGTGCAGCTCGTACCTAGCATTGAGACTTGGGGATTTTTAAAGCCCTATACTACGAAGTTTGAGAATCAATAAATTTTTTCTGTTAAAATAAAAAATTATGCAACTTTCGAAACACTTATCGGATTATTATTTTAAATGCACTTAACAAACTATTAACATAGAAGTATTAACATATTTTTTTTTTTTTTTTTTTTTTTTTTTAAGCAATTAAAAATACAAATTAGTCAATAATAAAAATAAAATATTGAAAAAAGTTTAAAAATTCTTTCAAGAACAGCAAATTTAATTTTGAAAAAAAAATACAACATTATAATTGCATTTTTAGTGGCGCGAAATTGGCTTTCTTTGTTACCGTACAATTCTCCGGCAATCTAGGCCAAATGCCATAATCGTCTGCTGTATATGAGTGAATATGTCTTGAATTCGTCGCGCCATATTTGGTTACTTAACTCACATTTGGCGTAAAATTAACAATTAAAATTCCAATAAAAAATTAAATGTATAAAACAATATATAAAATACGATTTTAACAGAGAAATTTTATCTCTTCTCTAACTTTTATGTAAACAAAATGGCTACAAAATTCACCATGTCTCGATGATACGTGCGAGCTGGACCAAAACTGGTTCCCTTGTAAGAAAATCTTTTGCAAGTGTTTTTCAATTATTTCATTTAAAATTAAAGTAATAAAAATATTATTTTTGTGAAATTGACTAGTACTGCAAGACTACCATATTCAATTTAAAATTTTAAGTCCTTGTTTCTTTGTTTCAGTACTCACTATTACTAATCTCAGTGCCCATCAGTCAGAAGGAAGACTACGTATCACTTGTTGAATCTATGCATCACTATAGTATGTTATAATATGTTTTTCTGGCAACTGAGCTCTATGTATGACAGGAGATCTATCTCGACGGTCAGAATATTGCAAAGCAAATGAAACATGCTAGGCAAATGTAAAAGTATTCCGCGTTGTCAATGTCAGATATTACAGTTCTCATTTACTATTATCCTAATTTATGATTCTCTAACTAAGCTATGCTTATCTAATTAATACATCATTCTAAAACCATGTAAGGTAATGAGGCAAATAGCATTTTCTGCCACGAATGCGACTAAAATTATCGTTACTGTATCCTTCCGCACTGATCGCTTGAATATGAAGAGAGATCTTTTATTATGAAGCTAAATTTTCTGAGCATCCAGATGATCTAAATAATTTTACTTTTATGGAACTTGTTTAATTTGTTTAAAGGAAATTGTGGAAATAATTGTCATTTTCGTTTTATAAAAAAAATACAAAAATGAATGAAATTTAACAGGGATTGCATCGACATCTCCCTATACGTTTTTACTGTATCTTAAGCAGAAGAAAAGCGTGAAATATTCGGATCAGAGTAGTTGAACCTTATGCGTGGCCACACAGATTGCCTGAAATTGCTCATTGTTACTTTCTTTATTGGGGATATGACAGATGCTCTGTCTTTAGAAATCGTTTCAGAGGAGTCACGTGGAATAGTTATAAAATATGCAAACAAAAATTTCAAATTTCTTCTTTATTGTGTTCCTATCTTCTCTTCCTGTCGTTGTTTACAATGATGTTATTGTCATTTCTAATCAGGGAAATGATCTTTATTCTACTTGTATTATGGTTTTTAAAAAATATGTTAAATAAAACAGCTTGATATTAAATTAATTAAAGAAACAAAATTCTTTAAAAATTTCAAAGTTTATAGAATTTTAAATGCTAGAATGTTGCTACAAAATAAACGAAGAAAGGTAAAACGTGTCTTTCCATTTTCTGTGACAGTAAACTCGTTAAATTTTTGTCGTAAAATAATAAGATTTTTAGGCTATGATGTCTTACACTCACGCAACGTTTTTTTTTTTTTTTTTTTTTTTTTTTTTTTTTTAATAAAAAGGAAAAAAAGTTGCCACATTTTGGGGATTTTTTTGTATAATGATAACCTGGCTATTGCATTAAGTTACTGGTTTCGCACTGGAAATCGCAAAAAGTCGCCAAACATCGGTGCGTGAGTATAACACACCTGTTCCAAGTTTTACTGTTTTCCATATAAAACATCCAGAAATAAAATGTAAAAATAAATTGTAGAATTCAGGTAATATATATTAATTTACTCTTCGTACCATTTACAGGGATAACTAATTTCACGTAAAGAATTTTTAGTATGTAATATATTAATATATAAACCATCTTTAATCTGTGGACCACAAGCGCTATTTTTTTTCGTTGCGGGTCGGGTTCGGTTTATTTTGACTTTAATATTTTTCGAATTTAAACATTTTTTTAAAAGGTCAAAAATAGTTTTTAGATGAAACAAACTATTTATTTGAACATTAATGAGTACATATATGTTCCCTTTTCAATATAAAATATAAAATTAATATTAAAAAGATAATTGCAGACTATTTTTCCACAATTTTATAAAAGTATGGATTAATTTACTTCTATTTAGTTTGGGCACGGGTTCGGTTGTAAGTGATTTCTGTTTGCGTCGGATTCGGGTTGAAGGGACTCGGATTCTGATTAGGTTTCGGGGGTGATAAAATAGTTTCTTGTTTTGGGTGCGGATTAGGTTTCGGCTTGACATTAAATAGAATTTACGTGATCGAGTTGGTAATAACACGATCCGCACAGGATTCTTTTTCTCACTAGCTGTCAGTCATACATTTTTGCACTCTTCTTCAAAGTGATACAATCTTTTTTACACCTGAAGATAAAAGACATAATTATTTCAAAACGCGTTGCCTTTTTCTCATTTTTACAAGGTTTTTATGATTTTTTCCCTTTATATAAAAACCTAGTAAAAGTATAACGGTTTGTCGGAAAATTACAAATATTTTAATACAATCAAAATTAAAGTTGTTATTAATATATATATAAATACTCCCAATTCATATTGCAAAAAAACTGCAATTTTTTAATATTACAGTTTCCAAATGAATAAGTAATAAAAATTCTTATGAAAATCCCATGTTAATTAACGTTACAATTTAAATGTTGTAAATTTTTATTTACATTTTCTTTTTTCTTCACAAATCATTAATTGCCTGTTCCAGCGATTAAACAAATTAAAAATGCGTTCAATGTTAACCAATTATTCTTCGGTTTATTTCTTATTATTTCATCATTTTTTGCTCTGTGTGTCGATGAATTAATAAAATTAAACGCGAAAAATAGGAGTGTACCCAAACGTTTCATAAATATTGTTGAAACTTTGTTAGAATTAATTATGTTGTCTTAAATTGTTATCTTATTTAAGCTTTAAGGTAAGAAAATAAAAGGAAAGAATGGGATAAAACTCGAGAAATTTAAATGTATTAAATTAGGCTGCCTTTTTTATTACTCAAAAGCTAACAAGAAATGCATTTTTGAATTAATATGTAAATGAGATAGCTTTGGGTTAATTATTTTTGGTACAGATTTTTTTATTGTTTTCTACATTAATTATTTTATATGCGTGTTTTATCTAACCATCATGCCTTTTTGTGACACAAGCATAGATTAGATTAATTTTAACACAATTATTCAAATTGGTAAAGAAATCATATGAGTTGTAATCCTGGACCGGGCATTTTTCGTCCAGTTGGAAATTTACAACTTACATGAGCATAGAGCCTTTTAAGAAAATTTAGTTTTTTGAAATATATTTTATTATTGTTTTTTACTTCGAGGTAAATAAAAAATATATTAAATAGTTAATTAGACAATTACGAAATATTTAAAATATATTTGCTTAGAAATATAGTTGTTAATGAGATAACGTAAAATCATAATAACTTTTCCTTTAGCTGTTTAGGTTTATTTTCATTTAGCTGTTTCACATCATTATGATATTACTACTCCATGTGTACCTTTGAGATTTCACATGCATTAAAACTTTTCTTGTTTTAAGTTATAAAGCATCAAATATCTAACTAATGCATATTCAAATTCTATTAGTTTGGAATTTTAGTTGTTTATATTAGAATACAAAATATATTACAAAATAATAATCAATTTGCTTAAAATAAAAGCAGTTTTCTCTTAGATGTTCAAAATAATTATAGTACCGTTCGGTGGCAAACTTTGAGTGTTCGTATGATTTTTAAATTTTCCGTGTTTTAAGTTACATAAGGATCAAGCAGCTGACTAATGAATATTCAAATTATATTTGTTTGAAATCGTGGTTGTTTCTAAAAAAATGTTGAAAATCGCTATAAATCTGTAGAAAAAAATTCATTTTTCTCATAGATGTTCAAAATTATTATAATACTGTTAAATGACAACTTTTGAGAGTTCGTATGATTTTACCATTTACCGTGTTTTAAATTACACAAGAGTCAAGTAGCTAACTAACGAATATTCAAATTATATTTGTTTGAAATCGTTTTTGTTTAAAAAAAATGCTGAAAATCATAATAAATTCGTAGAAAAAAATTCATTTTTCTCTTAGATGTTCAAAATTATTATCATGCTGTTACGCGGCAATTTTTGAGAGTTTGTATAATTAAAAAAAAAAAAAATGTGTTTTAAATAGCAAAAATGTCAAGTAGCTAACTAATGAATATTCAAATTCTATTTGTTTTAAATAGTAGTTGTTTATAAAAGAATACTGTAAAATCATAATGAATTCGGTTAAAATAAAAGCAATTTTCCCTTATGTGATCAAAATCATTATCTCACCGTTCAGCGGCATACTTTGATGAAAATAAAATTTTCCCTGTTTTTACAGAGTGGATCAGAACTATATGTCAAAAATGTAACGGCAGTTAGAGGGAACCTTAATAAGCAGATTTCGTATAAGAATGTATGTGCGGAAATCCAGCGTTGAGGCAGAGGAAGCTATTAAGTTCGGAGATGAAAGCATTTCGATGGCTTGAATAGTCATTTCCCGCATGGCTTTCGAGCAACATTCATCGTTACACCAATGTGAAGCTTGCCGACATGCATTTCAGATATGGGGCTGTGCAAGGAAATGGAGCGGCTTCTCAAAGGATGCGCACGTACAACGTCTCTCGAGTCTGCCGAAGGACAGTCTCTACTGTGCGTAATACATTTTTTTTCTACTGCAGGAATTCTGAGATATCTTCCAGTGCCTGTATTACGCCTGGAAGCATAAAACGATCCACTCGCGCACGACACCCGATGAAGATGCTCAAATGTTCGGCGATCCCGCAAATTCCTACCCGGGAATAGTTCCATGTATATCCTTTGAGCAGCCGCTCCATTTCCTTGCGCAGCCTCATACATGAAATGCATTCGGTAAGCTCCGCATCAGTGTAACGATGGATGTTGCTCGAAATCCGTGCGGGGAATGACGATTCAAGCCAGCAAAGCACTTTTATCCACCGAACTCAACAGCGCCTTCTACTGCCTCAACGCTGGATTTTCGCAACCACATTCCTATACGAAATTTGCTTCTTCAGGTCCCCTCTACCTGCCTCTACGTTTTTGACATATAGTTCTGAACCACCCTGTATACAGAGTGATTATAATTAAAGTCCCACTTTCAAAATGTTGTAAAAAAGGAACCACTGGTCAGAATGACTTCAAATTTTGACTGAATATACTGGAAGATGGGGGGAAATGGTACGGCATAAGAAAGAAAAAGTTCCAAAGTGTATCAATAAATGGCACTGTAAGCGGCATAACGAAAGTGAATTCGGCTACAAGTGACATTTTTAATCTGACAACTTTGGCATCGGTTGAACAGTAAACCAACCGTACTGTTCAATGTGCATGAGTATTTCAGTTGTTTGATGGAAACAATGACTTCCAAATCAGTCAACAGTTGTGGAAACTGTTAGTGGAAAGCCCATCCACTACGACAACGTCGTACCATATTGGATGGGAAAAATCGATTTTTAATTGTCCTTGGGCCAAAAACCGCATAAAAAGCATATAATGATTCGGTTTTTAATTGCGCATTAGTGTCTTTTAATTTGCATAGTATGCCGCTTACAGTACCCTCTATTTGGAAAACTTTGGAACTTTTTTTTCTCATGCCACATCGTGTCCCCCTTCTTCCAATATATTCAGTTCAAATTTGAAGTCATTCTATCCAATGGTTCCTTTTTTACAGCACTTTGAAAGTGGAACTTTAATTATAATCACCCTGTATCTATAAATCAGTCAAATAGTTAACTAATGAATATTCAAATTATATTTGTTTAGAAAATAATGTTGTAAAATCATAATGAATTTGCTTACAATAAAATTAGTTTTGCCATAGATGTTCAGAATCATTATACCTTTCAGCGGCAAAATTTGAGGGTTTTTATGAAATAAAATTTGCAGTGTTCTAAGTTACACAATAGTCAAATAGCTAAGTAATGAATTTTCAAATTCTATTTATTTGGTGTAGTAGTTGTTTACAAAAGAATGTTGTAAAATCTTACAGTGCAAAAAAAATTTCGTAAACTTTCAGTAGACGTACCGTAAATTAACGGTACTGGTACCGTTTTCACTCTTTTCGGTATGAGTACCGTACTTCTAAGGTATATTAAGCGTAATAAACCCGTATATGTGCCATTTCAATTATAAATGATATTTATACCGTAACATAATTAGTTTTCAGTAAGGAAAAAGCTGGTAGCCCCACCTCGGTGTACGGCAACCCTTGAAGTGATGCTCCTGCTCTTGTTAAGTAATGCGTACAGGCCTGAGGAGAGGGGGGGAGTGCAGCCGGTACATATACTTTAAATATTTTACGGTACATATACCGTCCAATTAAATTACTGTATATATACTGGTCACTAAGTTGCCAGTATATGTACCGTAATTGTTGACCAAAATTTTTTTACAGTGTAATTAATCCGCTTAAAATAAAAGCAGTTTTCACTTAGCTGTTCTTAGGTCCACTTAGTTTCTTAGGTGTTCTTAGGTTTTCATAGATTCATTTTAGGCCATTCTGATCTAAGCATATTTCCGACACATGTATTCGCTTCCTACGATACCGTGTATAGCAGACGTGCTGCGCACGCGCAGCAAAATCTTTTAGATCCAGCTTCCACCACCAGGTGGATCATTCTGTTCTAAATAAACATATTTCCGAACGAAACTCCGGCACTCATTCCGGCTGCTTACGGCTTTGTGTAGATGAAAATCTACTAGTTGTAAATAAAAATCTCTTATTTCTACTTTCCACCACCAGGGAGTACCAAATCTATGTCTTCCTATGTAGCTATATCTTAATTAGTTAATGTTAAGTTGAGTGAACCGATTCCCGTTAAAATAGGGCCCATAGAATCCGAGGAAAAAAATCACCCCCCAGGATATAATTATTCATAAATGGTGGTAACCAAGGCCTGAGAAAATGATATTGAATTTTATTTAGTACCTGGGAGACCTCGGAAGAATGTCAGAAAAGATTTCGTTTGAATCGGACCAAGATTAAATGCAAAATCTTTTAGTTACATTTTCCGTCGACAGGGGGTGCACTCTGTTCTAAACAAATATCTTTCTGAACGAAACTCAGACACGTGTCCCCGTTGCTTATGGCACCGTATAGAATGCGGGATATAATGCAGTGTGTGCACTAAAAATCTTTTAGTTCCATTTTTCACTGCTAGAATGCACCAGATCTATCTCTTAATTCGTCATCTGTATGTTAGTCCATGTTAAGTTGAATGAATCGATTTTCATTGAAATCGGGCCCTTTGTTTGAATCATACCAATATTAAATGTAAAATATTTTAGTCCCACATCCCACCGCTAGGGGCACACTCTGTTCTAAATAAAACTCTTTCCGACAGAAAGTCCGGCACGTGTCCCTGCTGCCTACGACACTTTATAGCAGGCGAGCTACGCATGCGCTGCAAAATCTTTTAGTTTCATTTTCTATCACCAGAAGGCTCCAAATCTGTATCTGAATTGGTTATCTATATCATAGTTAGTTCGTATTAAGTTGAATAAACTAATTATCGTTAAAATTGGGCCCATAGAACTCGAGAAAATACCCCTCCCTGGTGATTAATGTTCAGAAATAGTGGTAGCCAAGGGCTGAAAAAAATGATACCTAAATTTATTAAGTACCTGTGGTTCCTGAGAAAAGGTTTCGTTTGATGACAAAATGACTTTTTTCCTTGACATACAAAAACAGCAAGTTATCTTTGTCAATTTCTGAACTCAAATAAATAAATTACGTCATGTACGTGAAAAGACTCTAAAAATCGCATAAAACAAATCGCGAAAAATTCACAACTCGCTTTTCGAATTGGAATCAGTTGACGACTTTTTCATTTGCCAATCACAATTGCCCAGTTGACTTCCAGCTGTGCCTACAATCCCATGAGCTACCAATCACAACTCTCCTCAAATGGTGTTTGACTTCTAGTGAGCGATTTGCGACGTCATTTGAAACAAAAAACGCTGCAAAATATGAAATTTTTTTTAAAAAACTCATAAAAAATTAAATCAAAAAATCCAAATGGGGATAATTAATAAACCGCATTTTCCTTTTAAAATCATGATTTTATATCTGCAAAAAATTATCAACTCTCTCCAAGTTAAAATTAAGAGAAAAAAAGAGACTCTTTCTTAGAGAATTTTTCTTTAAAGAGAAAAAAAAATGACGATTCTGAGCATAGCTGACGTCGAAATGAAAGCAACCACAGAACCAATCAAGCATTCCAGGCATATTTATTAGTGTCGAGGGAAAAAAATCGCCAAAAATTCAAAAATTGCTCTACGAATTCCGAATAAATTTTATGGAAAAGAGGATCAAATTTACTATATTGGACTAAAAGATTGGAACCGGAATTCCTGATACTAATGCGGAAAATTTGCAGCAAAACGTGAAAAAACGCTAAAAATCGCATACAAATTTAAATAAAAAAATATGTTCAAAAATTCAAAAATTGGGCTTCGAAGTGCAAAACTGCATACCTAGAGGTACCTTCCCAACAAAATTTGTAGCTCTGCGTGCAGCGGTTCCGAAGAAACCGGAACACAGCGGAACTTTTCTTCGGAACACAGCGTGCAAACACACAAACACATAAACTTCCTTCTCTAGTATATTCTATAGAAACTTACGCAGACGGTAATTTTTATTTCAGATGTTGTAAACTCGTAGAAGGAAGTTTTAAATTCGGAAATATTGGTATTCTACACAGCTGTGCAAAAATTAAGGCCAGTGACCGGACGCTTTCGCTTTTTACACGACTTGTCGTATATCTACTGAAATTCTTGACAAATTGCTTTTCGAGAATGTAAAGAACGTGTTGGACTTCAAAAACTGTAGAAACAGCATACTGCAATTAAAAATTAATATATTGAATATTTGATGATATATGGGCATTTGTATAAAATAATTTTTAACAGCGCTTGGACGAACTATACGAAAGATCTTTTTTTTCGTGTTTTGGTAGTCAATTCGATAGAGTAACTCATATAAAAAGATCAGTCAAATATCGGTGAAAACTCAGAAATATATCAACAATACAGGGAGGTAATTGACATATTGGAGGGGGGAACTCACTTATCATCCAATTGCATCATATAAAAAGATCAATCAAATATCGGTGAAAACTCAGAAATATATCAACAATACAGGGAGGTAATTGACATATTGGAGGGGGAACTCACTTGTCATCCAATTGGATTCTCCTCCCCAATTTTTCAATTAGCTGCGTGTATTGTCGATAACTTTCTGAGTCTCCATGATATTTTACTGGTCTTTTTATATGAGTTACTCTATAGAATTGACTACCAAATCATGAACAAAATATTTGGTAAAGTTCGCGCATGCGCAGTTGAAAATTATTTTTCATACAAATGCCTCTGTCTCATCAAATATTGAATATATTAATCTTTTAATTGCAGTATGTAAAGATGCTCGAAGTTCAAGACCAATTTGTCAAAAATTTCAATAGATATTCGACAAACCGTGTAAAAAGCGAAAGCGTCCGGTCACTGCCCCTTAATTTTTGGATAGCAGTGTAAAAACCAACCTCTGAGATAAAAAATATGAAAAATAAAGCCCCGTATTTAAAAAAGTGTATAAAACATATCTACCTGTTTTTATCAATTTTGGTGAACTATAAAAATACAGTAATTTGCGCACCTCTATCAATATAGTCACCATTATTTTTCTACTGACATTTACCAGCGGTCGTCTACTGACATTTCTACTGACATTTACCAGATGGATTCCGTGGCGAAAAATAAGCTTGGTATTTTGAAGCTATGAATTAATTCATAATTTTTCAAATTGCATCTTCAATCAGAAATGAGATTTACAAAGTTTTTTTTTATATATACCGCTAACCAGGCCCCTACCTGCCCGGCATGAATGCCTAGTTTAACGGGTTAGTACCTGGGTGCGGGGCGGAAATCGCCTGATCACAGCATGGCTGTGATCCACCTGATGTTGATTTATTCACATCGCTGCCGTGCTTGCTCTCTTGTGATTTGCTACCGTTATCTTTGTTTGCCGGTTCAAGGTTTC
The DNA here is from genome assembly GCA_963931845.1 of Maratus michaelseni. Taxonomy (NCBI): domain Eukaryota; kingdom Metazoa; phylum Arthropoda; class Arachnida; order Araneae; family Salticidae; genus Maratus; species Maratus michaelseni. The sequence goes on from OZ007587.1 coordinate 414,867,034, forward strand.
TGTTTAACTTTGTTGAATTGACAGATTTAATAGGTCTCGTAATTTAGAACCTTCATCAGGTGACGAGACCCTCACCTGACTAGATTTACAAAGTTGTTTTGCAACAAGCGAAAAAGATGATAATCGCATTATGCAATGTCTGTTGAGTGAACCGGATGTGGCAAAATTTTCAATTGTAGATCATTTGTTTTCACATCTCACGAAAGTCCTATGTTCAATGCCGTTGTCGCTCTGTAATATCAATGACCAAATCCAGCATAAGACTTGTTTTCTTAGAATCTTTCTATCTTTCTATCTTTCTTCTTCTTCTTCTTTTTTTTTTTTTTTTTGCACAAACTAAAGGGAAAATACATTTTGCTTCAAGGACAACCCTCCTTTCATCCCCTTCCCCTTTTGAAACAAAATTACTTAGACAAAATTACCTTTTATAAATACTTTTATAAATATTTAAATTTCAATATTCTGCTCTCGTAATATAAATCTTTGCAGATTAAGATCAGCTATGTTTACTTGTTCAGGAAATAGTAACTTACTCGTAACTGTCTTTCAGATAACGCCATCTAATGAAAACGGGTGTAACATTTTTCTACACTTACTTATTTCAATAAATAAATGATTTCAATCTTTCTGTAACAAAAATTAAGATTTTTTAATGACAATAACGTTATTTGCGTCATGAAATAAATAAACAAGACTTCAGCAAAAATATTTCGTTTAAAATTTTTTTTCTCTAAAATTAACAAACTTCTCTTCATTAAAACTACCAATTTTATGGAAAAAAATTTGAGCGAGTGCAAAAGAGTTATATGAATGGCGCGGCGATTATGTATTTTATGTGTGTGTGGGGAGTGGCGATGGGAATTTCTCTATTAAACATTATTCGAGTAAAATATATAAATTTGTTATAGGCATCCCTCGGAAACTTTCCTGAATGTATATTTAGATGAATTCATCCGGTAATTAAGGAACAATTGCTACTAGTAACTAGAAAAATCTAAGTTTTAATTGAATAACACATTTCTTGTACTATTTGTATCTTTTGGCATCTTTCATTTCCAGTAGCATAGCAAGCTTTTTCAATGTCCACGAAGAAGTTATCGTTGGAAGATTATAATTAATGCATCACGGGCCACTAAAAATCACGATGTTACTGTATGTTTTGCGCAGAATATGAGGTATTCGATAAAACTTTAAAGGATTTGCAATAACAAGAAAATCCACAAGCTTTCAAGTTCAAAAATAAGTTAAACACATTTGTAACGATAAAACGTTCAAAATAAATTCTTAGAAATTGTATTAGGTTATGCAAAAGTTCTGTCGTATTTTAATACCTAATTTTAATTGTAGCAAAATAAATACTAATTGTAATACTAATAATATTACTTATCAGTTAAACACAGTGAAACAGTTTAACATTTCAAGGGGCTACCCAGTTGCAATCAACTCCACTCCCTGTATATGAGTAGTTGTTTATCACATCTTAAAGGAGCCATGTAAAAAAAAGTATAAAAATAGCAAAAAGCGCTAAAAACAGAAAAAGAAGCTATGGATTACACTATCAACTTCAACAGTCAATCCGAAATTAGTAAGCTAATCAATCGAGATTTAGCTAGCGTAGAGCTGCCAATCAGGAATTACTTGTGTTTTAAGATTGAAAGGGAATGATAATAATGAAGAGGATGAGCGAATTGAATAAGAAAAGCAGAATTTTGAATAGAAACAGGTGAAAAAATGAAGAGAAAGGTATGTTTAACTGTTACAAAGGGAGATTCGTTACCTAATAAGTAAAGTTGAGCAAAAAGAGCGTAACGCTACCCCGATTTTTTAAAAAAGACAGTTTTCATTGTCATACATTTAAATATAGTAAAGTAAAGTTTAGTATATGTTTAAATAAGAAAAATACACACACACACACACACACACACAGGTTGGCAAGACGTGCAAACTCAGGACTTTGTGTGTACACCGCCAATTCAGGACTTCAAAAATAACAGACTTAAATGTTTATTTTCGACGAATAACTATTACTTATACTCCATAATATCTGAATCAACTTTGATTTTTGTTAAAATTTCAAAATTTCCCAATATGTATTTTCGCAATGTAAATGGGGACATTGATACACACCTATATACACAGTGAACTCGATACACACAATGAATTCAGGACTTCATTATTTTACAATCAATTGGGGACATTTACTGTTATGATACACACAATCAACCCCGGACATTCTGAAAAAGTTTTATGCTACTGCATAATTTACACGTTGCTCATTTATGAGTGTAAAAAATATATTTCAACATTTAACCTTTAAATTCATTTTAATATTTTTTATCTTATTTTATGTACATAAGAAAAAAATATTGGAATCGCGAAAATTTTCGACTTCCGGTGTTTATTTTCGGTGAATAACTATTATTTATACTCCATTAAAACTTAATCTACTTTGATTTTTGAGAAAATTTCAAAACTTCACAAAATGTATTTTCGCAATTTAAATGGAGACATTGATACATACCTACATACACAGTGAACTCGATACAGACAATCAATTCAGGACTTCATTATTTTACAGTCAATTGAGGACATTTACTGTTATGATACACACAATGAACACCGGACATTCTGAAAATTTATAAGTGTAAAAAAATATATTTCAGTATTTAATCATTAAATTCATTTTAATTTTTTTTTTTACCTTTTTTTATGTACATAAGAGGTAAGTATTGGAATCGCGAAAATTTTCGACTTCCGGTTTTTGACGGATTTATACGTTTTGGGTTATCCTTAACATAATTTAACTATTTTTGGAAAAACTTCTGTCTGTCTGCTGTAGATCTGTGGGTCTTTGTGTGTGTCAGTGTGTGACAGAAATATTTGCAGCACGCTAGTGTAAAAATTAATGGACAGAATTTAAGGAAATTTTACATTTAGTTGCACCTTAATATAAATTGTAGCTGATTAGATTTTGGTGAATATCGCTGAACAGGTGGCGCGGTTGTTCCACCTTTTTCCAGAATTTTTGGGATAGGCAGATCTCGGCTTCTATTGTATGGAATTGCACAACATTTTGCATACAAGGTACTTTCAATTAAAAAAACCATTGCTGCAATTTTTGTGCGCATAAGTTACTAGGGGTGCTGCTATACTGTTCTTTTGTCTATCATTTTTGCGATAGTCAAATCAAGGCTTAAAATTACATTGCATGGAATTACACAAAAAATAACATACGAAAGGCTCATTATAAGAAATGACATTTGTGTTTATATATATCCTTATAATTCTGCACTGTTTTTTCATAATTACTGAGATTCACACATATCGACATCTATTTGGAGAAATTACATGAAATTTAATATACGAATTATTTATCATAAGAAAGTAAGCTCATTCATTTTTTTTTTATGTATGTATCAGATTATGTATACTCAAGAGGTGGTGCTCTCAAATATGATTTTAAATTAATAACTCAAATATGTTTCTAAATTAATATATTACATTTATATAGAGAAAAGTAGTGTTATAGCCATAACATACTAGATTGAATAAATAATACATCTAATTCTTTAAATTAAGACATAACTGTCATGAATAACATTAAAAAAATGTTTCTAAAAATTATTTTAAAATGAGAAAATATCTACACTTTTGTCATTTAAAAAAAAGCATTTTTTATGACAAAAAAATATATTAAAATTAATTTTTGTACTATAATTTTTTTTTCTAATTATACGTGAAGGAAATCTTTTTTTTTCTTTACTTTCGAAAGGTCGAAAATTAAAAAAAATGTTACGGACGCATAAGTTTTAGTTTGTTTAGTATTATTTATTAGACTACATAACAAAAATTAACATAACAAAATTAGTTTTTCGGTATCTGTATTTGTAATGCGTTAAACATCAGTAAATGATGACGCTTTGCAATTTGCAAAGTGAGAAAATATCAAATGCGGGTGAGCAAGGACGTAATTCACGCAGCAAGCGAAAGCGGTGTTCGCACCGGCAACGAAAGACATAATAAACTTTGTCAATCGATGGCCTAATGCAGAATACACGCCGACAAGCGAGGACATATTACACACCGAACAGTAAGAACAAACGAACACCGGCAAACAGAGACGTAATACACACCGACAATCGAAGACGTAATACACATCGGCAATCTAGGACGTAATACACGCCGGCAAGCCAGGACATAATACACACCGGAGAGCGAGCACGTAATACATACCGGCAAGGCAGGACGTAAAACACACCGGCAAACGAGGACGAAATACACAAATTTAACTTTTATAAACAATTAATTCTTCGAAAAAAAAAAAAAAAAAAAAAAAAAAAAAAACAAGAATCTTATGAATAATAATTTTTTTTTTTTTCAAATAAAAAACGATATATGAAAATCTTATTTTTGTCCCCTTCCTCACTTCCAGAGGGGGGGGATGCAGAATTCGAAAATTTCTGAAATTGGTTTTTAGCTATCCATGTTTGTAATAATTTAAGGGGAGAGTCTTATGAATGTCTACTTTCTTTAAAATACGAAAATATATGTGAAAATCTTGTTTCTGCCCCCCCCCCACCCCTCTCCCTTTCGAGGAGGGATATTGAAAATTCTAGGAATTGATTTTTAAATATACCTCCATGCGATATTTTAAACCAAAAAATATATGAATATCATTTCTTAATTGAAATATAATGAAAAATGTAAAAAGCTGTATTCCCCCCACCCCCCACCACACCCGCGAATTTTAAAATTTTCAGAAATTAGTTTTTTTGTATTTGTCTCCGTAATAATAATATAAGCAAGAAGCTTATGAATTCTATTTTTTTTTTAAAAATACGAAACGATACATAAAAATCGCGTTTTCGTCTCCAGCCCCTCTTTTGGGGAAATTTTGGGGATATTTTTGAAAATTCCAGAAATTGGTTTTTAGATATTCGTGTTTGAAATACTTTAAAGCTAAAATAATTTAAATTTAAATTTAAATTGTAATACATAGAAATATTAAGAGTAATTTGAAAATCGCGATTTTGCCGCCCCCCCTCACTCTCCTTTGGGGAGGAATTTTGAAATTTCCAAGAACTGATATTTATGTATTCCTCCTTGTGATATTGTAAACCAAGAATCTTTACAGCGACAACCCACCATGAACGTGACAAGCCAACAGACTTGGTACATATGTAAATCTATGTACGCTAATGGCACCTGGTGCATGTAAAATCCGTCGTGGGTGCAAAGACCTCCAAGTTGCCTGTGAATTATACCTCTTGGGGTGCCTAGTCAGGTGAGGGTCTCGTCACCTGATCAAGGTTCTAAATTACGAGACCTATTAAATCTGTCAATTCAACAAAGTTAAACAGAAACCTTGAACCGGCAAACAAAGATAACGGTAGCAAATCACAAGAGAGCAAGCACAGCAGCGATGTGAACAAATCTACAGTCAGGTGGATCACAGCCATGCTGTGATCAGGCGATTTCCGCCCCGCAACCAGGTACTAACCCGTTAAGCTAGGCATACATGCCGGGCAGGTAGGGGCCTGGTTAGCGGTATAAAAAAAAAAACCAAGAATCTTATGAATATCTTTTTATAAAATAGAAACAATAGTATTGACCCATTCCCCCCTTGTGGAGGGGCAAATTTTAAAAATTTCAGAAATTAGTTTTTTGGTATTTGTATCTGTAATACGTTAAACATTAGTAAATGATGACGCTTTGCATTTCGCAAAGTGAGAAAATAACAAATACTGGTAAGCAAGGACGTAATTCACGCAGCAAGCGATAACGGTATACGCGCCGGCAACGAAAGACGTAATAAACTTTGTCAATCGATGGCCTAATGCAGATTAGCAAGTCAAAGCTTAATACACACCGACAAGCGAGGACATACTACACACCGAACAGTAAGAACAAACGAACACCGGCAAACAGAGACGTAATACACACCGACAATTGAAGACGTAATACACATCGGCAACCCAGGACGTAATACATACCGGCAAGTCAGAACTAAAACACACCGGCAAGCGAGGACGAAATACACAACTCTATCACAATTTTAACTTTTATGAACAATTAATTCTTCAAAATAAAGAAAGAATCTTATGAATAATTATATTTCCTTTCAAATAAAAAACGATATATGAAAATCTTATTTTTGTCATTTTCCTCACTTCGGGAAGGGGGGGGGGGATGCAAAATTCTAAAAATCCTGAAATATGTTTTTAACTATCCATGTTTGTGATAATTTAAGGGGAGAGTCTTATGAATGTCTACAATCTTTAGAATACGAAAATATATGTGAAAATCTTGTTTCTCTCCCCCTTCCAAAGGAAGGGGGATATTGAAAATTCTTCCAATTGATCTTTAGGTATTCCTCCTTGCTGTATTTTAAACCAAGAAATTTATGAATATAATTTCATAATTGAAATATAATGAAAAATGTAAAAAGCTGTATCCCTCCCTCGTTGGAGAGCGAATTTTGAAAATTTCAAAAATTTGTTTTTTAATATCTGTCTGCGTAATAATTTACTTATGAATTCGATCTTTTGTTTGAAATACGAAACGATACATGAACATCGCGTTTTTGTACCCAGCCCCTCCTTTGGGGAAAGAAATTTGAAAATTCCAGAAATTGGTTTTTAGATATTCGTGTTCGGAATACTTTAACGCAAAAATAATTTAAATTGTAATATATAGAAATATTAAGGGTAATATGAAAATTGCGATTTTGCCCCCTCTCCTTTGGGGAGAAATTTTGAAATTTCCAAGAACTGATATTTATGTATACCTCCTTGTGATATTGTAAATCAAGAATCTTATGAATATCTTTTTATAAAATAGAAACAATAGTATTGACCCATTCCCCCCCTTGTGGAGGGGCAAATTTTAAAAATTTCAGAAATTAGTTTTTCGGCATTTGTATCGGTACTACGTTAAACATCAATAAATGATGACGCTTTGCATTTCGAAAAGTGAGAAAATAACAAATACAGGTAAGCAAGGACCTAATTCATGCAGCAAGCGAAAACGGTATACGCGTCGGCAACGAAAGACGTGATAAACTTGTCAATAGATGGCCTAATGCAGATTAGCAAGCCAGGGCTTAATACACACCGACAAGCGAGGACATACTACACACCGAAACAGTAAGAACAAACGAACACCGGCAAACAGAGACGTAATACACACCGACAATCAAAGACGTAATACACATCGGCAATCCAGCACGTAATACATACCGGCAAGTCAGGACTAAAACACACCGGCAAGCGAGGACGAAATACACAACTCTATCACAATTTTAACTTTTATGAACAATTAATTCTTCAAAATAAAGCAAGAATCTTATGAATAATTATATTTCCTTTCAAATAAAAAACGATATATGAAAATCTTATTTTTGTCATTTTCCTCACTTCGGGAAGGGGGGGATGCAAAATTCTAAAAATCCTGAAATATGTTTTTAACTATCCATGTTTGTGATAATTTAAGGGGAGAGTCTTATGAATGTCTACAATCTTTAAAATACGAAAATATATGTGAAAATCTTGTTTCTCTCCCCCCTTCCTTCGGAGGGGAATATTGAAAATTGTAGGAATTAATTTTTAGGTATTCCTCCTTGCGGTATTTTAAACCAAGAATTTTATGAATATCATTTCTTTATTAAATATAAGGAAAAACGTAAAAAGCTAAATCCCTTTTTGGGGGAAATAAATTTGAAATTTCACTGAAATTGTTTTTTAGATGTTCGTATTTGTAATACTTTAAAGCAAAAATAATTGAAATTTCGATTTAAATTGAAATATTAAGAGCAATTTGAAAATTGCGTTCCCCCTTCCCCCCCCCACACCACCACCCCTTTTGGGAGGAATTTCGAAAATTCCAAGGATTGATTTTTAGGTAGTCGTCCTTGTGATATTGTAAACCAAGAATTTTATGAATATCTTTTTATAAATTGAAATATGAAGAAAAATGGGAACAATAGTATTGCACCTTCTCACATGTGAAGAAGGCGGGCGAATTTTAAACTTTTCAGAAATTAGTTTTTTGGTATTTGTATATGTAAAACTTTAAACATTAGTAAATAAAGACGCTTTGCAATTCTCAAAGTGAGAAACTAACAAATACATGTAAGAAAGCAGGTACTTAAGCAACAAGCGAAAACGGAAAACGAACTGGCAATCAAAGACGCAATAAACACCATCAATTGACGGCCTAATGCAGATTAGCTAGCCAGGGCTGATACACACCGTCAAGGGAGGACATATTACACATGAGAATTCAGAACAAATATGCACACCGGCAAACAGAGACGTACACATAAGTAAGCCATGATCCGCTGGCAAGCCAGGACGTAATACACACCGGAGAGCGAGGACGAAATACACACCGGAGAGCCAGGACGTAATACATATCGGCTAGCAAGGACGTAATGCAGACTCTGTACCATAATTTTAATTTTTAGGAAGAATTAATTCTTCAAAATAAAGCAAGAATCTTATGAATAATTAAATTTTCTTTCAAAAAAAAAAAAAAAAAAAAAAAAAAAAAAAAAAAAAAAGCGGTATATAAATATAGTATTTTTTTTTTTTTTTTTTTTTTTTGTCCCGGCAAAAATTGAAATTTTCTGAAACTGGTTTTTAGCTATCCATGTTTCGAATAATTTAAGGCAAGAGTGTCTCACGAATCTCTATTTTCTTTTAAATTCAGAAAGGTATGTGAAAATCTTGTCCCCCCCCTCCCCTTCTTCCCTTGGAAGAGGAATATTGAAAATTCTATGAATTGATTTTGAAATTGATTTTCTAGGTATTCCTCCTTACGATATTTTAATCCAAGAATTTTATATCATTCCTTAATTGAAATATAAAGAAAAATGTAAAAAACTGTATCGCCCCAGCCCCTCCCTCGTTGGAGTGCGAATTTTGAAATTTCCAGAAATAAGTGTTTTGGTATTTGTCTCCTTAATAATTTTAAGCAAGAAGCTTATGAATCCTATTTTTGTTTGAAATGCGAAACGATTTATGAAAATCGCGTTTTCTTCCTCAGTCCATTTTTGGGGGAAAGAAATTTGAAATTCCCAGAAATTGGTTTTTAGATATTCGTATTTGTAATACTTTACAGCAAAAATAATTGAAATGTCGATTTAAATTAAAATATTAAAAGTAATTTGAAAATCACGTTTTTGCCCCATTTTTTATAATAATAATAATAATAATAAAGTAGAAGAATGATAAAATTCTGATGATATTAATAATTTTTTTTAATTAAATATACTCAACATATTATTTCTGAAGATGGTGTGCAGAGATGACAAGAGGTTGGATGCACTGGAAGGTCGAAAAATTATTTCACAGCAAAAATGATACTAATCTTGTAAATATAAGACGTTTTGTCATTTTTTTTCCTATCAAATTCACATTTAAAATTTTATTTTATGTTTACACACTAATGTATGCATTTAAAGTTTCGAAATATGTTCCGATGTACTGTTCCTCAGCCACTCAGAAGTTTAAATTATTCGCTAAGTAAATTAAACTTTAATAAAAATAAAATATATTGATTTTAAATCGTTGTCTATTTTTCTTATGGAAATTTCATATAACATTTAATGGGATTACAGAAATTTCATTATATAATAATAATAATAATAATAATAATAATAATAATAATAATAATATATTTGTGTGGACATGGAATTTCAATTTTATTAATTATTATTATTATTATTATTCATGTTAAAAATTTTTTTTCGTTATTATGAATCTAATCACACATAAAAATTATTTTAAAAAACAAAAACAGAAATTTAAATTTTTAAATTGAAAAAATTTAGAATATTTACTATGCATATTTGAATCCTACACTTAGTTTTTTCTTAATTATGTATATATTTTTATAGTAACTTATTCAACAAACTTAAGGATCGTATTTTCTTTAACGTAAATAAATTTAAAGAAAAATAATTGAACCAAAATCTTACATGAAAAAAAAAAAAAAAGAAACAAACAAAAAAATCATTAAATAATGTACACGAATAATGTCATGTTTTTTTAGACAAAAAAGTATTAAAAATATTGCAAATATCTTATCCTTAAATCTCTTATATATGATATAATTTTTTATTTGAAGGAAATTAAACCAATTCCATACTCATTTGATAAAGATTTATCATCTTGAAGAAATCAAAAATCTTAATAATCACGAACGGAGATAAATGAGTTTAAAAATTTTATTCAGATGAAACTTTATTAATTAAATTCATTTTTATTCTTTATGTACATTTACTTAGCAACACACTACTAAATTAATCCGTTAAATAACATAAATGTCATTATTTATCTATGGATAACCCTCTAGTTATTGAATACAATCCAAAACTAAAATACTGAAGGATAACTGTCGAAGTAGTTCTAAAGGGAATATGACACTTTCATTTTGACAGAACATACTTTGAGGATAACAGTTCTTTTAATATAAGATACTCAAACATGTTTTTTTTTTTTTTTTTTTTTTTTTTGTAATAGTAAACATCTAAATATCTGGTCCCTGTGTTATGATAAGAACAAACAATTTGGGATCATTTCTTCTTTGAAACAACCTTTTATTCAAAGAAAGAGGGAGAGGAGAAAAGCTTTGTTGACTGTTTGCAAACGATTGACAACATATGTTACTTGAATGATGTATGTAAAGAGCGACCGAACCTGCGAATTGTTTCTCTGGCAGTATTGTAGATTCCAGTGTTCTAGAAGGGATTTATTCAAAAGTACAGCCGCTTCGATAATAAAGAAAGCAGACCTCCCAAGAAAAATTACATCTCAACGTTCTTAAATGTTAGTAAACTTGTAATAAATCACAGATTTTTTATAAATTGCTAATTGTTTTTCGCAACAGAAGAAAAGTGTAACATTCATTTATATTAATGTAGAAACATCTTTTATTCTGAGGCGCGCTCAAAATTTTTATCTCATTATTCTGTTTTTCCTCTCTGGACGAGGAGAACCCCCTTTTTTTTTTGGTAAATTTATTTCAAAGAGAGGAATTTATCTTTTAGCCCTTCTCCTTAAGTCGATTGTTTACGGTTGGGGGGGTGGGGGGTTCTACTTGTAGCGTATGACTGTTCTATATAAAGATGAAAGTGTTTGCAAGACGTTATAAAAAAAAATTACATATAAGAATACAGGGTCTGGTGAGGTAAAATGAATATAAACTTATTAAATTGATAAATTGGAAAATAATTTGCTATGGCTTATTTTACATCCAAATAACATGATGTAAGTAATCCGAAAAATAAATACATATAATCAAATATGATTTTCTGCAATCGACATACAAACTTGAAAAACCTCATTTTTATACGCATTTTATCGCACCAGACACTACGACTACATGTCAAATATCGATGATGTTTTAGAAATTCAGTATCATTGAATCCTCCTTCATTAGGGATGGCAGCAAAATATGCACAGGTATTTAGGGATGCACAGGGAAATATACGCATTTTATCCTTCTTTCTTTCCATACTTAACTATTCTAATGATTCCAACAAAACTTTGTACAATATTACTTAAATGTCTAGAAAAAATACTGTGCGTGCCCGTAGGGAGTTTTAAATATAGCGGAATACCTAAGGAAAGGAGGGATTTCTTTTTTCTCTATTTTTTTCCTTTTTTTCAATTTCAACCAAATTTTGTGTAATTATTACTTATTCACTTAAAAAAATACTCTGGAATTTAGATATAACTGAGAAGGGGGAAGAGAAAAAAAGAGCAGAGTAGAAGAAAAATGTATTTATTTTTCTTTTCTTTTCCGCCTTTTGATTTTCTTTTCTTTAAATCAAATGAAATTTTAAGTTATTAATAGTAAGCATCTCACTTGTAAGTAAGACTTGTATGATTTCATTTTTTTCATCACAAAAAAATACATTTTGTACATTTAAAAATATTAAAGGTTTTTCTAAGCTGTCTGGAAATGATTGTACAAGGCTTAATTTACATCCATTAAAAAAAATAATTACGGCTGTTTTCAAATACACGCTGAATGAAGCAAAACTTTCTAAAGAACTTTTCAAGCCTTTTACGAAAGTGAATGAAATTTGGAGTCATGATGACTTAAATGAAAAAAAGTCGAATGACATTTTCTATTTTTCTGTCAATATAACATAACTCAAGATTCCTCTGACGGGCTTTCAACCGTGCAATTTTTCATTACTTTTCGCTAAAAATTGGCTCGAATGCTCATTTGGACGTTTTTTTTCAAAAACCACTGTCTTTATAGAAAACGAAAACGTCATTTGATTTTCTATTAAAAAAAAATATACCTGAAAATTTCATACGTTTAAGTTTTGTTGAAAGTATTTGAATAGGTAAAGCTGTAAAGTAGGATATAAAAATGCCTATATATATATTTTTAAAATGCTTTCCTCTGACCTCCTCACAGTAAAAATCCAACTATATTTAAACCCCAAGTATTTTTTTAATATTAGTAGTAGTAAGTTACAAATGCACAAAGTTTCCTTCCTCCTACTTCCCACAGTATATTTAAAAAATTAATAAGTAACTAGCTGACCTCCGAGCGGCGTTTCCTGTGCCCGTGATAATAAAAAATTAAAAATACATCAATTTTTTATCATTTTATATCTTTAACTCTCAATTTTGTATGAAATTATATTTTTAAATGAAAAATTCGTGAAAAAATATTGAGATTTAGTGATAAAAACGCTTATTTTCTTGGGGTTTTTTTTGTTTCTTTTTAACCCAGGGTCGTTTTATAGTTTTAAAATAAAAAGTTATTTCTGTCCGCACTCTTTGAAATCCTTATTGATGATAAATAAAACGATTTTACAGCCCATGTAAAAAAATTTTGAAAAAATATTGTTATCTAGTTGTAAACGAAATGTTTCCTTCTCGCTTTTTCGTTTGTTTATTTGTTTTCACGTCAGCTTCTTTAACATAGCAATAATTATAAGAAAAAAGTTCGAATCTTCCAAACTCTTTGGCATTTTAATCGGTTTAAATATAACTGTGTCCAAGCTCTCTTTAAAATTTCGCGAAAAAATATGCATATGCAGTTGTGAAAACATGAGTAATTTTTTTTAAAAAAAGGTTTAGCTTTCAACCTCAGAGCAAAAATAAATTAGAAGGTCTATGCTTTCAGTGCAATGATACGGCTTCATCCGTTTTCAATCAACCCTTTTCAATCCTCCTAGGCTAAACAGGTGAGGGCTGGTTTAATCAATCATGTTTCCCATTTCTGAGGGTAAGCCTTCCAAAAAAAAAAAAAAAAAAAAAAAAAAAAAAACGTTGACGCATACGTAAAGAGATGATTTTCATGTTGATTTGACAGAATGCGTTTTTCGCTTTGGTTCAATGTTAGGTACAAGTAAAAAAAAACTTTACCTTCCCCCCCCCCCCCTCAGCTACATCTAATACAATTTGACCATTCTGTGCTACATGTAATTTTCACACTATTTTTTTTTCTAATTTAATAGATAATGAATGTACAACGTTTCGTAAATTCAGCCAAATAGTTCAGTCTATAAAAATAAAAGAAAGAAAAATAAATAAATTGGGTAGGTGCGCATGGGAATACGCCCAATTTAGGGTTCCATAGCTTCATTATTATTATTATTTTATATGTTAATACTTTATTTATTAGTTATTTTATTTTAATGTAATTCTATAACATTATATCTTTAGTCAAAAATTAAAATTAAAATCCTTGGCGAGTTTCGTGGAAAAAGTTTTCCCTTTTAAAAGTTTGTCTGTAGGATCGTTCAGAAAGTTTTTTGGTTTTATAGCATTGTTTTCTGTGATAAAAAACAAAACAACTTTCTGAACAATCCAATATTGCGAAAATGACGTCATATTTAGAAGAAAAGTAATTTTATTCACTTTGGCTTTTTATTGATGATTAAAATAGAATTGTTTTAAAGAAAAGGTGCTTTTTCACTCATAAAAAACCTATATTTTACTCTAATTAAATAATAATAACGTAATTTTTCTTTCTTTTTTTAGAACTTATATTAAAACCTTCTATTAAAATCAAATAGCAGACGATATTGCATTTTTAGTTTATTGAAAAGGTTAAAATAGTGAATCGAAAAATAAATTGGAAAAAGTCGTAAAAATTGAGTGTTTGTTATAATTTTATGGCAACACGTAGATTGTTTACAAATTTATTTATTCTTTTTCGCTTTTAGACTTAACATTAAACATTTAAATTCTCATAACTTTTGGACTAATTAAGATAAAATAACAAATTATAGCTTAAAATAGCTTAAAAGAAAGGTTGGAAGATATGAATAAAATAGTATAATAAGTTAAAGGTTTACTTCCTTAGCTTTTTAATACAAATTACGTTTGTTGGTAATAGGCTAAAATTCTAAAGAAATTGTGACTATATCTTGATAAAAACAATTTTCGGTGAAAGACCTTATTAAATGTCATAACCATGAATTGTTTCAGGTTTTTCGTTTATAAGGTTTAGAAATTAGAGGGGTGTGGGGGACACACACATTTTTTCACGAATATGGGGGCTCATGTCTCGCAAAATACGCTACTGATAATATGATAATATATGTTCTATTGCAAAAATTATTGCATTTTTTAATATCTTTCGAACAATACCATACTCGATCTGATATGCAAAGAAAATTTTTTCAGGTGTATTTTTTTACAGATCTGTTTGGCGGTCAGCATGGCACACCTTCATATGAAATTTCATCGCAATTCATGCAATAACGGATTAGTTACAAGGCTGTGACATACGGACGGACGGACGTACATGACGAAATCATAAGTGTTCCGTTTTTGCCAATTTGGCTCCGGAACCCTAAAAAGAAAGAGGAAATTATAACTTTTTAATCTGTAATGAATCCATTTTTAGGTGCGTTCGTAATTATATAAATACGTAGCACCTATAGTCGTCGTTTGGTCCGTCCGTCTGTCTGTCCGTCCGCATATAGCAACGCAAAAACTACCCAACCGAATGGTTTGCAATTTAAAATATATTATCTTTGCAAAATTTTGTCGAGACATTTCAAATTTTATTAAAATCGAATCAAAACTTTAGGAGATATTAATAAAAATATTTATTAAGAAATTTGAATTTTTTTTTTTAAATCGGTGCTTTTTTGTTATAGGAGCTTTCGAAGTTTAATCGTCAAGCGACCGAGATACTTATTTTATGACAGAAATTAATCTGCAGACGATATAATTCATTTCACAGAATTAAAAATCAGAAAAGAGCTGAATATTTATGTAACTAGCTATTGTACGAACGCACCTCATTTGTCACGTTTGACGTACAATTTCCAACTTGTTTATTACAGAAGTGTCAAAATACAAGAAAAAAGTTCACATTAAAAAGAAAAAAAAAATTAAAGTGTTCTGTGAAAGGGAAAAAGGTATGATGTGTGAAGAATATGAACTGCACAGACATTTTTCTCGTATCTCCTCCTACTCCCTTCTTTCTATCCAGAAATTTTTTTAGCATTTTTGCCACAAGTAACACGTGGGTGAAAGTCAAATCATTGTGCCACGTTGTTTCTATGAGGAATTAAATCTTTTTGGATTTTTGCGTATCTTTCTCAAATTGCAGGTGCCCTTTCTTCCAGGATTTTTTGATAACATCCTTAAGATACATTTTTTTTTTCGGTTATGATTCGTTATGATGGATTTTTACAAAATTAACAAATTTATTGGCACTTATTCATTATTTTGAAGTCATTGAACTTTTAAAGAACTAAAACACAATGTTGCTCCGAAAATACTTCAACACGTAAATGTAATCTGTCACTAAGTGTTTTATTTCATTTTTAGGGTTTCGTTCATCTCACGAAACCCTATTACTCCCGCTCTGTTGTCTGTCCGTCACAGAGCCGTTCTCAGAAACTATATAACTTTCAAGCATGAAAATTTGTGTACTTATTGCTAAATACCTACTAATTAGTTCAAAATATTAAAATTCGAAAAAATCGTATTATTTTAATATATTAGAGATAAAAAAAAAAATCTAACAGTCTTTTCCTATTGAATTTAAACATTTTTCGTTATAACTGTTGCCAGCAAATAAAAATCCACAATAAGATTATTTCTACAATAATTAATTTTCTATTGAAAGATTTCCACGTGAAAAATGAAAATGAAATAAAAAGTTTCACAAATTGAAAAAAAAAAGATTAATAGGACGTCATATTGGAAATAAAACGGAAATTTTGAAACATTTCTCAATAATACAAGGAGTATGGGTATGTGTAAATACAGAAAACAGCTTAATATGACGTCATTAGAGAATTAAAAAGAAAATTAATCTGATGTCATAACGGATTTTTCAAAAGTTTGAGAATAAAACAAAGAGAGTATCAGTATGAGTAATAGAGAAATAGTAAATGTATAAGTTTGAGGAACGTATTGAATCATGATGAAAACCCGATTTTTAAATATTGGCATAGTTTAACACTTTGAAGGTTTCTATACAACATGTTTAATTTTTGAAATTGATTTTTTTTTTTTAATATCGCCTTTAGTCCACATGACAGATATTATTATGACTGAGTATAATATCGGGATTCGCCCGCTATCGGACCGGTTCAGATTTTGGAAAAGACGAGAAAAATAGACTGGTAAATTTTTACTTTATAAAAAACATGACTTTTTTTTTCTTTTTAATGAAATTTTTTTGGATTTATTACAGAAAGGATAAAGTGTTTTGAAAGGAATATTAAACGAAACCCTTTGGGCGATCTTTGATTACAGTTACCCACTTGTTATTTTATTCCTGCATCCTTTGATCCTTTGCTATGAGATAAAATTTTAAAACGGATATTTCATCGCAGCCTTCCATAAATAAAGAGAAAGACTAGAATCTCTAGAGAAAAAAAAAGCTCAAGAAAAAATACAAAGCTAAATGATAAAAAACATGTAAAAATGCCTAATCGTCTTCCCTCCTACTTTTCTCTCCATTGATGTAAGCCGAACCATGGGTCGAAAGAAAGCTGAATAGAAGTATCTTCATCCCTTCACTGCATTGAAAATAAAGTATATAATCCGCAAAACAGATTGCTCAGTGATTGTTGAAGCGATGAATTGAAGGAAATGTTATGATTATCGTTGACTACATTTACAAAACATACGTTAGACACATGTTTAAAGCCTGTTCTCAATTGCCCAAATCTGCGCCTTTCGTAACGTATCTTTTCTATAAAAGAAAAAAAGAAAATAAAAAAAGAAAGAGAAAAAGCAACGCGCAGCAGAAATAAAAATGGTTGTCCAAAGATGCTTTGATATAAAATTTCGGATATAAATTTCTTGGTTATAGAAGTCGACTCCATAACACTCCTTCACTCAACAACTATGATCTTTCTGACACCTTTGCAAACTAATATGCAAATGTCATGCCACTTGCAGGAATGACTATTGAAGTTATTTGAAATTGAATAGTTATTATTATTATTATTATTGCTCATGAGGGGATTGGCTTATTTATTTAAAAAATAAATTATTATTATAGACCAATGTAACATAAAAGATTGCTTATTGAGGGAAGGACTATATTGAAGCTATTTGAAATCGAATAGGTATTTCTTTTACTCACGAGAGTTCATTTATCTTCACGAGGGGTTCATTAATTTTAAATTAAATTATGAATACAGCCCAATATAATATAAAAAATTGCTGATATAAAAATAAACTGAGACGTCATTTTTTTTCGTTTATACTTTATAATATCAGAGCAGTAACCTCTTCCCCTTCGCTCGCAGAAAAATAAAAAAAAACTGATAATAGCCTAACAAATATTTATATTACAGACTAAATTCTCAGTTTCGATTCAGAAATTTATTTTTGTGTCTTTTTTTTTGTCATGATAATTTTTTTAGATTTAAATTTATTTAAAGCTCACACAATTTATTTATGCTCACTTTTTTAAAGAAACTCAGTTATTATCAGAGTCAGTGCCAATAAGGAAATTGTAACACTTTTTCAGAATTTATTGTTCGTGAAAATCAATCTAACTGCATTGTAGGTAGATTTCGCAAGAATCCCTACCTATTGCAATGTCCCCTATGTTAGAATTTCTGAATCATTTTTGCAGATCTACGCCGATCATGACCCCTAGAACCCAAAACCACCCCCAGTTCAAAACTTTATCTATAAATATAACTATTTTATGGACATAACTTCCATAATTTTGCACGAATCTCTTCCAAACTGACACATAAAATCAAGGAGTAGAAAGTCTCGGTCAAGCTCTTGGGCAAATTCGGGGGGGAGAGGGTGGAGGGGGTGGAGGGGGGAGGTTTTGCGAAAACAGAAAGAGCTCCGTAACTTCTTAATTATGACACATACCTAATCCGCTTAAAGTTATTATTACATCTAACAAAAGGGCCAAAAATTTATATATGACAAATTTTTTATATCATTAAAAATGGTCTCAAAGAGGCCAAAAATTGAGTTTTAAGAAGAACAAAATTCACAACTTCATCAATTCACAAGACATCAAATCCTCTTAAATTCATTTTTTATAAATCTTCTTACTATTATCTACAACTTTTATATTGACAAGTTTTTGATAGCAACAAACTCTACAGCAAAAAAGGGGGTGTTGTAGAAGAAAATACACCACATCTCCGTTAATCGCCACCAAGGCAGTAAAAGAGTATCATTGGAAAGATATAATTTTTTGACAACTCTCAGAGATACTGTATATAGGGTTACATTATTAAAAGCGGCGTGTCTCAATTAAAAAAAAAAAATCAGAATTGAATATATAGTGTATATTTAATGAAACAATCATTACACAGTTTAAATGAAGTATAATGGAAAAAAAAGATATTCAAGAGCAATCAGATAAAATTGTTAAACTGAGTTTATCTCTAATTTTGATTAAGTTTCTATTGGTGAAATTAGTACATAACTTCGAAATCTACCTGTGCTTGTTAGGCCTAGCCGGCAGGGATTTTAATTTATTTATTATTTCTAGAAGTAACTTTTGGAAGTGAAACTTTTGTTTTATAATTTAGTTTATTTTTATAATAAAAGCAATTCTGATTACTTTTAAATGCTATCAATTTTAATATAACAAAGATGTTTACGGGCTAAGTTTTTCTTAATGTTGCCAGGTGCATAGGTATACAGTTGTATGGGCTCATGGGGGTTGAGCCCCACCAATAATTTCCAATATGGATTCTTTTTTTTATGCGTCTTTTATATTCTTTTTCTGTGGTTACAGAGATAAATGACATTAAGCTTTTGTTGTTGATGTTGTTCTTTTTAAATTCCATTTTTTATATTAAAGTAAAATGTTAAATGTTTGAACTCGTATAGTCAAATGGCCATATAAAAGACAAAAGGAAAAAAAAAAAAACAAGTGGGTAAGTGTGATCGAAGATCGCTCAAAGGGTTTCGTTTAATATTCCTTTCAAAACACTTTATCCTTTCTTTAATAAATCCAAATAAATTTCATTTAGCAACCAAAAAAAAAAAAACCCTCATGTTTTTTGTTTTTTTACAAAGTAAATATTTGCCAGTCTATTTTTTCGTTTTTTCGAGTATCCAAACCAGTCCGATAACGGGCGAAGCCGGCAATTATATTCTGTCATAATAACATCTGTCACGCGGGCTAAATGCGATATAAAAAAATAATTTCAAAATTAAACATGTTGTACACCTTCAAAATGTTAAAATATGCGAATATTTCCATAATTGGATTTTTATCATGATTCAATATGTTTCTCAAACTCATATATTTACTATTCTCTATTACTCATATTGATACTCGCTTTGCATTATTCTCAAACATCTGAAAAATTCGTTAAACTTCAAATTTGAAGTCAGATTTTCTTTTTAATTCTCTGATGACGTGATATTAATCTGCTTTGTGTACATACACATACTCATACTCCTTGTAGTATTGAGAAATCTTTGAAAATGTCAGTTTAATTACCACTATGACGTCAATCATTTTTATTTCATATTAATCTTTTTTTCAATTGATGAAACTTTTAATTTCATTTACATTTTTCACGTGGAAATCGTCGGATTTGAAAATTAATTATAGTAGAAAGAATTTCATCATGGATTTTTAATTTTTGGCATCTGCTATAACGAAAAATGTTTAAATTTAATAGGAAAATGATGTTGGAATTTTGGTTTTTTATCTCTATTTATTAAAATAATACTAATTTTTCAATTTTTAATATTTTGAGCTCTTTATAGCTGATATTCAGCTGTATACACAAAGTTCCAACCCTGTAAGTTACATAGTTTCTGAGAATAGCTCTGTGACAGACAGACAACGGAGCGGGAGTAATAGGGTTTCGCGAGATGAACTAAACCCTAAAAAACCCAATCCGAAAGGAGATGTTATTCAAAGTCAACTTACGTTGTGATTTTATTATAAACGATTCGAAAATAGCAGCAAGTATATAATTTTTATAAAGAGTACATTAAAATACATTAAAATTTTTACATTGTCGTAACGTTTTATTCAACTTGTGATTTATTAAACTATATATGATTCTGTTTAATTTCTGCGAAAGGGAAATCAAGAACCAGCATTAAGGCTGTTCTCAAATCCAAACTGGCTGCTTTCTGACAAATATTTTAATTCATTTTTGTTCGCAAACTTATCAAATTAAAACTTGCTCTTATTAAGATACTATGTTTTCAAGCTGATTTCTTCGTTTTTCGGTAAAGGCACAAGATCTTTCAGAAAATCTGTCAAAATTAGCTCTTTGAAAAGAATTCCTGGACTGACAGCGCAGGAAAAGAAAAATATCAGAAAAAAAAAACCTGTTTAATTTCAAATCACATCAATAATCATACCTGTAAGTATAATGATTTTATGTTCAAACATCAGTCAGAAAATTTCTCAGAAAGTTTGTTGAGCAGAGAAAATCTTTCTTTGAAAATTGTCTTAAAATGGTAATCAATCTATATTACACACATATACGTATTTGTCTGGAAAATTGTTATATTCGAGTTAAGCCTCATCAATAATTTTCAAAACTCTGCACCTATGGCCATGTGTCCCGCGTAAATCGGGGCTCCAATTCCTCTGGACACCACTAATTTCTTACATAATATTTCGCTATCTTTAATTGCTGATAAATCTGCCGTTATATACGGCGAAGAAATGTACTTTAAAATAGTGGTGTCCAAAGCATTTGTAGCCCCGATTTACGCGTGATACCTGACGACACTAGTTTTACT
This sequence comes from Maratus michaelseni, assembly GCA_963931845.1. Lineage (NCBI taxonomy): Eukaryota > Metazoa > Arthropoda > Arachnida > Araneae > Salticidae > Maratus > Maratus michaelseni. The sequence goes on from OZ007587.1 coordinate 414,888,243, forward strand.
TAATATTTATTAGAAAAATAATTTAAACTATTACCATATGCAAAAAAGTAGAAAAGAAATATAAATATATTTTTTTTATATCAGTTTGTGACAATGTCTGGTTATTTTATTTTGTAAAGTAGTTGCTGTGTCGCCTTCGGTGATTTAAATCCATTAATCTCAGAGTCCTTATTTTTCGTTGTTGTTCGATTCGTCGCATTTTAAGTTGTATATCTGAATGCCTATCAAAGAAAAGCTATTATGTTACTTTGTGCAATTTTTTCAGATATATATTCTATATATAGAGAGAGAGTGTTATTTATTTATTTATTTATTTATTTTTTTGCTATTAAAAAAATGAAGCAACGTTCATTACAGTCACACATAAATATGATATAATATAATATTTTTAAATAAATGTTTTTTTCTACTATAATGTTGGCCAAATGAGTAATTACACCATAAAATCTTGTTTTACTTTTTTTATTGATATTTATTTATTATTATTAATATTATTATTTCAGTTTCAATGTGGAACATTATAGTTAAAACAAAGTTAAGAACTGTGAAATAAATTATTTAAAAACATATATGTTTTTCGAATAAAGTAGAAAAGAAAAAGTATACATTTATAAAATTGCAACTATTTGTGGTGTCCAAACTGTGCGGGCTGCATCGAAACTTGGCCATGTAGAAATGCATAATATTTTGAACAATGTTGGAAACTGGCATAAAAAAAAAAAAAAAGAGCACATTGCTCATTTCTGAAATAATTTTTGTTAGGAAACATGTAATATTTTCGTGATACCTCTTACTGAGAAACTGTAAATCGAATAGTTTATCCATTTTTCTACAAAGGCAGGGAACTTTAAAAAAATTCTGTGAAAATTGACGTTTTTAATCAAATTTCTCTAGTAGTTTTCAGGATTTTTTAAAAATTTCATTTCATATTATGAAAGATAAAGAAACGTATACACTCAGTCAACAATAAATAAATGATCAAAGAAAATATGCTATTTTTTCTCATTCTGTTGCACAGAACGGTCGATTAATATTTATACGCTCTATGTAGGGGCAGGGGCCATCATTGAATAAAAATGGGAAGTTATCTCATTCAAACGCATATTCGCTAGTTTTCAATTATTCTTTTACAGTTTTTTTTCCTTTAGCAGAGGATGCATAATACACATCTGCATTTAAATGCACAGCGAATTTTTTTTTTCAAAAGTTTGTTTTATTGGTAAAAAGTGATTACAATTATTCTGAGCCCATTATATCTTTAAAGAAAATCTCATAATAGTATATTCTTTCACAGGCTGACTCTCTCTCTCTTCATTGTCTTTTTCTTGACAACAAATCTTAAAATCTATGTCTCATGTTGGTAAATCATCCCATCCCACCTCTAACTCCTGTGCCTTACTACAGGTTTTAAAGAATGAACATGAAAACATGATACGACACTTCATTCTTCCCTCTTAAATATTTTGTAGTGTGCTCCTTATTAAATCCCTCCCCTCATTTAATGCATGAAAATGTCACACTTTAAAATATTTCGAAGCGTCTCAATGATATGACAAAAATTTTATGTATTCTACCCAACACTTTAGTATGAATGTGGATAAGCCATTTGTAAATATAGTAAAATTTCATTCAATGTGGAAAATGTTTAAAACTGTTGCAAATCTTGTTAAATTCTAGTCTTTCCCTGCGTAATGATCTCTTTGACAGTTTGACTGATCATTTAGTGACCACAGAAATATACTGAAGTTATCATATTTTTTAATGCGTTGAAAAATATTAAAAATCTCAAATCTACTAAAATTCGTGATTTAAAAAATGGCTTAAACCAAGCTATTTATCATATTTTAAAGGATATGTATAATCAATATTCAATAATCTGAACTCAACATATTTTAATGCATGTATACAACATATTCCTTCTTTAAACGGAATTTTTTTACTGTTCCGGCGAAATGAAGAAAATACAATTACAATAGTTGGTGTGCAATCCTCAGTTAGTTTAATTCGGGACCGTTTGGAATAAAAGGAACAGCGAAGCGCGAAACTCCGCTAGTTATACTTAAATCGAAATATTATTTTGGTTAAAATTTTACAATTGTTTAGCTGCAATAACTTTTATTACATTTAAAAATTAAAATTTTTATGAAAATCGATGTTATCAGATTTTTAATAGAAAAGTTTGAGACTACTTTTAATTATCACTAAATACAAGTTGTAAATTTCCAACTGGACGAAAAATGTCCGGGCCAGGATTCGAACCTGGGATCGCTTGGCTGAAGCCGCCACGCTCTACGACTGAGCTATCCCGGTAGAATCTGGAGGGCATAATTCATCCAGTTAACCTTATTGATCGAAGCATCTGGTCTGATATTTTAATCAGCTCAACAGAAAAGATCGCTGGTAATGGAACTCCAGTAAACGCTGGATACGGAATACACTAGATTATTTTTTTTAACACAATTATTTCAAATTGGTAAAGTAATCATACAAGTTGTAAATTTCCAACTGGACGAAAAATGTCCGGGCCAGGATTCGAACCTGGGATCGCTTGGCTGAAGCCGCCACGCTCTACCACTGAGCTATCCCGGTCGAATCTGGAGGGCATAATTCATCCAGTTAACCTTATTGATCGAAGCATCTGGTCTGATATTTTAATCAGCTCAACAGAAAAGATCGCTGGTAATGGAACTCCAGTAAACGCTGGATACGGAATACACTAGATTATTTTTTTTAACACAATTATTTCAAATTGGTAAAGTAATCATACAAGTTGTAAATTTCCAACTGGACGAAAAATGTCCGGGCCAGGATTCGAACCTGGGATCGCTTGGCTGAAGCCGCCACGCTCTACCACTGAGCTATCCCGGTCGAATCTGGAGGGCATAATTCATCCAGTTAACCTTATTGATCGAAGCATCTGGTCTGATATTTTAATCAGCTCAACAGAAAAGATCGCTGGTAATGGAACTCCAGTAAACGCTGGATACGGAATACACTAGATTATTTTTTTTAACACAATTATTTCAAATTGGTAAAGTAATCATACAAGTTGTAAATTTCCAACTGGACGAAAAATGTCCGGGCCAGGATTCGAACCTGGGATCGCTTGGCTGAAGCCGCCACGCTCTACCACTGAGCTATCCCGGTCGAATCTGGAGGGCATAATTCATCCAGTTAACCTTATTGATCGAAGCATCTGGTCTGATATTTCAATCAGCTCAACAGAAAAGATCGCTGGTAATGGAACTCCAGTAAACGCTGGATACGGAATACACTAGATTATTTTTTTTAACACAATTATTTCAAATTGGTAAAGTAATCATACAAGTTGTAAATTTCCAACTGGACGAAAAATGTCCGGGCCAGGATTCGAACCTGGGATCGCTTGGCTGAAGCCGCCACGCTCTACCACTGAGCTATCCCGGTCGAATCTGGAGGGCATAATTCATCCAGTTAACCTTATTGATCGAAGCATCTGGTCTGATATTTTAATCAGCTCAACAGAAAAGATCGCTGGTAATGGAACTCCAGTAAACGCTGGATACGGAATACACTAGATTATTTTTTTTAACACAATTATTTCAAATTGGTAAAGTAATCATACAAGTTGTAAATTTCCAACTGGACGAAAAATGTCCGGGCCAGGATTCGAACCTGGGATCGCTTGGCTGAAGCCGCCACGCTCTACCACTGAGCTATCCCGGTCGAATCTGGAGGGCATAATTCATCCAGTTAACCTTATTGATCGAAGCATCTGGTCTGATATTTCAATCAGCTCAACAGAAAAGATCGCTGGTAATGGAACTCCAGTAAACGCTGGATACGGAATACACTAGATTATCTTTTTTAACACAATTATTTCAAATTGGTAAAGTAATCATACAAGTTGTAAATTTCCAACTGGACGAAAAATGTCCGGGCCAGCATTCGAACCTGGGATGAAATATCAGACCAGATGCTTCGATCAATAAGGTTAACTAGATGAATTATGCCCTCCAGATTCGACCGGGATAGCTCAGTGGTAGAGCGTGGCGGCTTCAGCCAAGCGATCCCAGGTTCGAATCCTGGCCCGGACATTTTTCGTCCAGTTGGAAATTTACAACTTGTATGATTACTTTACCAATTTGAAATAATTGTGTTAAAAAAAAATAATCTAGTGTATTCCGTATCCAGCGTTTACTGGAGTTCCATTACCAGCGATCTTTTCTGTTGAGCTGATTAAAATATCAGACCAGATGCTTCGATCAATAAGGTTGACTGGATGAATTATGCCCTCCAGATTCGACCGGGATAGCTCAGTGGTAGAGCGTGGCGGCTTCAGCCAAGTGATCCCAGGTTCGAATCCTGGCCCGGACATTTTTCGTCCAGTTGGAAATTTACAACTTGTATGATTACTTTACCAATTTGAAATAATTGTGTTAAAAAAAATAATCTAGTGTATTCCGTATCCAGCGTTTACTGGAGTTCCATTACCAGCGATCTTTTCTGTTGAGCTGATTGAAATATCAGACCAGATGCTTCGATCAATAAGGTTAACTGGATGAATTATGCCCTCCAGATTCGACCGGGATAGCTCAGTGGTAGAGCGTGGCGGCTTCAGCCAAGCGATCCCAGGTTCGAATCCTGGCCCGGACATTTTTCGTCCAGTTGGAAATTTACAACTTGTATGATTACTTTACCAATTTGAAATAATTGTGTTAAAAAAAATAATCTAGTGTATTCCGTATCCAGCGTTTACTGGAGTTCCATTACCAGCGATCTTTTCTGTTGAGCTGATTAAAATATCAGACCAGATGCTTCGATCAATAAGGTTAACTGGATGAATTATGCCCTCCAGATTCGACCGGGATAGCTCAGTGGTAGAGCGTGGCGGCTTCAGCCAAGCGATCCCAGGTTCGAATCCTGGCCCGGACATTTTTCGTCCAGTTGGAAATTTACAACTTGTATGATTACTTTACCAATTTGAAATAATTGTGTTAAAAAAAATAATCTAGTGTTTTCCGTATCCAGCGTTTACTGGAGTTCCATTACCAGCGATCTTTTCTGTTGAGCTGATTAAAATATCAGACCAGATGCTTCGATCAATAAGGTTAACTGGATGAATTATGCCCTCCAGATTCGACCGGGATAGCTCAGTGGTAGAGCGTGGCGGCTTCAGCCAAGCGATCCCAGGTTCGAATCCTGGCCCGGACATTTTTCGTCCAGTTGGAAATTTACAACTTGTATGATTACTTTACCAATTTCAAATAATTGTGTTAAAAAAAAAAATAATAATAATCTAGTGTATCACTACATAGTATAAAACAAAGTCGCTTTTTCTGTCCCTATATCCCTATGTACGCTTAAATCTTTAAAATTACGCAACGGATTTTGATGCGGGTTTTTTTAATAGATAGAGTGATTCAAGAGGAAGGTTTATATGTATAATAAAATCCATTAAATAGTGGAGAAATACTGTTATTTTTGAGGTTTTTAATGTGATGTCGTAAATAATTTCATTTTTTCCGCTTATACATTGCAAACGCAGGCTGAACCCTACAAGATTTATCAAAATAATGAACTAATTATTGTACACATTAAAAAGGTCTACAGAAAACACAAAGAGATGAAGGTTTTCAAGGTTAACCCGAAGCAAAGTGAGGTAGGGCCGCTAGTTTGTTATAAAATCAACATTAAAAATGTTATTCATTCATATTTAAAGAAAAAAAAAAGGAATATTCTAAACTTAATTATATATTCTGCAATGGAATATTAAAAGCAAGAGAAATGTTAGTGCATCAACGCATAATAAAATAAATTTATTATATTGTTTAATAATAATAATAATAATAATAATAATAAAAGAAAAAAAACTGCAATTTAAACTCGGAGTAATGACACATCTGTTCTAATAATTTGTCTAGTATACTTTTCTTATTCATCTCAGCGGAATTTTACCATAGCCATTTACGCGTCGCACCTTTTGACCAGCTTTCGGGGACCTGGCCACATGTCAGCAAGAATCTTAAACAAAGGACTGGGAAGGTGTGCAAATCGCTCTAGATACTAAAAAACATCTGTTTAACATCTGCAAAAATTCAGGGATATTTTCAAGTGATAAATAAATACTTGTTCAAAGGGGTTCTCCAATGAAGAAAATGATATTGTGTTGTTTCTTTCTTTTTTTCTTTTTTTTTTTTTTTTTTTTTTTTTTACCTTCACAGAAGAAATTCCTTAAATTCCTTTTAAATATTTTTTTTCTTTTAAATTCTTTTAAAGAAGAAAGAAAAAGAAAATAGAAATAATAATCTTATATTTATTTATTTATTTAGAAAATGCATATAAATTTTACTATAATTGCTCATAAAAAAATAATATTCATTAAATATTCATAGATACCGCTTAAAATTTATGTCACAGTTAGGAAATAATTTTAAAATACAGTAACAAATGTTTTTGATATTTTAACTCAGATTGCATTAAACTAAAGATTATAAAATTCGTTAAATATCTCTTACATCAGTTCTCAAACAAACCATCAATCCTATAGAACAATTCTTTTAAGGTGGTTCTCAAATGACCTGCTCAGCAAAGCGAAACTTTCTGACACATTTTCAGACGCATTTTTCAACGCAAAGGCATGAAATCGACATGCCTGACTATTAAAGCGATTTGGAAGCGAAATAAGTTTCCATTTTTTGAAAAATAAATTACTTTTCGTTATAAGCTATTCGTGTCACGTGGCAACGCATTTTTTTCCAGGCTCGCTTAACAATATACAAATATATGTCTAACATACAAACAGGAAGAAATATCGGCCTGAATAAGAATACATGAATGTTTTATATACATAATAATATTGGAGTTCTCGAGAGTGTGGGCAAAACCGCTTTTTCGGGTGAAAGGAAATGACGAATTTAAAACTTTATACATTATTTTTAGCAAATGAAAACAGTTTTTTTAATATAGTATCAGAGAATTCTTTCAATCTGTGGAAAAGTAGCATAGTAGAAACTTTTTTACTGGCACAAAATAAAGTCGTATCGCAATAATTCGTGTTACGTGGGAACGCGTTTTTTTTTTTCAGGTTTGCGCAAGCACAGCAATAACTTGGTTCAAAAGGTCGAATTTGACAGCATTTTCTAAAAAATGTTCTGCCTTTAACCCTCTGAGCGTTTTGAAAAAGGGTAAAATTGTAAAGTTGTATTCTCTGTATTTTGTTTTAAATGCTAAAAAAATATGATTCTTTCAGCATTATAAATAGAACTTAATTACAAATATGAATGTAATCCTTGAGAGTATTAATCATTCTTCAATGTTTTGAAAATTCATTAAATCTAAAGAATTATATTATCTTAAACATTGCATATATTGCAGTGAAACCTGGAGCTTAGTGAACGGAATATTACGTTCCACACGCTTAGAACAAAAACTGGGAAATATTTTCCAATTACATAGTTTCTGAATAATAACACCTGCCAGTTTCATGCGTTTCCGCTCAAACATGAATTAAAAAATATGTCATAAAGTAGCAAGCTTGAATTTGAGAACAGCGTTAAAATATCTCGTTTGCATTTTAATATTTTGAAGCAATATTTTTCTTTGCATTTGATAATTAAGATCAATTTCTATAATCGCCACTTTTTAATTTTTCGATTTTGTTTGCAGGTTTAATTTATGTTGATAATTTATGTTGATCCGCGAATTCAAAATACTTGATATTCCACTGCTGAGTTCGAATCTCATGTGAGAAATGGGTTAAGAAGAAAGAAAGAAAAAAGGAAAATAACTGAATTTGTTTACACATAAAAAAAAAAAAATCTTAAAAATTTTTGAATGCAGAATGATGTTTATTTAATGAAAAGTTAAGCGAAAAGGTACGTAGAAAAATTACCTGCGAAACACAATTTTTTATAAATGAATTCCTTTTTATTCATAAACACATGGAATCGGCAAGTGCTCTTATTCATTAATTGTGAAACTGAATAGTTTTTTTCCATGTTTCGATAAGGAAGGGGGTGTTTAAGAAAATGCTGTCAAAGTGGGCATATTGAATCAAATTTCTGTACGCGACATATATGTAGATAAACAATATTATTTGTAATAGACAAACAAAACTGGGATTATATTTTAAGTCCAATTTATCCCTTTATTTGATTTATTTTCTTTCTTTTATTATTTCAGTATACATTAATATCATTAACATCAAACTTGAACTTAAAATCAATAAAATAATTTTCAATGAGTGTTTAAAATAAATAAATAAATAAATAAAAGAAAGGGGCGAATAAAGAAAATATTATATTCATTTGTTAAGTATCCCAGTAAAATTTTTTATATTAAATAAATATTAACTATATAAATTTTATATAAATTTGTTTAATAATTTTATCTAAATTTTACATAAAATATTATTTTTTATAAATAAATAAATAAACAGAATTTCTAAGTTTTGCATCTTTATAATCATTATATATATATTTAAAATATTTGTATTGTAAATTTTTTTATGGAGACGGATACATAACTTGTACCCCACTGAATATTTAATAGCACACCGATTAGCTTACAATTTCAAACTGGGAATTTTGTTACAGTTTTTGAAGATTTGTACTATGGGAAATTCATTGTTTTAGACCAATTTCAATGTATATTAATATTTCAATGGAACACAAACTAGTTGTGTATTCGATGGAATATGTAATTGATTTATTTAGTACTTTTCTTATATGACACTACTGACACTCGTTTCCCTTAAAAAAAATGTTTGTAAAGTTCGTATTCGCAATCTAAACCTGAAAACAGATTTCGTTGTTGTAACCGCCCCCAGAATCCTACCGCAACTCCAGTTTGAATATTAAACATTCTTGAAACTAATCATAGAAAATTCATAAAAATGGGTAGTTATGCTAATTGAAGGGTGTAGCAATAAGTAATATTTTTATTTATAACTTTATTCTTTGTTTGTGTTTCAAAAAACAGATTAAAAAAAATTAATAAAATACAGAGTTTTTACATTCAATTCATTCTAGTAGATTAGGCATTCAATATTTAAATTAAAGTACATTTTGCAGGTTCAAGAAGTTTTTCTACTGATAATAACCAAATATACACCATTGCGGAAACGGCAAATGAAAATGCAGCATCCCCTTTCACTATACCAGGAATAAAGAGGATAATCCAGTTTTTCTCCAAATGCTTTCCTTAAAATTCTTTAACGAGTAGAGTAGACTTTCAGGTTCGTGTCAAGTGGGGAGTGGGGGGAACCTGCTTCAGGCTAAAATAAGTTTAAAATTTTATCCAAGAGAGTGACATATGTAAAAATCTTTTTTGTTTTTTGTTTATATGATATTGTAGATGGTTCCATGACTTTTACTTTTTGTTATATTTTTCACAATGAGAATTTTGGATGTATTTCTTAATTAAAAAAATAAAATATTGAAATGGTTAAAAATTAAACAATAAAATGAATAAAACATGAAACACAAATTATTACTCGCGAATAATTTAAATCCATCTGTGTTGATTTTAACTATGGATTGTCAAATTTAAATTCCTAAATAATTGTGAATGAAATTCACATTTATTCATGAATTTTATTTATGCAGTATTAAACGATCCTTCTATAATGAAAGCAAATGTACTGTATTAAATGTATAGTTAGCTAAATATATAACGGAGTATAAACTATAAACCATTTCTTAATACTGATTCAGTTAAAACCTTACAAAATAATTTAGAGTGTTCAATATTCAATTAGGTACTTTTCATAGTGTAGCAAAATGTCTCACTTTTAGTCTAAAAAAAAAAAAAACTTTATGATACATGTATATATATATGTATATATATATATATATATATATACTTTTTGAGAATAAAGCAATCAGACAAACGAAATCATGGCCACATTTAGAGACAATTTAAATGATTAATTTTAACCAGCTCAACCACACAAAATTTCTAGTACATTAATAACCTTGTTTCACATATTAAAAGTAATAGCATTTACATAACAAAAAATAGAAAAGATTTTATACTTTTTTTTACACATTTAATAAATCTTCAATTATAGCATATTGCTCGCAGATAACCATCATTTCGTAATTGTCATGTTAAAAAATTCTATTCAAAATGCAAATTTGACGATATTTTACAAAATATTTGTTACTTTAATAACAAAATAAGAAACTAGATTTTTTTTTCAGTGTGGTCCATTATGGGAAAGTAAGAGAAAAATATGCCTGAAGCAAATATTGAGAAAAGATAGTTTTACAATGTAGAGTGCTACTCACTATATCATGCATGTATAGATACAATATTGAATTATAAACTCTCAGTCAATTTTATATCTTTAATTATTTTTCTTTCTTTTTTTCCTTTTTTTCAGTATACATTAATATTATAATCATTAACATTACAATCACATTTATTATCACTCATATCACAAAACACATAAAAAAAAAAAATTCTGAATTATATATTTTTTATTTGTTTATTTTTAAAGATTGGAAACATATATTTTTTAGTCTACCAGACGTGTTCTTTTATCTAGTTGGAAATTACAAACTACGCAAAAACTACCCAACCGAATGCTTTGAAATTTAATATATATAATCGTTTCAGAATTTTGTCGAGTCATTTCAAATTTTATGAAAATCGAATCAAAACTTAAAAAGTTATTAATGAAAGTTTTCTTTATTCTGTTAAATCCTACCATACGTAATGTATATAATAAAAGCGCAAGTCATGAGACTGATGAAAACAAATACGGGCAAACCACATCTTTTTTCATATGCCAAGCGGCCATTTATATTCAAAAAAAATTTTTTCGAATAAAATTACATAAAAGTTACATTTTTAGAAAGCTCGTCCACAAAAATTGTTTGCTTGTGAATGAGTTACATTCAACAATATAGAGATTCTGAGATAACTTCGGTGGAAATTAGGTTAACCGAATATTTCAATCCATTAGAGTAAACGAGCAGGGAAGACCGAGCTATGCTCGGTCAAAATTAAATTTGAATTCAAATATCATAACCCATGACCAAAATGACCCACTAATTGAATTTTCTCGAACATGTGACTTAGCCCAACAGTCTTCTCGGGCCCGAAAACCATAGGTTGCAAAATTCAGTGTAAATTGAGCCACTTTTTTATCTTGACCCACAATGACCCAGAAATGACCCATTAATCGAATTTTCTCGAACATGTGACCTCGGCCAATGATTTTCGCGTGCCCGAAACTCGTAGGATACAAAATTTAATCAAAATCGTTAGAGCCGTTTTTTAGATAAAATTAATTTGACCCGCTTTGACCCAAAAATGACCCACTAATCGAAAGTTCTCGAACATGTGACCCAGTCCAATAGTCTTCTCCTGGCCGAAAATAGACGGATACAAAATTTCGTCAAAATCGTTTGAACCGTTTTTTAAATACAATTAGCTCGACCATGACCCAAAATGACCCAAAATGACCCACTAATTGAATTTTCTCGAACATGTGACCTAGCCCAACAGTCTTCTCGTGCCCGAAAACCATTGGATGCAAAATTTAGTGAAAATTAAGCCGCTTTTTAGATCTTGACCCACAATGACACAAAAATGACCCACTAATTGAATTTTCTCGGACATGTGACCTAGCCCAATGATTTTATCGTGCTCGAAACTCGTAGGACACAAAATTTAATCAAAATCGTTAGAGCCGTTTTTTAGATAAAATTAATTTGACCCGCGTTGACCCAAAAATGACCCACTAATCGAATGTTCTCGAACATGTGACCCAGTCCAATGGTCTTCTCGTGTTTGAAAATGGTCGGATACAAAATTTCGTCAAAATCGTTTGAACCGTTTTTTAGATACAATTAGCTAGACCATGACCCAAAATGACCCAAAATGACCACCTAATCGAATTTTCTCGAACATGTGACCTAGCCCAATGGTTTTCTGGTGCCCCAAAACGGTAGGATACGAAATTTCGTCAAAATCGTTAGAGCCGTTTTTAAGATAATTTTTGCATATATATATATATATATATATATATATATAACCACACACAAGATTAGCTCGTATTAGAAAATATGATAAACACAGGCGATTCGTTCATTATGAGTCATACAAATATTAAGCCATGGAGGTAATAATTCGCATTTGTAAACGTGGCATACGTAATAATAATAATAATAAGAAGAAGCATGATCATTTCGCTCCTAGCAGACGACATAATTCATTTCACTAAAATAATGAGGATTATTTTTCTTTTTTCTTTTTTTTTTTTTTTTTTTACATTGTGAAACTAGTTATAAGACGAACAAACCTCATATTCCACGTTTAACGTACAATTTCCAACTTTTTTAATTGTTTGAGACGTAAATAAAGTAACGAAAAAGTCATACCTCCCCCGCCCCCCCCCCCTCCCCCAATTGTGAAAGAATCCTTTCACCCTATTCCATTCTCTCTTCACTGCGAAAGAAAATATAATTTATACTCACTCGGAGTAAGCAGGAATTTTGGTATTCCCCCTCCTTTCCAAAATAAATTTATAAAAAGAAGTTTTTAATCTATTCCTTTAATTTTTCCGTTGTTCGAATCCATGACACCTTAAATAGTAATAAATACAAATTGCACACTTTTAAATATATAATCTCCTTGTGAATGTGTTAGAAAGATGTGAGTTACCAGTTGCAAGGCAAAAAGAAAATACATGACAATACCCTCATAACTTTTAAATGCATGTTTGATTGGATAAATTTTCAGACGTGATTTTCATGATCCCAGTAAGTCGCGATGTCAAAATTTTATGCATTATGAAGTATACAAGCACAGACGTTTAACAACGGGTTTTCCGGGTTAATAATCTTTCTATTATACAATATAAAACTCTGTTAATAATAAAGCTCAACAACTTATTTTTTATTTTATTTTATCGACTGATTTGGATCTTCCCCCTTCCCCCCCTCCACACAGACAAACTTATGAGGTCCTCTACCAGAGCCACGTATACGTATCACTTAGATACAGTTCATCTGTTGATCGATTTAAAATATATAGATTTGGGGGCCTCCAAATTTATGAGCCCTAGACAAGTACCTCGTGTGCCCATGCTTTTATATCATATGTTTTTTTTTGAAAATGACATTAAATATTTATATTTCGATTACTATCGACTCGGAATTCCTTAAAATCTGTAATATTTTCGATAACTTTATTTTGTGCCTGTAAAAAAGTTTCTACTATGCTACTTTTCCACAGATTGAAAGAATTCTCTGATATTATATTAAAAAAACTGTTTTCATTTGCTAAAAATAATGTATAAAGTTTTAAATTCTTCATTTCCTTTCACCCGAAAAAGCGTTTTTGACCACACTCTCGAGAACTCCAATATTATTATGTATATAAAACATTCATGTATTCTTATTCAGGCCGATATTTCTTCCTGTTTGTATGTTAGACATATATCTGTATATTGTTAAGCGAGCCTGGAAAAAAATGCGTTGCCACGTGACACGAATAGCTTATAACGAGAAGTAATTTATTTTTCAAAAAATGGAAAACTTATTTCGCTTCCAAATCGCTTTAATAGTCAGGCATGTCGATTTCATGCCTTTGCGTTGAAAAATGCGTCTGAAAATGTGTCAGAAAGTTTCGCTTTGCTGAGCAGGTCATTTGAGAACCACCTTAAAAGAATTGTTCTATAGGATTAACATTAGCGAGCGAAGGTTTTCGTGTGAGTGAAGTAACCTTTTAATCAAAAAACACTTATTTTAAAACTTGATGGCACTTCTGTGAAGGTGCAGCTGGTTGCTAAAAGATAATAAAAAAATAATTAATAAACAACAAAAATGAATGTTTCTTCGCCTCACTTATTAAACAGGCCCGTATTGGCTTTATTACTTTCAATAAACTTGTTCATTTTCGTCTTAATTTATTAAAAGCGGCGTGTCTCAAAAAATAAATAAATAAATAAATAAATAAATAAAATAAAATAAATAAATAAATAAAAAAATAAATAAATAAATAAAAATAAATAAAAAAATCAAAAAATCAAAAATTAATATATAGTGTATGGCTCATTTAATGAAACAATCATTACACAGTTTAAATGAAGTATAATGGGGGGGGAAAATTCTTCAAGAGCAATCAGATAATTGTTAAACTGGATTTATCTCTAATTTTGATTTAATTTCTATTGGTGAAATTAGTATATAACTTCGAAATCTACCTGTGAATGATAGGTCTAGCCGGCAGGGATTTTAATTTATTTATTCTTTCTAGAAGTAACTTTTGGAAGTGAAACTTTTGTTTTATAATTTCGTTTATTTTTATAATAAAAACAATTTTGATTACTTTTAAAGGCTAACAATTTTAATATAACCAAGATCTTTACGGGCTAAGTTTTTCTTAGTGTTGCCAGGTGCATTGGAATAGAGTTGTATGGGGTCATGGGGCTTGACCCCCACCAATAATTTTAAAGATGGATTCTTTTTGTATGCGTCTTTTATATTCTTTTTCTGTTGTTACAGAGATAAACGACATTAGATTTTTGTTGTTGTTGTTGTTCTCTTTAAGTTATATATATATTTTTTATATTAAAGTAAAATATTAAACGTTTGAATTCGTATAGTCAAATGGCCATATAAAAGACAGAAGGGAAAAAAAAAACATAATCCGAAAGGAGATGTTATTCAAAGTCAACTTACGTTGTGATTTCATTATAAACGATTAGCAAATAGCAGCCAGTATATACTTTTTATAAACAGAACTATACATTAAAAATTTTACATTGTCATAACGTTTTATTCAACTTGTGATTTATTTGACGATATATAATTCTGTTTAATTTCTTTTTAAAGGGAAATTAAGAACCAACATTAAGGCTGTTCTCAAATCCAAATTGGCTACTTTCTGTCAAATATTTTAATTCATTTTTCTTCGCAAACTTATGAAATTAAAACTTGCTCTTATTAAGATACTATGTTATCCAGCTGGTTTCTTCGTTTTTTTGGTAAAGGCACACGATCTTTCAGAAAATCTGTCAAAATTGGCTCTCTGAAAAGAATACCTGAACTGATAGCGCAAAAAAGGAAAAATATCGAAAAAAAAAACTGTTTACTTTCAAATCACGTCAATAATCATAACCTGTAACTATAATGATTTTATGTTCAAACATCAGTCAGAAAATTTCTTAGAAAGTTTGTTGAGCAGGGAAAAATATTTCTTTGAGAACTGTCTTAAATTGATAATCAATCTATATTACACACATATACGTATTTGTGTGGAAAATAGTTACATTTGAGTTCAGCCCCATCAATAATTTTCAAAACTCTGCACCTATGGCCATGTGTCCCGCGTAAATCGGGGCTCCAATTCCTCTGGACACCACTAATTTCTTACATAATATTTCGCTATCTTTAATTGCTGATAAATCTGCTGTTATATAAAGCGAAGAAATTTACTTTAAAATACTGGTGTCCAAAGTATTTGGAGCCCCGATTTACTTGAGACACCTGACGACACTAGTTTTGCTTAGTATTTATTAGAAAAATAATTTAAACTATTACCATATGCAAAAAAGTAGAAAAGAAATATAAATATATTTTTTTATATCAATTTGTGACAATGTCTGGTTGAAAACCAGACATTACCATTGTAAGTTTATTTTGTAAAGTAGTTGCTGTGCTGCCTTCCACGATTTAAATCCATTAATCTCAGAGTCCTTATTTTTTGTTGTTGTTCAATTCGTCGCATTTTAAATTATATATCTGAATGTCTATCAAAGAAGAGCTATTATGATACTTTGTGCAATTTTTTCAGATATATATTCTATATATTTTTCTATTTTTCTTTATTTTTTTTATAAATTTTTTGCTATTAAAAAATGAGGCAACGTTCATTACAGTTATTCTAACATATATGTATATATAATATTTTTAAATAAATGTTTTTTTCTACTATGATGTTGGCAAAATGATTAATTACACCATCAAAATCTTGTTTGACTTTTTTATTGTTATTTATTATTATTATTATTATTATTATTATTATTATTATTATTATTTCTGTTTCAATACGGAACATTATAGTTATGCCAAATTTAACAGCTGTGAAATGAAGTATTTTAAAATATACATGTTTTTCGAATAAAAGAGAAAAGAAAAAGTAAACAATAATAAAATTGCAACTATTTGGGACATCCAAACTTTGCGGGCTGCCTCGAAACTTGGCCATGTAGAAATGCATAATATTTTGAACAACGTTGGAAACTGGCATAAATAAAAAAGAGTACATTGCTCATTTCTGAAATAATTTTTGTTCGGAAACATGTAATATTTTCGTGATATCTTTTACTCAGAAAATCTAAATCGAATAGTTTATCCATTTTTCTACAAAGGCAGGGGTCTTTTAAAAAATGCTGCGAAAATTGACGTTTTGAATCAAATTTCTGTAGGAGTTTTCAAATTTTTTTAAAAATTTCATTTCATATTATGAAAGATAAAGAAAAGTATACACTCAGTCAAGCAATAAATAAATGATAATAAAAAAAATACTTTTTTTTTTTCTCATTCTGTTGCACAGAATGGTCGATTAATATTTATACGCTGTATGTAGGGGCAGGGGCCAACATTCAATAAAAATGTGAAATTATCTCTTTCAAACGCATACTCGCTAGTTTTGAATTATTCTTTTGCTTTTTTTTTCCCCTTTAGCAGAGGATGAATAATACACTTCTGCATTTAAATGCACAACGAGTCACGAAAATGTCACAATTTAAAATATTTCGAAGCGTCTCAATGATATGACAAAAATTTCACGTATTCTACCCAACACTTTAGTATGTCTGTGGATAAGCCATTTGTAAATATAATAAAATTTCCTTCAATCTGGAAAACGTTTAAAACTGTTGGAAATCTTGTTAAGTTCTAGTCTACCTTATCTCCCTGCTTAATGATCGCTTTGACAGCTTGACTGATCATTTAGTGACCGCAGTAAGAAAATGGATCCTTTGAACTCACCTTTCCTGCTTTTTCGAAGAATTTTTCAGTAGAAACTATTTTGGTTTTATCGGAAGCTCCAGAAACAAGAAATTGGGACTGGGACCAATATTAGTTCGGATATGCAGCTATTCTGATTTTAAATAAAGAATTTAAATAGGATTAACGTCAACTTGAGATAAATTATTTCCTTTATGTATTTTCATTTATTTCAGCTGTTTCCAAACAGAAACTTTAATATCTATAAGTTTCGATTCATTATCCATTATCTTCAAAGTCGTCTTCTTTTTCAAAAGTCTCATTTTCAGATTGTTATTTAAAATATTAATTTTATCATTCTTAAAATTTTAATTGAAATGAAAATTAAAATTTTTTAAATCTGGTACTCTAAATCATCCGAATCACTTTCTATATCAAATTCTGTATTAAATTGTATTTAAAAAATTCCAATATAATATTATTTGCAGAAGATCTTCAAAAATCCCTATTAAAAATAAGGTTTTATTTTATTTTATTTTATTTACATTTAATATGGCAATAGCAATCCACAAGTTACAGAAATCGATAAAGAAGGAAAAGACAGTAATATTAGAAAATATAAAATAACAAAATTCCACCATCAAATAAACCATTAAAATTGTTGAAAGCAACATAAAGAACTTTATTAGTTTTTAACCAAAAAATAAAAAATAATAATAAAATGCATTATTTAGATAATGGTTTGCTACAGAGTAAGGTAAAATGAGATCATTTTTTTCGTTCTTTTAATACGACTCTCTTCAAAATAATTATCACTCTTTCTATATCATTGAAATATTTTTTTTTTCATTATTGCAATTAAAATATCCCTAATTTTTCAGACAATCTTAAGTTAAAATATGTAAGCTTGTTTTTAATGATAATCTGTGTAAAATTTATCTAAAATATACACTGCAGCTTAATTTTTTTGAATAAACTAAATCATTGCCCCTCCCTTCTTTTTTCCTTGTTTACCTAAAAACTATTCATAGATGAATATTTACTCAATATATGCGTGTACAAATTTTGAAGCTAATCGATTAATAATATCTCTGAATAAACCTGTTTAAGTAAAATTAAAAGGGACAAGTGTCCCCCCCCCTCCTTACACTATACCGAGGGATCCGAAATTTAATTAGGAAGTCTCATTATCGAATTTATGCGTATACAAAATTGGAAGCTAATCGGTTAGTTATGTTGAGAAATAAACGTGTTTAAGCAAAATTAAGATGAAGCCCCCCCCCCCTCCTCACCTTCTTTTCACTTATTTTCCCTATAAATTATTCAGTAAAGAATCTTTACTCAATATATACGTGCACAACATTTGTAGGTAATCTGTTAATAATATCAATGAATAAACGTGTTTAAGTAAAATTAAAAGGGCAAATTTCCCCCATTGCATTATACCGTGGGACCCCAAAATTTAATTCTGGAAGCATCTTTATCGAATCAGATCTTTATCAATGCAGAGACAAAATTGAAAGCTAATCGGTAAATAATGTTGAGAAATAAACGTGTTTAAGCAAAAGGGGCCGTTCAAGTATTACGTAAGCATATTTTTAGTCATTTTGTACCCCCTCCCCCCCCCCTTGTAAGAAAATATAAGCAAATGCTAGACCCCCCCCCCCTTTGCTTACGTGAAATTTTATGACAGTTTATACATCAAGACTTCTTGACAGATAAAAAGTTACCAATAAATTACATTATTAATCATACAAATTTATATAAATAGGCATATAGGGATTGTGATATCAAAAAATACAAAAGGGTTTTAATATATTGTTGTTTATTGCATTAAACAAACCATTGTTTAAACCACCAAATTCATTGTTTAATGCTTACGTAAGAACTGTCGTGACCCCCCCCCCCCTCCCCCTTGTCAGAGAAAATAAGCAGACTCTGGACCCCACCCTCCCCCTTTGCTGCTTACGTAATACTTGAACGGCCCCAAAGTAAGAGGAAGGACCCCCCCTCCCTCCCCATTCTTTTCACCTAGTTTCTATAAAAACTATCCATGAAACATACTATATCGTGGGGCCCGAAATTTAATTCTGGAAACATCATTATCGAATTTATAGGTACTCAAAATTGGAAGCTAATCAATTTAGTTATCTTGAGAAATAAACGTGTTTAAGCGCAAAATTAAGAGGAAGGATCCCCCCCCTTCCCCTCCCCTCCTCCTTCTTTTCACCTAGTTTTCATAAAAACTATCCAAATAATTATAAATAACTTATCATTAAATTAAATTAACCATTTTACGTTGCGATTACTCTTTGCAAAAAATCAAAAAATAATAAATTAAAAAAAGGAAAGAAATCGACGTAGCCCCAAACTATGTGTGTTCTAAAAACTACTTGAGAAAATACGTGCAAAAAAAGGCACAAATTACTATAAAATACTCGAACGTAGTAAATAGTATTTTCCTCCCCTCGTTTCGAAACCTGTTTAACAGCTTTCCTTCATAAATCTGATAACATGTAATTTTACTGTACAAATGGGGACCTACCATTTTCGACCATACACACTCGTCTCTGCGATACACATTTGTGCTAGGAACTTTTCTCTAAAATACCCGCAAATGAGGACCTACAAAAAAATTGCCCCTGTTAATGTCTTTATACTAAAAATGCATCACTTAACAATAAAAACGCAAAATAAAAATTTTTTCTAACCCAGGACGTCCTGGGTTGAGTGTGCGTCCTGGGTTTGAAGGTGTGTATACATATAGAAGTCCCCGATTCCCACCCTTTGCCAACACACACACACACACACACACATATATATATATATATATATATATATATAATTTAATATTTTAAAAAGAAAGACAAAAAAAAGTATTAGCACCGGAGGACTTATTAGTTCACAGCAAACAGGTATAATAAAATTATGAGGTATTAAAATTTTACCTGTTTTAAAGGTATTAAAATTAGATATTAAAATACGACAGAACTTTTGCAACAACCTAATAAATATTATTTTAATAATCTGTATCACGCTCCTATGCGTTTCTAATTGTTACAGATATTTAAAAAAATATTTACGTAAAAAAATATTTTTTTTATCTTTACATAGACGATATCTGTTTTTTGATCATATCTTTTTGCTTTCTGAATTACTTGTCAAGCAAAATATTATAAAATGTTTTAGCATATTTTGATGCTCCCATTCACTTTATAAGCGTGAAATGTAAAACTATGCAAAAACTATTTCATAAAGAGTATACATTCTGAAAATATTTTATAATCTTCCATCGTTTCTCGCTTCTTTTTAGCATTGCAAGCGTTCATAAAACATTACGTGAAAAATATTTGTATTTTTATTTCTTTTTCGCGCTTTAATACGAGTTTGATATTTCCGAGTCACTATACTTTTTAAAATAGAAAATAAAGTTCTATTCTATATTTCTTTGCATGAGATTTGAAGATTTTTAAGCTATACTTTCGAATTTGTTTGATTCCATTTGATCAAATTTAAATATGACGCCTTTGTCAGTAATAAAAAGTACTGTGAGACATAGATGTATTTAAATAATCAGGAATGTAAAGTTTTTGCAAGTAAGATGCAATTTTTAATTTTTTTAAAACTTTTTTTTAGCATTTAGATGAAAAATATTATGATGTGCCTGTTAATTATAAAAAAAATATATGTAAATCTTTAATAAAAAGACAGAAAATTATAAGTTCAATAGAAATATTATATATATTAAATACATATCTGTTCTTTTTTAGAGTGTTTATCTTTCTAAAAAAGAACCCCTGCTTTAGAGAGTTTACCTATAAAAATATTTCAATATGAAATGTGTAGTCCAACAAAAGGAATTTATTGAAAAAAAATTATTAAAATTTTATACCAATTTTCATTTTTTTTAAATTTAAACATAAATTTTAATTAAAATGTTAAAAACAGTTACGCCTGTTATTTTAACAACTTACTAATTATTTACATATTTGAGTTTTGTTTCTGTTCTGTAACAATATCTGTCTGTATATATTGAACAATTTAATAAAAGTTGTAAAGTTAATATTTAATCTGTAATGAAAAATTAACCTATTTTATGGACGAAAGCGTATCAGTTCATTAAAATAGAAAAAAAGTTAAAATATATTCTCAAACATAATTTCATGGGAATTTATTGATTTTCGAGTTCATTTCATTAATAATGTGGTATTAACGTTACTAAAAATCAAAATTCAGAATCAGAGAACACTTATTTTCAACGTTTCTCCCTTTTTGGTTTCTATTTTTATTTAAGCACCATAAAATAAAAAATATATATTTATAAAAATAATAAGACCTACTTTTTGTGATTGTGATTTGATTTAACTTACGAAGCACCATTTGGCGTAATTTAGAGAGGATTATTTGACACATTAGAGTTTTTTTGTGAAAACTTTTCATTGTTATTTACATTCACTTAAACCACATTATTGACGGAATCGCTCATATCTGACGCGCAATATACGAACGTAAAGTTTGATTTTGACTTGATTCTGTCATGTGCACGATACTTATTTTTCTTTAAACGAAAAGCTGGTCAAATGAAAACTGCTTTGATTATAAGCGCATTCATTAGGATTTTATAGCATTTTTATAAAGAACGTCAATTTCAAACAAATATAATTTGAATATTCAGTAGTTCGCTACTTGATCCTTGTGTAACTTAAAACACGGAAAATTAAAAATAATCAAACGGACCTTCAAAGTTTGCCACTTAATGGTATTATAATGATTTTTAACATCTGTGTGAAAACTGCTTTTTTTTTAAGCAAATTGAGAATGATTTTGCAACATTCTCATATAAACAACTAAAATTCCGAAAAAAAAAAATCTGGCTCAAACTGGTCCGCATTTTGAATACCACTATATTTAAACAAATATTTTCGTGGTAGGTTTCTGCAACATTTTCCAGAGAAATAGCCTTCATAGTAAGTTTTTTTTATAAGATTTACAAGAGAAATCTAAAAAGCAAATTATTGTTTGAAAAATATGATAATCAAAAAACGGCCCGATTGGGAACACTGTGTACCTCAATGACGTATTGAAATTTCGCGGACGTACAATGAATAACAACATATAAAGAATTCGCATTTTCATTATTGTAATTCTGTAGTTGTTTGAAATTTTGTCATTTCACAAATATGTTGAGGCTATTTGAATTACCATCCATTTAATAGTGAAATAAAACAGGGAGGGTAAGGAAACTTACCACATATATATAGCCAAATTATATTCAGCCTAAGTGATAGCCACAACGCTCATTGATTTTTCGCAACAATTATTTACATTGAACTAAATAAAAATAATAATAATTTACCTCTAAAAGTTCAGGAATAAACCTTGGTTACGATAAGACTACCAATAAAGCCACCATGCTTGAAATTGATATTAAAATGCTGATTTAAATTCTAGAGAAATATTTCTGTCAAAATACTACAGTCATTTTTTCAATTGCATAGTTCTGTATGAGAAAAAAGTTGAAAAAAAGAAACTCTGTGGTTGCCTCTAGAGGGATTTTCTGCATAATTTTAGCGAGAGGCATTGTTGGAATTCTAGAATCATTGGACAAAGTTACAAAAAATAATAATAACCGTAAAAATATCTGCAGCCTCACTTTGGTACATATTTATATAAAACAATCTTTCCAGTTTCGTTAAAAAATTAAGTAGAACTATTTTTCTTGAAACAATTTTGTACAGAAACATACAAACTTAAAATTCAACATCAAGGACATAAGACGGTAATGAATTTAATGCTGCATTTTGAACCTCGAAATCGTTCCACAATTATTTGTTTCATTAATATTGTTATACAATCATGCAATGACATGTTTTATAATATAAAAAAATAAAATAAAATGAAGAATACGTACTAAAATAAACAAGTAATATATTAAAAAAATTTAAAGTCAATTCCTACTTAGGCCAAAAATAAATTATTTTTCCAGCGATCGACATGCTTCGCCATTGACTGTATTTATTCCTTAATTTATATCCTGCTAAATATCTTATATAAGAGAAAGTTATTTTACACTACGGGAGAATTTCTTTCCGTCCCAGGTGAGGATCGATACTGGGACCAAGTGGTTACGAGCTCAGAGCTAAACCGACTGCGCAATCAAGACTTGTGAATGAGTGCTTTTAAATGGAACTAATGTCTGAAATAAGTCGGCTGCGTGTTGATATGTTTTCTTCCATATAAAATTTAAATTAATTAATTTAATTTAATTAATGACTTAATATTTGGAAAAACTGTATTAACATCAAGTGTCATCCACTACAAGTTTAAAAAAATGTATTCGAACTTGAGTGGATGAATAAAAAGTATTTTATTAACGATTGAAAATTTGAACAAGATATATAAATATATATAGGAAGAGTATGAACTAATAGTAGGAATTGAAAAATAGTGTTAAGGGACATAAAAGTCAAAATTATGTACGAATCGCTGACATATCGTACTACAAACGTTTTTATGAAATGAACCTTATAATCTAAAGAAAAATTCTTAAAAAAATCGATACGAAACACTAATTTTTAAGGAATAAAACATAAGAAACAAACTAGTTTTAGAGATTAAAAATTGTGCTTACAAACTAAAAATAGTTTCCTTAAGAATCAAAAAGAACTATCGCGCGACATTTTCTGAACTATCCGAAAGATCACGTCGTATTCCATTAGAGTTAATTTCTTATAAAACTTAATAAGCCAAACGCGACAGAACCACGCAATACTAATTATTGAGTGCAACGTTCGGAGACTTAATATGTTTCGACATTTAAGTCACGTTCTCAACAGCTAAATCATATGAATGACAAAAGCGTGATAAATAAAGTTTTTGTCACGGGAATTTTAAAAAGTCTTTTGTCTTTAGCTTTTATTTTGAGACACGTAACAGAATACATAAAATAATGCAAGCATCTGTTCTTTGATACTGGCTGCGACTCCTTATTTTAAGATATATAATGTAAGATTAAATACTAGTGGAAATTCTATGGTTGTTCAAATATATATATATATTTATGTTTAAATAAAGATATTTTACACACTTTATGAACAAATAAATTATGTGAAGCAGTGACACTAACTTTTGAAAAAAATTGGGTGGGCTTAAAGCATTTTTGGTTTTATTTATTTATTATTTTTTTGGTACGTGTATGAGGCGAGGGGGAGTAGATTTCTAATGGTGGTAATTCAAAGTTAAATTATGGTTTTTAAGTAAAATAAAAAGTTGATATTTTGTTAAATTATATTCTCTTACGTTTTCTCTTATAAAGAAATTAATATTTATTATAAATTGTCTAAAGATTGCCAGAAATTGATATTTCAAAAGCTAAATATCGTGCAAGACACACATTTCAGTCACCCAAGTCGTTTATTGATTCACGGCTTTAGAATAGTTGGACATTGACTTATAATCACTGGAAAAATATGTAGGAAGTTTAGAGAGAAATTTTACTGTACATCCGCTAAAGGGGATTTTAGTGCTAATGTGTTTCTACGTGTGTGAGTCGAGGGGAGTAGATAACTAAAGATGGTAATTCAATTTTTTTAAATATAAAGTTGTAATTTTATTAAATTATATTTTCCTATGTTCTTCCTTATAAAGACATTAATATTTATTATAAATTGTGTAAATATTGCGCTAAAAATTGATAGTCCAAAAACTGAACATCGTGCAAAAGACATTTCAGTCACTTAAGTCCTTTATTGATTCAAGGCATTCAAATAGTTGGACATTGACTTATAATCACTGGAAAAATGTGTAGGAAGTTTAGAGAGAAATTTTACTGTACATCCGCTAAAGGGGATTTTAGTGCTAATGTGTTTCTACGTGTGTGAGTCGAGGGGAGTAGATAACTAAAGATGGTAATTCAATTTCTTTAAATATAAAGTTGTAATTTTATTAAATTATATTTTCCTATGTTCTTCCTTATAAAGACATCTATATTTATTATAAATTGTGTAAAGATTGCGCTAAAAATTGTTAATCCAAAAACTGAACATCGTGCAAAAGACATTTCAGTCACCTAAGTCCTTTATTGATTCAAGGCATTAAATCAATTGGACATTGACTTATAAATAATGGAAAATATGTAGGAAATTTAGAGAGAAATTTTACTGTACATCCGCTAAAGGGGATTTTAGTGCTAATGTGTGTCTACGTGTGTGAGGCGAGTGGAGTAGATGGCTAAAGATGGTAATTCAATTTTTTTAAATATAAAGTTGTAATTTTATTAAATTATATTCTCTTATGTTCTTAATTATAAAGACATTAATATTTATTATTTTAGTCACCTAAGTCTTTATTGATTCAAGGCATTAAAGCAGTTGGACATTGACTTATAAACACTGGAAAAATATGTTGGGAAGCTTAGAGGGAAATTTTACTGTACATCCGCTAAAGGAGATTTCAGTGCTAATGTGTGTCTACGTGTGTAAGGCGAGGGGATTAGATGACTAAAGATGGTAATTCAATTTTTTAAAATATAAATTTGTAATTTTATTAAATTATATTCTCCTACGTTCTTCAGTATAAAGACATTAATATTTATTATAAATTGTCTAAAAATTGCGCTAAAAATTGATAGTGCAAAAACTAAACATTGTGCAAGACACATTTGAGTCACCTAAGTCCTTTATTGATTCAAGGCATTAAAACGCTTGGACATTGACTTACAATCACTAGAAAAATATGTAGGAAGTTTAGAGAGAAATTTTACTGTACATCCGCTGACGGGGCTTTCAGTGCTAATTTGCGTCCAAATGATGTACTTACTGTTTTCCAAACAAAATGACTTGATGAACGCCAACAGAACCAATTTTTGCTTCAGCGATTTAAAAAATAAATGAATAAGGAAATCAAAATAAATTGAATGGACGGTGACAGTAAATTATTGGGTGGGCGCGCACGCCACAGGCCCATATAAGTTGGCTCCACTGTAATGAAGTCTTTATGCAAGGAGATTATGTTAAGTAAATTTGAAGCACAGACAATGAAAGAAAGTATCCATCTCATTCTAATTCTGCCGCAAATTAGCGTATAAAAACATGACTACTACCACTAATAAAATCTACTAATAAATGCTGTATTTAAATTATACTTAAAGATGGCGTCACCTAACAAAAACTTAATCCTCACATCATATTTGAATTATTTGACATACTTTTACCTTCAGATAAAAAACGTTAAGACATTTGTGTAAGTAGTTTAGGATTTATGCATGATACAGGATATAAATGTTTCTTAACCTATGAATAATATAATATAACTCCGAAATAAAACGTACAATCACCGCTTCCAAGATACTGACGGTTCCTTAAATCATTATTTATCGTTATAAAACTTAGAAATCGTCATATTCTAGTAATTTAAAGAAGCATATATATAAAAGCAACGCTTTTTGGCCGGCACTGATTTTTGGAAACGATTCCGAGCAGTTTTTATAATAATTTACTCAGATTTCTCAAAGCGATATATTGTTTTACTTACCCCTCATACGTAGTATAGGTAAGTCTTGTAATCGTTTTGAAAATCGAAAAAAAAAATTGACGGATTTACACGTTTCAGACACTGGAGTTTCCGAAAAACGTATTTTTAGAAAAAAAAAATTGCCGTCCGTCTGTGTGTGTGTTTGTAAATGCTCTATCTCCCGAACAAATTGAGATAGAGACTTGCAATTTCGTATGTACTTAGTATGTAATAATGGGTAGAAGCTTAATGAATTTCAGTAACCTCGATTATCCTGAACTTTTTTTTCGAACTCTCGAAATATTCGTTCTGATAAAAGGTATATAAATTTTTTCGAAACTGTTTATTTTAAGGAGTGAAGATAAAAGACAATAAAAAAACAAAAATTTTGCATAAAGAATGAAGTCGATCGAATAATGAGTTGCCGAGATATTTGGAATCCTATTTACCACACTCTTCAATTTTTCATGACCCTGTATTTCATTTAAATTTCAATTCAAAGACATATTTTAATTGGAAATGAGACGCTTAATCTGACGCAGTAAACTGTTAGTTAATATGATTATCAAAGTTGGAGTTATAAGGATGTTTCTTTTACGCAATTCAGTAATAGAGCATTTAAAGTTTATGACGTTATCAAGTCACTATTTTATTCGAATTGCAATGCATTTTATAAATAGTTTATACATGTTTTATTTTCTTATTTTATATTATGCATATCCATGATGGGTAGGTATTACGGTGACCCCCAACGACTAGTTTTAATTTAAAGAATTATTTTGTCTGATTACAGATTATCGCATTACATGAGGAATACACCGAAATAAAAGTACATTTAATGTTTTTTTACGTATATTAAATTCTCTTATGCTAAAGCTTTGTATGATTAAAATTTTGTAAAAGAAAATTTTATACAACTGGAACTAGTTTTAGTTTTTATCCAATCTAATTATCAACATGGTTGAATAGTTTGACTCTTGTCAAAAATTATTTATGACTTCATTTAATTCTATTTCCTTAACGCGTTAAAACATTTATAATATATTCGAATCTAAACTAAATATTACAATGTTAATGAAAGACGCATTACAATGATCGTAATTAAGAAATGTCTGTGTAATAAACATATTTATCCTGAATAGCGTTAAATTATTAAACTTTATATTATAATTATAATTTTCCTTTTACATTTTATAACAAACTTTAAATGTAGTTTAACTACAGGCTGTCCATAATTAAACGACCCTATTTTAAAGTTGTCTACAGACAAAACTATATTGGTCAGAAAGTTGTGAAATTTTGTGAAGGGCTTAATGAAGGAATGGGAATTTGCTTAAGCGAAACAAAAAGTTCACAATTTCGCGAACAAAGGGCGTTTTTTAATGAATTACTCATTTAGCATATATTTACGATAGGTTACAAATTTTATTAAAACAAAACATGTTGAAAATGTTGACATGTTTTTAGCATTTCCCAGAACACACTGCAGTCAACTGTGGAATATGCTATCTTACGATTCCAGATGGTATAGCTGATCATGATGGCCGTCATGTGAAACATGTTTTGTTGCAATAAAATATGTAAATTATCGTAAACGTATGATTTATTCAAAATGCCATCTGGTGGAGAAATTTTGAACTATTTTCTTTTCGCTTAAACAAATTCCCATTACTTCCTTATGTTCTTCACAAAATTTCACAACTTTCTGACAGATAGTTTCGTCTGTAGTCAACTTTAAAGAAGGGTCGTTTAATTATGAACACCCTGAATTTAAACTTTGAAAAACATTATTACTACAATGTTCTCTGCATAAACCTTTCTCCAAAACATAATGTAACAAATACACCTGATATTTCATCATATATCAAAAATTAATATATATTATATATATATATAACTAACTGTCCTTAGTTTTAGTTTAAATTGCTTAAACTGCATGGAAATGATTTTTTTTTATTAATAACTCACAGTTAAAAAAAAAAAAAAAAAAAAAAAAAAAAAAAGATGAAAAAAAGAAGGAAACTCTATAAACTTGAAATTAAATTTAAATTGGGTTAATTCTAAAAAGACATAAATCATGAGAAAAATCATGAGATATCTCTCTACGAAAATTTCACGACGTAAATTTATGATAAATTCTAATGCGTCTTTGATATAATATTTGGATAGCCTGAAAATGAAAATACTGATCTGAAAAGCAACATAATGTAATAAAATAACGTCTGCTAAGACGGAATTGGTAAAGTATCAGGCAAAATCGTTTTAGACAGATTTTTTTATGTAGTAGGTTTGTGTTAATTACATTGTTTTCACCGAAGAAATGAAAAATTCAGCTTAAGACAGGACTCCTTTACACTGGTTCCATTTTTACAGGTTTTATTGTATATATACTTAAGATTGGAAAGTGTTACATATTTGATGCGTAACATGAAACAAATTTATTCGGTTACTATTTCAAAAGGTTCCATACAATTTTTCGAACACATTAAAAAAATCCACGAGCCGACTCTGTATATTTGTATACCTTCTATACACTTATACCCATTTCTGTATTACATTTTCCTGAACTAATGAGTAATCTTAAATTCGATAAACACTGAATGTAAATTTATAAAAGGTTCTCTATATTCAAGAAATGTATAAAATATGACACCGATTGATTAAATAAAAGAAGATAATTTAAAAGGTTATGTAGAGAAAAAATAGTTTTTGATAAGAATACACAAAACTAGAGACTTTATATATGCTTTTTCCGTTATTTTAATGTTATTATTATTTATTCTTTCATAACTTATATTTTAAAAGGGATTTATTGCATACGTACTTAAGATTCGGAAGTGTTACATATTTTATGCGTAACATGAAACACATTTCTTCCATTACTATTTCAAAAGGTTTCATACAATTTTTAGAACACATTACAAAAAAACCACGAGCCGATTCTGTGTATATTTAAACCTTCTATACACATATACACATTTCTGTAATATATTTTCCTGAACTAATGAGTAATCTTGATTTCGCAAAGAGTGAATGTAATTTTTAAAATGTTTCTCTATATTCAAGAAAAGTATAAAATATGATACTGATTGAATAAATAAAATAAAATATCTAAAACGATTATGTAGGGACAAAAATGAGTTTTTTCTTCTTTTTTTAATTTTAGATCAATAAAAAATAGAGAATTTATGCAATTTTTTTCAGTTATTTAAATTTTATTATAATTTGTTTTTCAAAAACTATATTTAAAAGTGTTTTGTTGTATATGTACTTAATATTGGATAATGCTCTACAATTGATGAAAATTACTTCTATTACTCTTTCAGAAGGTGCCATGCAATTTTTCGCACACATTACAAGAAATCCACGACTCGACTCTGTACATATGTAAACCTTCTATAAAGTTATACACAATTCTCTATTATATTGTCCTGAACTAATGAGTAACCTTGATTTAGACAAATATTGGATGTAAATTTACAAAAGATTCTGCGTGTTGAAGAAATGCATAAAATATAACACCAATTGATTAAAAGAAAGAAAATAATTTAAAAGGTTATGTAGAGAGAATAAAAATAGTTTTTGTTAAGAATAAACAAAAATAGAGAATTTATGCATATTTTTTTCAGTCATTTTACCTTTGTTATTATTTATTCTTTCATAACTTATATTTTAAAAGGGATTTATTGTATACGCACTTAAGATTGGAAAGTGTTACATATTTGATGCGTAACATGAAACAAATTTCTTCTATTACTATTTCAAAAGGTGCCATACAATTTTTAACACACATTACAAAAAATTCCCAAGCAGATTCCGTGTATATGTAAACCTTCTATGCACTTATACACATTTCTGTAATATATTTTCCTGAACTAATGAGTAATCTTCATTTTGACAAGCATTAGATGTAAATTTACAAAAGTTTCTCCACATTGGAAAACTGCATAAAACATGACACCGATTGATTAATTAGAAGAAAATAATTAAAAAGGATTACGTAGAGAGAAAATAAATTGAGGCTTTTTTAAGAATAAACAAAAATAGAGACTTTAAACTATTTTTTCAGTTTTTTAAATTTTATTATTATTTATTCTTTCCTAACCCTTATTTTAAAATGCTGTCATTCTATTCATTTTTACTTTCGATTACAGCATATATGTATATATATATATTTATATATATATATATTAACCATATAAAAAGAAAGAATTCTGTATGGAATATCATAATATGATGGATACGATAAAAACTGCGGTTCAGGGGAAAGTTTATTCAAAAAACTTCAATTCAAAGGAGATGTGATGGAAAGAAAACATCATCAGGGAATATCGCATACTGGGAGCTCTAGGGCTCAATAATATCCATATCTATTCGTTTAAGAATTTTTACTTTTATAAAATTCAATTTCTCAGTAGATCCCGAAAGCCTTTTTTTTTAAAATTGTTTTCGTATTATTGTTATTCATGTCTTTGGTTTCTATTGAATTTCTAAAAAAATAACGATTTGTATTAATAAGATTTTATAATTTAGAAACTAAACAACTTGTATATGTTGGAAAATTAATTATTGGTTCTTAAATATTTTTGGCTTTTAGAATTCGATAAATTATTTGCAGATTCTAGCATGCCTGAACTACGATTTGACCGATTTTGTCCCTTCTGGTCGGTATATCTGAGTGTGATTTCTTTGAAACTTTATTTAATGTTAGAATTAGGAGAAATATATTTTAAGTAAAGCTGGGTAGAATGGTGTAAGTGTTTAAAGTTTTAAAAGAGATGTTTTTTATAAATATTTTCTTATTAGCTAAAATTATTTTTTTAGAAGAAAATAATATCAGATTTACACATCACTCATACACAACACATCACTCATTTACACATTTACACATCACTCATACACAACACATCACTCATTTACACATTTACACATCACTCATACACAACACATCAATCATTTACACATTTACACATCACTCATACACATACCAAATACTTACATGCGTATTTGGGATATATTCGTTTTGCAAAACATGTTTAATTTCAAAACCAGTTTACAAGTTAAAATAAAATTTCTTTCTTTATATTGTCTTTATGATAATATTATTGTTAATTTATATTTATTAAACAAGTTGATAAAGTTACAGTAATCGCCGTAGATGCAATATTATTAAGAAGCTATGTTTGTTTGCATTTATTTAAATGATTTGTAAATGTATTGTAATTATTTTAAATACCAGGGAATTATAAATCTTAAACATAACTGCATTGATAACGAAAAAAAGTGCTATGCATTTTATCGAAAAGTTAAATTAGAAGCATGAGACATTTAATATACCAAACATATACTTGAAATATACTTCATTCATTGCAAAAATTGTTAATTAAAAATTACATAAACTGTAAAAGTGGTTTTAATAAACTTGTTTATATTTTTCTGCTACTCCGAAGTTATTGTAAAAATATATAATAATGTAATAAGAGCAGATATGTCTAAACAATTCAGATCTCGGTGTTGTGATTTGTTATATATAAGCCTGAAATGTAAAAATGTTATCGTAAACAAATTGCTTATAAGAATCAGTAAAGACTAGGATAGCAAAAAGATAAATAGTATAATGAAAACGTATATAGCGGTGAAAATAAATTAGTTGGTAAAAAAAAAAGTTTATTATACCTATTGTTACAACCAATTATGAGAATGCACATGATTATAAGATAGTGGAACACACAGTGTTTATCTTTTTTTTTTTTGTCTTTTAATTTTCAACGCGACTATCCTTTGTAACTCTGGAAATGCTTTATTGTTAAATCAATTCTTGAAAATCGGTAATTCAACTTCATCGTCCATTCTACAATAGTGTCTTTTTTAGGTAGTACTTTTTGTTACTTTCCAGATGCACAGTGTGGGGAAAGTATCGTAATCATAATTTGTATACATGAAGACGATAACCCTGAAAAAATACTTCCGATTGAGATTCTATTTCTCGAATATGTATTAAACCTATATATTATATGTTTTTACACTACACTACCATTCACAGACATTAACAATACAATTTCACATATAAAAAACCAATGTAGATGTTATTTGCAAAGATGTACGTTATTTTCCTCCAAACAAAAGAACTCAGTCCTTTTAAAAATATTTATATGTGCTAAAAAAATATTTTCTCCCATCGTCATGGGATCAGTTTTTCTGATCTTCATCCTCACCTTTTGATGTCATTCTAACTTTCCCGTTTTTTTTTTTCAAATTGTAACAGATAGCGCCATCTATTGTCTATTGTCGCATGCATAGGATCATTGCAAGTCTCTGTTTTTTTTCTGTATCTATTTCAATGGTTTCACGCATTGAAGCATAATGTAAGTTGTTGTAATTTGCAAGTTTCTGTACTTCTTTAAAATTTATCTGTATTAGGGATTTTTTATTTAGTCGGACTATTGCTGTGGTTTCTTTATTTAATCTGATATATCTTTCATTTTCTTTAATCCTTTCTCTATTTTCTGTTTTGTCATACCCATATATGTACCCTCTTTTCCTTCCTTGTCTGTAAACATTATCCTACATAACTTAAAAAACAATGTTATAAACATTGACCAACGTCAGTGACCAACGTCACAAACAACCATTGTCACAAGAACTGTATGAATTTCCGAAAAAATCGGCAGAGGGATTAGGTATATAATCAATTTTCAACCATTTTCTAACCATATTGTAAAATAATAACTATTTTCATAAGCAGGGCTTTACAAATTTGATAAAACCTGGTAGCCAGCAAAAAATATCTACCCTTCACCTACATCTCCCCCGTCATTGATTGACAAAAAGCACAAACTTTTTTTAATGAATTTATTGATTAAAAATAATAACAAGCACAGTTTAGAATTATTAATTACATAGTTTAGGATAATACATGATTTAGAAAGATAATATAAAAAAGGTTTTCTAATGAAACTTATCAAAATTGTACATCTCTATTAAAAAAAAAAAAAAAAAAAAAAAAGACTTTAAATGCTGAATTAGCTGGCACGTTCAGGAAATGCTGATTGCCGAATGCTTCAACTGTCCGGATAGTTGAGTGTTACAAATATCCGATGATGGGGATTTGCCTACTTTCCTGTCGGAGTCAGCATTTTTTAGCCTTGTATCCAATTTCAGATGACACAGAGGCTAGATTGAAACTATTTCTTACTCTTTTATTGAAACATCCAACCTTCAACCCCCCCCCCCCTACATTCTAATCATAGGGCTCTCTAGCTGGCTAGAGGGAAATGAATGGCATTTTCTGTACATGAGATGGAAAATGCCTTTAAACCTCGTTATTCCATTAAAATAGCGAAAGAAGGGGAAAATAAGCGCTTACCGCGCACATGTAGAGGTGAGGGAGATAAAAAATGCCATTTGTGAATCAAAACAAAACAAACCAAAAACAACTAACCATTTCCAAAACAAAACCAAAAACAACTAACGAACTGACAAACCAAAAACAACTAACGAACTGCCTGGTCGCCTGTGGCAACCTGGCAACCGTATTTGTCAAGCCCTGTTCATAAATATAGATATTCTTTGTAGAAAAAAAAAAATAGGTCGTATTCATTTTTATGTATTCTTTTTTTAGAAAAAAATGTAAACAAACCTGCTTGTCTATTTAGGGATAGAGTGTTTTCTTCTTTAAGTGGCTGATGATGATGTATTTTTTAAATTAATATCTAATTTTACAACTTTATATTAAGTGCCTTTTAACTTGCAATATGGATTATATTCTAAATAATTCAAACAAGAAATGGTAACACTTCGTACCACCGTGTTGCATATCTGCTATATACCCAAAGTTACTTATACAGTAGGGTTAAAAAGACGATTTTATTTATTGCTGCTGTCTTCCAACACAGCAGTTAATCTAAATTGTTCATAGAATTTTGAACAGATGACGATACTTAGTTATTTTTTGTCGTTAAAGTTTTGTTTATCATTTAAGGAGTTTCACATCGTCATTGTTAAAACGAACTTTGTAAATTATGCAGAATTAAAAAGGCTGGAAATGTCCAAAAATAGATTTTTTGCAAAGGTAATTTCGTTAACTTTACAATTTTGAATTAGTAAATAGACAATATTTATGAAAAGTGTGTCATTTTTCGTTTATTGTAAATACGAAAAAGACCCTTTTAGTCAATGTATTTTTATTAATGTTTTAATTCTTTTTTAAATTATATTTTACGTGATTAAAATGATCTATTTTCATATCTGCGCAAATATTTTACAATACGATGTTGTGTCACAATCGTGATTATTGTATTTTCATGTGCATAGTTTATTTTTATGCACCTAAAGACGATACATTTTAATTAAATACCAAACTGTAAAACATTCCATCATATGCTTTTTTTTTCAATGAACAATGGATTTTACCAGAGAAATCCCTTGTCATATGCTACTGTAATAATTGTCTTCATAAATACGTCATCCATGGACAGTATTGTTTCTTTCGGTTCGAGGCTATGAAAAACCAGCTGTTTGGAAAAACATTAAAAAATCGCTTCATTTGAAAGCATTATGCTGTTGACGAATTCGCTTATTTTTTATTGTGTTACTGAAACGATAGACATTTATGCAGTAGATCTGAATAATATACGGAATATTCATTCAATTTCAGATTAATTTTGCCTTAATTATGAAATTTATTAGAAATATAACGTTAAAACAAATTAGGTTATAGCCAATGTCTATAAAAATGAGTGAAATTTCAAATGTTCAAGTTGAGGTTTGTTTATAAATTATGTAAATTAAACTTATTTTACTTAAATATGCTTTTAATTCAGGATTTTAATGTTAATTTTTAGTATTCACAAAAATTTTCATTTAAATTTTGCAAATCATGCTTTTATCAAATTTTTCATTCATTAATAATTAGATAATAAAAGTACAAGCGTTTGTTTTCATTAATTTGCTTTCTGAGCTCACAAGTGTGACATGACTAAGAGAAATAGCAAAAAACCCTTTGTGAGTGCAAAGCGTAAACAAACGATAATGCCGCCATTTTACTTACTGTGACGTCACAAGAATATTGTCCATTATAAGAAACGTTTACATATAAATTCAAATAAACAAATTATTAAAAGATGAGTATATGTATTCTTGAAATAAGCTTTCAGTATGTGAGTCATTTTCAATAAAATACTTATTTTGTTTTTATTGTCTTAAGAAAAGTTTTTATGTAAAGCTGATACTAGTTTTGAAATTTCAGTACTCATTTAAAAATATAATGTGTATTCAGCAAATTTCGGAAAAAAAATAATATTTATTAAATGTTGGAAAAATTATATAATTAATTAAAGACACGTATTCAAGCAAAAGAAAAATACTATGCATTTGAAATCAATTTTAATTAACACGCGATAAAACAAAATAAGGAATATTTACCGTAATGTAAATCATTTGCTAACATTCATTAATTACTCGCAGAAGAAAATAAAATAATTAATAAAGGAGGTCAACAACTTCCAATTATCCTTCGTTTATTTTTAATAATTTTATCATATGCTACTGATAAAGTTAACTAAGCTAATAAGAAAATTTTCTGAATATAATTAAAAGTATTGTAAATGATATTGAACTTTTTTTATCAGAATTAATTATATTATCACATTACTTTCAAATATTTTAATACGCTCTGCAGAATGGAGACACGAATGACGTGCAAATGTATTCCAAAATAACAAAAGTGTCTAATTAAGAATGAATAACTACTAGATTTAACTTGATACCATTAATTTTAAAGTTAGATTATCAAGTTTTATCATAATTAAAAATGTAATGTTTTGATAAATTTCAAATATATTGCAATGAATAGGTTTTGTTTTGAAACAACACTAGCAAACTGTTCTCGAAAACTGTAACATCATTTTTGTATAAATATGTTAAATCTATAGCTCTAATGAATGCTTATGATTTAAATTTTTGAAATGAAACACGCTTTTCATATCTTACGTTCGTGTTGATTTCGTTTCATTGTAAATTTTGAGGATTCGTGATAAAAATGTGTGAATAATGCGGATGTTGTTGACAATACATTATGTTTTCAGTATACACATTTTACATCTATATTGAAACTTATTAAAATAATTGAATTTTCTTCAAAATAGCATCCATTATCTTTTAAGGCAAAGTATTATCCATCGAATACGCGACATTTTAATAGTAAAGTGTAGGGAACATTAGAATATATTTTAGTATACACATTTTACATTATATTGAAACTTATTAAAAAAATAGAATCTTCATCAAGATAGCATCCATTTGCTGTGAAAGCAAAGTATTATCCATCGAATACGCGACATTTTGATAGTAATGTGTAGGGAACATTGAAATATATTTTAGTATACACATTTTACATTTACATTGAAACTTATTAAAAGAATAGACTCTTCTTCAATATAGCTATAAATAGCCATATATAAATCCCTTAATTGCATCCATTTGCAATTAAGGGAAAGTATTATCCATCGAATTGACGACGTTTTAATAGTAAAGTGCATGGAACATTGGAATATATTTTAGAATACACATTTTACATATATATTGAAACTTATTAAAAGAATTGAATCTTCATCAAGATAGCATCCATTTGCTATTACGGCAAAGTATTATCCATCGAATACGTGACATTTTAATAGTAAAGTGTAGGGAACATTGGAATATATTTTGTACACACATTTTACATTTATATTGAAACATATTAAAATAATAGAATTTTCTTCAATATAGCATCCATTTGCTATTAAGATAAAGTATTATCCATGGAATACGCGACATTTTAATAGTAAAGTGTAGCGAACATTGGAATATATTTTAGTATTCACATTTTACATTTATATTGAAATTTATTAAAATAATAGAATCTTCTTCAATATAGCATCCATTTGCTATTAAGGCAAAGTATTACCCATCGAATTGATGACGTTTTAATGTAAAGTGTAGGGAACATTGGAATATATTTTAGAATACACATTTTACATTTATTTTGAAACTTATTAAAAGAATTGAATCTTCATCAAGATAGCATCCATTTGCTATTAAGGCAAAGTATTATCCATCGAATACGTGACATTTTAATAGTTAAGTGTAGGGATTTTTGGAATATATTTTAGTACACACATTTTATATTTATATTGAAATTTATTAAATAATTGAATCTTCTTCAATATAGCACCCATTTGCTATTAAGGTAAAGTGTTATCCATGGAATACGCGACATTTTAATAGTAAAGTGTAGGGAACATTGGAATATATTTTAGTATGCACATTTTACTTTTGTATTGAAATTTATTGAAATAATAGAATCTTCTTCAATTCAACATCCATCATCTTTTAAGGCAAAGTATTATACATTGAATACGCAACATTTTAATAGTAAAGTGTAGGGAACATTGAGATATATTTTAGTATAAACATTTTACATTTATATTGAAACTTATTAAAAGAATAGAATAGTTTTCAGTATAGCATCCATTTGGTATTAAGGCAAAGTATTATTCATCGAATACGCGACGTTTTAATAGAAAAGTGTGGGGAGCATTGGAATATATTTTAGATAATGGTTTTTGTACATTTTTAGTGGCTAATATTTCACAATGGATGTACCGTATTGTTTGGTGCCTTGGCTTAATAAATAGTAACTGACTAAAATATGTGCCTACAAAACTTATAGGATTAAAATTTAATCCCAACACAGCCCCATCAAGTGGTGGGGATAGGGGCAAACTGTCTTACATGTTATTTGCACTGTTAAGATACTTTATTCAGAAAAGAAAGATTTTAGGTAGTGGTATATGATACCAAAACTTAGCGGTTGTTAAATAATAAATTAGATTCAGTAATGAAGAAATCGTTTATCTAAATTACTTACAAAACGTGTATTGTACCCGTTTTTCATAATTTTTCACAATGGCTATTGTTTCACAATAGATGCAGCGTATAGTTTGATGCCTTGGCTTAGTAAATAGTAACTGAATAAGATATATGTCTTATTAAACTAGAGGATTAAAGTTTAATCACAACCCGCCTAATCAAGTGTGGCAGGAAGGATCAAACTGCTTTGCATGTTATCTGTACTGTTGAGATAATTTATTCAGTAAAGAAATATTTCAATTAGTGTTATATTATACCAAAACTTAGCAGTCATTAAGTAATAAATTAAAATCAGTAAAGAAGAAATCGTTTATCTAAAATACTTACGAAACTATTAGTTACCGTAATTGAGCTGTTTTTACTAAGTAATGTTTACTTATTGTCATATCGTTTATTCATAAATGCATATTATTCATTCTTTAGATACTAAAATACAAATCTTCTTATTTTGAACAACGTATGTTTCGTATAACTTGACCTGTTACTATGTGAGTCAACCTGTCTTATATCCTGACTTATGGTTTTGCAATTTCTGCGTGTTAAGCTTGAAACTACACTACGAAATTTGGACAGTCTATTGCAGTTATGACCCAGGTAAGCAATAGGAAAGGACTTTTGAAAATCCTCCCCCTAAGGGGGTTAAACGCGGGTCGAAAGTATTAGGTCATTTCGCCATATTTTAAGAGCAGTTTTAGGTAGGAGCGTGAAATTCAGAAAAACAAATCTACTAAAAAATGGTTCAGCACGAATTTAGTGATTTTAGAAATTCATCCACGAAGGCAGTTAAATGTGAGGTCGAAAGTTTTTCTGCATATCTCAGCAGCAGTTTTAGCTAAAAAAAGAATGAATCTTGCAACAATACTGTTACAAAGATAAAGTCACAACAATAATTACAGAAATGAAATTATAACAATGAAATTACAAGCATAAAGTACATAAAATACAGCTAAACCAATCTGCTAAAATTTAGTTTAACACGTATTTCAGCTATTTTAGTGATTTCGTCGCAATGAACCCGATTATGGAAGATTAGACGAATGAGACATCCATTGCTGATTTTTTGTTAGATATTTTGAGTAAAACATTTTTTCAAGGAGATCGACACATTGTACATCCGAACAAAACCGGAACGGGTAGCTAGTATAATATCTATACATGGTAGTATACATGCAGTATGATTATGCACATTTATATATATGGGGAAGGGGGAATTCCTAAAATTATTTACCTCTTTTTGTTAAAAAGGTAGCTTTTTATCTGTTAAAATAGTCAACTACTTATAAATTTTACAATACATAATTGTAATTGTATTATGAAAATATTTTCATAATGCGAACTTACTTATTTATGATGAATTGAAAAGAAGTAAAACAAACTGCTGACTCTGCAGCCTAAATAAAAAAATTGTTTTCAATTAACTGAAAATTATTATGACGTCGGCCTATATCTAATTACTTATAAT
Source organism: Maratus michaelseni (assembly GCA_963931845.1). Classification (NCBI taxonomy): domain Eukaryota; kingdom Metazoa; phylum Arthropoda; class Arachnida; order Araneae; family Salticidae; genus Maratus; species Maratus michaelseni. The sequence goes on from OZ007587.1 coordinate 414,928,071, forward strand.
ATAGAATGTTGATAATTTGAGTTGCAGTTTTGACTTCAGATAACTTTATCTTCATTGATAACCAATTTTATAAAAATAAATAAAAATATATCACTGTAACATTAAGGTAATGGAAAAGAATAAAAATATTTTTAATATATTGAAAATATTGCTTTTCTTCTGTGTTTTCTATTGTCGAACTTCCTTGAGATTATCCAGAAATCGAACATAATCTAGTAAAATCATTAATTTTATGAGAGAAAATGCAAGTTAATAAAACGGAATTTTTCCTGTTCATGTAATTTGATTAACGCCTTTTTCTTACCTATACCAGTTTCATTACCGTATCTTGGGATGCAATTGGACAACTTTCATATTAACTAAGATGCATGGAACAGTAAATTTATATATAGGTTTAAAGTTAATAAAATTCAGTAAATGAGGCAAACATCTGCTGCAAATGAACTTTATAAATTAGAAAATGTAATAATATCGAAATATTTTTAAATAAATTGTAGAATAACAAATACAATTTTTTTCAATTAAATATTATTTTCAATATGATGTAAATATTAATTTATCTTCAATTACACTGAATTGTTTAATTTTAATTTTTAATTAAAAATTATATTATAATTGTTATTATTATTTCTTTTAGTGCTAGTGTTTTTTTAAGGGTTTTTTTTTTTTTTTTTTTTTTTTTTTTTTTTTTTTTTTTTATAGGAAAATTTTAGAACCAATACAAAGTACGATTTCAATCATATTGTAAAATGATTTTATTATTATGTCGGAGGGCAAATAAATTGCTATATCTGCATTCTAAAAGTTAAAAATAATATCGAAATATTTTTAAATAAATTGTAGAATAACAAATACAAATGTTTTTTTGTTAATTAAATATTATTTTCAATATGATGTAAATATTAATTTATGTCCTATTACACTGAATTGTTTGATTTTGTTTTTTAATTAAAAATTACATTATAATTGTTATTTTTTTTTTTTTTTTTTTTAATAGGATAATTTTAGAACCAATACAGTGTACGATTTCAATCATATTTTAAAATGATTTTATTATTATGTCGGAAAGGCAAATAAATTGTTATATCTGCATTCTAAAAGTTTAAAAAAATCGTAAAAAGAGTAAAATATTGTATTTTTAAGGTTAAATAATTATCTGAAGTTATTATAACAGTTATATTTGTAGTCTTAAGTCATATTACTAAGATACGAAAAACGATATAGATAAATTGCACAACAGTTTCGATTCCATTAAGCTTTATTTTAAATATAAAATATTTTATTAAAATAAAACGTTATCACAATTGAATCCATTTGGACACTACACTGTTAACCAGTGGCGCAGCCAAGGGGGGGGGGGGGGGGGGGTTTGGGGGTTAAAACACCCCCCAGAGCTAAAAAAATTACTATAATTGCCGCTTATATGAATCAACACTACTAAAGTTAAAATTAAGTTTTTTTTTCCTTTACGCCTTGGCAGAATCTTTTATCGCAGCTTGAAGTGATTCTTTTTCAATTAATGTACATGTCTAAATTTCTTTCGTATGTGCTTGCGGTTTTAATACGAGAAATGAAATCATTTTCAGTTTGGCATCTGCGTGCTTCCTAATGCATACGTTTTGGATCACAGAATAAATAAAGAAAGATAAAATGCAATGTCTATTTCTCAATACATCTGCATGCTAAAATTCCTGCAGATGTTAAGTTCCGACAGCTAGTTTTCTGTTGTTATAAAGATGCTGATATGGTAATGTGGTTTCGTGGTTTGCGTTAAAAAAAAAAAAAAATAGAATGTGTTTCTCCCTAACAAATTTTCTTCTGTCATTATTTTTTTTTCTCTATTTCTGGGCACTTTTTTTTTTGCTTATTTTCTGCTCTACTCATTTATTAAATTTCATTATTAAAAGTCAAAATGTATTATTATTTTTTTTACAAAAGACAAAATTCCTTTGAATTTTACAAATAATGTATGAAATATAAATATGCGGGTGGGATAACAAGCATAATGCATACCTCCTTCTAATGAAAGGGGGTTTGGGTTGATGGTTGTTGTTACTGCTGAAAATTAGAGCCCCGGTACTCTTTTTTCCTAGAATTTAAGCCCTGATTGTGAGTATGGATTTTGAAAAAAAAAAGGCGTTAAATGTGCGCTAAATGCATTTTTTTTAGAAAAATACTATCTATAATTACACACAATTTTACGCTAACCATGCATTAATTTAAATTGATCAGCAATAAATTAGTTATGCATTGATTTACACTTATTGTATTTTAACGAATGCTATCTGCATGTCATTAAAATTATACTAGCTGACCCGTCCGGCGGTGCCTGGGCCCATGATAATTACCTCAAATTTATATGATTATCTATCTTATATCAATTTTATATTTTTAAATGAAATTTTCACAAAAAAATATTGATTATTAGACAGAAAAGCATTTTTTAAAGACACCTTCTTGTTTGGTTGTGTGTTTTGTTTGTTTCTTTTCCTCGTAAGGGTCTCTCGTTTCATAGTTTAAAAAAAAAATAATCCCAGTTGTCTGAATTCTATAAATTTTTCATCAGTTATAAACAGGTCTTGACAAATGCAGTCGCCAAGTTGCCACTGGCGACCTAGTTTTTCTATCTAGCCACCAAGTTATTTAACCTGATTTTTTTTTATTATTATTATAATTTTTTGTACAAAAATTGACCTAAGAAATGACCATAAATGGCATTTTTTCTCATTTTCGGCATTTTTAATTAGGTAAAAATAAGTTTAACAAATGCAAATTTTAAATTAATAAAAAATAATTATTTGACTGACTTCGACACGAAAACAGGCAGAAATTGTTTTCCTGCTTCACTGTTTCATCCATGCCCCCCTCATCAGATATAGATTTTGCAGCACTCACTTATCCAGACATTTGAAACCTTCGGCAATCAGCATTTCCGAGAACATACCGGTTAATGCAGCCTTTACATTTTTTTTCATAGATAAATAATTTTGATAAATTTCATTAGAAAACTTTGTTTATACCATCTTTTTAAATGATGTAACTATTCTAAACTATGTAACTAATAATCCGACAATAGGCTTATTATTTTTCTCAATTAATTGATAAAAAACTTTTGTGCTTTTGAAAATTAATGACTTCGGAGGGGAGCCGTTTATATTTTTTACTGGCTACCAGATTTTATCAAATTTGTAAAGCCATGGTTATAAACATAATGGTTTTAGAGACCGTGGAAAAATATTGATATCTAGCTGTAAAAGAAATGCTTTCTTCTCGCGTCTTTTTTTTTTTCTTCTTTTTTTTTTTTTTTTGAGACGTGTCCTTTAAAATAACAACACAAAAAAGTTATTGTCCGAACTCTCTGAAATTTTATTCGATTGTCAATATAACTGTATTTCACCCCTCTTTAAAATTCCATGAAAAAAGTCTGTCTTTGACTAAAGTCGAAGAGAACAGAGTCACAGAAACACAGAGTTACGTCAAAAAAGACTAAGTCCCAGACTTAGTCACATTTAATACTGAAAACATGAGCCGACGCTGAGCAAACCCACGCCAAAATACCCAAATTTCTTTTTGCATTGTCATCGAAAAATTCTGAGATTTTTTTAAATACTTTTATTCATCAGAGCGTTTCCAAATTTTTGTAGGCGCTGTAATTTTGATCTTACAAGATGCTTTTAATGGATTTAGTCGAAATACAGACGTTTAGTTACTTTTAGAATAGAAAAAAGATCGTCTTCGAAAGGCCCGATATGACGTGAGGTTCTAAATAAATCATAATTTAGAATGCTTTCAGCTGTTTCACACCTTTAAATTTCCCATTTATAATAAATTCTTTATGACAATAAGCATTTCCATCTTAAAAGTAATCTCTATACTAAATTTCAAGTTTCTAACACTAACAGTTTCAACTGCTTTTAGAAAGTTTTCAGCTCATTTCGTCCTTTTAAATTTTTAAATGTTTTTAAAAATGTTATAAGCAATTACTACATAAAAGTAATCATCATGCCAAATTCGATATTTTCATACCAATTGTGTCACATAAATCGCAATTTTAGAATGATTCTTACTCTTGCATTCTTTTAAATTTCGTAATGAAAAAATAAATTCTGGGGAGAATTTACGTCTTTTAAGTAACATCCATATAAAATTTCAAGACTCTAGCTCTAAAAGTTCTAAATGACTTGTTACATTTGGCAAAAAGCAAGGTAAGTAAGTCTATTGAAAATTTTGTTAAAATTGCTTCATTATTATTAAAGTTAGGAATAAGAATTCGTGATTCTTTGCAATGAAACCTTGTGTATTTTTAACACTTTCCAACCTAGTTGAAAAGTTTATGACTTCGGTTTGTCTGGTCGTATGGCCGTCTGGCCGTGCTCTAACTCCCGTAAATATGCTCGGATTGCCCTGTAATTGTTATATGTTATTGTCCTTATCTATAACATGTTCGCTATTTCAACTGAAGTGTGTATCACTTATAGTTTTTTTACAGGGACACTCAAAAGAATTCCGTTACATTACGGTCTATAGGGAAAAATCATTTGCGGTTTATTTTAATGATGTTACACAATTTCAAACACATTGTAATTGATATATATCACTAAGGTGCATTACAAGAAGCTTAATATGGAATAGGATGTGCATAGCACTTATAGTTACTTTACAGGGACAGTCAAAAGAATTCCGTTACATTACGTCTATGGAGAAAAATCGTTTGCGGTTTAATTAAATAATGTTTCACTATTTTAAACACATTGGAATTTATATATATCACTAAGATGAATAATCACTCACTTTTTGTCTATTACTTGGTGTGTATAAATTCTGTAGATCATATATAGGGCAGCACAAAAGTTCGCGAACACATTTCCGTTTATTGACAGAAACTCCAGATGGAGAATTTTAAACTGTGTTACGCGTTTCCTAACTAAACTAAAATTTAACATCCTATGTATAGTAACATATACAAATCTATAGATCATATACAGGGCTGAATAAAAGTATTCGGATAATTTTCCGAATATTGTATATGTTGGAAATATATGTTGGAAATTCCTGAAATTACGTTTTTAAATATGTTATGCGTTTTCCAAATTGTTTACTTAGATGTTATGTTTCAGCTTATTAAATGGTAATGATTTGTAAAATTATTTTCGAAGCGTTGGAAAGTGTTACATAATCTATGCTTGACGCATGAATTTTCGTTCTTGTTATTATGATGGACATAGTTGAATTTTATAAATTTTATAACCGTCTTCATACCCCCCCCCCACCCTCCGCCTGATTTTTCGTTCTTGTTGATTGAACAAATGGATTCCAACACTGTTATTTTCTACGTAAAAATTATTTGCTGTACTGTGCTCTTCCATCTTTAAGTTTACCCCTCATCATTTTTAAACACTTTATAAATCTAACCTAGTTTTGTGTTATTTCATTGGTGCATTTTATAGTTTGTAACTCTATTATAGTTTGTATTATGGTATATCTTATATATTTAATATAAGATATAATATTGTATATTGTAACTTGTATAATATATAGTTTGTATTATAGTATATCTATTATAGTTTGTAAATGCTGTTTAAATGAATCATAACCAACGTAATTGCGGAGAAAAGCATTATGATTTCATTCATTTAAAAGACTGATTCCATTAACCGATGATTCATATAACCGGCGAAAATCTTTATTATAAACTCAAAACCCCCCCTAGAACCGAATTCTGGCTGCGCCACTGCTGTTAACTAGTATTTTAAAAACACAAATTGCACAAATTGTGCTTATTAGTTGCTAAAATCAGTGTAAAAATTGTTTTAAACTCATAAAAGAGCTAAAATCCTACATGTTTCGGCTTTAAACTTAAAGCCATCATCGGGGAAGAGGAACAACACAAACGACTACTGATCTTTTAATTCAATCTTTTAATTAAAAGATCAGTAGTCGTTTGTGTTGTTCCTCTTCCCCGATGATGGCTTTAAGTTTAAAGCCGAAACATGTAGGATTTTAGCTCTTTTATGAGTTTAAAACAATTTTTACACTGATTTTAGCAACTAATAAGCACAATTTGTGCAATTTGTGTTTTTAAAATAAAACGTTATCATTTTACAATTATTGTACTTGCATAAATAAAAGAAGAATAAATCAATTTTTAAAATAATAATTTTTTTTATATTGCATATTATCTGTATTCTCATGCATTACCTAGTAATCCTTTTTTTTTGTAAAAAACTATTTTTATAAACTTAAATTCAGGAGGAAAAAAATCCATGTTTTTCATGTTATGCCTATCGTATTTGTCTCAAAAATGGAAGTCAGCATGTCCCAAATAGTGGCATATATTATCAGTTGCTACCAGTAATTTTAATTTAATCCACTACTTCGGTATTTTGCATTAATCTTTTTAAAACTTACTCATAGTTTTTGATCTATTAATTAAATTTTATAGTGTTAATAAATATTTTTGATCCATAAACATAGTTTGTGTTATTTTTATGGAAATCTATTTATAAATAAAGGTCAGTGTTATTAATTTATACATTATAATTAATTAAAAAAGAACTTTTATATTAAAAACAAATATTTTAAATTAAAAATATTAGTTACTACAGCAATTTAAATTGTTATTTATAAAAGAAAAGATAATAAATACGTTTGTGAAATTCTAGAAATTAATTACAAAGTTATTTTTTAAGCTATATTTTTTAACTTTCCATATAAACATTCTCAATACAGCCTGTGTTTATGTCATTTACTGATCACTATCTCCCTAATATATACGTTAATGTATTACAGAGGTAGCGTACTGATATGTATTGAAAGATCATGACAGTTGTCGCCGATAGATGGCACTGTACTCTGGGAAAAATGACTTCCAATTTCTGTATGGGGAAAACGTGAATATGATCAGCATTTAGTATTAAGGAGATAGTGTTTAATGTGGGTAAAACATTTTCCATTAGCTATAACAATTTCATTATTATAACTTGTGATACACTTGGACAGAATCTAAGTTAACCAAAGTGCATAAAATGAATGCATTAATAAATTTATTTATATGTTTAAAGTGGATATATAAGAAAGCTAATGTGACAAAATGGGCATTCTACATTAAATCATGCAGTAAAAATTCAATATGTGACCCACCATTACAGATATTAATGAAACTGAGTGAATTTAGTCTCTCTGTTAAGATATAATCACCAATATATAAGGTAAAGCTAGGAGAGTCTGCGCACAATTCAAAAGAATAACAATAAAAAATCTAAATATTAATTTTTTGCTAAACTATCCATGAATAATTTTTACTTTATTTGTTTTTTATGCATTTCCAATGCTATTTTGTTGTTATGTTGTAATTTAGTAGAACAGTTGTAATAAAACAATAAAGTTATTTTGCGCAATCTGTCATTACAGGGTTGGTGTGATTGCGCACATGAGTAGGAGAGATTGTTACTAATAATAACTACAATTAAATTGTTAACAATAATAATTATACTTAAATGACATTGTTGTAAGGTTTTTGTGAACAAATATTGTTGTATTAGGAGTGAATATTTCAACCTAATGATTAAAGAATCAGAAAAATTAAATAATTTTAAAAACGATTAAAAACATTTTATTAAAAGGAAAAAAAATAAAGAATTAGAAAAATCAAGTCCAGATAAGATTACAAAATAACATTAAGTTACTTGATAACACGTTTAAATTAAAATTAGTCCATTTTAATTGTTCTTTTTTTTATGCAAATTTACCAATAAGCTGCGTAATCTTTTCTAGCATGAAAACTAATGGGAACAATGCGCCATCTCTCCTAAGTAGCAGATGAGCAAACTCTCCAATTTCGGTAGGAGAGATTGCGCGACCTTTTATTTAAACATGGCCGCTACTAAAACGAACCGTTGGTGTTCACACTGTTAGTCTAGATTAGTAGCTTATGAGAATTCGTTTAAGTTAAAAATATTTTGTACTACTGACATTGTATAGAAATTTAGACGAATACCTATGAAAATTCAAGCACTGAGTTTGGGAAAACAAAACAAAATAGCCACGCTTTATCTTAGACGCTCAAAACAATCAACGTGCACTTTCAAGTAGACACTCCACTACTGCTGTTGTACAACTGCATGCAGTCGCTGCGCGCTCACTCTACTCCTTCCGTCCGAACCTCTATGTGCGCAATCTTTCCGACCGCGCCATCTCTCCTGGCTTTACCTTATGTTTTTATTTCGCGATATTCCTTTAAATTAGTCTAAATTCCGACATATTCATTATTTCCTTATTTCTTAATAATATCTATTTCCATTTAATTTCCCTTTAAATTCATAACGCGTATATTAATAATTATCTTATTCAATATCTTAATCTAAAGATTTAAGTCAATTTATAAACTTTTATCAACTATTCAATCTATAATATTTTGAGAGAAGTTAGTTTTTAGTTTCGAATGTTTTTAAAAGTCATTTTGTTGTTTTATTCCACGAATGTGCCTTCGCGCGCTAGACTTTTTACCTCGAAAAACCTCCGTTACAATGTCGAAGATTCTTTCTCCTTTAACCACTCCCTCTCGCGTTCATTAAATTAGCTGCTCAGCTCCCGAGCGATCCTTTTACCGACTGGTTCGTTTCCGTATTACGTCGAGATCTGTCGTCCTCCACGTGTCTGACAAAAAGCGGAAGCACTGACTCCCGAACACAGAATTTTGTCTTGTTTCAAGTGCTTAACAATCTGATATCTGGTTCCACAAGTTCCTAGTTTTCTAAATCTACTGTTTAAGCTTGGTTAGTGTGATGTAATGATTTATATTCAAGCCTGGGGACTTTAGGAACATCTTCATCATGTGGAAGATGTTTTTCGTTTTTCATGTTGGATAAATAAACGCCTTAGAACGAAAACTGGCTTGTTCTTTCTTGAGAAATTACCGGATGGGTAAATATATTGCCTTACTACATCTACGCCATGATTATCTAGATTTGTTGACTGCAAATTATCACCACCGTTCACAAGCTGCCATTTTCCCATGCATTTTTAAAGCATCCATATAAAACCTTTCATATATATAGTTCATTCTTAAGTAAAGCAGTTTTCAAGGAAACAAAATATCAAGGTTTTTGAAAATTGCAATGAGTTGTCATTCTTGACTTCAGAGGTTGTGAGTAATAAATAAAGTCAAATTGTAATATCTAATCAACAAATCATCTTAAAATAATATATACATTATAAATAAAGTACGTAGATAATGAAAAAAATAAATATTGTTCCGTTTAAAATAATTCAAGTGTGTCTAAAAAAAATGTGTAATCGTTGAAATCATTTTTTTATAAAAAAGTATGAATTAATAAAACAATGCATTATCAACCAAAGGCGGGGGCGCTATGAATTTTTCTTTATTTTAATATAATTTCAATTTTTAATTTTTATACTCTAACTGCATCTGAAACTAGCCGTTGGGAGCCACTGTAATACTTACCCATCATGGACATGTATAATATAAAATATGAAAATAAAACAAGTGTACACTATTTATAAAATGCATTGCAATTGGAATAAAATCGTGGCTTGATGACGTCATAAACTTTAAATGCTCTATTACAGAATTGCGTAAAAGAAACAGCCTTATAACTCCAATATTGATAATCATATTAACTAAAGGTTTATTGCGTCGGATTAAGCGTCTCATTTCCAATTATAATATATCTTTCAATTGAAATTTGAATGAAATACAGGGTCATACAAAATCGAAGAGTGTGGAAAATGTTATTATAAATATCTCCGCGACTCATTATCCGATTAACTTCATTCTTAATGCAAAATTTATGTTTTTTACTGCCTTTTATATTCACTCCTTAAAATAAACAATTTCGAAAATTTTTATATACTCTTATCAGAACGAATATTTCGAGAGTCCGAAAAAAATAGTTCCGGATAATCGTAATTACTGAAATTCAATAATCTTTTTCCCATTATTACATACTAAGTACATACCAAATTTCAAGTCTTTATCTCAATTTTTCGTGAGATAGAGCGTTTACAGACACACACAGAGACAGACGGACAGCAATTTTTTTTTCTAAAAATACGTTTTTCGGAATCTCCAGTCTCTGAAACGTGTAAGTCCGACGATCCCGAATTTTTGATTTTCAAAACGATAACAAGACTTACCCTATACTACGTATGATGGGTAAGTAATAAAAATTGTGAAAATTTGGTTGTTTTTAGCACTTTGGAAATTACATTTTAAAAATCATTATTTCTAAAATTAAGGCCAATTCAATAAATGAAACCTGAAAGTAATTTTGATTTATACATTTATTTCATATTTTTAATTACAGCAGAAAATATCAACAACATTGTTTTTTAGTTAACCGTGAACTGCATTAGAAAAGGGGATGTAACCGCCTACCCCCTCCCCAAATAAAGTGGGAAAAATACATGCTCTCAGCCCCCAAGAACATTTCAAAATGCACCCTTCAGTAAAGCTAATTCTTAAACACATATTTTTATTACTTTTACTAGCTTTATAGAAAAAAAAATACCAAATTTTATTTTTTAACAAGATTTTTGAGATGTCAAATTTTAAAAATCTGAAAAATTTACAAAATTTCATATGTTTAAAAACCTTTAAATGCCTATTTCTCAGAAAATAATTAACTTAGAGAGCAGTAGTTTGTCATTTTATTCAGTTCTTTGGGGTCTTTTAGTTCATATATTGGACGGCAATATTTCTGAAGTGATATTGATTATTGATTTTTTTAATAACCCCATCCAAACAAAAAAAGTACTTCTGGCCTGTACCGGGAGGAAAAGGTAGCTTTCATAGTCCATGTGTTTAAAAATGCAACGCATTTTACTCAAACACCCGAAGATAAAATGCTTGGAACCCGATTATAGAAGATTCAATCCTGGTTTTCGTTAATACTGAATTTGAATGCGAATTTCAGCATGAGAGTTACATCATAACAAAAATCAGATTATTTCAAAATTTCACCCATCCTAGAATTTCAAATTCATCTCAGCCGTTTTTTAAGATAAAGCCAAAACAAAAAATGTTCCGGAATCCTTATATCTCCATCTAACACTTAACGGAAACAACTTTTTCAATTTATAATTTTTTATACATATTTTTGAATTAAAAACAAAAATTAAATTTAACTTGCCTCCATTTTCAAACAAGATGGCGCATAAAGCTGGCCAACGAACTCGGTTGAGACCTTGGTATGTTCTGTACACATAATCAGTCACATTCATATCGGTTCATAAATACGAGAATTACAGCATAACAAATATCAGATAGTTGCAAAACCTCAGCCACCCTAGAATTGTAAACTACCATATCTCAGCCATTTTTTAAGATGTAGCCAAAACAAAAAAATGTTCCAGAACCCTTGTATCACGTTCTAACACTTAACAGAAACATTGTTTTCAATTTATAAATTTTGTGCAACTTTTTTAATTTTTAAAAATTAAAATTTTGTTAACTGGCTGCCATTTTGAAACAAGATGGCGGATGAAGTTGACCAACGAACTCGGTTGAAACCTTCGTATGTCCTATTCAATTACTCAGTCACATCCAAATCGGTTCATAAATAAAAGAGCATTGGCATATATCAGATATATATATATCAACATTTGAACGGAGGGTGGTTTCGGGGTGTGGGGGTCATGATCGGTGAAAATGTACTTTTTGGAATTGCTTTCCTCCGAACGGTTGCAATAGGTAGCTTTTTTTTAAATGAAAGCTACCTAAAAATAATTTTTTGAAAAACAAAAGTATTTGTTTATTTTAAATATATGTATATATATATTGTTTATACACTAAAAGGGAATACATGTGCTAAATTTTATGATGTTATGTCAGTAAAAGCCATTAATAGAAAAACCGTGCTAATTTATAACCCTAATGTCAATTAATAGTCAATAATATTATGTTGTATTATATTTTCAAACTATTAGAGATGCACGTTTATTTAATATATTTTTTAAATGAAAGAAGTGTTTAATTATATTATTTAACTACACAAGCAAATTTTGAAATTGTTTTTCTGTATTTTGCAAGTTAAAAAATATATAATTATTTACATTTTATTTCAGTACGGCTGGAAGACATGTCTATCACAATAGCATCAAAGTTGCATTCAAAAGGAAGCTCATTAAATCATATTAATGCAGCAATTGTTTTAATTTTTGTTGGTCTTTTGGTTTTGAAATCAGATGGTCATGCAACAATCAATTTTGTTAAAGGTGTCATAGCAGTTATCAGATTAGCAGTTATTAAGTTCACGGCATTGTTTGTGATTTCTTGAGAGTAAATGAACAACACATATATAAAGTGAAAACAACTACTCAAAAACTATTTCACATAGGAGCAAGAAAATTAATGGAAATTATGTACTAATATTAGAAACAAACACACCCATTTTCATTGAAATCTGCGATGCAAGAAGCGTCCAGTTCTTGAAAGTTCCAAAAGTCTGACATCGTTTTTAATAATTTCCTACATAGCTGAAAAAACTTTCATGGAAATCTGTCCGGCCGTCTGGCTGAACACTAACTCGCATAAATATAGTCGGATTATTATGTAATTGTTGATATATGTTATTGAGTTTTATCATGGCATGCTCAGTATTGAAAATTGAGTGTATACTATTTATAGTTCATTTACAGGGACGCTCAAACGAAAAACGCTACATTATGATATATGGTGGAAAATCGTTTGCAGTGTATTTTAATGATGTTACACTATTTCAAACATAATGAAGTTGTTATACATAAATGAGGTGTACTACAAGATGCTAACTATAGAATATGGTGTCCGTAATTTATCATTCATTTACATGGGCACACAAAAGAATTTGGTTTCGTGACCGAATAATACTGTTTATGAGCAATAATTGCTTGAGGTGCATTTTCAATTGTGATGTGCGTATTTATTTTTAAATATTATTAGGGTGCGTTTAAATTATATACATCATATACAGGGAACAAACGAATCCGAGTACATTCGCACATATTGAAGGAATTTGCTGAAGGGCCATTCCATTGTGACGGGTGTGACATCCAGACAAAATTTTAAGAGTTTATAGCTATATTTTGGGAAATAAATTAGCTAATAAATCCCTGAAAAGTATTTTAATTATGTTTTTCCATGCATATGCTTGTATAATTGAGCAAATATATAACTTCAATAGCTTTCAATATTTAAAAAACAAAAATTTTAAACTTGTGACGGGTGTGACTCTCTCGGGACAAGAGTTTTTACTTGCATACACATTTGTTTAAATTCCTGTGAATATTTAACTGTTTTATTATTAGAACATTTTTTTTCTCATGAAAGAGATTCAAATTAAACTTAATACGTAATTTTCATAATAAATTTTAATTATTTTAATGTATAAGAATTTTTTTCCTGCTGTGACGGGTGTGACAAAGAAGTGACGGGTGTGACATTGTGCCAAGTGTACAAATTGAAAGTTGTTTAAAAAAAATACAGTGATCAGTATAGACAGTAAACTCAACAATAGTAAATATACAAAATAAATTTAATAAAACTAACATATTTTTGCAGTTATTTTAAAATTGGTAGTGCCCCCTACTCGTTATAAGTGATGGGGGGGGGGCTACTTTTTTTTACAATAGCAGAAAAATTTTAAATTGAGATGTCATCTTCCTCTGGCCAAATCCAATGTAGCCCACTGGCTTGCATGTATTTTAAGCTTATTTCTTCCTTACGGAAGTTGATATTCAAGACATTAGCATAGTACAAGCTATTACGCTTTTTGCTACTGGACAGGGAAACCAAAAGATAAACACCAATATTTAAATCTGATATTTTCAAAATCTTTCTGGGTGGAGAATCACAATTAGCAGTGACTGCCACTTCCCTCAGTGTTGATTTGGCAGTCTTTTCCATCAAAAGGATAGTACTATCACTACTTACTTTAAAGTGGTGATAAGACTTGATGCCTTCGATGGACTTGATGCCTCCCCATTTTCTGTCAGTATTTGTTTAGTTTCTAGTATTTTCACTGCTGAGACATACAATGCCTTTATTGCACCAATCTCCTGAGTACATTTAAAAAAATCCAAAGCAGAATTAACTTAAAAGTAAGTAAGTTGCTACCAACTCACAATTTGCTAAAATAATTCAAATATATATTTCATGATTTATCTTCTCTTTTTTGGCAAATTGGCCTTAATATGTTCAGAAACAAGAATGATTCAACTTCTCTCAACTTAAATCACTTCATTTAAAAAATATTTAAATATATTTCAATACAATTTAAAATGTTGTCATACCTGTCACAAGAATTTTTCCAACCCGTCACAAGGATTTTGTCACACCCGTCACCCTAAAATTTCACACAAAATAAAAAATTAATGAATTTTTAACGTTTCGTAGTTATTCACACTTGCAATAGTTAGACTTTCCGAAAGTTCCATGTATTTTCATGGAAAAATGCATTTTGTATAATAACTTAAGCATCTTTTTTGTGACGGGTGTGACAGAGAGACAGTGTAAATATATTTGTATTAAAAATCGGGTCTTTTAATTTTTTTTGAAAAATTAAGTATTTTAAAAGATACACAAAGGTCACAAATAGTAATATATGCACTGCACATATATGGAAAATGCTGCTGTTTTAAATATTGCTTCTGGCAGAATGAAAATACCCTATTTTACAGGCTGAAAGTTTTACAAATTTTTCCAACTTTGAGCCTAGATAAATTATAAAAAAAACATTTTTAAAGCTTAGTTCTCTGTAATTTCATATCTACAAAAACAACTTTTCAAAAGTAAAAAACAGCCAAGCGTAAAAAAAAAAAAAAAAAAAAAAAAAAAAAAAAAAAAAAAAAAAAAAAAGTTGTGGCTAAAAAATGGTGTGATATCAAATTTCCAAGCTATTATATTGCTTATTTAACTTTTTTCCATTAAATAAGTTATCATATATATAAGTCGAGTGCCTACGTATATGTTAATGGAAATCGTTTTCTCCTGTACTAAATACATCCTAACGAGTTTCTGAAAATTCAATTTTTTTCAAATTATGCATGATGGGCTTGGCGGCCATCTTTGCATATTATTCACAAAATTCTAACCACCCAAATCCGTAGTTAAAATCCGAAAATCAAAATTGTTATTTAAGCAAATATTTAAGAGTTTCATTTATAGACTTGTATGCTCTGAAAATTGTGTCTTAAGATAATGATGACTTATCTTAAACATACATCTTATGATTTATTTTTTAGAGTAATTATTCATTTCATCAAAATATCAGTCTTATCTAATTTATCTGTCCGTAGTTAGAATCTGAAGTTCGAAATTTTTATAAAAATATTACATTGCAAACATATTACGCTTTTATTTTAGAAATTTGGGTGCTTAGAAATATGGAAAGATGGCCGCCAAGCCCATCATGCATAATTTGAAAAAAATTGAATTTTCAGAAACTCGTTAGGATGTATTTAGTACAGGAGAAAACGATTTCTATTAACATATACGTAGGCACTCGACTTATATATATGATAACTTATTTAATGGAAAAAAGTTAAATAAGTAATATAATAGCTTGGAAATTTGATATCACACCATTTTTTAGCCACAACTTTTTTTTTTTTTTTTTTTTTTTTTTTTTTTTTACGCTTGGCTGTTTTTTACTTTTGAAAAGTTGTTTTTGTAGATATCATTTCTTTTTTTTAAATATATTGAACATAATTTAAATAATCTAAACATGAGAAATAATTTAAAATTACATTTTACTTTCAGTCATTGTTTAAAGGGTTAGCTAGAAATAGCAGTAGATTTTTCAATTAAATTAATTACACTCTTAAAAACAACATACTAAATGTGGCTTGTTATAATACTTGTTATCCTCCGTTAAAAAATATCACTGACTAATCCATTAAATGAATAAAAATGGAATACGTACATAGCGTGTCAGCGCTGCATTTGAAATCAAACGTGATATCACGCTCTTTTATTATTAGCACTAGTGGGCCCCTAATTTACACCGGGGCCTCAATCCTTTTAAAACCTCGAATAAGATAAACCACGAACCTCCGACCTGGTTCCACGCTACTTTCGGCACCGGATAATCCCTTAATTTGCACATCGAATTGTATAAACATCTAAACAAACGAACTTCCGACACGGGTCCCGGCTGCCTTCGGCACCGTATAGCAGTCGTGCTGCGCACGCTCAAGTTCTATCTTCCACCACCAGGTAGCGCAATCTGTTCTATACAAACCTCGGGCACTGAAATCGTTAAGGCTATAGATGTCGAGTCGAATGAGCTATACCCCGTCGTGATCTAGCCCATAGAACCAGAGATAGGAAAGTGCCCCTTGGTGGTGAAAAAACGAACTAAAATCGGAAAGCTCTATAGATGTCGAGTCGAATGAGCCATACCCCGTCGTGATCCGACCCATAGAAACAGAGATAGGAAAGCGCCCACTGGTGGTGAAAGCTAATCGCGTTTGGGGAGCAAAGTGGGGGATGAACACCGGAGATGCGTAATAAGATTAGGCGGTCACAGACTTTTCCAACGATGTATCACATGAGGGATATGTGCAAAATTCAGAAAATACCCCCCCCCCACCTGCATAATTTGATTAAGCATTCATAGACCTTTCCAACGATATATCACATGAGAGGTGCCGGCAAAATTTAGAAAAGTGCCCCCTTTGGGAGGGGGGTGAAAGTGGGAGGATGGACCCCGAAGATACATTATATGAATAAGCGGTCACAGGCCTTTCGAACAATATATCACATGATTAGTGTCGGGGGGGGGGCGCAAAATGTGGGGGTTTCACCCGTGGTGCATAACATGAATAAGTGGTCACAGTCCTTTGTAACGATATGTGACATGACGGATATCGTTAAAATTTAGAAAAGTGTCACCCCCCCCTTGTGTAGGCAAAACGCGCTCCGCCCCTCCCTATAATTTTTGACGCAGCTTTATTTTTAAAATTTATGTTATGTGTTATAAAATATCGTAAAGTTTCAAACAGGTAGCCTTATTATACTTCCTAATTTTGTTCACGCTCCTCCCCATCCTCTCCCCGAACTGTGACGCGCCATTCTTTTTTATAAATTTTTTATCATGTGTTATAAACTATCTTAAAGTTTAAAACAGATCGCATTGGAATTTAATATATTTGCTGAAATTACTATTATATGTAGAATAATATAAAAATAAACCCTCCTTTAGATTGTAATTGAGATATATGAACAATTTTTAGAATTTATGAAAGCTGATTTTTATTTATTTATTTATTTATTTATTTATTTATTTATTATTTATTTATTTATTTATTTATTTATTTATTTGCATTGCCCTGTGCATGTTTGGAATTTCTTAGCAATTTCTTAGAATTACATTATTTTATTCAATTAAACATTGTACTGTTACAATAAATTTAAATGGAAATTTCACTTCTAAAACAAAAATAATTTAACAACTGGATTTCATTAATTTATAGAAAAATGACGTGAAAGGTATTCCTGCGAACGAAATGCCTGTCCTTTACCGTGTTTTTTTTTTTTTTTTTTTTTTTTTTTTTTTTTTAGAAATAAATGAATCACATTTAATTCATTTCAAAAATTTGTTTACGTTTGGAAAGAAATTTTAAATACCGATAACTCTTAATGTATACATTTTAGAAGGTACATCTTCCCTCAAAAACTAATTTATTTTTAAAGATCTTTCAAAAACGTATATTATATATTTAAATATTTTTTAAAGCATAAACACTACGTCTGATTACTTTATTTTACAATATTTTAAGAACACGCATTTTATCAGACAATTAAATGCACTAAACAAACACGAGTGAAAAATTGACCTGGGCCAGGACTCGAACCTGGGACCTTACGCATACCATGCCGACTCTCTGCGACTGAGCCACCCAGATCGATACGCTTTACGGGAATTTCTCATACTTATTCTTGTTGGAAACAGGCATCTGCCACAGTTTGCAGTCATATTTAATTGTTTGATAAAATGTGTGTTCTTATAATTATGAAGTTTTATTATTTTTTTAAATATCTTCAGAAGAAAATGGCTGACTTGCAGATGAAATTTGATGTTGTTATAACTTGTAACTGATTTGTGCTGTTATAATACAGACTAGCCGCCACTGGCGACCAGTTTGGTCTCCCTTAAATGTATGTTAAGCACTGTAACACGTTACTTTTATTCATAATTTATTTTTTTTCCGTAATCCTTCGCCAAACCGGAAGATTCTAATAGACAAATCAGAAACTTTTGCGATCATGGTAGCATTTCGCATATTTTTTGTTGTTATGTATTTCGTCTTTCTTGACAAAAACCGCTTAACCAACTTAAGCGTTTATGCTTCATATCCGTTTGCTTATCAGTCGCAATATGTTTGCTAATGAGGAGATTCTTAAACATATTAAGTAGTTTTCCGTAATTGGATCCATTGCCAAATTGCGTATTTTAGTTAATACGATTTGGTGCATTGAAGTCTATTTTGTGAAAGTCTTAAATGATATCCACATTTACACTGAACCATATTGTTGCCAATATTCTTTTGTTTGTTTGTTTCTCGCTAACTTTGGCTGTAGACTTGATTACGGAAGATTAGAAAATCTATCATTATTCTCATTTAAAACGTCTTGAATAATGTGACATAATCGGGGTGTATATTATAACACGTAATTTTCGAGTATGGTTTGGTGAAACATTGAACTTTTGGAAGCCAGTTTTGATAATCACATTCCTTTTAAACCATATTTGCTATCAGCACTTTTGACCCGTGGCGTAGAATCTGATTAAAATTCACGAACTTCCTTTTAGATGCCGGTCTCTGTTCGACTCTGTTTTTCTCTGCTCTCCTATTTTGTTATAGTTCAGGAGTTTTCATAACTGCATAATTCCCTTATTTTGGCATTTCTGCTTAATGTCTACTGACTATTAAGATCCGTAACTTGTAAATACGCCACGCCAACATTACCGCCTATAATTCTAATTACAGCAACCCGTTTTTTCTCTCTATATTGCAACTCTATTGTTAATATAGTGCCTCTATGCGTCTACGACAGCTGTTCCATCAGAACATTTGATTTCAAAATCAAAGTATCGTTTCTAATTTGCACACGCGAAAAATAAAAGCTGGTATTGGCGATTTTAAATATGCTATTGGCGAGATTTGCGCCCAAATAACACAAAAGTACTTAATGATGTTATGTATTTTGTAAATGTATATTAAATTACTGATTTGAAAGCGATTGGTCATTAATAATGGTAAATATGATTGGTGATTAACAATCATTTTCAGTGGTCTCTCTTCCTTGCACGTATAATACATAAATACCAAAGTAACTGACAATTTGTTTCGAAATTTGATTCATTAAATATCATTACAGGAGTTGTATTTGTTTACATTCAGCTTACATCAAGAAAAGATAAAGAATGAAGTTGAGTTGTATAGCACATAATTATGGTAAACTTTGATTGTGTCACTGGTACGAATTATGCTTTTGAAACCAGGCAGCGCTCCAAAAAATTTTTCACGGAAAACTTACTTTACGAACGATTATCTCCATGGTTTAATGGTTTAATGTTTTAAACCTTCACGACGAATGAATCTTTTTTTTTTTTTTTTTTTTTTTTTTTTTTTGTTTACTTTCATGGATAGAGAATTTGAACTGCGAGGCTAATTTCAACTGAAGTTATTGAAGAATATATACATAATTGAACGTAAGTCATCTCTCAAATATTAATTTATTTTGAACGATCTTTCTAAAAATGTAACATTTATTAAGTTTTATTCGAAAAAATAATTTTGAATAAAAATGGCCGCCTGGCATATGAAAAAGTGAAGCGGGCATTCCGGAATTGTTGATGACAGTCACATGACTTACGGTTTTATTATAGAGACTAGCCGCCACTGGCGACCAGTTTGGTCGCCCTTAAATGTATGTTAAGCATTGTAACAAATTATTTTTATTGATAATTTATTTTTTTCCTTAATACCTCGCATAACTGGAAAAATCTAATAGATAAATCAAGAACTTTTGCGACCGCGGTAGCATTTCGCATATTTTTTGTTGTTATGTATTTCATCTTTCTTGACAAAAACCGCTTAACCCACTTAAGAATTTATGCTTCATGTCCGTTTGCTTATCACTTGCAATATGTTCGCTAATGCGGAGATTCTTAAACATATTTGGCGCAAAACAAAAATCGCGCCAGCCCCGGTGCGTCCGTGACAGCTGTTTCAATTTAAAATACATGACGTTCACATTTTTCATTTAAAATAGAAAATAGAAAAATAATAATTATCATAAATCAAAACATTTGATTTCAAATTAAAGTATCGTTTCTAATTTGCACGCGCAAAAAATAAAAGCTGACAATTATTTTCGAAATTTGATCCATTAAATATTATTACATGAGTTCAACTTACGTCAAAAAAGATCCGGAAGTTGAGTTGTATGGAACAGAATTAAGGTAAACTTTGACTGTCTCACTGGTGCGGATTATTTTTTTTACGCCAGGCAGCGATCCAAAAATTCATGGTTTAATATTTTAAACATTCACAACGAATGAATCTTTTTTCTTTGTTTACTTTCATATATAGAGAATTTTAACTGCGAACCTAATTTAAACTGAAGTTATTGCAGAATGTATACAGAATTGAACGTAAGTCATCTCTCAAATATTAATTTATTTTGAACGATCTTTCTAAAAATGTAATTTTTATGCAGTTTTATTTGCAAAAATAATTTTGAATAAAAATGGCCGCCTGGCATATGAAAAAGTGAAACGGACATCCCGAAACTGTTGATGACAGTCACATGACTTACGGTTTTATTATATAGACTAGCCGCCACTGGCGACCAGTTTGGTCTCCCTTAAATGTATGTTAAGCATTGTAACACGTTACTTTTATTCATAATTTAATTTTTTTTCCTAATCCTTTGCCAAACCGGAAGATTCTAATAGACAAATCAAGGATTTTTTGAACATGGTAGCATTTTGCATATTTTTTGTTGTTGTGTATTTCATCTTCCTTGATAAAAACCGCTTAACCCACTTAACGTTTGTCCTTCATGTCCGTTTGCTTATCAGTTGCAATATGTTCGCTAATGCGGAGATTCTCAAACATATTAAGTAATTTTCCGTAATTGGGTCCATTGCCAATTGGCGTATTTTAGTTAATACGATTTGATGCAATGAAGTCTATTTTGTGAAAATCTTTAATGATATCCACATTTACACTGAACTATACTGTTGCTAATATTTGTTTTTGTTTTTCGTTAACTTGGGCTGTAGACTCGATTACGAAAGATTATAAAATATATCATTATTCTCATCTAAAACGTCTTGAATAATGGGCCATAATCGGGCTACATATTATTACACGTAATTTTCGAGTATGGTTTGGTGGAAAATTGAACTTTTGAAGGCCAGTTTTGATAGTCGCATTCCCTTTAAACCATATTTTCTGTCAGGACTTTTGACCCGTGACGTACAATCTGATTAAAATAACTTCCTTCTAGATGCCTTGTACGACTTTGTTTTTCTTTGCTCCCCTTTCTTGATATAGTTCAGGAGTTTTTATAATAGCGTAATTCTCTTATTTCGGCATGTCTGCTTAATGTCTACTGACTATTAAGATTCGTAACAGGTAAAATACACCGCGCCAACATTGGCACCTACAATTTTAATTACAGCAACCCATTTTTTCTCTCTATATTGTAACTCTATAGTTAATATTACGTAGTAGAAATATAAAAGACTATTGAAAACGGTTCTATTGATATAGTTGATATAGATATGTATAATATATTCATGGGTATATAATATGTGATTAGAATATATATCATATTCATTCCAGTGGATATAACATACCCCAAATAAAACTTGCATCGTAAATATCTAATCTAAAAACCGTCAATATGATTTTATGTGTTTAGTAAGTGTATACAAAAAGAATTTTCTGTATTATTTTACTTTAATCCTATATTATTTACCATTTTTAATGATGGGTCCTTTTGGGTACAGTTGTCGCAGACGCACCGGGGTATCATTTTGGCGCCAAAATGGCGATTTTATGCCTGGCCAACCCGGCGTTTTTGGTTAGATTTTGCTTCGTATGGCAACCTGGTAGAGCAGATTCCGCATGTTTTATAATAAATTAAATATTGTGTGTTTTATAACAAATTAATGCATGTGTGTGTGTTTTTAATAAAATTGTGTGTTTTTTTAAATATAAAATGAATTATTTCATAATAAAATAAAAGTAACATGCTGTTTTAGCAATCTCTAACAGTGAAAATGGGATTTTCTCGTCAAGATGGCGCAAAACAAAAACCGCGCCAACCCCGGAGCGTTTGCGACAGCTTTTCCAATTTAAAATGCATGCCGTTCACACTTTTCATTTAAAATAGAAAATAGAAAAATGAAAAAAAAAGGTACTTTTCCGTTATACGGACACCATGCCAAAATGTATGCTAATGCATAATGTATGTAAATGTATGTAAATGTATATATGTAAATGTATGTAAATGCATGTAAATGTATGTATTAAATGTATGCAAATGTATGCTTGGCGACAATGGTGTCCGTATAACGGAAAAGTACCAAAAAATAGTATCATAAATCAAAACATTTGATTTCAGAATCAAAGTATCGTTTCTAATTTGAACATGTGAAGAATAAAAACTGGTATTGGCGATTTTAAAAATGCTATTGGCGAGATTTGCACCCAAATAACATAAAAGTACTTAATGATGTTATGTATTTTATAAATGTATATTAAATTACTATTTGGAACGCGATTGGTCATTAACAATGGTAAATATGATTGGCAAACAATCATTTTAGGTGATCTCTCTTCCTGCCACGTATAATACATAAAAATCAAATTAACTAACAATTCATTTCGAAATTTGATTCATTAAATATTATTACATGACCTGTATTTGTTTACATTCAACTTCGTCAAGAAAAGATTCTTTAGGAAGTTGAGTTGTAAAGCACTTCATGAAGCAGAATTATGTTAAACTTTGATGGTCTTACAGGTCCTGGTGCGAATTACTTTTTTGACACCAGGCAGCGCTCCAAAAAATCATTCACGGAAAACTTACTTTACGAACGATTATATCCATGGTTTAATGGTTTAATATTTTAAACCTTCACGACGAATGAATCTTATTATTATTTTTTTTTGTTTACTTTCATGGATAGAGAATTTGAATTGCGAAGCTAATTTCAACTGAAGTTATTGCAGAATATATACCTAATTGAACGGAAGTCACCTCTCAAATATTAATTTATTTTGAACGATCTTTCTAAAAATGTAACTTTTATGCAGTTTTATTAGAAAAATAATTTTGAATAAAAATGGCCGCATGGCATATGAAAAAGCGATACGGGCATACCGGAACTGTTGAGGACAGTCACATGACTTACGGTTTTATTTTAGAGGATGGTACATGGTCGTTGGCGGGTTTTGTATCTGTTTTGGCATAATTTTTTAATCGCCAAGTTAATTAACAGTTTTTTGCTAATTAAGGATAGAAAATAATATTTTTTTAGACTGAATTTTATAAAAGCACACAGATTACGTAATTATTTGTCCAAAAATGCAATTCTTTTTTTATTCTGCCGAATATTAAGGTCTGTAGGTTGTTTGAAAAAAAAAGTTTGACGAAGAAAAAAGTGATCATTTTAAGTAACTCGACGTTTTTAAAAAAAATCTATATCTCTGTTTATAAATCACTTATGAAGATGAGTTTGGTCTTAAATTGAAGAAATTCTTCACTAGATTCTTCTAGTTTTCGTTTTTTATTTCTGAGACGCTTGGTTTATTATATATCTGATATTTTAATCTGGCATGTTTTGTCGATTTAACATTGCGAAGTTGATTCCTGTAAATAAGCAGTAGCGGTCTAGTTCAGTTCTTGGCGTTGTTTGTGTGGCGTTTTTTTTTTAAAGCTTGGCTTGGCAGAGCGACCGCCCTGCTTGATGCGTCATATTGTTACCTTTAATTTGATATATCATTTGTAGTAATAAAAGACATTTGGAATTTCAACCCTCATGTCCACTTTTTCATGGAAATGCCCTGAAGTGGAATTTTTAATTGTGTTATGCGCATTCGAACTGAACTAAATTTTGACATACTATCTAGTTGCCGAAACTTCAGTGAAGGCTCACTGTGGGGACGCGAAAAGTTTTTGGTTTCCGTCGGTTTGTCTGTCTGTTCCACGATAACTGCCGTAAAAGTCGTCCTAAGTTGATTTTTGGTGGGTATGTTGGTGAGGTACCCGGAATAAGCTGTATAGTTTTTAGTTACATTTGGTTCATTCGTTCGAAAAATATAGAACATTTCTTTTAGGTCATAATGCTTTCCTATGGGAATGCAGACAATTTTCAAATTTCATTTTTAATTGAAATGAAAATCGCATGTTTGAATAACGGATTTAAACTTAAAATTACGGATACTAAATTTTCGATATGGAGATCTTAAATATATTCAACAGCTTTTAAAATTTG
The DNA here is from genome assembly GCA_963931845.1 of Maratus michaelseni. Taxonomy (NCBI): domain Eukaryota; kingdom Metazoa; phylum Arthropoda; class Arachnida; order Araneae; family Salticidae; genus Maratus; species Maratus michaelseni. The sequence continues at coordinate 414,952,589 of OZ007587.1, forward strand.
CAGATACATCTATTAGAATTTAGAAATTAATTGTTTAAAGTATTGGAAATTTTTTTGCAACTGTTCGGGAAATATAAAACATTTTATTTTTCTATTTTTTGAAATTTTAAAATACATTTCTTTTTCTTTCCTCTTTATTTTATTAGTATCTTAGCAACCCTATTTCAAAGAATATCAAAATAAGAAATGCATTTTTTAATCTAAAAAAATTACAAGAATAAGAAGTTCATAAGAATTTCAGAATATCATTGCATAAATCGTATTTAATTTAACGCTTCTAATTTCTGAAACCTCCGAAGTATTTTATATGCCTATAAATATGTATGTAACATTAAAAAAAAAATGCGAATTGTAAGGTACTAAGTAATATGAAAATTGAGATTAAAAAAATGGCTTTTAGAACTGATGTTGAAGCTCCTAATCTGCAGATTTACTGGTATATATACAAATCTATAGATCATGTGCTGCACAACAGAATTCAAATTTTTTCGACTACAGATGGTGATTTCTGAATTTGTGTTTTGCGTTTTCGTAATTGTTTACTTGGACACCACCTTTCACCTTATTAAACGAGGAAGTTTTGTTACAGTATTCTGAATGTGTCGGAAAGTGTTTCATAATGTATGCTTGACGCATGATTTTCTTTTTTTTTATTATTAAATTTCTATTTAATATTTAAATTGCAAAATGTGTTATCAACAAATCTATATTTAATACTTGGAAAAAAAATTCCATTGAAAATCCGCCTTACATTCATAATATTTTAAATTTTAATTGCTTAATAGGTGTAAAGCCAACATAATGAAAAAGTACCCAAGCCGGTACTCGAACCCGGGTCATAAGTATACCGCACTGACGTTCTACCAACTGAACCACTTGCGAACGATACTCAGCCTGGCTTTATGCCTATTAACACTAGAATTACGGCAGCGGTCATTTTGACCGTAAATCAAATTTAACGTATCATAACTTTTTAATTTTCTTGTTTATAGTCTGAATATTTTTTTACTTTTCCTAAAACATCAAGAATATTACATAAAACCTTTTTTGTTCAATTTAAATAATTATTTTTGAAAATATTAGTATGTATACCTAGAATTACGGCTACCGGTCATTTTGACCGTATCAAGAAAATTACATATGTCAAGTTATTTTCTTCACTTTCATAGCTATTTCCGCTATTCTAATATATAAGCAAGGTGCATCTGTGGCGAAGGGAATATTGCTTTATGTATTTCTAAACACTATGTGTTAGGTGGGAAGCGAGGAAAGGGGAGGGAGAGGAGAAACACCTGTTTGCCATCTATTTGGAATTGCAGCGCGCCTTCTGACTGCGCATATTTTTTTTTGTACTAGAAATGTTATTTTTCAACGGATACAAATATATTGAGTTGCATTTCGTTTCAGTGAATGTCAGTGTTCAGACTTGCTTATTTTATTGTCTTCTTGTCATTGCGCGTAGAAGTGTTGGTAGAAAATATCTAATAAAAGAAGATGCGCTAAAAGTTTTTGAAACTATTTCCGATGATAATTCTGGTTCAGATATTGAACCTGACAAAAATTTTCATATCGAAACTATGTCCAGTTTATCCGACGAAGACTGGATTGTCTTTTCAGGAACAAGTGAATTTGATTCATCTAATGAAGAGTCTTTTCATGAAACACCAAATGAAAATGATAATTTAGATCCAGAAAATATTCCATTGCCTACTGCTAGTACAGTTTCTAGAAATGAAATCAGTGGCAACAGTCAAGATCAAGAAAGTAGTCAAGACCTACCAAACAGAACTAGAAAACGACTTAGACGTACCCAATGCGAGGAAAACAAAAAAAGGTGAAGAAACAGCAAATGATGATTTAATTTGGAAAATAGGAAATATTTCGACAAATGTTACAGGGAGACGTCTCCATCAGAATGTCTTACGAGAAGTGTCTAGGCCAACGTCGCATGCAAAAAGAAAAATAGCTGATGGCAGTGCAAGTAGTGCATGCAGATTATTTATCTACGAAAAAATATTGCGTCATATTCAACAGTGCACTGAAGAAGAGGCTCGTAAAAATTACCAAAGTCCAAATTGGTCTTTGTCATACAATGAGTTAGACGCTTTCATATTGCTGCTGTATGCTCGAGGAGCTATGGCTGCAAAAGGTCTTTCAATTTTAAGTTTATGGTTGAAATCCTGGGGTCCGAAATTCATCGCTGAGACAATGTCCAGGGATAGGTTCTTGGAAATTATGAAGTATTTGTGCTTCGACATGAAGTCAACTAGATCCCAAAGATTACAAACTGATCCATTTGCCCTTATTTCATATATTTGGAATACATTTATCGAAAATTGCTTGATGAATTATAAACCGGGGAAAATATTGTAGTGGATGAACAATTGTTTCCCATGAAGACACGATGTCGATTTATTCAGTATATGCCAAAAAGCCGGACAAATTCGGCATTAAGTTTTGTGCTACTGATGTGCAGTCAAAATATTTACTGAACGGATTTCCGTATTTGGGTAAGGATGAAACCAGGCTCTATGGTAGAACGGTTGACGAACATGCAGCTTTTCGCTTGATTGAACCTTACTACAACACTGGAAGAAACCTGACAACGGACAATTTCTTTACATCACTCAATTTAGTAAAACAAATGAGAAACGCAGGAATAGGCTGTGTTGGTACAATAAATCGTTCAAAAAGAGAAGTATCTAATTCTTTCAAGAAAATAAGAGATGTGCTGTATTCTATTAAGATTGCTAAGCATGAAAATATAACGCTTACGTCTTATCAAGGAAAGAAGAACTTAAACGTCTTGCTCCTGAGTAGTTTACACCTAACATTGGAAATTTCATCTAATGAAAAACAAAAACCTGAAGTTGTAAATTTTTACAATGCGTCCAAATATGGAGTTGATGTTTTGGACCAGATGGCCAGAAAATATTTTGTGAGTTCCTCATCCAGACGTTGGCCAGTTCAAGTTTTTTTTTAACATTCTTGATTTCGTAGCGATAAATGCATGGATTATTTATAGAGATACGACTGGATATAACAACTACAGCCGCCGTGATTTAATTTTAGATACAACTGAGGAGCTCAGAACGATGTACGTTTCATTAAAAAAAAAAAACTCTTTCTTCTTCTAACCAGTCGAGAATTGATGCTTGTCACACTCCATCCCGTAAACGTAAGCAAAGCCAAATAAATGCTTGTAAAGGCAACAAAACCCAGAATATTTGTTAAAACTGTAGAAAATATGTTTGTGGAACCTGTACAGGTAAAATTAAGAAATCAGTAACCTGTGTATGCTGTCAAACCAAATAATGTAAGTAATAAATTTATTTAATTTTAAATAAAATCAATTTGTATTTAAATTTGTTAAACTATAACAATTTTTTTAAATCTTGAATGATTTCTTATTTTTTAACTCTTTGTTAGGCTAAATTAGCATTTGTTTACATTTGTTTATCTTATTTACTATATAGTTTACTTATTAAAAAAGCATGTTGTATATTTACAAGATTTAACTTACATAATATTAGCAAAAAATACGCTTTTTCGTTTATTCGAGACAAGCGGTCAAAATGACCGGTGATCGTAGTTGTAGGTATACGGAAAACGCCGTAATGCTAGATTTAAGCAATTGGAAATATTGTGTTATCAACGCTTTTAATCGTGGATTTTTAATATTTTTCTGGAATTATTTAAGACAAAAAAGTATAATAAATTAGATTAAATTAGATTTTCTATCGAAAAATTTTTCCAAGTATTAAATACAGATATATTCAATTATCGATGCTGGATTTTCTTGGGTTTCATGTTTTCACTAGGGTTGGTGGCTCACGAACACATTCCATCTTGTGCAGTGTTTGTAGCCTTGCCAACATGTTATATTGAGAAAGTGCAAGACTCAGTATCGTTCCCAAGTGGTTCAGTTGGTAGAACGACAGTGCGCTATATTTATGACACGGGTTCAAGTACCGTCTTGGATACTTAATCACTATGTTGGCTTTACGCCTATTAAGCATTTGAAATGTTGTATTATCAACGCATTTAATCGTGGATTTTTAATATTTTTCTGCAATTATTTAACGCAAAAAATTATATTTAAAAGATGTGGTTGAACTGCTCGCACATTGGTGACGGTGATTTACATGGCGTGGGTGGTCTGATATGGGATGACTCAGGGTGATTTCATCTGGAATGCCCCATAATGTATTTTTTGAAATATTAAAATACTTCTAAAAACACTCAAAATCCCACTATTTTTTTTTTCATAACAAGTAAAAAGATACTCTTACGTATTATTTGTAACGAAAGTAAATTTCATAGCACCTCCCTCTTTAGTTGATAATACTTTTCAATAAAATGATTAATTTTTATAAAAAATTCTTGATTTAATCAAGTTAAAAAAAAATAAACGCGCCTAAAATGTTTTCATTGCAATATAATTTTTTTGTCATGATCTACATTTTTAATTTATCATGCATACATTATTTGAAGTTGATTTGCTAATTAAACATTGAAGTAAGTCGATATTTATGACATAACCACCACTGAAAACCACACAGTCAAAAATACCTCCTCGTGGCAATTTTTCAAAATTTTGATAATTTTTTCTCAAAAACTATTTTACCTAGGACCAAAAACATTTACTGATAATTATAGCGAATAAACACACAATTCGTTGAAATCTGTGACAGTGGCACGAAATGTAAAATTTAATCGGTGTGTTAATGTGAAAATATTTTTAAATACAATTGAGATATAAAAGAAAAAAAAATGAATGTTTTTAAAAATGCACTGAAATAACGGTATACTGAAGATAAATATTTTAATATTATATCCAATGTCATATAAACACTAAGTATTTTCTTATTTAATTATTAAGATAGTACATGGCGCAGTATAATGGAAATGGGAAAAGTGCAACGTCAAAAGCACCAGAAATTTGCAATTTCAATGCATACAAGTTTCGGTAATATTTAGCAAACCGTCCTCAGTACAAAGAATGGCGTGAATTAGCTCAGATATATAAGAGAGATGCGGATTCAAGCGAAAGGTTTATTGACCAATAAGAAAACAGGAGACTCCGGGCAACAGCCAACAGGAAAACAGCAAAGGGTATGGAAGGGATTCAAGCGAGTGGGCTGTTGCCCTGAGTCTCCTGTTTTTCGATTGGTCGATAAACCTTTTGCTTGATTTAGTTCCATTCCGTTTGCTGTTTTCCTGTTGGCTGTTGGCCGGAATCTCCTGCCTGTTTTCCTATTTGTCAATAAACCTTTCGCTTGATTCTGTTCCATTGTGTTTGATGTTTTCCTGTAGGCTGTTGCCCGGAGTCTCCTGTTTTCCTATTTGTCAATAAACATTTCGCTTGATTCTGTTCCATTGCGTTTGATGTTTTCCTGTAGGCTGTTGCCCGGAGTCTCCTGTTTTCCTATTGGTCAATAAACCATTCGCCTGAATCCGCACCTCTCTTATATATCTGAGCAAAATTCCGCCATTCTTTGCACTGAGGACGGTAAGCTAAATGCTACCGAAACTAGTATGCATTGAAATTACAATTTTTTTGTTCTACTGACGTTGCACTTTTTTCCATTTCTTTATTTATACTGAATTGAAATTGTTATTATCTTTTTTTAGATTAAAAATATACACCTGATAAATTAAAATCAATATTCTTGCACTCTGAGTATAATTTTTGTATTGCTATTATTTCTATTATTTGTTAAAAAAACATTTTTATTAGAAGAATAATTTTATAACTATCATAATTTATTATTTGAATCACACTAAAAATTCATCAATCCATATTTGAGAGGTCGTTAAGCGGATTGCTATTTTTGCAGTCCATAGTGAAAATATATTACATGTTGAAGCGGAAATACTTAGTTAAAAATTGCTCTGTTTCTATTACATATATCAAACTTTAGTCAGAAAAAAATACAGATAAACTGTAGAAGAATTTTTATTCCAGATAACTTTATTTTCACTGAAAAACACCATTTTGTTAATATAAAATATCACTACACAATTAAAGAAATTAAAAAATGAAAATAATCTTATTTTAAGAACTAATAAACTTTTCTTACGTCTGATATTTTCCAGATTCCCGTGGAATATCGAATTCAATCTAGGAAATCATTAACTTTATCAGGGAAAATGCAAGCAGATAATTTTTTCCCTGTAGATTTAATTTGATTATGTCATTTTTCATTACGTATAGCAATTCTAATATTGTAATTTGTGATCACTTGAACAAACACCATATTAGCTAAATTACACAAAATTGTATGAAATAAAGATTTTATATACACATTTATGGTGAATATAAAATAAAGTAAATGATGCATAACACTTGAATTTAATGGAATGTAAAACTTAGACGCTATTTTAATGTGAATAAATGCAATAAATTATAGACACAACAGAGCAAATATTTATTTATACAAAGTCGTTCAAAAGCAAAAAGTAAAAAATATATATAATTTTTAAAGGTGTATTAATAATAATTGTTTTTCTTTTTCCAATGTGTTAGAATTCTTTCAAATTGTTTTATCAGAAGAAACATATGTACGTATTTTAAAATTTGTTATTAGTTTTTGCATGTTTTATTATAACTTTATTATTAATATTATTACTGTTATTTGTTAAAGTAGAAGACGTTTTAAAAATCTTGCAATGTATGCGATACATATCATAAAATTATTTTATCAGTATTTAGGAAGGCAGTAAAACAACACTTTAAATTTGCATTTCAAAATTGAAGAAAATCAAAACAAAATATAATATTTCATTTCCAAAACAATCCAATTCTTTACTATAATTATAATAAAATCAATAAGAATACAGGTAAATTGAACAGTAGATTTGATTCATCCAGTTAACTTAAGTTTGATTATATATAAATATTATTAAATAAAATGCGATCGGTATACCATTAAGAAAATGAAAAATGGAAAGAACATAATAAATTAAAAATATTGTTTAAGTATGTAAGCTGTTATTTAGAAACCGAACGATTATCGAGACATAGAACTTAATACAGGAAATCACAAATTACATAAGGGTGAAATATAGAGTAAAAATGAGAAGAATGAAACCATATTCTTCCCCTCCATGTAATTTTGTTTAAAATTTTTTCATTAGCTATACACATTTGATTACCGAAACTTGTTATACATTGCAGTACAATATTGCAAATGTAACATTAACTAAAGTGCATCAAATGTATAAAACACTATAAATGCATGTATTTATTTATTGGGAAAACGAAATATAAAACAAAGGGGATACTTTAGAGAAAAAATATGATATATTTTTTTCACTAAAATATATTTTTGTTTTCTGATATATTTTTTCACTATGATTATTTAGAAATTCAAACGACCATTTTTGAAAAAGATAAAAAGTATCCCCATAAACATTTTTCAATATTTATTTCAAATAGTAATTTTAATGTAAATTATTTGTCATTCATGTCGAATTATATTGCTTAATTTTTTTATCTGTTGCAAAATGCCTGAAAACATTTATATTTTATGAAAATTTATATGCATAATACAAGTTGCAACTTGTATATACTTTTACAATACTTTTATAATACTTTTTTTATTTATTGTAACAAGTTGCACGCTCCTTCTGCGAATATGAAAAGTTCAGTCATATTTTAGGAATATAAAATTTTGCTATTTTGTTGTTAAGCAAAATTTAAAATATTAAACCAGAAAGCGGTTCTAAATTCAAAATTTAATCTTCATTCATGTAAAAACTTCCTTTCATTTAACAAATGCTTAAGAATATTAATAATTCTTCGAATTACCTGTTATTTCAGACATTATTTAAATCTTTAACACATATAGACAGGCACTGTACATTCTTAAAAACATATTTAAAAACACATAAAACCAGTCCACACGCTAAAAGTTTCGTAAAAGTAGAATATTTTCGCTCGTTTGCCCAGGCATCTTCAATACTGATGTCTCGTATTTCTGCTCTGTCAGTCCGATTTTTCTGAAACTCCCCGTCTATCCCTTCCTAACAGCATCTGGCGCTATCTGGTGTCAATGTTGGCGGGAGTTACGTCGTTGCAAGTTTTTGTCTCTGATGTGTATATCTCTATCGTCTCTCTCTGCAATGCATAGTTTAGATTATTGTAATTAGCTAACTTTTCAATATTATTAAAGTCTATTTTAATTGGGGATGTATTGTTTAATCGGGCTATTGCGTTGGTTGATTTACCTAAATTTATGTCTCTTCTGTGTTCTTTAATTCTCTCCTGGATTTTCCTTTTTGTCATGCCTATATATGAATTATATTTTCCTTCGTTATCTTTGAAATTAATTTTGATATCCCTGATGTCTGGTGATAATTTAGCTTTTCCGTATCTGATCTGATTAATTTGAAAATGGATGCATCTGGAGTGATAGGAGTATTTATTCCAAGTTTTTTTTTAATTATCTTTTTAATTTTAGGGAAACCCTTTTATAAACGGAGTTGAATTCATAAATTTGATTTCTTTTTGAGCTGGTTGTATTCTATTATATCTTGATGTCGCTTTTTCGATTAACTTCTGTATAATTTTTGTGGCATATCCTGCATCCTTAGCTATTGTTTTAATTTTATTTATTTCTGCGTCAAAGAGGTCTTCTGTTGAACATTCTTTAAAGGCTCTATGAATGTATGTATTTATTGCAGCTATCAAAAATTATTAATTAAAAAATGACATTAGAAAAGATCATAGATTGAAATACTGCTTAAGAATATTTTTTAAATAAAATTTCGGGTTATTTCCTTTTTTTGTAAAATTTTCCCCAAATTTTTTTCTCGCAAAATGTTAAAGAAAAGAAATGTTAAATACAAAAGAAACTATTTACTACTTGTTCAGCGCTGTTTGATAATAATCAGTATTACATCAAAATAAAAAATAAATCTTTAATTATAAGAACTTACAAAATGTACCTCAAACAGAAAACATCCATTGAAATTCACTTTATTATACGTGACATTAAAATAAAACATCAAAAGAGGACTAATACAAATATTTACAAAATTTGATGTTTAACCAGCAGTAATTAATTTTCTGAATTAATAAAGGAAACATTTGATAGAAAATATAAATTTTCATCAACTTTTCCATGATATATATTTTTATGAATTCTTTTGTATATTACTCTCTTTTATTATTAACTAATAAGTAGATAAATTCATTTTAAAGTAAGCATGAAATATTGTATGTGATGTTGAATTTAACATAATTAAACATGATTCCAAACTAGTCTTTCAAATTTTAAGATACATCATGTTGTTTAAATGTACGAAAAGGAAAGCGTTTTCCATACATATTACAGAAGAAAACTATCGAATTAAAATTTGAAGAGATGTATACTAATTAGACTTCAAAAGTGTTGAAGATAAAATGAATATACTATTTTGTTTTAATATTCTGTGAGCCATATTAATTAAATATTGCTTTGAAGAGAAACAAATAATCGTCAATGATTTTTAAACAAGAGTGAAGATTTTGTTTTTATTTTTGTTAATTTTCCGCTTTTTTAATTCATATTTAAATATTTTCCTGAAGTACAAAACTTTGTTCCTGCCTTTTAACGTATGACTGGAACAATTCAATGGAAGCATTAAATTCCTTGAAATTTTGAAACATAAGATCACTTTATTTACATCAGAAAAGAAAAAATATATATATAGACTTACCACCCCGTAATTGAAGAACTTTTTTGCAGAAAATCAATTTATAGCGTAACTTTAGCAGGATGAAATATCATGTACTTGTATAGCGAAATCAGAAGTAAAGCCATTTTGCATTTGACGACTAGGTATTTATTTTTCAATTTATTCCGGTGAGAACATTGCTCGTCGCCATTTACTCTGCATTTTGAAGATAAATTAAGTAAGTAAATATAACATACCAGAATTGCAGTGGACGTATAAATTACTTTACACAATTTAGTGCATATCACAACACAAGTACTTACACATAACACATAACATAACTACATACATAGTCGCTATTCGCCGTAAAAACAGAATTTATGAACATAGATTTCACTAGCAACTGGACACTTACAATTCTTATTTTTGTGGTGCAGCCATATAGTACTTACTTTCAGAAATAAAACATCACACTATATTTTGTGTTATTTAAAAAACTTAATCATGATTAAACTTCAAATTTGCACTTTTTGTCATTATATAATTAATTAATTTAAATTATATAATTATTAATTAATTTAAATTATATAATTCATATCTATCATTTCATGTGAAAATGTGTTTCATCCATTTTTCTTTACTCAATTTCTAGAAGTACCATTTTAAGATTATTAAGAATATGAGTTGTAATCAATGTTAAAACACTATTGTATTTATTTTATTGATTTATTTAAAAAAATAATCATATTCAGAATTTTATCACACATTTTTTTCCCTCAAATAATTATAATATGATAAGTTTTGTTAATTATATATATTATTATATTAAATCATAACTTAAAACTACAACCTGCACAAAAATTGGTTTAATTACTGCATTTTTTACTTTATTGCAAGTTATGTGGCTTTTAAATTTTAAAGTAAGTGAAGTATACAAAAATAATCTTTTTATTGACTTTTAACATAAAAAAACACTAGTATTTGTCTGATTATATGCACCTAGACCGCTTATAATTTGAAATAAAATGAATATTATCTTAGTGCTTTATATGGAAATTTTCGAACGCATATAATTTAGTTATTTGTATTTTATTTTATTGTATTTTTATTTAGTTTCAAATTTAAATTACAAAAATATAAAACTGTAAATAAAACTAAATTTTAAAAGCATTTTTAGAATGTAAATGTACTATTTGTCATCTAGGTATGAGACATTTTATATTAGTATTATACATTTAATATTGTTTTTTTTTTCATTTCAAAAATGGCTGCAATTCGTTTAAAAGATTACAAGGTCATTAAAAGCTTCTTATGCCTAATACATTATTAGTGTTTGTAAAATAAAATGAAATGAAAAAATTTGTATATTTCATTTTAAATTAAAAATAAATGCCATATGTCAGATATTTAAAAGGAAATATCAGTAGTTTTCATGACAAATTTCTAAATTAGTCGAATATCTTACTTTTCATTAAAAACAAATGTAAAACTGAAAACTATCGAGTATTTATTTGGGAAGTTAAGGAGTATATTTTGTATGAGTGCTTCGAAATATATCGTACTTATTTTATATTTACTTTGTTTCTTCATGATATTTCGTTTTTTTATCAGAAATGCAGCATGAAAAAAGGTATATTTATTGCATTTTTTCACAGTATCACAAAATTATAATATATGTCACGATATACTGTTTTTAGTTAACATATGGAAACAATATAAACATTGCATTACAGTCAGTGCAATTGTTTATCTTTATTAGGAGGCATACAGTTCATTGAATTATGAACGTCAATATAAATCAACGCATATGCACATACTAGTGTTCAATAATACATGTTTTTAATCTTAATAAAAATTGCAATTGGCCGAATACTGTAACACTGTTACCTGTCCGCTATTAGTTTTTTTTTTTTCAGATTATTTGCTCGTTAATCCTTTTTGAAATAATATAATTCTACTTGTTTTTGCCTTAATTAAAATTATCATTAAATAAAGCGACTATTAATACTTCAAAAAAGTGCTAATAATGAAGCAATCTAAAATTTTAAAAAAATGATGGGCTGGCCACTGTGTGCCAAATACCTTACGTCGTCAGCAAGTTGTTAATAGTCATTCAGGTGACAGGAATGGGGAGACAGTAACATCTTGAACGTAGATTACCAAGAACAATCAAGCTTTATCACGTGAAAATCATGGTTGGGCAATACTACCAGTGCAAGTACCCGTCACTGGGCAGGGCACTGAAATATGTCCTGGGAGGAACTTCTTATTTTTTTCAATGCCTACTATTAGCTCACACTCTCTATATATTTATATATCTTGTTCAAATTTTCAATCGTTCATAAAATATTTTCTATTCATCCTATCAAATTCAAATAATTTTTTTAAAACTTGTACTGGATGCCAATTGATGTTAATACAGTTTTTTTAAATATTAATTCATTAATTAAATTTAATTAATTAATTTTAATTTTATATTTCATTTCTGTTCAAAAGTATAGACTCACTCCATATTTATAGTCTCACCTTCACACGTAAAAAGATAATGGGGTTGTTCACGGACGAAGATCAGACGGCTCGCGGGCGAAGGAGACTATAAATGTGGAGTGAGTCTATACTTTTGAACAGAAATGAAGTATAAAACTAAAATTAAATAATAAAATTGTATTAATTAATTAATATTTGAAAAAAACTGTATTATCCTTAACTGTAACATCGCTATGGCACTTTATTGTGAAGTTTGGTAATTTTTGAAATTCAATATTTGAAAAACGGCATAATCATTAGATTTTAAATTTATATCAAGAAAAATACAATTTTTTTAACTTTCTAACGCAGTTTGTCTAACAATTTTGTGAGAAATACTTTTCGAGCTATTAATTTTTGTTATTTTAGGTATTTATTTTTTATTTAATTTTTAATACATTTAAAAAATTTCTCTTATGTAAGATATTTAGCAGGATATAAATTTAGGAATAAATACCGTCAGTGGCGAAGCGTGTAGATCGCTGGAAAAAAATTTCTATTTGACGAAGTAGGAATTGACTTTTAAAAAAAAGTTTTTATATTACTTGTTAATAAATAAAATCATGGTTACATAATGCTCAATGATGATTACACAATGAACAATGACTGTTGCATAATGAAAAATAAAAATAAAAATGATAAAGCCCAAATGAAGAGTTGACAAAGACAAATATAGTCTTCCTTGGAGACAAAGTTTACGATATATCATTGAAATAGGGATTATGATTCTAGAAAAAAAATCATTCTTTTAAATTAGATTCATACACTGCATAAAATGGTTGGAGAAGATAGGACGATTAAAGATGAAGATCAGCTAATGACGATTGAGGTCGGGAAGCATACAGTAGCACACAGTCATCTTTGACTGCTTGTTACGTTAGATACTGCTTGTTACGTTAGATACTGCTTGTTACGTTAGATACGTAAGATAACGGCTTGTTATCTTAGAAATTGGATTAAAACATTTTTTTTGTGATCTATTTGAAATTAAGGAACACTTTCACATTTTCATGATATTTTTAAGTGATGACGCAAGAAGCGAAAACAAAATCTATCAAAGTTTTTCTAGTTAATGAGAATATATTAAGGATTTACAGTAAATATTTTTTTTCATTAGAACTCAAACTTAAAAAAAAAAAAAAAAAAAAAAAAAAAAAAAAAAAAAAAAAAAAAAAAATCGTAAACTAGAAGAGAGAACGTGCGTTTATGTAAATCCGAGATGGCATTCAATTCACCCATGCTGTATCAAACGTTCAGGATCAAATTAAACTGTCTGCATGAGGTATTTGCGATAATTCAAAATGTTGCGAAAAAGTTTCTAAATAATTGAAGGATACAGACGATAAAATAAGAACAAGTGGGTAAGTGTGATCGAAGAGCGCACAAAGGGTTTCGTTTAATATTCCTTTCAAAATACTTTATCCTTTCTTTAATAAATCCAAATAAATTTCATTTTCCAGAAGAAAAAAAGGCATGTTTTTTATAAAGTAAAAATTTACCGGTCTATTTTTCTCGTTTTTTTTTAAAATCTGAACCAGTTCGATAGCGGGCGAAGCCCAGCCCGCTATTATTCTCTGTCATAATATTATCTGTCATGTGGACTAAATGCGATATTAAAACAAAATCAATTTCAAAATTAAACATGTTGTTCACACCTTCAAAATGTTAAAATATGCCAATATATCCATAATCGGGTTTTAATCATGATTCACAACGTTTCGCAAACTCATATGACGTTATAATCACTCGCTGACGTCATATCTACTTGCTTTCTCTGTTACTCCTATTGATACTCTCTTTGTATTATTCTCAAACATTTGAAAAAGTCCATTAAACTTCCAATATGACGTCAAATTAATTTTGTTTTTATTTCTCTAATGACATCATATTTACCCGCTTTCTGTACTTACACATACTCATACTCTTTGTATTATTGAGACATGTTTGAAAATTTCCGTTTTATTACCAATATGACATCATATTAATATTTTTTTCAATTTGTGAAACTTTTTATTTCATTTTCATTTTTCACGTGGAAATATTTCAATAGAAAATTAATTATTGTAGAAATAATTTTATTCTGGATTTTTAAATGTTGGCAACTGCTATAACGAAAAGTGTTTAAATTTAATAAGAAGAGGCCGTTAGATTTTTTTTTTATCTTTTATCTCTCTATATTAAAATAATAAGATTTTTTCAAAATTTTATGATTTTGAGCTTCATAGTAGGTATTCAGCTATAATTACACAAACTTTCATTTCTGTAAGTTATATAGTTTCTGAGAACTGGCTCTGTGACGGACAGACAACGTAGTGGGACGAATAGGGTTTCGTGAAATGAACGAAGCCTTAAAAATCAAGTAAGAAAAAAAATCATATAAAGATGTTTTGGCTCAGCCGAAAAACACAAAATCATAAAACATTAGCACATCAAAATTCATATTTACAAGGTAATTCACTGCCATTCTGACAAAATTTAGAGAGATGACATAGCAAACTGAAAAAAAAAATTATGAAAACTGGTTCACATTCAACTTATTCAGTCATAAATACAGGGCGAACAGGAATTTTCGTTCATAATATTAACAGTAATGAAGATATTTTATCACTTTTTTTAACAGGCTTACATTACTGTGTGAAATGTGATGATATCACGGGAAATGCACTGTACTTAGATTATGCGATTATGCACCGTGAGCTTCATTCAGCATTACGGAGCGTCTAGATCAGTGTCGTTTGAACACAGTTCTTGGACATTTCTAGGAGATCTCGGAATGTTATCCCATTCCATAGAAATCAAAGTAAGTCGATAAAATGTTTTCATTTATGTTAAAGTTATGAACGAAATTCCGTTTTTGACTTGGAGTGAGACACCCTCTATTCATGACTTAATAAGTGGATATCGATCAAGCTTTCCTGCGCTATTTGCAAAGGTCTTCATAATCTCTTAAAGTTTGTAGAACTAATAGTGAATCCCTCTTTTTAATTTTTGAGATGTTCCGTTGGCGGCAATCAAACACGTGTAAGCGAGCAAATTGTTACCAATAAAATATATATTACTCTTTGCCATATTTAATGATGGAATTTCTGCACTTAAATAAGGTGAATAATAATGCTATTAAAAGTCAGTGGTGACTGTCATCCCACTGATGCGCCACTGTTCTATTGCTGCCGTAGGGGGATATGGGATTCAGGTCACATCCCAATCCCCTTTTATTAATGTAATGTATACCTTCGTAATAAGTCGGCTTTTCTTAAATTTAGTTCTCGCAATATGTTTAAGAAAAGAATAGAGGATTGTTAACTTTTCATCCAGTTCTGTGGTCATCTGAATATACCCCAACTTCAAATAATTGATTTCAAGATTCTGATTTCAAAGTTGGTAAAAATCAAATCTCTTTTAATGATATTTCAAATTTTAATTGCTTAAAAGGCGTATAGCCAACATAGTGAAAAAGTAGCCAAGCTGGGAATCGAACCCGGGTCATCAGTATAGCGCACTGAAGTGCTGCCAACTGAACCACTTGGAACGATACACAGCCTGGCACTTCTCACTATCACATATTTTCAAGGGTACAAACGCAGCCCAGGATGGAATATTCTTTCGTAAGCCACTAACCCTGGGGCAAACAGCAAACTAACGAGAATCCAGCATCGATAATTGTAAAAATCTATTTTAATACTTAGAAATTTTTCCATAGAAAATTACTCACGCCTTGCATTCATAATATTTCAAATTTTAATTGCTTAAAAGGCGTATAGACAACATAGGGAAAAAGTATCCAAACTGGGACTCGAACCCTTGTCATCAGTATAACGCACTGACGTTCTACCAACTAAACCACTTGGAACGATACCCACCAGCCTGGCACTTCTCAATAGCATACTTGGATACTTTTTCACTATGTTGGCTATACGTGTTTTAAGCAATTAAAATTTGAAATATTATGAATGCAAGGCATGAATAATTTTCTGTAGAAAACTTTCCAATTATTTAAATGTATTTACTATTTTAATGATTTAGACCTTCAACATCTGAAATCAATAATAATCAATAACTGCGTCATATTTTCAACTAAACTCATATTATTGATTTTTTTAAGTCCCTGTTTAAAATTATTCCCATTCTCATTTTTATATATTTTTTAAACATGCAGGATTTCTATTTTTATTTTTACTACTCAAAATTAACGAAATTTTATAAGGAATTTGATGAGAAGATGAAAAAATTAAAATGGTGGTAGCATTGCTAATTTATTCAAAACATTTCAATTCTTTTAGAGATGAAGTGAAAAAAAAAAGACATCATCAGGGACTATCCTATAGTGAAAGACGTAGGATTTTTCATATTGTCCATATCTCTTATTTATCCATTTATTTTTTTTTCTTCTAAAAACTTCAGTTTTCATTTGTCGATTTAAAAAGTTTATTACTTAGGAAAATGCTTTTATTTGTTAATATGTATTTTTCTTTTTGCCATTTAAGTTTCATGTTAAATCATAAAAAAATCTTCAATCAATAGTTAATCATCCATTGTAAAAACATATTAAACAAATAAATTAATCTCAACAAACGCGATATCAGAATAAGAATATAAGAATATTATAATAACAATACTGTGAAATGTTATTATAATAGTCTAATACTTTTTTTTATTATTAACAACGTTTGTTTTCACCCACTTTATGGAACAACATTAGGGAATAGAAATACTAAAATCACCGATGCTTAATACTTTATCTTATTTATAATTTCGACATTTTTCTCTTAGAAAATCAGTTTTATTTTTCTAAATAAAAACTTTTATTTTCATAAAAATGTATTATTTCATTGCAAGGTACTTTTGCTGCCACTTGAGGTTTATATCAAAATTTAAAAATGGAAAAACTGAACTGTACATATTAAAAATAATAACTTTAAAATTATTGCTTTTACAAATAAAAAAATAATGTTGATATTTATAATTTTTCTATAATTCTCTATTTTTGATATCAATATAGAATATTTTACTTGTTTTCTAACTATTCAAAATAGAATAAATTTTCTAAGGAATTTTTTGATAAGTTGAATAAAATAGAAATGGCGAATTTAATTTAAAGAAATAAATTCAAAGGCAAATTTATTCGAAAAACTTCAATTCTTGGAAGATGAGATGAAAAGAAAACATCATCTGGGAATAAGAAATACTGTAAGCTCTAGGGCTCGATATTATATCATATCTATTCGTTTAAGATTTTTTTTATTTTAAAAAACTCAATTTTCCATATCAGTTTAAAAAGTTATTTTTCTTTGTGTAAATTTATCGATCCACATAAAGTTTAATTTAGCCGATGGTTTCGGATTAGGTTTAGTTTAAAAATAAATAAGGAAATTAGTCATTCAGGTCATTCATAATTATAAAATTATTTTTAAACAATTGTGTAAACAAACGAAAAAAATACAAATTTATATTTGCAATTTTTCTAATATTGAATCTTTTTTTACAGATATTATTTATATCTATTTTAAGAGGCATCATTGCATAAGTGTATTTTGAAACTGTAAAACTTAATAATCGTGGAAAGTATGATAAAATTATGTAACTAACGGTTTTTCTTTGTTCAGAAATGTCTAGAAGGGCGTAAAATTTGGACCACACCATAAAAGATATTGGGGTCATCTGTACTATTTAAAAACCATACAAGTTGCCACAAGAAAATTCTTCTCTACTTGGGAAAAGGCGTTTTCCAGGACCTTCTGAAACAGTTCCGAATTTTGGTGGTGGAGTAAAACCAGATACTAATCAGAAATTAAGTTATTACACTTTCGGTAACAAAAAGCTTTATTGTAATAAATTTTGAATAAAACTTTAAAACATATATACATGTTTTAAGGTCATTAATTTTTTGTTTTAGGCTTTTAACAAATTTCTAATCAAAGATGTTTTGATTAGAAAAACCTTTAGGTACATGGTTTTATCATACTTTCCGCTATTATTAAGTTTTACACTTTCAAAATACACTTATGCAATGATGCCTCTTAAAATAGATATAATTTAGATTTCTAATCAAAGATGTTTTGTAATGGCTTTTTCAGCTTTTACTTCTCGTATCCGCTCTACCCCTCACTCTTTGCAGACTGGACATTGTGTCCATCCTTCAACACCTGTTGAGTGAAGAAACAATTCATTGCAGAATCCAATGCAAAACCATGTGTATCCGGTTTTGCCCTGAGAGACTAATAAAAATCTACATGGTCATTCTCTTAGATAGCTGGACGTACACATATCTATTTGGCATCAAAACATCATGTGAAAGCTATAGAAAACAGTGGTCTACTTACTTAAATATATTCGTCAAGCTGAATTTATTTGAGAAGCAGAAAATACGGTGAAAACTTAAAACTTTTGAGAGGAATGTTTTTTCAATAGCTCTGTACGAACACAGATATAAACTCACTTCAAAAGCCGATAGTACATTGGTAGGGGACGCTAAGGGGTGTAATTAAGACGGGTGTTGTGTACAGGGCAGCACACATCAGCGAGAAGAAAGTGCACCTTTTTGACCAGCCTATCCGATTTACCCTACTCTCCTCTATATGGTGCTTTTAAGTTGCTTTGTTTTCTTCATATTGATATTTTCATTTTAATATAATTTTAATGTTTTGTTTTATATTACATTCTTTAACAAATTTGAGTTTTCTTTGACGGTTCTAAAAAGTAAAAATGTTTATTGAAGTTTACTCTTTATATAATGTTTTATATTTAATTCCAATTTTAGATTTCTGTCAAATTTGAAAAGAACAGAGATAGGCTTAAACATTTAATATGAAGGATAGTTTTAAATACAAAAAATAATTACTTTAACAATTTAGCTCTTTTGATACTTATACAGTGTGATTCATAAATATCGAAACAATAGGCAATCTCTTTAAATATTGCTCCTAGACACATACTTCCAATTGCAAAGTTTCCTAAAAAAAGGTGCAAAATTGGATGAGATAAGTTGTAACTCCATGGAGGGTCTATTTGAGAAAGTACAAAAATTAAATTTTTATACGGCCCCCGTAGGATAAAATTTCCAATTAGGAAATTTTTCCTTGTCCATTCCTGAATTAAACAAAAAAAATCCATCTTGATATCTTCAAAACTTAGGGAGATATGTCCGTTTTAATAATTCGTGAGGTTTCAAGGGATCAGACAGAAATTGAAATGCGTGTAATTCAAGAAACAATGTTACTGTAAGGTGTCCGGGAAACATTTTATGTATTTATTTATTTATTTATAGAGTTAGAATTTTGAATTTTTTGTGATGATTAACCATCTAATTTGTAAACAGAATCACATCAAATGACTTTTTACAAAATAAAAAATAATAATTAAGAAAAAAAATGCAGAGTAATTTAAAATTGTTATAACTCGAAATATTATATGTCGAGTTGAATTTTTTTCCTTTAATTAAACAGAAATATATCAGTTTTATTTTTCATTCAGCATTTTGAAAAATATTAATAATTTTTTTTTTTTAAATAGCAATTAAAAAAAAGAAAGATGCAACTTTTTAAACAAATCATATTTTCAAAAGTGAATATATTTTTTTCATATTTGCCGAATTAAAATTTAAGTAAAATATTTGAAAAAGATATATTGCAAGTTTGAATTATTTATAGAGGTTATTGACTTACATAAATTTAAAGATGAGAAATGTTGAAAAAAACTTATGATGCCGAAAAATGCATTTAAAGTTTTAAACAAAGATTGGGTCCTAGTAGAACGTTTAAATACTTTTTAAAAGCTTCCAGGTGAATAAGTAATTCCTTCCTGTAGCTTCAATTTCTGATTACGATAGTTTGGCTCTCGGGTACAGATATTAAATTTGTTTAACGCATACCCTAGTCTCTCATACAAATCTGGTATACAGCAAAATTTACAAAATTTAAGTTTATTAGAGATATAAATTTCTTTTATGCACTTTATGTTTCAGGTCGGGTTTATTGATATGATGCGAAAGAAAACCATTTTCATGGGCGATGCACTTAATTTTATTTAATTCATTATCTAGACAGGTGTCTGTGCATATTTTAGATTTCTGCACAAGCCGAAATTTGTACAAAACATTCCCATTTATCTTAAGATACAATTAAGATTATTTTAAAGAATAGTACACACATATTTACAAGAAACTTTTAGAGTATATTTTAGATTACTATGTTTTCGCATGACAAAAACATAGCTACCAAACCTCTCACTAATCCTCCGTAATATGTAGATTAATTTGAACCAGTTAACCACTTTAAAACTAGAATTTTTTTTAATGAATCTTTGATTTATTTAATTTAAATGTTTAAGTCGAATCATTACTTCATTCAATTTAATTTTTTAAAAGAGTTTCTGGTTCGAACGTATTGAACCTGAGTCAAATAAACACACTTATAACGGAACATAAGTGGAAGCTTGGCATCTATTAAAAAAATACCCAATAGCAACGTTAATGATTATTCAATCTATTAGACTGTTACATACGAATAAAGATTTATTTTAAAAAACAATGTCGTTTGGAATAAATGAAAAATAGGTTTAAAAACATCATAACTTTTGAAGCTGTATAACAAAAAGTATATTTTAGAAAATATTTCTGTGTAATTTATAAAATATATTTCCAATTATTCCGTTAACAGAAGTTTCATTATCGCTATTACTATTTTTATAAATCTTATTGCCTTCCAGACACGTCCTAAGAACAATAAAGACACGGGCCGGCATGGTCCGGCCAGTGGGCCGTGCCGATTACGACCCTGGGGCCAATCTCGGCCTCATGCAGACCTCTAGCATATTTCTCAAGCAAGTTTAACGTAAAAATCTATACGCTATTATTTTATATTTAAAAGTTAAGGCATTGTCTTAGATCGACTTTTAATAATGTGTAAATTTATGGTCGATCCCTAACTTGCATTGCAAATGAACTGATATCGCGTCTCTCAGAGGTATGCTGAAGTGGTGTAAGTCACGAATTTGGGATTTTAATATTTCTGTGAATTTTGCAGATATCAAGATGGATTTTTTTTTGTTTCATTCAGGACTGGATAAGGAATAATTTCCTAATTGGAAATTTTATCCTACGGGGGCCGTATAAAAATTTAATTTTTGTATTTTTTCAAATAGATCCCCCATGGAGTTTCAACTTATCTCATCAAATTTTGCACCCTTTTTTACGAAAATTTCCAATTGGAAGTATGTGTCTAGGGGCAATATTTAAGGAGATAGCCTATTGTTTCGATATTTATGAATCACACTGTATACAGACTACCTATTCAAAATAGGAAAACAAATGATAGATATTTTGTGAAGCGGTGAGTATGATGCAAATGATAGTTAAAATAATAGTTAATCGGTCAGTATATTAAAAAAATCTTCTAATATTGGTACATACAATGGGGAAAAAATCAAACTAAAATAACCGTGATACAATATTATGTTTATTATTAGTGTAAGAATTCTCCTTAAAAAAATAATTTTCTGTCGATTTAAAGAATTAACTTTATGTTGAGAGGATATTTATGTTGACAGGATTATTTAATAGGGATTTTAATGTTTATTATTTTATTCCCATTTAAGATTTATGTCAAATTTGGAAAAAGAATAAAAAGAAAGAAAGGAAAGAAAGACTTAAACATTTAATGTGAAAGATAGTTTTAAATACATTACAATAAAAATTTAGCAAAATAAAAATTGATATTTAAAACTTTCATGTGACATTCTCCAATTTTCAAAATTATTTCTTGATATTTATAAATTTTATCTATTCAAAATGGGAAAATAATTGATAGTCATTTTGTGAAACGGCGAGTACGGTGTAAATGATAGTTAAAATGATAGTTAAACGGTCAGTATATTAAAAAAATCTTCTGTTCTTGGCATATACAATGAAAAATAAATCAAACTAAAATAATTTTGATACAATATTATGTTTATTATTAGTGTAAGAATTCCCCTTAAAAAATTAATTTTCTGTCGATTTGAAGAATTAACTTTATTTTGATAGGAAATTTAATATTGATTTTAATGTTTATTATTTTTTCTTCAATTTCACTTCAATTTTAACTTTCTGAAAAATGTAGAAAGTTAAACCATAGTACAATATCATTGATTGTATTAATATTTTTACTAGCGGAGGGAAATATAAAAACAAATTACTCTACCAATCGTTTTAAAATACATCATAAATGCACATTATGTTTTAAATGGAAGTTTTTTATATGTGGAAATGTTGGGTCCATAAAAACGTTATTTTTTTTTCATTATTCAAGTGCAATTATGCAAATTATTCTACCAATTGTTTTAAAGTAATACATCATAAATATACATTATGTTTTAGACGGAAGCTTTTTATATGTGATAATGTTGGGTCCCTAAAATCATTATTCAAGTTCAATTTCGTATTTAAATTTATATTAAATATTTCAGAATTTAAACATATTTTTTTCATTGGCAGTTCAAAAATAGGTCAATAGGTTTTGTTTCGTAAAGCTAAATAAATATTTTAAAAAACACTGCTCTTTCTGCTATGATTTTAAAATTTGTTTTACAAAATAAAATATACTTTCTCTGCTGAATATGACGACAATTTCATTTGCAAAAAGAAATCCAACGCACCAAGAATATTGGAGCATTAAGAACATAGCAATATTTAGCATCAGCCTTTCTTAAATAAGCAAAAATAACAAGGAAACACTATTATTTTTGTTTATAAATATTCAAGTAAATATGTATTTAATAATTAAAATCTTAAATGATATATAATATGAAAACATAAGTAAAACAAATAGCCTATCTATATCATTAAATTATTTTAGATGGGTTACAATCTAACTGTATGGGGTGAAACGCCCCAGTAACGTACACTTTAAGTAATCTTTCTTGTTCAAATCTATATTACAAAAATTTAAATCTATTTTATACTTACCTTTGCTTTTGAAAGGATAGTAGAGATATATTAATCAATTATTGTTGGCAAAATTTTGAAAAATTAAACATTTTATTATTAAAAATTAATTTTATTCATAAATATGGTAAAAAAATCCAGTAACTTACACCATCCCTATTATGAAGCACCAATAACTGACACAAAGTGAACAGTGACTCACACTTTATTTTAAAAGATTAAAATTCCTTAAAAAACTGTATTTATTATTATATAAACAAAATACATTTTTATTTATTATAAAAAGTGGGATTTAGCAAGCTGTACTGCATTATTAGTAATGCAGAGTATATACGAGGGGCAGTCTCAAAATAAGTTTCCCCTGGCGACTGTGGACAGAGGTGTGTATGAAAGACAAAAAATGTAATGAGACAATAAAGATAAAACATAACTTTATTTTTCCACATAAGTACCAAGTACATTGAGACATTTGTCATACCGCTTTATAAGCTTCAAAAAGTCCTCCAGGAAAATTCAGGGCTTTGCATACGGACGAAGCGTTGAACGTCTATGGGCGAAAGACGACACAGCAGGTGAACGCGAACGTGCCAGACACCGATACACCATTGGGTCGACGTAGAGGTCGATCGGATCAAGCAGATGGCGCTGTTGCAGTCAACAGCGCCATCTGCTTGATCGCGGTCGACCTCTACCCAATGGTGTATCGGTGTCTTGGACGTTCGCTTTCACCTGCTGTGTCGTCTTTCGCCCATGGCTGTTCAACGCTTCGTCCGTATGCAAAGCCCTGATTTTTCCTGGAGGACTTTTTGAAGCTTATAAAGCGGTATGACAAATGTCTCAATGTACTTGGTACTTATGTGGAAAAATAAAGTTATGTTTTATCTTTATTGTCTCATTACATTTTTTGTCTTTCATACACACCTCTGTCCACAGTCGCTAGGGGAAACTTATTTTCCGACTGCCCCTCGTAGTAAGAGTATACAGTAGTAATATTTAGTACTTCATTATTAGTAATGCAGACATTTATGAACATACTGACATTTATGTACCAGTAACTGACATCTGGCGTTAGACACTGGTGAAACAACTTAAATTTTAATGGTGTTTACTACAAGATAAATTTTGTTTGTTATTGCATTTTTAAATATTTCAAGTAAGACATGTCTAATTTCTTTAATATAACCAAAAACTAACACCTCTGTCAGAGACTGGTAAAATGAAATTGTGGGAACCAATAACTGGCACCCCCATTAAGTTAAATTAAATAACTATAAACCCTAAATCATAGCCCTAATAGATCATATGCATCTTTAAGCTAATTTCTACTAGTATAACTTTAATAAAAAAAGTTTAGGATGGATGCATTACTAATAGATTAGAAAAACACTTCCTTAATTTTAGAAATAAGATGGTTGCTTCAAACTGCCACTTTTTGTATTCTTAAAAGTTTCTTCCTCATTGAATATGTTCTTGGTCCTCTAGTGGTGATTAAATTGAGACCAAAATAAAAATAAGTGTCTAATTTACTAATAGATGACTTTGAAGAATTTTACAACAAAATGCTTATTTGAGTTAGATTTTTGATCAAGTGTCAGTTACTGGTTAGCGGTCAATAACTGGGGGTTTCAGCCTGCTAAGTTTTAATGGAATTGCTTCAATATTGTTGATGAAATTTCAGAACAAACATCCTATAACATATTCATAATTTTATTTTTTATTTTTTTAATCAAATGTCTCTTTTTTATGACCTTTTTATAGTTTAAACTTTTCGCTTTTAATAATTTTTGAATTAATTTGAAACGTTGGGACAAACAATTAACAACAACAATTAAATTTGGGGGAACAATTGGAACATTTTTTTTTACTTATTTAATATGAAAATTTATACATATTAATATGATTTCTTTCATTATATTTTTAAATATTTCCTTATTAGTAAAAAATAACTATAACTCTGAAATATATCCTCATGGATGAATCATAATCCTTCTTTCCGTAATGTTATACTTGATGAATTGAGCAGTTCATTACATCATATGAATCTGTAAAAATATAATGCTACCGTCACAACATTTTTTATACAGGAATAAATTGGAAGCTTATTATTTTCATAGGATGAATAAATCCATATTTCAAATAAAGTTATTTGCACTACATGTAATACGTATCAACCCAGAAATATTTGAAAATATTGTTATTAAAAGCTCTATTTAGATGTATAGTACAAGAAAGTTTATATAGTAAAGTAATTTATCACACAGTTATTTTAAATTTTTAACATAAATAACAAATGAATCGGTCATTTTGAAAAGGGGTCAACTCCATAGGAATTGCGTAGGCTTTGACCCCTTTTCAAAATGACCGAATCAATTGTTCTTTGTACCCTCCTGGTTCTTTTTTTGTCCCAATATTGTCCCCTGTTTCAAATAGTGTCGATTAAGAGAAAATTTGACGCTTTTTCTTTAGTAAAAATTAACAAAACTTACTAACACTTTTAACCCTCCGTCAGACACTCTAAAACCCCGAGTTCGGTCGCAGTACGACTAAGAGGCGCTAGATACAAAATCGTAATTAGCACGTAATTAGCTTACTTTAAACACTTTTAAGATGATTAGCAACCTATATTTGGATATACAAAGATAGATATTTCGAAATCTTATTTAAAAAACCTCATTTATTAATTTTGGTAATATCATGGCAAAAGTCAAATGGACATTAAAATTACGAACAAAACTCGAACCCGGCACGATAGATTCATCCAAGAGGTATATAGCACTAAACCAAATATCAGCAGCAATGTTGCGATTGCGACCACATCCAAATATGGACTTGGGGGCATTCTCTTCACCAAATCACTTGTCAGTAACTCTGGTTAGTCAAATCGTATGTTTTATTGGTCATTTTAGCAACAATTCTGAAACAAAAAAAAAATAAAAAAGCATGAGTTTGAGTATAAGTTTGGGCGCAAAGTGCCTGAGAGGCCACTTTGGACAAATCTACATATTTCGGCAAAATATCCTTAACGTTTGTAATTTTCATTCATAAAATGATCAAAATAAGCAATTGTGATGAAAATAAAAATAAATGAGAAACTTCAAAAATTGGACGTGTTGAAGCATTGGCTTAAAAGGTTAGGGGGTTCACTACTGCACTCGAGGCAGGCGGCGAGAAAACTGACCCTTGTGCACTTTTGTTGTGGAAATTGGAGCGAGAATTGCTTTTCGGCGACAATCAGTCACCCTGCGCTCGACGGATGGTTAAAAATGTTGTTTTCTTGAATGTGTCATCATGTTAAAAAGGAAAAGTACTTTATCGTTCATAAAATTGAAATATTTTACAATCATTGTGTCAATGTTTTGCTGAATTTTTATTCCAATGACTGACATAAAACCTCCTGAAAATTTATGCACACACGCACACACATGTTTATGAGTTGGTAGTCCCAAAATCATATTCTTTAGCAATGTTATGGCTAATATGATGATGAAACCAGTCATTTTATTTGTGGTATTTAGGCATTTGGGACTTGATAATTCTGTCTAAATTCCACAAATTTCATTCATTCAATTTCATTCATTCAATCTTTAATTTAATTATTCAGAGTGTTGGGGAACACTATCGTTGTCAATTAATTATTACATACTAAATCATCATTTCATAGTTTATGTTGGTGTTACGGTAATGTTTCATTAATGGTTATATATATATATATATATATATATATATAAAATAAATAAATAAAAATCACATAGTCTTCTAGCCTAGACAACAGGTTAAAGTTTCATGGTCAGTCATTTATTTTTTTTCAAAATGTGCTCACTAACAAATAGATTTTTTATTGCAAAGAAGCGTGGATTATAATCGTATGAAATATTACTAATTGGACATACTTTTGTTTATATTCAAGAATTTAACTTTCCTTAAAGGGTTTTTTTCGCTTAATCATGAAAATTGAAGTAAAAAATAAATAAATAAATAAAATTGTTGTATTATAGTTTCACATTTAAGCTTCTACAATCCGTCGTCCTAAAAAATGATGAGACAATTACTAAATAATGAATTGTAATGCTACAACTTTAATTAGCTTCTGAATCTCATTATATATAAAAACATTTTTTTTTTCTTTTAAAAGATAACTGTATTAAAATCTCAGACATTTTAAATTAAAAAGTGAATGTAATATATATTAAAAACAGTAAAGTAGACGTTTTGGATAAAAAATTCATTCTTCATCAATACTGTACAACGTAAAATCACGAAATATGGCATAAACAACTTACAAACTGAAAACATGGATCAGAACAGTTAATTTTAAAGTTAAAGTTACAATAAAACAGAATATTCACACTGGATTTGGCCTGCTTTATTAATTTCATTTCACTTCATTGCCTGTTTTATTTTTGTAAGTTGTTTATGTCATCTTTCGTGATTTTACGTTGTTCTAAAGTACTGATGAGGGATTTATTTTCGTTCTAAACGTCCACTTTTTTGTTTTTAATATGAATTATGTGTACTTAATAATTTAAAATGTCTGCAATTTAAATATAGTTATCGTTTAATATTGCATTCAACCGTAACGTTATCTTGTCTTAAATTTTCCTTTTCATGAAATGACAAAAGCTTAACACTACAGATATACAATGCGAGACGAAACGGTTCAAGTGGTTTGTCATACATATTTTATAAAATAAGAAAACGAAATGTGCATTTTCAATAAAAAACAAAACATTTTACGGCGGCTACGGTAGTAAGACGTCCTACTCTCCAATTGGATCCTTCCAACAGCTCAGGCTTAAACAAAGTAAAATATTAAAGATGTCAAATCGAAGTAATATTTTCTCGCATTTTAGCTTCGTGTGTACTGAGATTATGTCATCTAAACCTCTTTTTGTTCAGAAAAATATTAGGTACCTTCATATATCTACTGTAAGTATAAAACTGTCTTCATTATTACCTGAATTTTCACGTGATGCTTCAACGTTCAAAGGAGTACTTACGAGGCACGTACGTCATTCATGTAGTGTATATGTCATTGTAAAATTAAACGCAAATGTTTATTCTTAAAATTAAAGAAAAATTAGAAACATTACTTCAAATTACATATTATTTCTAAATCTCATATGTACAGATATTACGACTTGTTTTAAATAGGAAATATTGAAATAAGTAAGTATCTTTAAACGTTCATGAATTACAATTTATGTTATATCTTATATCATTATGGTAATGTATATGGTATTTATTGTGATACAATGAAAATCTGTTATGAAAGAATAGAAACCCACTTTTACTTTTTATACGATACTTTGTCAAATACATCACTTAATTTAAGCGAAAATAGACAGTTGCATTTTAACGTAAATACCTAAGTTATTCTAGTAAATGTTCAATGAATATTCATTCAGAATTTTCAGCGTGATTTGTCTCGCAAAACGAAAAAAAGAAAATGAGCTTTTAAACAGCAATTTGATTAAATGCAATTATTTAAATAAATTATAAAACTATACACACATAAACTAACTTATAATTATCACACTATTCAAATACAATGGTGCATGTATCCTAATTTAAATAATTTGCTATCATTCATTAATTACTTACAATACTGCGTTAAGTAATCAACAAAAAGTGTCAACAACTTTCTATTATCTTTCCACTTACTTTAGATTTTTTTCCGAACTGTTACAAATAAATTTAACGAAGCTAATACAAAACATTCATAATTAAGATCTGTCTATGCACCACACTTTTCATCAGAATTAATTAATCTAATGCGTTACATTGAAATATATATACATTACATGAAGATAAGCCAAGAAGAATAGTAAATGTATTTCAGAATAACAAAAATGTCTGATTAAACTTGATAATATTAATTTTTAATTACAATTATCATTTTTTATCGCAAATATACAGGGTGATCTTTTTTAAAGTGACAGTGTTTGGAGCGCCCTGTAGCGCGATCTAATAGCTGAAATGGCACCAAACTTGGTATTTAGACTAATCAAGACATGGGAAAAAAGATTCCCGTGAAAAAAAAAAATTAGTTCCAAAAATCGCCGCTAGGTTATTTTGTGGCGCTGCTGTAGCTTACAATAACGAGAATTAGCATAAAAGAGGGATATCAAAGAAAAATGCAAATGTTGTGCGATGACAGCGCCAGTAATAGGGGCTATAAAAGCAAGTAGTAGACAGCTCCGACAAATAATCTCAGCTGAAGTAAACGAGATCAATTGGACATGCCTCTCACGTTACCGAAACGTGTGTTACTGGTGAAGCTGTATTATATGAATCAATGTAATGCATCCGCAGCTCTTCGGGAATTTCGAACCAGAAAAAAATTACGAAAGGGGCCTTTATCGCTGAATGGTCTTAAGAAACTGATTAAGAAGTTCGAGGAAACGGGGTCACTGACCATTCGCGCTGGGAGAGGACGTAAACAAATATCAGAAAATGTAATAACTGATGTGGCAACTGCAATTGCCGAAGGATCGCAGGGAACCATTGCTGATACTAGCAGCGCCCGGAGTGTAGCTCGACAATTGGACAGGAACTATTCCATGGTATGGAGAGTTTTGCGGCGTGTTATTGGATTTTTCCCCTACAAAATCAGCCTTTTGCACGAACTTAATAAAAGTGATTATGATAAGCGAGTGACATTTGCTCTATCGTTTCTTGCCAGGGTAGAAATTGATGATGCTTTCCCGTGGCACATTCTGTGGGGAGATGAGTGCCATTTTTATCTCAATGGGTCCGTATACACACAAAATAGCCGAATTTGGGCTTCTGAGCATCCCCACACAGTGCAGGAAATCCCATTAAATTCCCCAAAAGTCACTGTTTGGTGTGGTTTCACAGCCGAATTCGTAATTGGGCGATTCTTTTTTGAGACCATCACTCCGAAAGGACCCGAAACGTGCACCATAAATGCAGAAAGGTACCACGAAATGCTGCTAACGTTTGTTATTCCACAACTTCAGCAAAGAAACCGTCTCCAACAGACAATCTTTATGCAGGATGGTGCTCCGTCACACATTGGTAATAAGTTAAAGCAGCTGTTGCGCCAAACCTTCACTGATGATAGAGTCATAAGTTGGAGTTTTCCAGTTGCATGGCCGTCTCGTTCTCCTAACCCCACGCCATGCGATTTTTGGCTCTGGGGTTCTTTTAAATCTCAAGTTTATGTTGGTGGAGTATCAAATTTGTCTATTCTAAAGGACAGCATAACAAAGACAGTGCGGAATATTCCTCGTGATATGTGTTACACACGGCTGTGGAGAACGTTGTGCACAGAATGCACGGTGTTATTTCTGAGAGCGGTGCTCACATTGAAGGTGGTCTAATTCCTCACCGGGGAAGTTAATGTAGTAAATAAACATTAATAATTTAACTGTACGATTGTATGTGTTAGTATTTTTCTTTTCTCACATTTATACATTGCAAAGCGCCACAAAATGCCCTAGCGGCGATTTTTAGAAATATTTTTTTCCACGGAATCCCTTTTCCTATGTCTTGATTAGTCTAAATACCAAGTTTGGTGCCATTTCGGCTATTAGATCGTGCTACATGGCGCTCCAAACACTGTCACTTTAAAAAAGATCACCCTGTATTTGTAGTCTGTTGAGGCGCATAAATTATGTTCAGAAGAAGGTCTATTTTACAAGAACAATGTATAACTGATGATATAAAATGTACTAGCGTTTTTATATAAATATATTAAATACATTTTATAAATATATGTGCAAAATTTTATCTCTTCCACGTGTTATAATGTTGTAAGGTAGTATATGTACTGTGAGTTAGTGGATTCCTTAAGTGTTGTTTTCGATACCTGTTCTAAACAATAATATAGCTTTTGACAACTTTTTATAAACATAATTAATATTTTTATAATAATATACGCTTTTACATCGTTAATGAAGATTTATCTTTAAAAAGACGTAACTGTTTGTTGTCGAACTTTTTATAAATTTAAGTTTTTCATAAACTGCATATTTTTTAAGAATAAAATGATGAATTTAATAATTATTTTTAAATCTTCATTATTCTCAAGAGAAACTTTTTAATTATTTTAAAAGAGACATCAAATATACTTAGTTCACATTATTTTATCGTCATAAATTCATCTTACTTAAAACTTTTTAAGAGTATAAAATTTGATATAATTTATGGTGATTTATTTAACAACTTAATATATTTGTTTTCGATTATTTTGAAATTTTAATTTTTACATTAAATGCATATTGTTTCTAATAACGTTATGAATTGTATGAAATTTCTTTTCATCAACGATAATTCTCAAAATAATGGCTCTTTACACCGTTAAAAGTTATATAAAATATTACAAATATATACGTTAATTCATCTTCAACTCCCCTATTAGGAATTTTGGCATACATGCCATTTTGAAATGTCGAAAAATATACAAAGATATTTCCTGTTAAACTGTATTATTTATATACAATTAAAAACAATAGATTCAACTGAAGGCAGCAATACGAATTTCATGGACGATCTTTTAATTTAGAAAATAATTGAATTTAATTCTTTAAAAAAATGCATCTTAAATTTTGCCTACACATTTTATTTCATTTTCGATAAATTCAGCGGGAACATAGAAATGCATTCCTCCTTTTAGTTGAAAGAAATTCAGGAAGAAATTTTCTAAGGTGCTGCATACGATAAAAATGATGGGTTTATTCAAAGTCGGCAATTCTTTAGAGTAGATATGTAAAGAAACATCACTAAGGAATAGCTTAATGTGGCAGTTCAAAATTTTAAAATGTATTCTCATATTTAAATATTATGAAATTTGTGAGTATTATGAAATATTTTTATCGTATAAACTTAATTGGAAGTTTATAAGTTGAGGAATATTCTAAATTACTTCAGTTTATAATTTGAATATAATCTCATTCGCTTTATATAGGACGAAAAATATTAAACGAAAAATTAAAATTCTAACCTGTAGTCGAGTCTCTGTATAATGAAACCCATTATTCCAGTCTAAAAATTCGTTATATAGAAAGTTCATTATATACAGAATAACCGAAAAAAATCTTGTTTAATGTGTAAATTTTTAAAACCAAATAGTGATTAATTAAGGTAGGAATGTAATAAAACTTTAGATTTAGTTTAGCCTTGATACAAATTGGTGCTGATTAGATTTTTGTGTAAATCGCCTCTGCTAGTCTGCAGTTTTTCACGATTTGTGCAACAGCGCTATCTCAAGAACTAATACACGGATGTTCATCAAGCTTCAGATTCAGTTATAAATAAACATAAGTTGTTGCTGATTAGGTTTTGGTATAAATCGCCCTAAAGGTGGCTCTGTTATACTGCAATTTTCACGATTTCTTCAATAGCTCTATCTCAAGGACTAATGCACGGATTTTCATCAAACTTCAGACTCAGTTACATGCTGACAAAATAAAAATAATTAAATTGGTGTTGATTAGGTTTTCGTATAAATTATATAACAGGCGGCACTGCTATGGTGCATTTTAAAATCTAAAATGCATAATTAAAATAATTACGCTTTTCGAAGTATTAACATGTGTGAGATATAAGAAAGTTTTGGGATTGGCACATCCAATTAGTTACAATTGGACCTTATACAGCTAAAGATATCAGTTTAGGAATTAGTTATTGGACAACGATAAGAGTGGACGCTATGTATAACATATATTGGTCATTAATGGCAAGCATGTAGAACGCAAGCAACGAAGAAATACCTACATATAGTCATGAGACATATTATAGCTAAAGTTGGAAGATGCTTTCAGAGAACAAAATTTACGGTGTACAGTAATACCTCGGTTTTCGTTGACTTCGGTTATCGTCGGTTTTGGTTTTCGTCGATATTTTCTGCGAAAAATTTGTTTCGGTTTTCGTCGGTTTCCTCGGATTTCGTTTATTTCCTGTGTATTTTTGTGCTTTTTTTATTGAATGCGATTGCTTCATCATGGAACCAAAGAAAGTTTCTTTTAAGCAACTTGTTTAATAATAATTTCTTGCCCCACTTTAGTCAAATCTTAAAGAAGCAGCAGAAACAGACCCCTTTGGACAGCTTTTTTGGGCGACATAGGTCCTCTGACTCTGAAGCTAGTCCTACTGCCAAAAG
Organism: Maratus michaelseni; assembly: GCA_963931845.1. Classification (NCBI taxonomy): domain Eukaryota; kingdom Metazoa; phylum Arthropoda; class Arachnida; order Araneae; family Salticidae; genus Maratus; species Maratus michaelseni. Next base: position 414,985,819 of record OZ007587.1, read on the forward strand.
ACCAAAAAAGGAAGTGACCCCAGATACAATGCCTTGATACCACCATACTCTAAGAACACCATATTAATTTCTCATTGTTTCTAATATTAAGCGCTATACTTATTCTCTATAAAATGTGTTTTTGATACGTATTTTGGAGTGCTTAGAACGAATTAATAGGATTTACTTAGATTCATATGGATATAATTGATTCGGTTTTCGTCGGTTTCGGATTTCGCCAAATGTTTTTGGACGGATTATCGACGAAAACCGAGGTATCACTGTATGATAATAAACATCCTAAAATACTTAAAATATCAATCAACTATAACTTTTTTCTTTGAGCATGCCCGCAAACTTCCATAGGGGAATTTTTGTACCTTAGCAGGACTTTCAAGCTACCAAAGTTAGAAAAAAGATTCACTAACTCATCATTACTATCTCATAATTTCTAAGTTTTTAAAAATACACTGCTTAGATGAGTCCGAAAATTTGTTATTAATATTAATATTTCAAAAAAATGTAAAAAGAGAAAACAAATAACACGCTTTGATTAGACATTTACAACATTTTATTAGCTTCTGTTATTGGTGATTCTTTTTAATAAATTAATATTAACATTAACATAAAAAACAATGTTGTATAATGTAATAGATAAAATTTTATATCAAAAGTTTGCTGTTATGATATACAATGTCTCATGAATAATAAATAAATTAGCAATAAAAATATGAAAATATTATGATTAATTAGCAGTTGAAAATCATTTATTGTTCGAAATTATCAAAATATAATAAAATATAATAATAAGAGCATTAATTTATTTTACTTAACACAAATATGAAAGAAAATTAAACAAAATACAGCAAATAGTTATTAAATTTTAATATTTCATCACGAATAATTAATTAGTTGAAATGTGTAGTGAAAAAACTGATTAAAATGCAAAACATTTTTAATAATCTCTACACTTATTCTTGTTTTCTTATTTTGTCATATTTTCTTAATTTTTGCAAATATGTGAAACATTAATGTAAAACATTTAAATATTAAAGAAAATCATTGTAAAGGATATTGAATTTCGATTTATGTATTGTTAGGAATAATTCTTTGACACTAACTGTTTTTTTTTTTTACAAATATTTAATTGAGCAGATAAAAGCTAGCATTTTCTTCTACAAACCATTTAATATCTAAGAACATTAATAAATAAATTTCATTAAAAATTTTTCAGCTATTTCTGTTATATTATAGCAGTCGCTTAAATAAAATTTGAGCTACTGAAAGCTTTCCTACATTTTCCTTAAAAAAATTCGTAAAACTAATATTAATTTAATTTTTCTTTCCTTGTTTGTTCCTAAAATACTCTTCACATCTCTTTATTTTACACATATCTTAAAATACAATTATGATAAAAAAAATTGTCTGCAGCAGATTTAATTTGTTTTCTAGAAACGGAAAAATACGAGTAAAACGCTTAGTGGGTTAAAAGTAAAAAAAAAAAAAAAATTACAATTAAAGAACGAAACTTTTAATAAATAATAAGTTATTTGACGGGATGTTTGCTTCCAACTTATGATAAAGAAAGGAAAAAGAAAAAGAAAACTTAGAGGGTTTTTTACATACTGAAATTGTACAAAACTCTGAAATTATCAATACGAACACCCAAATTTGAAATTATATTTGATTTAAAAAAAAAAAAAATCCTTAGTATACCAAAGAAGAAGCCATTCTGTCAAATAGTTTAGGATTTCTGAAGGTTTACAGTTGCGTACCCATAATGTTAAATTCCTTTTTAATCTTAGCAAAACAGATTACAATACGATTTTTTTAAAGAAAATCTCAAAAATTACATGGCAAAAAGAGCTGTAATTTTACATTATGGTATTTGAGGCTTCTGGATATCGATTTCTGTTAAAAATCGCATAGATTAAACCACATATTTATTTTATTCAATTTCAAAATATGTATATTTTGAAATTAAATATCGAAAAAATATATGAATTGCAACCTGTAATTTTTTAAATACAAATATATTTCTATAGGCTTTAATTATATTCGTAGATGAAAACGGTAGGAGGTAGGCGGGTGCTGCAGACTTCCGCTACTTCGTGGAAAAGGCGACCACGCACCCATCAGATGTCCCTACACACTTACAACGCTTGATAGGAAGGGTAACGGCAGATCCAATAACGTAAAATGTAACCGGACAATTTTAAAACCTAAATTCAATAAGTTTAAGATATCGACCCGCGGGTGTGGGTGGGCCGGGGCGTTTAACACATCGGAAGACCGATGAGGCTACGAGATCATTATAGCTCTACGATTCTCATGGAGTGCACTGATAGGAATTGCCAATATAAATTCCATCAGTTTTATAATATTCGGGAAGTATTCAAAATATTCTTTCACTGTTCTTTTTAAAAATAATGATTGAAATACATTACAATTCCTTATGCAACAATTAAAGACCCGAGATCATTATAGCTCTACGATTCTAATAGAGCTGCACTGATAGGAACTGCCAATATAAATTCCATCAGTTTCATAATATTCTGGAAGGATTCAAAATATTATTTGGGTGTTATTTTTAAAATAATGATTGAAATACATTACAATGTCTTATGCAACCGTTAAAGATTCGAGATCATTATAGCTCTACGATTCTAATAGAGCTGCACTGACAGGAATTGCCAATATAAATTCCATCAGTTTCATAATATTCTGGAAGTATTCAAAATATTATTTGGCTGTTATTTTTAAAATAATGATTGAAATACATTACAATGTCTTATGCAACCGTTAATGATTAGAGATCATTAAAGCTCTACGATTCTAATAGAGCTGCACTGATAGGAATTGGCAATATAAATTCCTTCATTTTTATAATATTCTGAAAATATTCAAAATATTCTTTGGCAGTTCTCTTTAAAAATAATGATTAAAATACTTTATAATACATCGGACGACCGCTAAGGCTTCAAAATACTTATAGCTCTACGATTCTCATGGAACTGCAGTTATAAGAATTTCCAACATAAATTCAATCAGTTTCATAATAATCTGGAAGTATTCAGAATATCCTTTGGCTGTTCTTTATAAGAATAATGATTAAATACATTACAATGCATTATGAAACCGTTAATTATTCCAGATCATTATAGCTCTACGATTCTCGTGGACCTGCACTGATATGAATTGCCAATATATATTCCATCAGTTTCAGAATATTCCGGAAGTATTCAAAATATTCATTGGCAGTTTTACTTAAAAAATAATGATTGAAATACATTATAATATATCGGACGACCGCTGAGACTTCAAGATCATTATAGCTCTACGATTCTCACGAAGCTTCACCGATAGGAATTAGCAATAAAAATTTCATCAGTTTCATAATATTCTGGGAGTATTCAAAATATTCTTTGGCAGCTCTTTTAAAAAACAATGATTGGAATACAGTATAATACATTATGCAACGGCTAAAACGTCAAGATCATTATAACTCCACGATTCTCATGGATCTGCACTGATAAGAATTAGTCCAGAAGAAATAGCATTTTACCTTACAAAAATTCGGGTAGTTCTGATTTTTGGGTATGTTGTAAAGGTTGACCCTCTAATACAAAAATCAAGTTTTCGACCTTCTAGACCTTGTGCGTTTTTCACAATATTGAAAAAACCAATATTTTTTGGCACTTTTTTCGATTTTTCTTAAATAACTCAATTTTAGTGCATTTTACAGAAAAGTTAGTTTTTGACATTAGTTTTTGCTTAATAACCTACTTTTATTGCGTTTTAGAGACAAAAGCACTTTCACCATTTTGTAGAGCATAATTTTGTAGAGCATATACAACATGCAGTATTCATGTTTGTAAATTGTCCAAATAGGGGGTAAGATACGGAGCCGGGAAAAGGGTTAAATTTGGAAAAAATGTAAAAATCCACAAATGACGTTAGTTTTTGCTTAATAACCCACTTTTAGTGCATTTTAGAAGCAAAATTGTCATAATCAACTTTTTAGAGCATGAGATAGTCGATAGTTTCATTTTTATAGGTTGACACTCTAATAAAAAAACTTTGTTTTCGATCTTCTTTCTGTTGGGACAAACATTTGCAACGTGCGATACATTTATCATCAATGTAAACTTTGACTAACTAACAAAAATATGTGGTACAAATTAATACAAACACGACAAACCAAATCTTCCTTGTGTGCCCTTCTTCTCCTTCCATTCTAGCGCCCGGGCCACATGCTCCTTTTGCTCCCTCCTCCCTTAGTTTCGGCCTTAGATACTCCTTTTCCTTTTTAAAATTTCTAAATTATAACTTATTTATTTTTCAAGTATTTTTTTACATTATTCCCAGCTATTAATTTTACTTTCGACTTTGAATTCTTGGCCCTGCACCTATATCTACCGACTAGGTATTTTGGTTAACTTCGCCCCCCCCCCCTCAACTATTCAACAGTTACCTATTATTGTACATATTATAATTAATTAATTGAATCGTTTAATCAATATCAAAATTACAAACTCGTTTTTAAATTAATGACTTGTCATACGGTATTTTTTTGTTTTAACCATAAATTGTATTATTCTGATTTTTAGAGTCGATTATAGACATTTAATGATCTAATAAATGAAACTTATAGACTACTTCATGCTTTACAAACTTTATATTGACACTTTTGTCTCTAAAATGCACTAAAAGTAGGTTATTAAGCAAAAACTAACGTCATTTGTGGATTTTTACATTTTTTCCAAATTTAACCCTATATTCCCGGCTCCGTATCTTACCCCCTTTTTGGACAATTTACAAACATGAATACTGCATGTTGTAGAGCATTTTATGTTCTACAAAATAATGAAAGTGATTTTGTCTCTAAAACGCACTAAAAGTAGGTTATTAAGCAAAAACTAACCAACGTCTTTTTTGGATTTTTGCAAATTTTACCCAATTTTCCCGACTCCGTATCTTACCCCCTATTTGAACAATTTACAAACCTGAATACTGCATGTTGTAGAGAATTTTATGCTCTACAAAATGGTAACAGTGCTTTTGTAAAACGCACTAAAAGTAGGTTATTAAGCAAAAACTAACGTCTTTAGTGGATTTTTGCATTTTTTGCAATTTTTACCCTATTTTCCCGGCTCCGTATCTTACCCCTTCTTTGGACAATTTACAAACCTGAATACCGCATGTTGTAGAGAATTTTATGCTCTACAAAATGGTAACAGTGCTTTTGTAAAACGCACTAAAAGTAGGTTATTAAGCAAAAACTAACGTCTTTAGTGGATTTTTGCATTTTTTGCAATTTTTACCCTATTTTCCCGGCTCCGTATCTTACCCCTTATTTGGACAATTTACAAACCTGAATACTGCATGTTGTAGAGAATTTTATGCTCTACAAAATGGTAACAGTGCTTTTTTCTGTAAAATGCACTAAATTGAGTTATTTAAGAAAATCGAAAAAAGTGCCGAAAAATATTGTTTTTTTCAATATTGTGAAAAACGCACAAGGTCTAGAAGGTCGAAAACTTTGTTTTTTTATTAGAGGGTCAACCTTTACAGCATACCCAAAAATCAGAACTACCTGAATTTTTGTAAGGCAAGGCCCTTTTTTGCGCTATTTCTACTGGACAAAATTGCCAATATAAATTCCTTCAGTTTCATAATATTCTGGAAGTATTCAAAATATTCTCTGGTATTTCTCTTTGAAAGATAACGATTAAAATACATTAAAATACATCGGACGACCGCTGAGGCTTCAAGATACTTATAGCTCTACGATTCTCATGGAGCTGCACTCATAGGAATTGCCAATATAAATTTCATCAGTTTCATAATATTCTGTAAGTATTCGAAATATTCTTCGGCTGTACTTTAAAAAAATGATTGAAATACATTATAATACATTATGCAACCGCTAAGGCTTCGAGATCATTATAGCACCACGATTTTTATGGAGCTGCACTAATAAGAATTACCAATATAAATTCCATCATTTTCATAATTTTCTGGAAGTATACAAAATATGTTTTGGCTGTTCTTTTAAACAAGAAGGGTTGAAATACATTATAATAAATTATGCGACCGCTAAGGCTTCGATATCATTATAGCTCTACGATTCTCATGGATCTGCACTGATAGGAATTTCCAATATCAATTCCACCGGTTTCATAATATTCTGGAAGTATTCAAAATATTCTTTGGCAGTTCTCCTTAAGAAATAATGATTAAAATATATTATAAAATATCCGACGACCGCCGAGGCTTAAGGATCATTATAGCTCGACGATTCTCATGAAGCTTCACTCTGATAGGAATTGACAATATAAATTTCATCAGTTTCATAATATTCTGGAAGTATTCAAAATATTCTTTGGCAGTTCTTTTAAAAAATAATTAGTGAAAAAGTATTTTGTTAATGCACACCATAAGTTTACAGTGTGTTCGTCTTGAGTTCGTCCTCTATACCATTTTTCATTTCCAAAATTTTGCTTAAAGACTAAAAAGTCCTTCCGACCTGTACCGGGAGGAAAAGGTAGCTTTCCTATATCTTCGTTTTAAAATTTTAGCTAATGTTACACGAAAACAGCAAGTTAAAATGCAAAGAAACGTTTACAAAAGATTCGTTAATACTGAATTTGAATAAGAAATTCGCCAAATTATTGAGCAATAGCCACATTGCCTTCATTTAATGACTTATTTTGGTCGCCAAATTTGGCGATATTTCGCCAAATAGTGCCAATTTTGTCGCAAATGTCGCCAATAATGGCGCTAACGGATATGAATATATAGTTTTATGCGTATGATTGGGAAAATTATTACAACAATGAAAGAAAATAATTTGCGAGTAATCGCATTAATGTACTGTTCTGTTTCAAAATGCCAGCCACCCTAGAATTTCAAACTGCTCTATCTCAGCAATTTTTTAAGATAGAGGTAAACCAAAAAATGCTCTGGAATCCTTGTATCAAGGCCTAAAACGTAATTAAAAAATAATTTTTAATTTTTAATTTTTTTGTATATTTATTTTAGTTTTAAATTTTTAAATGGCCACCATCTTGAAACAAAATGGCGGACCAATCTGGCCAACGAACTCGGTCGAGACATTGGTTAGCTTAATACACACAATTAATTTCATCAAAATTGATTTATAAATACGAGCGTTATCGTATGACATAGGTCATATATATATATATATATATATATATATATATATATATATATATGGATATATCTATAATATATAAATCAACATTTGAACGGAGGGTGGTTTTGGGGTCTGGGGGTCATGATCGGTGAAAATATATCGAAATTTTCCGGAACTGCTTTCCTCCGAACGGCTGCAATAGGTAGCTTTATACTTTTTGTATTGAAAGCTACCTAAAAGGCAAATAAATCATTCTGTCTACATAATCAATAGCAGGACACATCCAAATTTAAAAAAGAAATGTCCAAGGATTAGGTAACTTGCCACAGTGCCTGGAATGGGTAAACATATTCTAGACTTGTCTAGATTCCTATTCATCATTTGGCGAATGGGGATTGCCATTTGCTAAACCTGTTTACAGTCAAAAAGATTGAATTGTACTTTATGTGTGGAAGATAGTAAGAACATAGCACTAAATTTGGAATATTTCCCATATAAGAATATAATATTGCTATGATACCATTTTCTGTGAACTAAAAAAGAAAATCAAAACTGTATTTTAGTCTGTTGATTTTCTAGATACTGTAACTCGCCACAGTGTCTGATATGGGTAAAGAATTTCTGGACATGCTTAGATTTCTATTCGTCATTTAGCGAAAATAATATTGAATTGTTCTTTATATGTGAAAGGTAATAACATAGCACTAAAATGTAAATTGTTTCTTATAATAATAAAATATTTCTATGATCCAATTTTTTCAAGAACTGAAAATGGAAATCAAAACTGTATTTTCGTCTATTGAATTTCTAGATACTTTATAAATCTTATTTTGAGATTCAACATATATCCGAGCATCTATTTACAGGTTTGAATTTTTTACAGGCTAGAAGAAAGGACTAAAATATAAATTTGGCTGAATGTGCACGAATAAATTTTTCGCATCATAAAATAGAGAAAATCTTATTGTAGCATATTTATTTATAAAAATATAGAAAAACTCAGAATTTCTATAAACATTTGCAAAAGTAATTTTTGCATGCTACCTGATGTGATTCATTATATTTAATGTGTCTCGAAAAGGATTATCTAAATATAAAATTCAATATTTCAATAATTCTAATAAATATAAACATAAAAAAGCAATAAATTGTCTTGTATATCAGGCAATGTCGTAAAAAAATTAAATTTTAGGGAAAAGGAGGCGATAAACGTTTATAGCGTGTAACAATGTTGATTCTGTTTCTTAATTTACAAATCACGAAATCTTTTTTTTTTTTTTTTTCCGCGTATGAAGAAGTTTTAAAATATAGTTTTTTTTTCATGTGATCAGCAATGATAAGTTTCAGACATATTTATGGACATGTTTTTACGTGTTAACTGCATGCAGTTTTCAGACATTATTATTAAAGGCATTTAAAATTGAAAAGCATTTTTCAATTTTCCATAAATATATTTTATTTTGAGTCAAAATCGATTTCTCCACGATGACAGCCTTTTTTGGATTCGTTTCTCAAAAATTAGTATAAACCACAACTTTCGGAACAATTTCAGAAAGATCATTTGTATTTAAATTATTAGTTCCCATGTAATAAAACGTGAAATGCTATGCGACGTCTTAGCATCTGAATAATATTACTTACATTTCCATACATTTAAGGATAAAAATGATTTTGTGAATTTGTGAGAGTTTTGCGAATTTCAGTTTTGGAGCGACCATTAGTGCGAATAAAAATCATCCATCTTTAGATGTTAGCTTATGAATTCTTAAAACTTAAAAGTGCGATGAATCACCCATTGGCTAAAATACTACGACTTTTAGATTACTGCATATATAACAGTTATGCGATTCTTTATAAACATGTCGCGTAATGCATATTTATATTTATTAAAGTTATTAATTAACTTTTTTTTTCAAATTTTAAGTCAATTTACTTGGAAACGCTTTAAATATCTATTGTCAATTTTTTTTTACTACACAGCAAAAAAAAAAAAAAAAAAAAAAAATGTTGATTTTACAGTATAGTACTGGCACCCCAGCTGTCTGTATAATACCGTAAAATTACAGTAATAAACATAAAAATAAGCAGTAATACGCTGCCGCGCATGCTCGATAGCACTGCTTATTTTACTGTTTATTACTGTTAATTTTACGGTATAGTACTGGCAGCTGGGGTTCCAGTATTATACTTTACAATCAACACTTTATCCTTTGCAGTGTAGACTGATAATAGTAACAATAAAACCACAATTGCAATTTAAACGATATAATTTTTTTTCCCAAAACACTCCATTCGTAATTTTATTCCTTTTACTAAATATTAAAATCTGCAATCATGAAAAAAATTATATCAACGATAATGCTAGAAATATAATTAAATCATAAAAGAAAATTTTCATCAGGATTTTTATACATATCTACATATCTATTTATTCAAAATTCCCATTTGATAACAAATTTTGCTTTTATAAAAACGAGTACTGCACTCTTTTTAGCTGTTTTCATTTCTTTAAAAAACATATCAACAAATATTTTAAATGAAATTTGATTTAACGTAATGTAAATATAGAATAAATAAAATATTACCATTTATCAAAAATTTAGACAATAAACGTTGAATCTTCTCAGTATTAAGTATAGGTATTTCATTTCATTTTTTAAAAATAAATAGGTTTTTTATATTTAGGATTTCATTTTCTTACTCGACCTACATTTCATTCGTATAAAAATTCTATTTATATATTTTTTTTTTTTTCACTTTTTAATGTATCACTGAGAAGACATAAAAGTAATCTTTAGAAATTAGGTGTCCTTCGGTTAGCAAATATTATGAGGTAAGGGCCTTAAAGGAAGTATACGAAAAATGTCTGGAAAAAAAAATTGTACTGCAGTTAACACATTTTGATATGTCAAAGAACAAGAAAAAAATGTATAATAAAAAATATTAAGCAATGCAATCTGTTACATAGAATCGTCAGTTTTCATGTCATCATTTATAGATATCGGTCAGTTTAATAAAAAAAATGTTACATTCAACTTTATTCTTAGATTGTTTAAAACAAAATTCCAATAAAGGAATCATTAGACACGGAATAATGTATTCTTTCGTAATAAGAATGCAATATTTAATATGGAAGCTAACAACTTTACATATTCAAAATTATTTTAAAAAATAAAATAAAATAAATAGTACGTGGAAAATAATTAATTAGAAGAATTGATAGGTCAAATAAAAAATGAAATACCATACAATTTTAATAATCTCTCCAGTTATACTTTTTGTTCGTTTATTTATCGTTATCGATCTTGCATTATTAGATGTATTTGTCATTTCGATTAGATCTTGTATTATTAGATTTATTTATCGTTTGGAATAGAGCTTGTATTATTAGATTTATTTATCGTTTGGAATAGAGCTTATATTAATAGATTTACTTATCGTTTGGAATGGAGCTTGTATTATTAAATTTATTTATCTTTTGGAATAGTTCTTTGACTGTATTTTTCTTTTTTATACAATTATGAAATTAAACAGACAAGACATATAATTACGACAAGACAACTGTTAAAAATCTCACAACCTTAATAAAGAAAACTTTAAAAAATTTAATTTTTTCTTCATTGCCATATCAGGACTTTACTACATTAGATCTTTTCATTATTTAAACTAAACGTTTAATCAATATAAAATTTTTAGATAAACGTTTCAATGAAAATTTTTATCAATCATATTTTATCTACTAATTTCCTTAATTATTAAAAATAACAAGCTATTAAAGAAAATTTTCTTGTATAAAAAATAATTAAGTAAATTAATAAGTGAAATAATTAATGAAAAGGTAAGACATTTAAAAAAAATTAATTATAAGGTAAAGCTAGGAGAGTCTGCGCACAATTCAAAAGAATAGCAATAAAAAATCTAAATATTAATTTTTTGCTAAACTATCCATGAATAGTTTTTACTTCATTTGTTTTTTATGCATTTCCATTGCTATTTTGTTGTTATGTTGCAATTTAATAGAACAGTTGTAATAAAACCAAGAAAGTTATTTTGCGCAATCTTTCCTTACAGGGTTGGTGTGATTGCGCACATGGGTAGGAGAGATTGTTACTAATAATAACTACAATTAAGATGTTAACAATAATAATTACACTTAAATGACATTGCTGTAAGGTTTTTGTGAACAAGTTTTATTGTATTGGGAGATAATAAGCCTAAAGCTAAAGCTACCTAAAGCTTAAAGAATCAGAAAAAGGAAATAATTTTTAAAACGATTAAAAAATTTTAATTAAAAGGGGAAAAATAAATAAAAAATCAGAAAAAACAAGTCCAGGTAAGATTACAAAATAAAATTATGTAACTTAATAACACGTTTAACTTAAAATTAGTCCATTTTCATTTTTTATGCAAATTTACCAATAAGCTGCGTAATCTCTCCTAGCATGGAAACTAATGGGAACAATGCGCCATCTCTCCTAAGTAGCAGATGCGCAAACTATCCAATTTTGGTAGGAGAGATTGCGCGGCCTTTTATTTAAACATGGCCGCTACTAAAACGAACCGTTTATGTGCACATTGTTAGTCTAGATTAGTAGCTTATTAGAAATCCTTTAAGTTAAAAATATTTTGTACTATTGACATTGTATAGAAATTCTGATGAATAGCTATGAAAATTCATGAACTTACTTTGGTTAAACAAGACAAAATAGCAATACTTTATCTTAGACGCTCAAAGCAATCAACGTGCACTTTCAAGTAGACACTCCACTACTCCTGTTGTACAACTACCTGGAGTCGCTGCGTGCTTACTCTACTCCTTCCCCCCGAACCTCTAAGTGCGCAACCTCTCCGACCGCACCATCTCTCCTGGCTTTACCTTATATATATATTTTTTTTCGTTTGTTATACTCTCTCCATATTTGCTAAATAAAATGTAAAGTGCTTGAATATTAAAGAAAACTATTGCAGATAATATTAAACTTATTAGATTATATTGGGTATAGTTATTATTTTCGTTATTATTTCGTTTATTTATCGTTATCGATTTTGCTTTATAAGATGTATTTGTCGTTTTGATTAGATCTTGTATTATTAGATTTACTTATCGTTTGGAATAGAGCTTGTAGTATTAGATTTTTTTATCGTTTGGAATAGAGCTTGTATTATTAGATTTAGTTATCGTTTGGAACAGTTCTTTGACTGTATTTTTCTCTTTTATACAGTTATGAAATTGAACAGACAAAACATATAATTACGACAAGACAACTGTTAAAAATCTCACAACCTTAATAAATAAATCTTTAAAAATTTCAATTTTTTTTTTCATTGCCATATCAGGACTTTTACTACATTAGATCTTTTCATTATTTAAACTAAACGTTTAATCAATATAAAATTTTTAGATAAACATTTCAATGGACATTTTTATCAATCATATTTTATCTACTAATTTCCTTAATTATTAAAAATAACAAGCTATTAAAGAACATTTTCTTGTATAAAAAATTAATTAAGTGAATTGATAAGTGAAATAATTAATGAAAAAGGTAAGACATAAAAAATAAAAAAACAATTATATATATTTTTTTTCATTTGTTATACTCTCTCCATATTTGCTAAATAAAATGTAAAGTGCTTGAATATTAAAGAAAACTATTGCAGATAATATTGAACTTATTATATCTATTTATCGTTTGGTATAGTTATTATTTTCGTTATTATTTAGTTTATTTATCGTTATAGATTTTGCTTTATAAGATGTATTTGTCGTTTTGATTAGATCTTGTTTTTTAGATTTATTTATCGTTTGGAATAGAGCTTGTATTATTAGATTTATTTATCGTTTGGAATAGAGCTTGTATTATTAGATTTAGTTCTCTTTTCTATAATTATGAAATTAAACAGACAATACATATAATTACGACATGACAACTAATAAAAATCTCACAACCTTAATAAATAAAACTTTAAAAAATTCAATTTTTTCTTCATTGCCATATTAGGACTTTTACTACATTAGATATTTTCATTATTTAAACTAAACGTTTAATCAATATAAAATTTTTAAATAAACATTTCAATTAGAATTTTTATCAATCATGTTTTATCTACTAATTTACTTAATTATTAAAAATAACAAGATATTAAAGAACATTTTCTGGCATAAAAAAATTAATTAAGTGAATTGATAAGTGAAATAATTAATGAAAAGGCAATACATTTTAAAAAATCTTTCCAATTATGTATATATAGTTTTTTCATTTGTTAAACTCTCTCAATATTTGCTATGTAAAATGTAAAGTACGTGAATATTAAAGAAAACTATTGCAGATAATACTGAACTTATTAGATTTATTTATCGTTTTGTATAGCTATTATTTTCGTGATTATTTCGTTTATTCATCGTTATCGATCTTGCATTATTAGATATATTTATCGTTTAGATTAGATCTTGTATTTTTAGATTTATTTATCGTTTGGAATAGATTTTTAACTCTGTTTTTTCTCTTTTTTTACAGCTATGAAATTAAACAGACAAAACATAGAAATATCACCAAACACCCGTTAAATATCTCACAATCTTAATAAAAGAACTTAATAATAAAAAAACAGCTTTTTCTGCCATAGTAGAATTTTAAAAATACATCAATTTTTAAATTGTTCCATTATTTAAAATAAACGTTTAAGAAATACAAATTTTGTGCACATACATTTAAATAGAAATTTTCATCAATCATATTTTATCTACAAAGTACTTTAGTTATTGAAAATAACAAGATAATAAACAGCATTTTATTACTATAAAGGTATACAAAAGTAGCTAGAAAGTTAAAATAAATACAATATATAAGATTGCGAGGTTTTTATATGTAGAAGTTATTCAATGGATAGCATTATGTATTTTTTATATAAAAATATAATATTTCTCAGATCCCATTTTTCACGAATTGAAAAAAAAAAAAAAAAAAAAAAAGAATTCAAAACTGTATTTTCGTCTATTGAATTTCTAGATACTTTATAAGCCATATTTTCAGATTCAACATATATTAGAGCGTCCATTTTCAGGTTTGAATTTTTTAAAGGCAAGGAGAAAAAGGCAAAAATATAAATCTGACTGAAAGTGCACGGATATTTTTTTCGCATCATAAAATACAGAAAATCTTATTGTAGAATATTTATTTATAAAAAATATATAAAAATTCAGTATTTCTTTTGATGTGGGCGAAAGTAGGTTTTACGTGATATCTGATAAGAATCATTATATTTAAGGTAAACTCAAAAAGTATTCTCTAAATGTAAAATTCAATAATTCTATAATTGTATTAAATATAAACACGAGAAAATTTGTACAGTAAAGTCTCGATAATCCGAGTCTCAGAAGTCCGAGGTTCCGCTTAATTCGAGGTGTCAAAAATAAAAATAAAAATTTCTGCGGATTTTTTTTTCCTCGCCGAAAGAATGTCAGTCCTTTTCGTTTCTTCCTGGAAGGAATGTAATTGCCACTTTGAATCACCCACCACCCTTTGTTCTCTTGTTCAGGCAGAAGGCTAAGGGATGTGGGTGGTTTGAAAGGGGTTTCTAAACTAGCTCTACAAGATTTTTCTTTTTCCAAGTTAGGGGTGTACTCCATGACCAGTTGCATTGTAAGTTGCTCTGTCGTCCTTTTCAGATGCGGCGATCATGTATGCTAATGGCCCCGGTGCATGTAAAATCCGTCGTGGGTGTAAAGTCCTCCAAGTTACCTGTGAATTATACCTCTGGGGGTGCCTAGTCTGGTAAAGGTCTCGTCACCAGATCAAGGTTCTAAATTACGAGACCAACTCGAGTAGCAATGATATAACGTATGGATGAGGGGTGCAGCGAGGAAATAGTAAATATCCCAGCATCTCACATCCGTCCGGCATGACTTCGCTACACTGCGCAGCGCTGAACCGCCTCATCAAAAATCAATTAGCAACCGGCCAACAAAGAAAAAGCAATTAAAGCAACAAGACGCACTGAAGCCACGTCGGCCTATAGATTTAAACGCATCTTCGCCAAGCGGAGAGCAAGCGAATCTTCGCCCCGTTGCCAGGTATCAACCCGTTAAACTAGGTTAAATCCTGGCAGGTAGGGGCCTGGTCAGCGGTATAAAAAAAAGTTGCTCTGTCGTTCATTCAAAATCAGCTTTTTTCACATTCCTAAATCGACTATTGTAGAAATGATAGAAGATGGGGAGGAATGAAATGATACAGAAGAAAACGACTTTCAGCCGTTTGAAAAAAAAAAATCTCTCATAGTGAAGGTTCTGCAACTTTAGAACGGACTTTAAAATACGTAGAATAGCAAAATGAAGCCATCCCTGCTGACGTTATGCTTTTTAAGCGTTGGCTAGATATTGCATCTAAAATGAGAATTCATGTGTTAAAGCAGCAAAGAATTTATTTTTTTTTATTGTAATGTATCCTGCATATCATTACAAAAGGAATAAAGGTATGTACATTCTTTATCATCCTAATTGAGTAAAATTATAATTTGTAAGAATTTTATACTTTCGGAAAATCGGAGTTTTTAGTAATCCGAGGTGGTGTCAGCCCCAATTACCTCGGATTTTCGAGACTCTACTGTATACTTATAATGTGTCTCGTACATATTGTATACCCATTAGAACTAAAAATATATCAAATTTTGTGAGATAGATAGCATTAAATTTCCCACATACTGAAGGAATGGTCAAGCTGTCTTTAAAATAACAAAACACAAAATTTTTCTTTACGTTTAACAATCTTATTATGGCAAATACTTCTGAGTGTGGGGCTTACAGCGTTCAGGTAATTGTAAATTATTTAATTTGAACACCAGTATTTATCTATAGTAACATTTGACTTATTAAATGACAGAACATCTGCGATGAAATAACATGAAGTTTATTTTATTGAAATAATAATATTAAAAGTAAAATATGAACGTACTCTGCTGCACGGGATCGTCGTAACAAAAAAAAAAAAAAAAAAAAAAAAAAAAAAAAAAACGGTTTTTGAA
Source organism: Maratus michaelseni (assembly GCA_963931845.1). Lineage (NCBI taxonomy): Eukaryota > Metazoa > Arthropoda > Arachnida > Araneae > Salticidae > Maratus > Maratus michaelseni. Next base: position 415,001,978 of record OZ007587.1, read on the forward strand.
AAAATTATTGAACAATGTGAAGTATTCTCACATATTTTCGGAATAATTTTAATATGCGAAAGCGTGAAATTTGAACAGATGTGGAATCAAATAGTATTTTTTTTTTTACTTTTTTGTATAAATAAATTAATTTCTGAGAGTTATGATCGATTTCATTACGATGGCAAACTTCATTGGACTAGTTCCTTGAAAGTTGATCTTTAACCCCAGCTTTAACACCACTTTGTGGAAAATTCTATGTCTTTATAAAACGCTATTCTATTTTTATAATACATAGAAAAATAGTACTTGCACAATTTGTATGTTTAATAATAAAAATCACTTTGTTTATAGTAAGAAAATGACAAGTTTGAAATTGAGAACCAGGTTAATAATAAAATACAACTAGATTTTTTATCCGTTTGTATACAGTCAGCTAAAGAAATCTTAGACATTTTATTTAATGCATATTTTTATTTATTATTGTTAATGAAATACTAAATTTTAAATTTCGGATGCCCTTTAGTTGGTACTCTGAAATTATATGTAGTCTAAAAAGTTTATTAAGCTTAAAAATTAATAAATAGTTATAAATGTATACATTATACTACTCTTTAAACTGTTTAAATCAATAAAATCAAATCAACTGCAATACTTTTCTGCTACCAGCGTTTCAAATCTATACTCATAAAATTATTCTTGAATGATAAAAGCAGAAATAAAATTAAATTTTAATTCAAAGTTCACAGTTAACGACGTTAAATATTATAACTTTAAAAAAAATGTTATTCAACATACATATTTTAAGTCTAAATTAACATGTTATATAAATAAAATTTGTTTTAACGTAACGTAAACAGATATATATGTAACAGAACGAATTTCAGACTCTGTACTTTAAATTCTCGAGTATTTAATAATTTAATTTAATTTATTTTTTTAATGTATTCCAACTTTTTTCTTTGATAATTTTCATTATTTTTTATTTGACATACATTGTAAAATAAACTAGCATAACACAGAAATTCTACAGAATAGTTTTATTTTTGTTTTTAAAAAAAAAGTATAATTTTATTAACTGACTAGCTGACCTGCCCGGCGTTGCCCGGACCCGCGATAAAATTAAACAAACCTAAATTTTGTATGATTTTATATCTTTAACCCGATTTAGTAGAAAAATTATTTATTTAAAAGTGCTGCGCACGCGAGGAAAATTCTTTGTTTCCACTTTCAACCGATAGGGGTGCATTATGACGTAAACGAACCTACGACATCGTATAGTAGGTGTGCAGCACACACTCTGCAAAATCTTTTAGTTTCACCTTCCGCTGCCAAGGAGCACACTCTGTTCCAAACAAACCACCTTCCAAACGAATCTCCCACAATGAATGTGTGGCGCCATTTACACGTAAGAAAGTACATAAATAAAGCAATAATATTTTTCTTTTCTTTCTCTCTCTCTCTCTATGTATCTATCTTTTTCTAAAAGAAAAAGCTAACATATATTTAGTGGAATTTTTATACAAGTGTTTAGTATATATACATACAAGTTTTATAAAAAAGTTTATTATTTCGATTTTTATGTCTTTTGATTATTAATGATCCCTGAGAAAATCAATTAATTATCCGATATCATATGTACTTCATTTCGCAATTTTTATTCAGATAAGAGGCTTATACAGGTGGATTCCACATATTTCACGGCCACAAATTGTTCTGAAGTTGCTGAAGTTCACAGTGTCAGCGAAGAAGAAGTTGAAAATTAGGACTCAAAAAATGATTAACAACGCAAATCATTACAGAAGCTAGTAATTTTTTATGCGACATAAAAAACAAGCTAGTTTTTTATATGTTAGGTATGTATAAAATTATAAGAAAAGAAATTATCCATCGTAATCAACGCTAACAATGTTTAATGTTGCTTGAAGTGATTTACCAAAATATGAGTTCACAGATGTATTTATATTGGACGAGTACTTAAAGCCATAAATTTTAATTAACTTTCTTTCAATGTGACAGCTATTAGTTTCAAATGATAAAGTCAAATTAACTCATTATGTTTTTGCTATAAATTCAAATTAATTTCAGAATGAGTAATTCCTCATTAAATTTAGATCAAAAACTGTTTTCTGTCTAATAAAAAAAAACATATAATGATGTGATGCAAGCTGTTAAGTATTTTATAAACACTTTTAGCCACTTATAGGATATATGGTAAATCTTCTCCTATATCCCGCTCTATGCAGAAGTACTTTGGATTCCGGGAAAATTTATTCTAGATTTTCTAAAATTAATCATAAACTTATTGCAGTCTCCTAACCATCATGATATCTGCTTAGTTTTAAATAAACTGTTTAAGTACTAAAAGTGATATTCATTTAAAAAATAAAATACAGAGCCAAGCGAATATTGTAACATGAATGTAGATATGTGTGTCCATTAATTTCTCAACAACCACTGAACAGATTTAAATGTATCTTTCTACCCTACAAATCTTCTACAACAGGAAAGGTTTTATGCTAAAAACAGTCATTGTTCCGTTTATATATATATTTTTTCTTTTGTACATGTCAAATATTTAATATATGTTTGACTTCTACGTATCAACCGTTTGCGATACTGGCAATTAAAATGTTTTTAATAATAACGGACTAGTGATATGCATAAAATAAACTTTGTTTGAGCGATAAAAATTCTCACAAAATCTTAGTGATTCTGCCATTATTACCAAGATAATGTTTATTTCTAATGTTTTATTTATTTTTTTTTTTTTTTTACTTTTCTCACTCATTGACTGAACTTGTCCAAGCTAGTATTGACAAGTTCTTGTATGTAGGTTTCCATAGTTTATACGAAAACTTACAATCTGATCACAAGCCATATGCGTATCTCGCCACTTTCTTATTTATAAAGATACTTTACAGGAATCAGTGTAGATTTAATTCAATGTAGATAACAATAAAGAGCTTCACAAAAAAACATTTTTTATGCTAGACAACTCTTGCTAAAATACGCCAATTGGTGCAGAATGAGAAAAGATAGTGTTAATAGAAATACTCAATGTTCAATGCACTTAATGCTAACAGCGTGAGTTCTTTTGTACTAAAACAAAGTCTAGGATCATGAAATAGTCAGTTAAAGCAGCTTCGATTTTTTCTGTTTCAAAAATACTCGTTCTATTTTTATACGCATGTACATTTTTTAAAATACAGGGTTATTACAAATGAATCATCGGGTTTTGATACGTTTCTACGTGCGAACTAGGAAACGTATATGTTTCCATGACAACTCAAACGAGAGGGCGTTAACTACAGTTTCGCGCTGTGTATGTGCCTGCGCGTGTGGTTGCCATGGTTGTTGCGCGAACGTCATTTTCAAAATGGCGACTGGACAGCAGAAAGCGTTTTGTGTACTAGAATTTTCAAAGTGTGAATCTCTTATAACCGTTCAGAGAGCATTCCGGAAGACATACAAATGCAAACCACCAACCCAACAAAGCATTCTGCGCTGGTATCGACAGTTCAAAGAAACCGGTTGTTTATGTAAACGCAAAAGTTCTGGCCGACCAAGCGTTACTGAAGAAATAGTGAACCGAGTTAGAGAAAGTTTCATCCGTAGTTCCAAGAAATCAAGTTCAAGAAAGAGCCGCGACCTTTCCATTCCACAGCCAACCATGCTGAGTAATGTGTGGAGCGAACTGAACTATCGCCTTGACTTCTGCCGTATCACTCAAGGAGCACATATTGAACATCTGTACTATGGACGTCAATCTTCTATACTTTCGGTTTATTTTCATGTATAACTCATTGTTGCAACCAATTATGTTCTGAAATAAACGCTTCGGAAACCCGATGATTCTTTTGTAATAACCCTGTATATATACAAAATTCTCTTACTTCGTAACAGAGTAATAATTTATAAGTACACTATATTTCTGCAATTAGTAAAAAAATATGTTATAGAAAGTAATGATAACAATAAACGACACAATTACTAAAAGAGTCCCATAAAAATATATGTAACATTAAATTTAGATCCGAAACTGTTCTCTGTGTAAGAGAAAAATCATATAATGATGTGATGCAAGCTCTTCAGTATTTTATAAACACACTTAATCACTTTTAGGATATGTGGTCAGTCTTCTGCTAAATACCGTGCTAGGCAGAAACACTTTGAATTTCGGGAAATAAAAATTATTTTATATTTTCTAAAGAGATTAGACTAGACTAAAACTGCTAACAGCATGAGTTTCTTATAGAAAGTAATGATAACAATAGGCGACACAATTACTAAAACAGTCCCACAAAAATATATGTAATATTAAATTTAGATCCGAAGCTGTTCTCTGTCTGAGAAAAAAATCATATAATGATGTGGTGCAAGCTCTTCACTATTTAATAAACACTCCTAATCACTTTTAGGATATGTGGTTAGTCTTTTGATAAATCCCGTCCTAGGCAGATGCAGTTTGATTTTCGGGAAATAAAAATTATTTTATATTTTCTAAAATTTATCGTAAACTTATTGCAATCTCGTAACCATCATGATATATCCTTATATTTTAATGAACCGATAAAGTACTAAATGATATCCATATACAAAATAAGATCCACAGCCAGACAAATATTCTAAAATGAACGTAGGTATGTATGTCCATAAATTTTTCAACAACCACTGTCCACCAAAAACACTTTATTATGTTTTTGTATCATTATGCTGCATAATTTTTACTATACAGTTATAATAATTCATAATAAGGCAGAAACTTATATTAACTCTCTATTCTAAAAAAAGGTAACTAAGTCTATCGCTGCAGTAAATCAATTTATTTTGACCCGGGATCTTTCTAGGCTTATATATATATATCCAATATATATCCAATATATCCAATATAAGGTTATTGCAGCAAACCGAATTCTTTCTAAGAGGGGGGGGGGATATCCCACCAAGTTTCACAGTGGGATAAATGCTTAAACTATCAGAGACAATATTTTTGAATAAAAACAACTGCTATTGTCACAGGTGGGCATGGGTCGTTATTTATTGAATCTATTAATCTATGAATCGTAAAAAAAAATCAACTTCTAGAAGTTTCGATATGCAAATCCTAAATTACAGCTAATTCTGTTCATTATTCATGAGTTATGCATAAAAAAACTACTCCTATTACAATCTGTTTTGCAACGACTACATATGAAATTAACATTAGGAGTTCCCAATTTTAAACTTTCATAATTCTTAAATTACTTGACCGAACGACTTCCAATTTGGTTGTTTAAGGTAAAGTGTAGACAGAAAGTGAAATATGATGTCAAAATTAAGAATTCGTATTGAAAACTTCAGGCATTAGTCTATTTCAGTATAAGGACGATACCTAAGCCTATTTGTGAAACATACATACAGAGGATATAATTTTCAGTCGAATGGTTATTTTCGATGATTTTTTCTGGAACGATATGCTGATTATAATGTATGCGGTGTTTTATTTTTTATTGGCTGGCTGTACATTATAATAACATCTTAATTAGGTCATTATAATAACTTTTCATTATAACTTATGATTAGGCAGAAATTTCAATTATTCTTTAATCCCTTGAGGACGAGCGACACGTATACGTGATGCAAAAGATTCTCAGAATCCTCGATTATTCCCACCAGTAACTTTTTATTGTAAACTTTGCCTTATTTAATTACTGCATTTCTGGGATTCAATTTGGCGAAAATTTCTGTTTTGAAAAACCGGTGGTAAAAGATTAAAAACTCTGTAAAGGACGCTCGTCGCGAAGTGGTTAAGAAATTAAATATTCAAAATATTACATTAATTTAGAAAAACGAAAAGTAATGCTTAACGAACTTTTATTTTTATTTCTCAACGTTAATTTGATAAAATAATTATTATAAATGCAATCGTTCAAAGAAAGAATCAAACAAAATTTTTCTGGTAATTTTAATGCTGTTGAAGCTGATGATAAGGTAAATGAAAAGGGCATTTGTCATCCAAAATAATTTTTATTATTAACACTCCTTTTACACTCTAATGGACATTTCATTGTTTTCGAGTCAGGAATTCTTGGTAGATGTCCAAAAATAAATCTATGTTGACACATAAAATTCTATTCTAACATTTATTACGTTTCAGCTTGCTATTATTTATCTAATGCAATATGGTAAATTGAACAATTCATAACGGCCATTTATATCTAACATAAGTATTAGCTTAAAGAAATTTATCATTATTCTGTATTAAATAATACATTAATATATGCAAATATTTTATTGTAAACAAATGGGAAATATATTAAAAATGAAACTCATACCCTATATGATACAGCTATCCCATATTATAACCAGATTTATAAACCACATTTAAAATCAACGTAAATGAAAAAGGAAAACGTATTTTAACTAAAATAAACTGGTTAATATTGGCCAGAAATGATTATATTGAAAAAAGATGAAATCTAAAACAGAAATTTCAAACCAAAAATACAACATATTTCTAAAACATGCACGACTATATCCTTCCACGAGATATAATATGCTCAAATGATGCAAGATTTGAGCTACCGTACATAAAAAGAACCACAAAATCGGATCATAAAATAATAAAATAACTTATAAAAATTAGCGATTAATTACGATATATATATACACACACACACACACATATATATATATATATATATATATATATATATATATATATATATATATATATATATATGTATATACACAATAAACCCAAAACCCCCAGATGGACATTACCCGAATTGGGCAGCCAAATTTCGCTGTAAATTGGCTGGCCATTGCGAATTTACTTTTAGTTGATTTTGGATTTGGCCGGTCAATTTCGAGATAGCATGAGACGATTGGCCCAACTCGAAAGATAAAAGTCATGTGCATATTTTTAGGATCAATAAAATTTCACGAATTATTTTATTATCTATACATTTAAAATTAAAGCCGGTTTTATTCGTCGCCTGCCTTGAGCTGTTTATACTGAACCAAGTATTTTTTTTTTTAATCTGAAAGCTGTTCATTTGTAGATGAGACAGTACTAACTATATTTTAAACTGTATTAGTTTTTAGATTTTTTTTTTATTCTTAAAATTTTTAATGGTTTAGAAATATGTTGTATTTTTGGCTTGAAATTTCCATTTTAGATTTTACCTTTTTTCAATATAATCATTTCTGGTCAATATTAACCAGTTTATTTTTGTTAAAATACGTTTTCCTTTTTTATTTACGTTGATTTTAAATGTGGTTCATACATCTGCTTGTAATTTGGGATAGCTGTATCATAACAGGTATAAGTTTCATTTTTAATACATTTCCCATTTGCTTACAATAAAATACATGCATATATTAATGTTTTATTTATTACAGAATAATGAGAAATTGCTTCAAAATGGTGCCATTGTCATTATTATATCACTATTGAAGCCCATTTTCTCATTACAGTTAAAATAAATCATTGCAATTAAAGCGCGAAGCCCGCAAAACCTTAGTTTTTAAGACCTCCGATATAGTGAATACCTTATTAAAGAAATGTGGATGAGAAATGCACAGGAATCCGATATGATAATAGAAAAACTGTTGTATTACGATTATGCGACGCGTAAAAACGAACATAAATAAAACCTAAACAATGTAAATTTAGATTTCAGCTAATTCCTGACTCCATAGTAAATAAATTTTCTTCAGTACAAAATGAATGAAAAAATGAGAATGTAAAGCAGCCCATGCTCTAAATTTAATGTGATTGTGATTTTCTTTATGGAGATTTTTATACATTACGCATTTACCATGAAACTACCCGTATAGCATGCATGGTCGCAGTGACGTCATTGCGAGTCGCAGTGGTCACGTCACATCTGTGATCAAAATGCCACCACTCTGTGACGTCACATTGTTACTAAAATGTGAACTTCTTCAAAACTTTTAAAAAGAAACAAGAACACTTCAAAACATATTATTCATCCTAAAAAATGTACTTTTGACAATATTTAAAATTTTTGTGACATCACAGTGGCGTCACTGCAAGTCACATACTTCACGACACAAATATGATCACAAGAACAATCAACTTTGACAGAACGAAATCTAATTTTTTGTAGGGGAGGGAGAGTTTTGTCACACACTGATGTCATGATAATACTAAATAACATTTTTATGCAGTTAATTATTATTTTTACTCTTACAATTTAGTTAGTTTTAAAAACTTGAGAAAAATATGTTTTATTTATAATTCTTTTTTGTTTAAATCATTAATGATAAAGAAAAAGTTAAAACATGAAAACTTGGGTGCGGTATGCTTCCTCAGCCCCTTCATCAGCTCCAGTGTCTGCTACGAAAATGATAATATTCTCTATCAGAGATTCTCTATAAGTGACCCTAGGTCCAAGAAAGTGTACGGGACCTTAATTAATTTCGTAACACAGATAGAGATAACACAAAATACCCTATAGTCATATGTGGCCTTATAATTATAGAGGACAGATTGGGGCCCGGGTGTAAACTACTTTCAGACATTATATATATATATATATATATATATATATATATATATATATATATATATATATATATTATTTATATTTATATTTATTTATTTATTTATTTATTTATTTATTTATTTTTTGAGAAAAGGGGACTAAAAGACGCTGTTAACTTGGCATATTTTCTTTAGCAATTTGACCAAAACTGTCTTGTATTTAAAAAGAATCTCTTCCTCTATCACCAATAAATATATTGCTTTTTTATTCAATGATATATAAATGAAGTAAATTCATATTTAATCAATTTATTTGTAAAAAAGTATTGATATTTCTATATAAATTACTTCATAAATGCCATAAAATCCATTTTTTAGTACAATTCTTGATTAAATTGGAGTGATTTTGAGTAACTGCAATTAATAAAAATATACATGTAAATGCAATTTTTTATAGCTTATTCCCCTGGTGAAAAAAAAAGGGGGGAAAGAAAGAAAGACTATTTTCCGATTTAAAATAACCAGCATATAAGTTCTTTTGTTATTGTTAGTTCAGAAACGATAAACACCTGCCTGTCTGCTCAGACGAAGCTGCGCAGTACTACTTTGAAGAACACGTTAAGCAAACGATTTTTTTTTATTCTGCGGACATTTGAGTAAAACATGTTTTTCTAATAAAGAGTGTGAACTAATTCCACGTAAGTCATTTTAAATATTTTAAAGTGTTTCCAATGCTATAGTAATGCTTTTAAATTTATAAATTGCTGCATATATTTCTTTATAAATTACTGATCCGCATATTCTAGGAGAAAAAATGATACAATTTTCTTTTGGAAATGCATAATTTAATTGTTACTTATTTTTTAAATAAATCTATCTGGAAATTAATTAGTTATTCATCTATAGTTTGTTGCTACTTAATTCTAAACTAAAATATTTTGGAAATATGTTAATCATTAAATGCGAAGTTTGCATTAGTTGTATTCAAATCCACACATATAGTATATTTTTTTAATTTAAGATGTAATAAAAATTGCTCATGTTATATAATATAATTAAGTTGAAATAACCCTAATAGCAGTTATTCATAACTTTATAAGAACATTAAAGAATTAACGAATGTTTGATTTTCCCTTAATACTTATACAATCTTTGTAATTTAAATAATGATTTAACTTGACTATTATTAGAAATTATTAAACTATAACTGAAATTTCATATTTTGTTCACCTTTGAATACGTTTAGGATGTTGGTATTCAAGAAATTTCCTTAAAAAAAATATTTTTTATGACGGCATGAGAATTTCATTTTCCAGCGAAAATGATCAAATTGCAAAAACCGTGCATTTTCTAAATTGTTTTACATGTCATAAATATTTTTATATGGTAAAAAGAAGTTTCATATACATATATAAAATTATGTATATATTTACGCATAAAAGTTAGGCAATTAGGAAAAGTGTTTACATATTGTAAATACTTTTCTGTAATAAAAAAATGTATCTTATGTTTACGTATACTTTTAGGCATAACTCCGGTACAACTGCACAAATCTTGTTTTATTTCAAAATTATTGTATTCTGGTGGTTCTATAAAAAATTGAATAGGTTGCTAAACTAATAAAAGTTTTTTTTTTTTTACTATATACTGTGAATACTTTTCAATATTTTTTGAAATTTTAAAGATTTGTATTAATTTAAAATATGAAGAAGACAAATATTGTAAACGTTACATTTAAAAATTATCATATTTCAGGATAGTTTAGATTAGTCTAAGCAACAACAAATTATAAATAAATAACTTTTCACAATATTTTTACAAAATATGTTACCATTTCATTAGGAAAATTCCAATCATAGTAATTTTGCAATGTTATTTTTTAATTTGGAGTAGTAATTTATTTAGGAATTATATATAATGATTTAGAAATATTTGAAGCCATTATTATAGCATTAAAAAATCTTCAAAATTCTTAAAATGTGCTAACGTTGTATTAATTCACGAGATTTAGTAGAGGAACAAAATTATAAGTTCTAACAGAAAAGGAGATCGCCTACGTCCACCCCCCTATTTCCTGATCTCCATGTTGAAGAGAGTTTTGTTACGGTTAAAATTTATTTTTAGCGGGTGGTTCAGGGCCTGGTCAAAAAGCTTGTAAACCCCTTCATTTAAAAAAAAAGTCAGTACTAATCTTGCTTTTAGGTAGATTTACTACCAATAAAGAAATACCACCTAAGAAGTACTACTAAGAAATACTACCTATTACATTCTCCTCTGTGTTGGAATTTCTCGAAAATTTATGCAGATCTACGCCGATCATGACACTCAGAACCCAAAACCACCCCCAGTTCAAAACTTTATCTAGCTATCTATATCACTTTTTTATGGACACGATAACTTCAATAATTCTCCCCAAATCTCTTCCAAACTGATACATAAAATCAAGGGGCATAAAATCTCAGTCAAGCTCGTTAATGGGCAAAATCGAGCCAACGGGGGAGGGGGGGGTTGTGGAAACAGAAGAATACCCATAATGTCTTAATTATCATACGTATCGAATACGCTTAAAGTTATTATTACTTCTAGGAAAAATGGCCGAAAATTTATGTATGACAGATTTTCGATACCATTAAAAATGACCTCAAGGAGGGGGGGATGGGAGTTTAAGAAGAAAAAGTTTCATAACTTTTTACCAATTTACAATATATCATATCCGCTTAAATTTATTAAAAATTCACTTAATATTATCTACAACATTCATATTGACAAGTTTTTTATAGGACCAACCCTTACAGTAAAAAGTAAGTAAATAAATAAAATCCCTGATGGCTCCACCTACAGACACAGGTAGATTTAAAAGTAGGCGGTCCCAAAAAAGGTCATTTCTTCTGCAATTCCCAACAAACAGGCGTCCCACGGTCTGTGTCTTCGAATTCTACCTGTGCCTGTAGGCCGAGCCGTCATTGATTTTTTATAATCAGCATTCCAAAATTTCTTGCTGGAAACTACATATGATATGAGATCATTAACAATTTGCTAAAAATGGATAAAGTAACTCACGAAGAATTTTTAGAGGGATATGCATTAAGGATTTGGTAAGTACAAAATATTCTAAAATTAAGTTCAATTTGTCTGCACTTAAGAGTTACAAATTACATTGTTTTAAATAAATCATTTTTTATTATTTTAAATTCATAATATAAAACAATATATTCCTATTTATGATGTTTTTCTTATTTTATGATGTTGTTATGCTCGATTTCGACTAAGTTATAAATGCTTTCGCAAATGCAAAAATGAGAAGAGTTCCGTAAGTATTGTAAAATGATTACTAAATATCGAGTTTGTAAAACATATTTCTTACAGACTAATTAGGATGGTTCTAAGATATAATTTTTTAAATATTTTCTATTAAATTGTGGTGATTTTTTTTAAATGTATTTCTATCATACATTTTGCTAGATAAAATTGGAAGTTTGTATGTGATTTTTAATGGTACTGTTAAAAATCAAGTGTTTTTTTTTTGTCATTTCTATAATATATTTTTTGCTAAACAAAAGTGGAGTTTTGTGCTATATTTTTAACAGCGCTGATTACTGTAGTTATTATTAACTGTAGTTATATTTTTTTGTGTATTTACCACTTATTGTTTTCTGCAAAAATTATTAAAACTTAAGCTTGCATGTTTGTTTTATGCTTTGTGTATTCAGTTAATTTTAAATGTTTTATAGTATTTAAAATTGAAATAAATGATTCTAAAAATATTGAATTTTATATAAGTAAAAGAAGGAGGGTGTTAAATAATTGATTGCACAGGGCGTCACACATCCAAAATACAGGCCTGGTAATAGGTAATTGTTTTATAAATGCGTTTCGAATCTGAATTTAATGGAATTATACTAAATAAACACAATATTCGTTTTGAAATACATTGACCAATTAGGATATCAATAATTAATAAAATATTTATGTTTAAACTTAATTGTTCAAGCTAATAATTTTTATTATCACAAGATGAATACGTTATGTATTTCGATAAAATATTTAAAATACTGAATTTTAGAGAATTACATTTGTTAAATTACTGAGACAGTGATTTTGTGTAGAGTTTAATATATATATATATATATATATATGTGTGTGTGTGTGTGTGTAATGAGAACATTTTTCGGAGTATCAGAATACATGGAATTGTGTTTCCCGTCACAATTCTTAAGGCTGTTCGTCAGTGAACTTCCTGCTCTAGCTAATGTTAAACCTATGGGCGAAGGATGCATTCGTATATTTAAAATATCTCCTTGAGAAATTAATATTTTTAACTTCTATGAACTAACTTCTAAAGAAACTAACTTCTAAATAAACTATTTTTCTGTGTACTCGTTTTAAACTATGTCTCTTTTTTTTTCCTCAGTTATCAAAATATTTCTAAAATATATATTTAATTTTATGAGAAGTATTAAATTCATATTTTAACACATATAATTATAAATTAAGCACATATTTAAGAAATATTTTGATAACTAAGGAAAAAAAAAAAAGACATCCTTTAAGAAGTGTACACAGAAAACAAAATTAAGAATATTAATTTTCTGGAGAGATATTTTAAATATACGAATGCATCCTATAGTACAAATGTTTAACATCAGCGAGGGGAATCGGAAAGTTTACTAACGAACAGCCTTAAGAGTTAATTTTTCAGAAACTATTTGATATATTACTTGTAGTAATGAGCAATAAAAAAATGATACAAATAAAATTGCGGGTTGAATGTTTTAAATTCCTTCATAAAATGATTTCGATATAAAACTATGGAACTGACGTTTAAGACCACTGATCTGTGGATTTACTAGCTTAATTGATACTATAAATGTAATTACTATTTATAGCATTTTGTATATGTTGTTACACTGTCAGAAATGAAAAGTCAAACACTGAAGACAGAATATTCCCAATACTGACCAATAATGCTCGACCGGAATTTCAAGATTATAGAAATTGTTATTAAAATCATATGTAAAATAAGTTATGAAAAAAATATCTATAATCATATGTATAAGTTAAATATTATTTTCATGAAATAAATACAAATTAAAAAATATATAACACATTCAAAAATAGAGATATTTTTATCTGAAATAAAATATGGATCCGACCCATTTGAAACAAAACACAACCCAAACTCAACTGTCAAAAAACGAACAAAAAAAAATAAAAAATAAATTAAAAATTTGCTAACCTGACCAAAACTTTACCCAAATAAAAAAATTGCAGACAATTTAATTAGCGGATTGGATTGGGGTACAGCCAGTCCTAATCCATATAGAAACAAAAGACAACCTGAACTAGACGTACACAAAAATCTGGAATACCTAGCAGAAACTGACTCGCTGCAAATCACGGCTGGAGTTAGGTATGCCGAGTACCAATGACACATCCCACGAGTACCAAATAATAGCTCGAACATCTCTTAAAAAAACGAGAATCAGTTAATCCAACTCGAAAGAAAATAATCTCTAGTGAATTCAACCCACGGTGTGAGATGGGTACATGCAGCCTTAACACGAAAAGCAGCAAAATACTCTAAAAATCCCTGACGGCTCGACCTACAGGCACAGGTAGATTTCGAAGATGCGGACCGTGGTGCGCCTGTTTATTGAGAATTGCAGAATAAACGATATTTTTGCCAGGATGCGGCAGTTCGGACCGCCCACTTCGAAATCTACCTGTGTCAAGTTGTCGGAGCCGGCAATTTTTTTATTATTATTATTTTATTTTATTTTATTTATTTATTTATAATAATTATTTTTTTTTGCTATAAATGTTGGTTCTATAAAATACTTGTCAATATAAAAGTTGCAGATAATATTAACAGGATGTATGATAAATTTAAGCGGTTTGATACCTTGTGAATTGACAAAGTTATGGATTTTGTTCTTCTCAAACCTCTATTTTTTCCCCTCCTTGACGCTATTTTTAAATATTTCAAAAGACTGCCATGCATAAATTGTCGGCCCTTTTCCTAGGATTAATAATAACTTTAAACGGATTCGATACGTATCACAATTAAGAAGTTATGGGGAATTTTCTGTTTTCACAAAAAGCCCCCCCCCCCCTATTTCCCCACCTTGGTTCGATTTTACCCATTAACGAACTTGATGACCGAGATTTTATTCACCTTGATTTTGTGTATCAGTTTGGAAGATATTTGTGCAGAATTTTTGAAGTTATCGTGTCCATAAAAAAGTGACACATCTATATATATATATATATGTAATATAAAGGTTTGATATGGGGGTGGGGTGGTTTTGGGTTCTGGGAGTCATGATCGGTGTAGATCTGAAAATTGTTTCCAGAAATTCCAACCTAGGGGAGAATGAAATAGGTAGTATCTCTTACGAAATCTACCTAAAATCCAATGCAGAGTAAAATAAATACAACTAACTCTTTGGGTCGGGTTTTAATAAATTCAAATCATCCAGCACTGGACAGGACCCAAATGGGTTCGTCATAAAATTAATGGCAAAATCGTCACAAACGACACACTTTTTATAAATTAGTCACAGGGTGAATTCACAACATCGTCACTGAGGTCATATCTGCTTCACAAAGTTAAAGACAAAATCGTCACAAATGTCACATTCTTCACAAATTTGTCACACCGTGACTTCACAAAGTAGTCACATTGTGAGGTCACAGAAAGCCTTGAAAACGGCCATAACGACCTCACATTTACGTCACAATGACTTCACATCGACGTCACTTGACGTCACGACGACGGTCACAAAGTCACAGTGTGACTTCGCAGTGACGTCGCCGTGACGTCACCATGCCTTACGGGTATGTATGAAATATTGATCATACTTATTTTTTGAAATTTTAAATGAATGATAATGTTTCAGAATCTCTCTATACTAAATGCCTGGACGCATCACCGATAAATAATAAAGTTGGTCTACATTTATAAACTGACATCTTGTAAAATAATATTAATATTGAACAAGAATACTGTATATATGAAATGGGAAAATAATTATTTTATAAAAAAAATATTAGGGAGTGTTGCAAAATTAGAATTTATAGGTGGCGTGAAGCTTCAGGGTTGTTCGATTAAAAGCTTATTTACTATAAAAAAAACTAATTTGAATAATAGTTTTAATCTGATATCTTATTATTATTATTAAACCGCAGACCAGGCCCCTACCTGCCGGGCATTATGCCCAGCTTAACGAGTTTGTATACCTGGCCGCGGGGCGAAATTCGCCTAATCTCCTCATAGCGGAGATCCACCTGATTAGCTTCTTGGGTGTCCTTGGCTGCAACGCTATTTCGTGAGAGTTACTTGGTTACTGTGTTGGCCGGTTCTAGTTTGTTATTAATTATGGGTTTCTGGGTATGTTGTCGAATAAGGAAAGGGGCTTGCTTTCGGGCCATATTCACACTGACTATGGTTGCTAATATAGACAGGCTTGTATAATTCAGTTTAAATATTTGTGTTTCCGCTATGTATTACATCTTGTCTATAATGTTCTCTAGTGGTTTGCTACAGTTTCTCTGCTTGACAGCTCATGTCATCCAACCAACCTCGCTGAAATGGCAGACTTAAAATAAAAAATTAAATTAAAAAAAAAGAAGAGAGAAAGGAATCGGTCTCGTAATTTAGAACCTGATCAGGTCACGAGACCTTCACATGACTAGGCACCTCCAGAGGTATAATTCAAAGGGAACTTGGAGGACTTTGCGCCCACGACGGATTTTACATGCACCAGGCGCCATTAGCGTACATGGCTTCGTTGATTTTTTTTTGTGCACATTGTGCTTTTAGTATATATATACATATACATACACATATATACACATATATATATATACATATATATACATACATACACACACACACATATATATATATATATTTTTTTTTTGGTGCAGTAAAAGTAAAGTTCTTTTAATGCCTTTTTGCGCAAAAATAGAGGATTCTATTAATTGATTTTTATTATTTCGCTATGCACTACGCTAGATTACTGTTGCTGCTGAGGAATTAATCTTGTGTGGATGGGGAAAGGGCTTGTTCAGTTTTGCTTCACGTTAGTGTGAAATTAAGTCTATGTTATCAATTAACCATCTGATCACTGTTTTGGCTTTTGCTTGTACATGTTTGTTTTGAGCTAGCTGTTTGTGCCAAATTTGCTCGTTGTTTGATGTTATGCCTACCAGATGGAGTGCTTGTGTGAGTGGACAGGCTATGAGGTAGTGTTTGGAAGTTTCCAACAGTCCACACTCACAATCTGGCGATTCCACCAGTGCGAATCTGTGCAGATATGCTGGAAACGCGCCATGGCCTGTATAGACTTGAGAAAGTAGTTTGCAGCTTATTAATCTGTGTGTATCCACTTTAGGGAAGTACCTGTGTGTCAGCGCATAATTTCTTTGTCCACCGCCGATCGACGATTGGGACTTGACAACGCTTTCTGATTAGTTGTTAAACTGAACGCTTCTTAAGTCATTTCTGGTTGAATATGGTTTTTTATATAATATCTATTAATTTCTATATAATCTAATTAATTTATAACTGTAATATAATAAATATTATAGTATATAAACTAATATAAACTAATTAATATAAACTAATTAATTTCTATATAATCTAATCTCTATATAATCTAATATTTCTATATAATCTATTAATATATATTAATTTCTTATATCATATCTGCTTAAAATCTTCATAATCCTCCAAAATACCGGAAATTACTTAAAAAGCGTTTGATTTTACAAATAATCAGAAAGCGTTAAAGTCCCAATCGTCGATCAGCGGTGGAGACGGAAATTATGCTGTGTCAGCCTGCCTGTGTCCCCGTAGTCCCACTCGAACTGCCATTGCTTAATTGTTAGCTCTTTCAGGGTTCTCTTTAGTTTTGTTATTGGTTTCTCCGTGTGGTAAGGGATTGCATTGTATGGGTTTTGTGCTGCTTGTTTGGCCAATTCGTCAGCATCCTCGTTTCCTGGGATGCCCACGTGAGCCTTGACCCAGCTGATTTTAAATTTATTATTTGATTTTTTTACTGTTTGTTGTATTGTATCTATTATTTCAGTTACGTTAAAGGGTTTGCTTAATGCTTGTATTGCTGACATACAGTCCGAGCGTATGCTGTAATCTTGCCCTGTGGTATTACCACATTCTGTGGCTTTCAGTATGGCCAGTAGTTCGGCTTGGAAGACACTGTTGCACTTTCTTAGTGGCACCGACCATGTCTTGATTTTTTGTTCATTTTTGTATGCTACGAAAGCCGATCCCGTAGAGCCTGATTCCAATTTTGAAACGTCTGTGTATACGACTATGTCTCTTAGATTGTGTCCTAATCTTGGTTCTATTGTTTCTGCTGGGTGGTTGTGCCAAACGTTGATCTTTTTAACATAGTCCGTGTGATGTATAGTTGTATTGTATATGTTTACTGTTTTGCGTAATCTTGAGACAGTGCCGTAAGCTGCTTCGTATTGTATTTGAAGGTGAATTGGAATCAGGCCAGATAGAACCTGAAGTGCCGCTGTATCTTTGATATCTTTGGTAGAAGACTGGGAGAATCTAAGAACCACTGGTCTAAGGTATGCTAATGTTTTTCGAGTAAATGATTATTTTTAGGAATAAAGTAAAGCCAGGAGAGGTGGCGCGGTCGGAGTGATTGCGCACATAGAGGTTCGGGGGGAAGGAGTAGAGTGAGCGCGCAGCGACTCCAGGTAGTTGTACAACAACAGTAGTGGAGTGTCTACTTGAAAGTGCATGTTGCTTTGAGCATCTAAGATAAAGTATTGCTATTTTGTTTTGTTTTCCCAAAGTAAGTGCTTAATTTTCATATCTATTCATCCGAATTTCTATACAATGTCAATATTACAAAATATTTTAAACTTAAACGATTTCTCATAAGCTAGTAATTTAGACTAACAATGTGAACACCAACGGTTCACTTTAGAAGAGGTCATGTTTAAATAAAAGGCCGCGCAATCTCTCCTACCAAAATTGGAGAGTTTGCGCATCTGCTACTTAGGAGAGATGGCGCAGTGTTCCCATTGGTTTCCATGCTAGGAAAGATTAGGCAGCTTATTGGTAAATTTGCATAAAAAATGAAAAATGAAAATGGACTAATTTTAAGTTAAACGTGTTATTGAGTAACATAATTTTATTTTGTAATCTTATCTGGACTTATTTTTTTCTGATTCGTTATTTTTTTTCCTTTAATTAAAATTTTTTAATCGTTTTTCAAATTATTTCCTTTTTCTGATTCTTTAATCATTAGGTTGAAATATTCACTCCTAATACAAAAAATATTTGTTCACAAAAACCTTACAGCAATGTCATTTAAGTGTAATTATTACTGTTAACAATTTAATTGTATTTATTATTAGTAACAATCTCTCCTACCCCTGTACGCAATCTTACCAACCCTATAAGGACAGATTGCACAAAATAACTTTCGTGGTTTTATTACAACTGTTCTATTAAATTGCAACTTAACAACAAAATAGCAATGGAAATGCATAAAAACAAGTGAAGTAAAAATTATTCATGAATAGTTTAGCAAAAAATTAATATTTAGATTTTTTTATTGCTATTCTTTTGAATTGTGCGCAGACTATCCTAGCTTTATCTTATATAAAAATAAAAATAAATAAAAAATAAATAAAAAACTAACGTACTTTTTGTTTAACATCTTTCAAAAAGAAGGAACAAATACAGAATGATCCTATAGAATTTTCATTTAAAATACTATAGCATTATACACTGTTTCTTTAACTCTTACTTACCACACGGACATCTTTTTGCATTTCCTCTGCCTTCGCGAACACCACAGAATTAAAGATTGAAATTTTCTGGGATACCTGATTAGTACAGTAATAAAACTATACAGTAAAACCTGTGGAAACAATTTCTGTATCATGCAAAACATCATGTTAAAGATAATTGGAATACTGTAAAATGATGCCAAATAAGACGGAAATATATCTAAAACTAAATTTTTTTCAAGTGTCTGACGATTCCTATTTCACGATTTTTGTTGCATAAGCTAATAATATTATACTTTAACAGTATTGTATACTGAATACGAAGAATGTGAATTATCACTTACTACACAACGTACAAACCAATAGTGCAAAAAAAATGCCCAGAACCCTTGGTATTACGCACCAATTCTCTGCCAATTTGAGACATCCGGACGACATCCACTCTAGCATTCTCTCGCTCTTATATGGCAAGGCTACAATTTTGCAGCACAACATGGAACTAGTTGTTGGGAACCACCGTAAGACTTACCCATCATCGATCTGCATAATATAAAATATGAAAATAAAACATGTGTAAACTATTTATAAAATGCATTGCAATTCGAATAAAATCGCGGCTTGATGACGTCATAAACTTTGAATGATCTATTACTGAATTGCGTAAAAGAAACATCCTTATAACTCCAAAATTGATAATCCAATTAACTAACAGTTTACCGCGTCGGATTAAGCGTCTCATTTCCAATTAAAATATATTTTGAGTTGAAATTTGAATGAAATACAGGGTAATAAAAAATCGACGAGTGTGGAAAATAGGATTACAAATATCTCAGCAACTCATTATCCGATCGACTTCATTCTTTATGCAAAATTTATGTATTTTTATTGTATTTTATATTCATTCCTTAAAATAAACAATTTTGAAAATTTTTTATACGTTTTATCAGAACGAATATTTTGAGAGTCCGAAAAAAATAGTTCCGGATAATCGAGATTACTGAAATTCAATAGGCGTCTTCCCATTATTACATACTAAGTACATACCAAATTTCAAGTCTCTATCTCAATTTGTTCAGGAGTTAGACTATTTACAGACACACACACAGACAGACGGACGGAATTTTTTTAATCTCCAGTGTCTGAAACGTGTAAATCCGTCTTTTTTTTTCGATTTTTAAACGATTACAAGATTTACCCTATACTATGTATGATGGGTAAGTAAAATCAATCATGACCACAGCTTGTGTGGCATGCATGAGACAAATTAAACCCAGTATCGTTGAATAATTAAATATCTCATTAAATTTTCAGCAGGCGTGAAATTCCCTGCAAATTAATGTACGCTGTGCACTAAGTGCTAATTCACTTCTTTTCTATTCATTAATTTCCAGCGTAATTTTAGCTCTGCTGAAAATTTAATTAGACACATAAATATTCACCCATAGTGGATTTAATTTGTCTCATGCATGCCACTGAAATTGTGCCATCTTGTGCTGAAAAGTTGTAGTTCATATAAGAGTGAGAGAATGCGAGACTGGATGTCGTCCGGATAGCTCAAAATGGTAGAGCATTGGTGTGTAATACCAAGGGTTCCTTGTTCGATCACCGGTTTGGACTTTTTTTCACTCTATTGGTTTGTACGCTGTGCAGTTAGTGATAACTCACATCCTTTGTATTCATTAATTTCTTGCGCAATTTCCGCTGTGCTGAAAATTTAATTAAATATATAAGTAATGTATAATTTATTACATTCTTATATCTATATCTATATTAGATCTATACTATATGTATTATCTATATCTATATCTATTCTTATATCTTATATCTATATTAGAAGAGAGTATTGTAATCGAAATTCTTTTCGACTTCCGGTTTTGGACGTATTTACACATTTCAAGGATTAGAGATCCCGAAAAATATGTTTTTACAAAATGTCTGTATTTGAGTTCTCTTTGCATCCTCCGAAAGTATATGGAGTTTTGCAAAGAATTAAACCAAATGTCATATTTGGTGTTTGTCTTTGACTATGGCCTGTAGGTCCCAGTTGCATTTGGGACTATTCCGCCGTAAGGAGGCACTGTGATAGCAATTTTCTTGATTTATCATTGTTATGTTGTACATTAGTTGTTCGTGTTGTGAAGCGTTCTTTGCATCCAGGTAACCCGGCGATTCATAAGCAGCTAAAATACAACAGAATGATGAAAAATTTTGATTTTTTTTTTTTTTTTTTTGCGCTTAGATAGTATTAGCATGCATGAGATAAAAATAAGTTTTGGGATTTTCACATCCGACAAGTCTTTCATTTTACTAGAAATATCTTTTTGGGGTCCCAGATAAGTAGCAAAAAAATGAACATGGCACATTCGCGGATCCTCTCAAGATATGTTGCGGACCTCTGTGGTTCCTCTGATCATAGATTAAGAACCGCTAGTTTAATTTACGCCAATAGTTTTTGAGTAAATGATTATTTTTAGGAATATTAAAAAAACCTAATGCTCTTTTTGTTTCACTTGCTTCAGAAATAAGAAACGAATACTGAATAGCCCTATATAATATTCAAATAAAATACTATACAAATACAACGAATACAATAATCCAAAAGAAACTGCTATATAAGAATAGAACAAATCACAGATGAAGAGATTTTGTCCAGACAAGCAGAACATATCCATTACCGCCCCAGTGTAACACCTTCTTTTTTATCACATGCACATCAGATCCATCTATCGGACAAACTTGCTTCAGCACTTTGAATTTTGGCTAGGTATTTCCAGACACTTTGGGGAATAGCCTGTCAAAATAATATGCAAAATGTCCAATGCATGACCATCAGGCATTGGCTAGAACTCTCACTGAAAATGCTAAATGGCCAGCAATTCGTAAAATAGCCAACATTTGAGCTTTTGCCGTAACATATATATATATACGCTTGCTAATCATGACGATAATCAGTAAAATTAATTTATATCTATATACAGAGAGAGAGAGATGTTTTTGCCTATGATGTCCTTATATGATTGTAGATATTTGAGCATAATGGTTTAGCGTAAGACTAAATGTTATTATTCTTATTTAATAAATATTCAAGAAAAAAATTAAGAATATTTTTAATAAAACTTTGCGTTGAAAATAAATGAGTAGCATTTTTTTTTTCGTTTTCTTAACATCAATTTGATAAACTTATCATTAACAATTGAATGTATCTCAAACAGAAGAAAAACGAAAATTATTCTAGTAATGTTACTGCTGTTTGTGCTAAGAATAAGAAAAAAGAAAGCTGCATTTGTCTTCCCAAATAATTTTATTAACACTCTCTTTACTCGCTAATGTAAATTTCATTGTTTCCGAGTCAGTGACTCTTGGTAGATGGCCAAAAAAGAATATATGTTGACACACAAAATGTTTTTTATTGTTGTTTTATATGCTTCAGTTTCGTAATATTTTTTGTAATAATATATTTAACTGAACAACTAAAAATGACCATTCACATGTTATAGTTTATCATTTATTAACAATTTATTCCTATGTTTGGCATATTTTTATAAAAGAAAAAATACACGTGATCTTCTAATTTTTTTGTTTCTTTATCTAATTAGAATTAATTTAATTTTTTTTCAATTGAATCATTTCAGTTGATAAGTAGAATATTTTAATTTATTTTTGCAAAGTACTGAAACATGGCACGTCTCAATTCTGATAAGCGTTCTTCTCCAAATGCGTATTTAATTATATTTTTAATGCCATCATGAAATATAATTCTCAGTTGCATTTTTAAAACAAATCAAGAAAAATATGATAGATTGTGCTTAAAATATAGTTATTTATTATAAAATTGATCTATCGTTTAATATTTTAAATACTAATTCATGGATAATGTTTTCATAAAAATTACTATAGATTTAGTCATTGGCCTCTTTCAAACAATGCCATAGAGGAGCATGCTCATCATCCAATATGTTAAACAAGATACACTTATTAAACACGTCTCAATATAAATTTTAAAATATAAATTACATCAACTGGAAGACTCTAAAAACTGTCATAAATTTGAATTTTTCAATGTAGATATAATAAAAGCTCTCTAGTGTAAAATTTGCGAACATAAACAGTTTACTTAAGAAAATAACATTAAATTATAATTATCTACTTTAAAAATCACAAAATTTATAAAGCATCACACCAGACAGTCACACGATTTCAATTTCAAAATAAAATCGCGACTTATAAGAAAAGAAAACATAACGCTTCTTTTAATATAAATACAATTTATTACCCCTCGAGAAGAAATTATGGTTATTACTGTTTCTTCAGCTTATACACTCACAAAAAAATCCATGAATTGAACAAATTTTTCCGTTGCCTTTTTTCGTTAAAACTCGAAAATTTCCGCTTTGATTTGCTTCGCTTCCTCCAAAATACGGAAAACACACCAATCTAACATAAAATATACCTGAAATTCTCGAATCTAAGTCTGCAATTTCTTCAAACCACAGGAGTGTACCTGCAACTGTGTTATGTGTTACTTTTTCGTATTAGGAAGGGAATTTTTACGTATGTTTTTTTTTTTTACTTTAAAACACAGAAAATTCAAGAAACGAAGGTAGAATTTTCTTGAAATTCCAGTCACAAGACAGAAATTTCTTCAAATAACAGAAAAATCTCTTCCAATCACAGGGGTGTTCCGGCAACTGCTGTCTGTATTTTTTACTGTTTTTGACGAAATTTATTTTGAGACTGTATCTTCAACTCTGTTTAGATTTTTTGGACTTTCAAAAATCGTGAAAAGTTTTGGCATAATTAATTTTAAAAAATAAAGATTCAATGAACGACTTCTTGTTCTCTCCTATTGTATGTTACTTGGAACATGCACAAATTGTTGGTCTAAGCGCCTGTGAATTTTTTTTTTCAGAAGGATCACTGGAAGTCCGACGGAAATCGTGTATATCAAAATTGCTGATAATTTACTCTCCACGCTTAACACTATAACATAAATTTGACATTTAGATTAGTCCCTGATAAGTTACCAATTGGACAAACCAGCCAATTGGATCACATGGAAGCAATATGCATCTATTTTGTGTCTTAAAGCACCGATCGAAACTGCGTGTTGATTTTCCTCTGCATTAACTTGTATACAAACTCCGGTCTTCAAGCAGAGCAAATATATGGTTTGTTAAGAATTCACTATAAATTGATATACAAAGTAATAATGCTTATGGAGAATTCGAATCACAATAGAAACTACAATTAGTGTAAAAAATACGAAAACCATACATTAGGAAGTTTATAAAAATATATTGAGGGAAATTGGAAAGAAAGAACGTTTGCTCGAAATAATAAATAGGATAGATTGTCTGGGCTCTCAGAAATATGTGAATATTTTAAAAGTGTTGTACATTTTCAACCAATATGATTGTAATATTTATTCTCCATATTACCAATTTTACACTCAGACATTATCTATAAACATGGTTAAAAGTTCCATTAAAACAGTTCTTCATTATTAAAAATGTTATAAAATATCACATAAAACCCGTCACCATTACACAAAAGCGCTTTCACTCTGGCTAGAGCATCATTAGTTGTAACTCATTCAACCCCCAGTCATATATATAGCATTTTGTCAGATGCTTGAGAGTTACAACTGATGATGCTCTAGCAAGAGTGAAAGCGCTTTCGTGTAATGTTGACGGGTTTTATGTGAAAGTTTTTAGCATTTTTAATAATGAAGGACTGTTTTAATGGAACTTTTAACCATGTTTTTTAGGTAACGTTTGAGTGTAAAATTGGTAATATGGAGAATAAATATTAAATATACGGACATTAATAAATGAATACCTGTTTTAATATGATTGTAATACCAGCATCTAATATTTTGTCTTTAATTTCAGAAATATCAATTTATTCTACAATTTTAAAAGAGTATTTTAATAAACCGTGATAATTTCACACAAAAAAGAAGACTCGAATTTCATTTCCAAAATAATCACAATAGAAGCTTTTCTCAATAATGGAAATTTTACATCTATCCAACAAGAGAGATATCGCATTCGGAGAAAGTCTTTACAGAAATTTTGTGTTAAACAATCAATTCTGGGATATAAAACTTTGTAAACCATTTCATTTGTTATTTGTCAGTATCATAGTATTTATAACTTAAAATATAATAATATAAACATTATATAATGTCCATTTGATTGTAAAATATGCTTGGTGATTTTTGTTTTCCTTTGCGGCTATGTATTTCAGTTTTTATGACGAAGAAAATAAACTTGTATTTAATCGTAAAATTATATTTCTTTCTATTTTTAGAATATAAAATAAATGCCATAAAAATTCCATCATTAAAATTCAAACAGCTTTTTATTTCAATTGAAAAGTAGAATTTTACACTACTTCGAATTAGCGCCTTTTGCCTTTTGATTTACATCCAACATTTCCTAGAAATGCCTTCAACAACTTTTTATCTCAAACTTGAGTACACAAACCTAAGTAAACTTTAGATTAAACATGCATTTTAAAAGTAGTTTTAAAAAGAAAAGCATTGCATTTTAGTTACTTCGGGATTAAAGTGAATCAGACATTTAAAAAAAAAAACGGCATATATATTTATCGCAAAACGCTTTCTATCTTGAGAATTGTAATACACATTTATGAAAACTCAAGTGATGTTAGAAATATTTTTTATACTGTTGTATTCTGTTATACTCGGATATTTTTATATATTGTTGCATATATTAATAAACACAATTACATTATACATTAAACTGAATTTTAAAAACATATAACATTTTTAACCTATAAAATTTTAAAAACACGCAGTTTATTTAAAAAAAAATTTAAGAGTATGCAGAAAATGTTTAAATACATTTAACAAAGAAATAAAGTTTTTAATTTGTCTGTCACATCTTTTGAATAATATTTATTTTAATACTGTATTTAATATAAAGTAAATAATAGAAATAAAATATATAAGTGGCGTAAATTTTGCGACAGTAAGTTGAATAATATTATATGTCCATTTAAGAGTTTTCGATTACATATTTATTTATGTTACGTATTATTTTAGCATAAAACATAATCATACTGTATAAATTTAAATCATACTTTTTGCTATGTCATATGTTAGTTTACGACGACTTTAATTCGAGAGATTAAATTATAAAATATTCATCTCAATAAAATTTCAAACAAGCATTTATTTTACAATTGTATTTTAGACATCAATTAATATAAATATAAACTTATATAGGTGCAATAGTTTGAAAATACTATGTAGTTCTAGTAGATTTGAGACATATTGTATAATCTGTGTGAAAGCAAAAAATTATGGCCATTTCTGTACAGCAGAGTCTTGTAAGGAAAATTCTAGATCAAGTCAAACCGAAACCCAACTCAAACACGACAAAAAAATCGTCAACTTGAAACCCGTCCCGAATTCGATACATGTCGGAAAAATATAGATTCAGAAGTGAAGTTAGCACAATAGATCATATCTGAACATTTAGGGAACTCATAGAAAAATCTAAGGAATATGAATTAGACATCTGCCTCTCCTTTAACGTTAATGAAAAAACAATAGTTTCTGTCTACAAATCAATGCTATTAAAATATCTGGAGTACAGTAGACAAGTTTTACATGAATATTGCATAGAATATTTGCAAAAAAGCGAGAGAATAATTTGTTTAGACATAGTAAAAACAAAGATCAAGCTTGGAAAAGGAGTTAGACATGAAGACAGCATCTCGCCTAAACTTTGTAAAGCTCTCATTGAACCTGTTTTAATGAACTAAATTGGGAAAACAAAGGATAACGAATAATTGGTGAACATTTAAGTCATCTTCTGTTTTCTTACGACAATTTAACAGCTCTGAAGAATTGAAGTTAGAAGATTTGGCAGAAGCCAGCAGTAAAATGTGGTTTAAAATAAATTTGGAAATGACCAAGATGATTTTCAAACGGCGATTAACTAAGTGCAGAGTTATGTGTACCTTGGACAACAGCATCATGAATGAAATAGGTACAATAATAAGTAATAGAGGGATAGTTGTTTGAAAAAACAGTATTCATCTTAAGAGAAACATATCTCTTTGCTTAAAATGAAAAGTATTTAAAAAAATGTATTTCACTTGCGCTGACTTATGCAATGGTAACATGGATACTAACAATACAGGTGGCTCAAAAATTACAAATAACATAGCGACATAGGAAAAATATATGCTAGTGAATAGTAGAAGAAACAGAAAAAGACTAACCTGGATACGCAGTCAAACAAAAGTTATTGACGTCATCGAGGAGTTAAACGGTTAAAACGGTCGAACGGTTAAAATTAAAATGGGCTGAGCACGTTGTAAGAATCTAAAATAATATAGCATTGGTATACAAATACCCTATAGTGGTATCCAGAAGATGTAAAACGACCTAAAGGACGCTAGAGCAAAATGGATGACTAAAGCACTAGACAGGAAACAATGGAAAAAAATATGGAGTAGGCCTACATCCACAAGTGAATTGAAAACGGTTGTTGTTGTTGTTTATGATAATGATTCAAAGGTTTTTTCCTCTAACATGAAAGATATACATGTATTTTTATTACTTCAGTTTTCTGCACATAGGCTTTATATTTTAAAATGCGCTATGCATAAAACATTAATTATATAATATTTTTTCATTTATTGAATTATTTGAAGAATTCTAAACCATGAGTTCATATGCTATATATATATATATATATATATATATATATATATATATATATATACTAATATTTCAATTTATGTTTATGCGTAGTTTTATAATGGTTGAAATAACATACAAAAAATACTTCAAAAATACTTCAAAAATACTTAACAATAACTAGCTCTCCTGAGTTCGATTATACGAAGGATATACGTGTATTGTTAACTTCTAGGATGTAGGTTGTCATAGTTTGGACAACAACTGTGCATATATTGTGCATGAAACTTTGTGTGTCTTTTACCATTGTTATGTATAGAGGCATTCGACTTATTCCATAACTTTCCAGAAGCAGCGCCATCTATGATAAATATTTGGAACTAATTTTTTTTTATTTGCTTAAACAGAATTTTCAATCATAAGAAACATGTTCATCCAACCCGCACTCTCGTATGTCAATTGCTTGATCTTTTTTTGAATTTTAAAATGTGTCAAGTACTTATGGGACACCCTGTATAATATTAATTTTACATTTTTATGCTTTACTGCAACGTATGTGCCAAAAGGCTTTTCAAATGATTTTAATAATATAGAATACATATGTTCTTAATCATCCATTCAAATTCTAAATGTTAATATGACGTTACATTTAATATAATTAACATACATTAAATTAGTTGATTATAACCATCCTTCAAAACTTAAAACTGTATATAATACACAGTATCATTACGCTAAACATAATCATTTAAATTACATATAATGTATATTAATTTGCACTGGCATTAATTTGTACTGCAATTCCACGTCATGAAATTTACCGTATGTAATAATATTGTCATATTCTATTATATTCATTAAATTTCCATCTATATTATGTAAAGGATATGAGGCAATTTTCCAAACATTAATTAGATAAAATTTCTCATATGAAAAGTAGTGTATATATTTTTAAAAATAGTTCGCAGATTATTTATTCTTATATTCCCATCAATTTAAGAAAGTCGTCATATTCTACGAAAACTATTTAATAATAGAGATTTTCTTTAACAATATGATAGTTTTAATGTTATTTCGCAAAAAGAATGAACCATGACTTTTTACTTTCTTCTATCTATAATAGAAGAAAGTATTGTAATCGAAATTTTTTCGACTTCCGGTTTTCGACGGATTTACAAGTTTTAGGGGTCAGAGATTCCGAAGAACATGTTTTTACTGTCTGTCCGTCTGTCCGTCCTCATTATATCATCGAAAAGTGTATGAAGTTATGCTTCAAATCGAACAACATTTTTTTCTATGTTTTTGGCTATGGCAAGCAGGTTCTATTAGAATTTGGGGATATTTCAACGAAAGGGGGCGCAGTGATCGATATTTTTGTTCCATTTTCACTATTGTATCATCGAAAAGTGTATGAAGTTATGCAGATAATTGGATAATTTTTTTTCTATGTTTTCGGCTATGGTCAGTAGGTCCCACGTGAATTTGGGGATATTTCGACAAAAGAGGGCGCTGTGATCGACATTTTTCTTCAATTTTCACTATTGTATCATCGAAAAGTGTATGAAGTTATGCTTCAAATTGAATAACATTTTTTCTGTGTTTTTGGCTATGACAAGAAGTTTCTATTAGAATTTGGGGATATTATAATGGATGAATGGGGAATAGGGGGCGCTGTGATAGCCATTTAAAGATTTAAAATTCAAAAAGACGTACAAAAAAGTTAGAAATCCTAAAAGTTTTTTTCGTAAATGTTCGGCCTTGATCCGGAGAATCCGGAACAATTTTTGTTTTGCCACTATCTTAAAAAATGGCTGAAATATAGCGGTTTAAAATTTTAGGGTGGCTGACATTTTCAAACAAAACAGCATAATTCATCCATAAACGGGTTTAATTTATGAGTTTTAGTTAACATGGTTTCGGCAAATTTTCTTTCATTGTTGTAACCATTGTTCCTATTATATGCTTATCACTATATATTTATATTCGCCAACGTCAAATTCTCGCCAAACTTGGCGATAGTTGGCGAAATAACGCCAAATTTGGCGACCAAAATAGGTTGCCATAAATGAAGCCAACTTGGCTGTACAGGACTAATTTGGCGATATTCTCATTCAAATTCAATCTTGACGAGAACTGAATCTTCTTTAATTAGGTTCCACGCATTTTACCTTCGTGTTTTCCAGTAAAATTAGCTAAAATCGTAAAACCAAGGAATAGGGAGGCTATCTGTTCCTGTCGGTTCAGGCCAGAAGGACTTTTCGTAGTTTAGTATACATCGGTTGTTCGCATCACGGTAACCTGACGATTCGCAAGCAGCTGACGTACAACAGAATGACGAAAAATATTGATTTTATTGGCGATGTGATAGCGAATTTTGAAGTATTAACATGACTGAGATAGAAGAAAGTTTTGGGATTGGCACATCCGACTTTTTTTTTTTATATAAAATTTGCCTGAAAATTATGTGGCGTATAAAAAGGATTAAGAACGAAAATCAAAATATTGGTTTATTTTTACACATTCGAGAATTTTTTTTCTACTCTTCTATAATAATGATGTGTTACTACGCAAAAATATTTTATGTAATTTTATTGAAACAGCACAATATTAAGTCGAAATATAAAACTTTCACATATAAAGTTTCATTCTAAACTTTTGAATTACTAATTTATATACACCAATATACATTTATTTATTATATTAATTTATTTCATTTTAAAGCAAACTGATACGAAAATTATAAAGTATTTAAAATATATGTATATACATGTATATATATATTTTTTTTTTCTTTTTCACTTAGAGAGTTAATACAACACTAGTCGGAAGATTTGTCCGAGAAGAAAAAGGACCATTATTATTCTTAAAAATTACAACAACAAAAACTAAAATAATTAAAATTGTTAATAACGTATGCAATCATGTGCACCGTTTAAAAAAACAACAAATATTTCTTAAAATATAAAAATATTATATAACCACGAACAAAATAACATCTTGCGAGATAAACACAATTTCCAAAAGCGAACGCTATATTTATCTCGGTATTTAAAGAAACATGTTGAACATTGTACGTCAAACGTGACAAATGAGGTGCGTTCGTACTATAACTAGTTTCAGTGAAATGAATTATATCAACTGTTATTATGATATGATTAATTTCCGTAATAAAATAAGTACATTTTAAGTGGGCAGCATTTTATCTTTTGTTGACATTTACTAAAAATTCCACTGGGGAACATAAGCCGAGCTTTGAAAATTTCAGAACTTGAAATTCATATTTAGATATATTTTCCACTTAATATCTATTTCTCCGGAAACATTTATCCAAAAAGCTGTCGGCAGATTATAGGATTGCTTTAATTAAACAATTTTAGTATAAAAATTCGGTTTTTAATTTCAGTAATACCAAAATAATATGACTCGATTTTAAATAGGACGTAATCACCATAATAGCCTAGAATCATTACCTATCATGGGGTATCATTGAAATATATATGTATGATAGAATTTAATTGAATGAAGAATGTGACTATGACCTGGTCATAGAGGCTATAAAATGTCATATACGTCATATATGCTTATAACGTCATACATGTCAGATAACGTGGAGATACATTTCGGTCGCTTGACGATTAATCCTCGGAAACTGCTATAACAAGGAAGTACCGGTTTTTAAAACAATCAAATTACTTAATAGATATTTTAATTAATATATTTTTCAGGTTCTGATTCGATTTTCATAAAATTTGAAATGACCCGAGAAACTTCTGCAAGAATTATATATATATATTAAATTTCAAATTATTCTGCTAGGTAGTTTTTTGAGCTGTTACATGCGGTCAGACGGACGGACGAACCAGACGACGACTATAAGTGCGTACGAATTTATATTAATAAGGATGAACCTAAAACTGTTTCTTTTGCTGCCACGGAATTTTAGACACATTTCTGAGTACTTCTTTAGCTCTATAAAAGCCTGAGACCTGCCTATTCTGTATGGTTAAGTATAAAGAGGACGAACGGGGTGCTAATTCCCCCTTAATTTATTGTCGGTTTCTTTATTTGTCGAGGGCATTATTCTTTTAAATAAGAATGTAATATACAATTAGTGTGAATAGCCTGTGAGCTTAAAACCATCAGTTTAACTGGGCACTTTTCTTTTTTATAAAGAGTTCTTTATAAACAGTTATTTTCTAGACCCAGAACATAGTTTCTTTTGGATGCGATCAATTCTCAAGTAAACATTTTCGTGTAAAACAAACATGTTTTATACACAAACATGATAAATTAAAAGGAATAACAATTTAAATTACTATTGTTTTGTTACTCTTGCATGCATAAATTCAGTTAAGCCTCTGAAAATGTTTAATTGAGAATTGATAGCACCCTGAAAACCGATATCCCGGTTTGAGAAAGATGATTAATACGCTATAAAAAATACTCGAAAACATTTCCGAAAATCAGTGGCAGCACATGAAACTTTGTTTTTATAAATTCTGGCTTATACAAAACAAGTGAATGAACTATTTTGAAGTTATCCGATGATGTATATATATATATTATATCAATGTCTTATCTTTGGGAAATAACACATTTTCTTTTGTATTTAACATATAAAAGTTTTTTTAATTATAATATATTCATTGAGACATCCTTGTAACCCCCCATAAACATTTTCATCAACGTTTAATTTCTATATTTATATAAAATGAGCAACTGAACATTAAAAATTTAAATTTTATTTCATGTCTATTTTGGAAATCATCATCTTGAAATTTCGAATGTTTAGTTTAGAATTAAACATGTATTCACGTAAATTTCCTTTTTAAAATTCCCAGGTAATGCCGTTTCATACATCAAAATAAATGGCATGTTTTGTAAAATAAATTATAATTTGACATTGCGATAATGATAATTATTATTACGGTTATTCCATGTAGTGCAGTAATAGTAGTAGAAGTAATACTGGGTGTAGCAATTAAATTTCTATTCGTAAAAATTATTATTTTACCGTCAGTATTAAAACCTATTATTAATAAAAATTTTGCTGATTCAAACTCGGAAGATTTAATGCTTTTAAAAAACATTCCAATTCATTTTCATAACTGATACTATATTCGTTGTTATTTCTTTATCCGTATGTGCTAGATATTATTTCGTACTGAACCCATAATGTCCTAAATACAGATTTAGATTCGGACAAAGTTAAATGAAACTTTTTATTCTCACATGATGAGGAGCAGACATTTCCATTGATCACAGCGCCCTCTGCATAGAAATATTGTATATTTCCAAAGATCGACATATCAGAAGGAAACGCTTAGATATACTGCGGTTTTTGTGTGCGTATACGAGGTTTAAATACCTGAGAAAAGTTATAAAGTGCGTATTTTTATTATCATTTATTATGAGAGTATAATTAATTTATTTTTGACGTATGTAATAAGAATTAAAAGACGTATAACAGTTTGTTTTTTTCTCTTTGTAATATGATACTGAATGATAACGTAATTATCAATACAAATGTAGGAAGAAATTGATAACTAATAATAATATTAACAATAATAATAACTCAAATATTTCGAACTATTAAAAGACGTTATATTTATTAACATATCTTCCCTATTGTATATAGTGTTTATAATAATAATAATAACAGGATTGAAATTATATTTAAAAAAGAAACTTCAAGCATACGAAATAACAAGCTATGGTGCCATTTTCTTTATTTTTCGGCACTTTTATTTTTAACACTTTTCATAATAGTGAAAAGTGTTTATGAACTCGGTTTGTCTGTCTGTCTGCCGTCTGTCCATCCGTGCTCTAACTCGCATAAAAATAGCCAGACTTGCATGCAGCAGATATATGTTAATGAAGTTTACAATTGAATGTTCTGTATTGAAAATGGAGTAAGTAACAATTATACTTCTTTTACAGAGACACTCAAAAGAATTCTGTTACATTACTCTCTATTGGAGAAAATCGTTTGCGGTGTATTTTGATGTTGTTACATTATTACAAACATTTAAATCGATATATGTCACAGAGGTACACTACAAAAGGCTGACCATAGAATAGGGTGTTGCGAATCACGTGAGCTGCGGAGATTGGCGCCGACTGTCTAGCGGGACGTCCCCCCAGTAACACAATAGAAATAAGTTCTGTATCATGATGTTCTCGGATCGTATGGAAGCAAAATGCAGCTTCCAGAAACAAATTCTAAAATTTGTTCGAATATGATTATTAATGTTTAATATATTATTAGTGTTTAATATGTGTCTGTCTGTGTGGTGTGAACATAAAATAAATCATGAAAAAGACAATTCTGCAGCACTCTTTACAAAATACTTTCACAATCCAGAAGCTATAATTGAATAGATTTTAATTGCAAGACTGTTGATTTAGATTTGTTATAAATGCTCTCCCAACCTGCCTGATGTTTATTTCATGGTGCACGAACCCCGTGATATTTAAATGTTCTTGAAGAATTTTCATGTAAATATTATCTCATTATCTACAAGATTCGAAGACGACTTACTGGATTAGGATTTTATCCCAGCAATATCAGGTACTGTACTTATATTTGTTTTTAAAAATGAATCTCGAAAAATTTAAATGAAAGCGCAAGTTAATTAAAACTGGCGGTACAAAATTGATTACAAAAATTGAAACATTTATCGAAGGTGTAGATTTAGAAAACGAAAATGATTTTCAGCAACTCTCAGAATTTTTGAACAATTTAGTTGAAAAACCAGATGAATTAAAGTTAATAAATCCAAAAATTGAAGAGTTAATATCTGATACTACACTTTTTGAAACTGAAATTCAAAATAGCATTGAGTATGACGATACCATAAATGAAGAGAAATTCAAAATTAAAGGAAATTTTAAAACATTTAAAGCTAACGCTGAATTGAGCAATACAAGTACTGTATTAAATGCAAGTACAGTTCCCTATCCTAATACACGATCACCTGCAATAAGTTTACCCAAGATAACTATACCTATATTTAAAGCGATCCTAACACATTTCTAGAGTTTATAAATAGTTTAAAAGTACTATAGATTCTAACGATAATTTGAGTAGCATTGAAAAGTTTATATATTTGAAATCGTTTCTGTCAGGAGAAGCTTATAAAACGAATTCAGGATTCGCTCTAAATGAACAAAATTATAAATCGTTTCTAGATTTACTAGAAAACAGATACGGAAATACAGAATATTTGATTAGTGGGTGTATAAATAAACTATTAGAAATTGAGCCTGTAAAGTCTGCTTCAAATAACAAATCGTTACGGGAATTGTACGATGAATGTGAAATTAGCATTAGAAATTTACAAGCGATGGGGGTGGCTTCAGATAATTTCGGATATTTACTGATTCCAATATTTTTAAGGCAATTACCCTATAATTTGGTTGTAGAATTTCAAAAAAAAATGTTGATAAATCTGGGGACGTCAATGAATTGATGAATTTTATAAAGTTTGAAATAGAATCACGAGAAGCAGCTAACGCGGTGACAGAAATTTCCTTAAAAAGTAATGAAACATCTCGATGGGAAAGAAAAAATCCGACTAGATTAAAAGCTAATGTTCCCACTTCAGTCGCGCTTAACACGGTCATAAAAATTTTTTGCATATTTTGCAATTCAAATCATTATGTAAGGAAATCTCGGACGAACAAAAACAGTATAAGTTTAAAAAAAAGTGGGAGGTGTTATCGATGTTTGAATAAAAATCACCTATTATCTTCTTGTAAAGTAAAAATTCAACCTTGCGAATTATGCCAAAATTATCAGCATAATTATTTATTTTGCCCTACTAAGAAGCCTAAAAATCGTCCCGTTGAGAACGCGGAAACACCCGAATCTTCTCAAATTCTCAAAAACCAAACTGTATTATCGTCGGTTATTAAAACTCAAAATTCCTCCGAAAAATATTCAACATTATTACAAACCGCTTGTGTACAGGTGCAAGGTACCTCTAAAATCTTATATACGAGGCTTTTATATGACTCGGCATCTTCTAGAACATTTCTTACAAAAAGTCTAGCGACAGCTTTGAAATTAAAACCTATGAAAAAAGAAAGACTTCTAGTTTATACGTTCGCAAACCGCAAAGCCATAGAACAGGAGTTCGATGTTGTGAATATTACGGTACGCAGACGCGTTTCTCCCTACGCTGGCATACAAATTGAAGTGCTTGTGTCAGAGGTCATTATCGGAGCGAAAATTATCGCCTCAGTTGATTCTCAGTTAATAAATAAACTCGGTCTTAATGAAAATGAATTTGCTGACACATTTATTCATGCAAAACCCATCCAAATTCTTTTAGATGCTGATTAAATGTTTTCAACGATAATTGGAGAAGTTAAAAAAATAAATCAATAATTGTTTATTTAACCAACGATATTTGG
Source organism: Maratus michaelseni (assembly GCA_963931845.1). Taxonomy (NCBI): domain Eukaryota; kingdom Metazoa; phylum Arthropoda; class Arachnida; order Araneae; family Salticidae; genus Maratus; species Maratus michaelseni. The sequence continues at coordinate 415,038,325 of OZ007587.1, forward strand.
AAAAACTTTAGTAGGAATAGTTTATGGCGCTAAATTACAGAGTTCTTCCTGTTTGAAAATAATATTCTCGTCAATAGATAATGACTTAAGGAACTTATGGGAAATAGAATCGTTTCTATTTAATCAAAAAGATAAACAAGATGATGAACATTTTGAGGTCATAAATAAATTCGAGAAGGAGATATGTTTCGAAAATGATAGGTACGTCGCACCACTTTTGTGGCGATGTGATACGGATAACCAAATTTATGTAACAATTACAAAGTCGCGGAAAAAAGTATTGCAGTTTCGGAAAGACGGTTTGATCAATCTTTAGTTTTAAGATATAATGAAATTATGAAGGAACAATTGAACGAGGGAATTATTCAAAAGTGTAATGATAATTGTTCTGTAGATTACGTAATGCCTCATAGAGCGGTTTTTAGGGAAAAATCTTCTAGCTCTAAAACTAGAATTGTTTATGATGCGAGCAGTCGACAGGGTAGTAACAAAAGTTTAAATGAATTTCTTTTCTCTGGGGAAAATTTAAATCCTAATCTCGTAGATGTTATATTAAATTTCAGGCAACATAAAATTGCTTTTTGTGGGGATTTGGCTCGAGCCTTCCTACAAATAGAAGTATCAAAAAATGACAGAAATTATTTATGTTTTTTGTATTTTGATGATTGCGACATAGATAAACCTGTGACTTTATACCATTTTAATCGTCATTGTTTTGGCCTCACCAGTTCTCCCTATGTTTTGACTTCGACTATTAAAAAACACATTAAAAATTATAAGGAAGCCAATCCCGTCGCATATCGTATGTTCGATAATTATTTATACGTAGATGATTTAATTCACGGAGTATCTACGGTACCAGAAGCCTTTAAGCTGTCATCTTGTGCAGTTTCAATTTTTAAAGACGCGAATATGAAGTTACGGAAATTTAACTCCAATTCTGTAGAATTAAAGGAACAGTGGAAGAATGCTAACCCTGTAATAGAAATAGAAGAAAAAAAATCAAACCTTACAATACTAGGAATTAATTGGAATAATAAGGAGGACTTTCTGTATATCGATTTGACATCTTTAGCGTCAAACGTTGATACAAACAAAGATATTTTACAATTCACCAAAAGACACGTTCTCCACACTACTGCTAAAATATTCGATCCAATCGGGTTCCTCAATCGTTTTATGATTAGAATTAAGCTCCTCTTACAGGAATTATGGGAATGTGGTCTTGACTGGGATGACACATTTTCCGAAGAAATTCTAAAAAAATATCAAACGTGGTATAAAGAAATAAAACTAATAGAAAATATAAAAATACCTAGATATTATTTTGACTCAGATGTAACAGTAAACAAAGTTCAAGTTCATTTTTTTTTCTGATGCTTCGTTAAAATCATACGGAGCTGTAGCCTATTTTAGATATAGGACATCCGAAGACCATTTTAACACCTGTTATATAATTTCTAAATCTCGAGTTGCTCCTTTAAAAAGAGTTACCTTGCCGCGATTGGAGCTCTTAGGAGCTTTAACAGCTTCCAGAATTGCCAACCATCTTAAACATCTTTTCAGCTATATTAAAAAGAAAATTTTGTGGACCTACTCTACTATAGTTTTGCACTGGATTAAGGGATCGGCCTCCAAGTGGAAACCATTTGTTGCTAACCGATTAGCTGAAATTCAGGGGATGACCGATCCTAGTTCTTGGCGGCATGTCAATAGCAAAGATAACCCGGCAGACATGCTTACTAGGGGGCTCTCTTCCAAAGAGTTAATAAGTTCAAGACAGTGGTGGTACGGTCCTGAATGGCTTATTAATTCCGAAAATGTTTGGCCTAAAGAAAATAAGTTAAAAACCAAATCATTCATTCCCGAAATTGAAAATGAATGTAAAGGTGAAATTATGGTTAATTCAACCATTGTTAATGAAAAAATAATCGATATAAATAAATTTAGTAGCTTGGAAAAATTGTTAAGAGTTACACAGAGTTGCACGTAAGTACTTACGTGTTATATTTTATAAAATTGCTAAAGGACAAACACTAGAAAGTCTGTGCACTTACACCAGAAGATCTTCGAGAAGCAGAGATGTATTGGATAAGACTAGTTCAAAGTGAGTTTTATTCTAATGATATACAGTGTTTAAAAAATACCAAACCTCTTCCAAAAGACTCGCACTTGCTTTGTTTGAACCCCTTCCTTGATTCCGAAGGCGTCCTGCGTGTCTCTGGTCGACTTGGGAAAGCTGATTTTTCAACGGATGAAAAAAACCCGATAATTCTTCCGCCCAAAACGAAGTTTTTGGAATTGATTATTTGGTATGCTCATGCTAGAGTGTTTCATTCAGCAGTTTCTCACACACTCGTACAAGTGAGAGAAAAATTCTCGTTACTAAAGGCTGGACAAACAATAAAAAATCAACTGAAAAAATGCATTATTTGAAAACGGTTTTCATCAATTCCAGGAGACCAGACGGTAGCTAAATTGCCACCTGATCGTGTCGAACAGTCAGCTCCGTATAGCGTAAGAGGAGTCGATTTTGCAGGACCTTTATTTGTGAAAGATTCTGACAGTAAACAGTATATATTACTAATAACGTGTGCTGTAACAAGAAATATCCACCTGGAACTTGTTGACAATTTATCAACACAAACATTCTTACTTGCCTTTAGACGGCTCTTCGCTCGTCGTGGATTGTGTTCCGTTGTTTACTCCGATAACGCACGCACTTTTAAACGTGCTGAAATAGAACTTAAGAGACTATGGACTATAGTGACTCATCCAGAGGTGAAAAAATTTTTTGCTTCCAATAACATAAAATGGAAGTATATAGTGGAAAGGGCCGCCTGGTGGGGTGGATTTTATGAAAGAATGGTAAGGTCTGTAAAAACTGCGATGCGAAATACATTGGACAGATCTTCTCTGACCCTTAATGAGTTGCATACAGTACTTGTTGAGGTAAAAGGAATGGTGAACTCCAGACCCATGACTTGCATAAGTGATGAAAGGCAGGACCCCCTATCATTAACTCCTGCCCATTTTTTAATAGGGAGAAAAATATCTTCTCTCTCCCCCGTACGGCTCCACCTTGACTCTAACTCTCTTCTAGGAAAGAATTGCTTAAAGCCTTTAACTATAGGGAAAAATTGATGCGGCTGATTTGGACTAGATGGAAGAATAAATACTTATTAAATTTGAGGTGAGCCCACCAAAGTTTAAATAAAACCAATCTTCCACAATTTAAATTAAATGATGTTGCATTAATTAAAGATGATAAATTACCCAGAAATTTCTGGAGTATAGGTAAAATTATACAAATATTTCCTGGAAGAGATGGCAAGGTGAGGGCCTGTAAAATTAAGACTGAAAAATCCATATTGAACAGACCTGTACAACTGCTTTTTAATTTAGAACTCCTGGACTGAAATTGAATTTGAGCAGTAATAATTGAACACTAATATAATTTTTTTTCTTTCTTTATTCAGTTTGAACTGTTTTTTTTTTTTTAAATTAGCCTTGAAGTATGTATAGTTTACTATTATTCAATATTTGTATTATATTTAATTTGTATAACTTGTATTATTATTTAATGATTGTATTTGATTTAATTTGTATTGTTATATATATATGTTTAGTGATGAACACCCCTATTAGTCCAGTCAAATTGTGCTCAAAAAGTGCTTGAAGTGGAAAATTCTGGTGTAATTGTTTTTAGTGGCTTATTTTATGTTTTTTGGGGTGCTGAATACGAATCTGAAGTTTTCCAACAAAATTTCGTTCGGCAAACTTGTTTTTTTTACAAAAATCCTGTAAAAACACGGACTTTTTTCGTTTTTTTCAAAATAACTCCAAAATTGTGCATTTTGCGTGAAAGTCGGCAGTATATGAGTTAAAGAGAATAAAATTTCCTACATTTTATGCATTGAAAGATTTTTTCTATGATCAATGGTTTAGCCGTGAGAGTGCCGCAAAAATGGGTATTAAAAACAAAAACTGTAAAAAAACGGGAATTACGGCACTTTCCCAAGTAGCACAGTTTCGTTTTTAAATCGTTGAAAAAACGACAACGGGTGTCGTTGAAACAACGTTATTCGTTGACGTTATAAATTCGAAAATATGTCTCGTTGATTCGATTATTTTTCAACGGTAAATATAGCTGTATTTTCAACGCAATAACGACCGTCTTAAAAACGTTGTTCAAGGTCGCAATACTGACGTTTGTTATACTATTTTTCCACGCATTTTAGTGCCATAAAAAAACTTATAAAATAGTAATATGTCCGCAATATGTCTTGTTTGTTTTACTTTTTTTCAACGACATTTTAATGCCGTTAAAAGCTTTTAAAAACAGGAATATGTCCGCAATATTGTCCTGTTAGTGTTACCTTTTTTCAACGTCATTTTAATGCCGTAAAAAACGTTTAAAAATAAAGGGAAAACAGTAAATATAAAATTGACTTTTTCGGTGAATATTCTTTTCTTTCATTTTTTAATTATAAACAGCAAAATTTCATTTTCCTTAAAGACCTGTTTGTTAAAAAATCTTTTAGAATTTTCGCTTCCTGAAAAAAGATTAATTATTTTTATCAATCAGTTTTCCCACACTATTTTTTTTTCTTTTAGTAAACATAAAAGAAATAATAATACTGTTTTTTAAACGTTTTATTTATTAAAATCTAAAGAAAAAGCTTTTAAAATATCTCTAAAGATATATAACTTTATTATAATTACTTTTTAAATTTCCATTCTTCAGTAACTTTTTGTTTTTAAAATATCAACATTTAACTTATAATTTTTTTTATTTCTATTAATTTTCTAATTTTCACTTTTAATTTTTATCATTATTTAATTATAAATATAATATCGCACTTTCTAAATACTTATAGTATGTATAAATAATATACAGTCTCATTTTATTTCTAACTTTTCTTCCATGCTTTTATTAATTGTATTTATTGACAGATCCTTTGATCCAGTTTGAATTAAAAATATGAATTATTAATTAATGCTCTGAAAGACCCCCCCCCCCCAAAAAAAAAAAAAAAAAAAAAAAAAAAAAGCATTTAATCTGAAAAATGGCTTCTTCAATAAAAATATCTGCATTAAGAGAAAGATCCAATTTCAAAATTAATACAATCCTTATTAAAATAGTTTTGGAATAATAATATTATGGTATTATTATTCCAAAGCACACAAATTTGTTACAAACCCATGTGATGCATTAATTTAGAGTTCATGTTTTTTTCTTAAACATGTCATTTTTAACTATTAATAATTAGCTTTTAATGTGAGAGATTTTTTAAAAAAGAGTAGCAGATAAGTATTTTAATATTATATTTAAAGTGGTTTTTTTCTTTTCTTTTTCTTCTCATATATTCTTATTTCCATGTATTCATTCGAGGTATATTTTTTACATGAAATCAATCTTAGAGGCCACATTAGTCACTTTACCTTTCCATTTCAATATTTCCCAAAATCGTAAAATTAATTTCAATTGTAAAATTCTACCACGAAGATTATTTTTTGTTCAGAGTGGTTAGCTAAATAAGTGGCTTGTGACCAGCAATCTTTATATAGTCATGTCTTTTTCCCTTTCACAAAGAGGGACAAAAAAGCAATAGAAAAATTTACCTACCTGTTTCAAATTTTAAGCAGTTTAATTACAAAACTGAGTATTTTAGTTAAATTAGTGCTTTTCTGTCTCACTTGAAATAATAAATATCCTAGGATAAGAAAAAAAAAGGATGTGTGCACAATTTTGGTTAACAATCAAGAAAAACCCACTTAGAAATATGTATATTTTTAAATGCAATATGTAATTTAAAAAAAATTAATTTCGTTAACTTTGATAAAAAGTTACTTCATTCTACTAAACATGTGCTTATTTTAATTGCTAAAAGGCATAAAACAAAAACTTTATAAACAGTAAAATAAGTTTTATTAGATTGTTGACATGTTTCGGCTCGATCAGAGCCATTATCAAAACAAATAAGAATATTCTATAATTGCACAATCTATAAAGTTATTGGAAATGACACCACTTAATTTTTCACATACTCTTTGACATTATGCATATTAATTTTCAGGTAGATTTCATAAGAAATACTACCTATTTATTACATTCTCCTTCATGTTGGAATTTCTGGAAAATGTTTGAAGATCTACACCGATCATGACTCCTAGAACCTAAAACCACACCCAGTTCAAAACTTTATCTATCTATCTATATCACTTTTTTATGGACACGATAACTTCAATAATGCTGCAAAAATCTCTTCCAAGCTGACACATAAAATCTCGGTCAAGTTCGTTAATAGGCAAAATTGAAACAAGGGAGGGCTTCTTGTGAAAACAGAAAAAAAAACCCATAACTTCTTAATTATGATACGTATCGAATCCTTTTAAGTTATTATTACTTCTAGGAAAGGGGCTAAAAATTTATGTATGACAGATTTTTGATATCATTAAAAATGGCCTCAAGGGGAGGGGGGGGGGAATACGGGTTTTAAAAAAAATCATAACTTTGTCAATTCACAAGATATCAAATATGGTTAAATTTATTATAAATCCTCTTAATATTATCTACAATTTTTATACTGACAAGTTTTTTACAGAACCAACCCTTACAGCTTAAAAGTAAATAAATAAAATCTCTGCCTACAGGCACAGGTAAATTTCAAATTTCAAAGTGAGCGGTCCTAACTGCTGAATCATGGCAAAAAGGTCATGTCTTCTGCAATTCGCAATAAACAGGCACCCCAAGGTCTGAGTCTTCGAAATCTACCTGTGCCTGTAGGCCGAGCTGTCAGGGATTTTTAATTTTTACTTGGATGTTTATTTCCATATTTGTAGAATAGGAATGTAAATATGGAAATAAACAGCTAAGTAAAAATAATTTTCGAAATATGAAAAAAAAAAAACTGTTCGAAAAAAATTGTTGCATGAAATATGTAGAAATTGTCCAAAAAAAATCTGAATATTCCGTTATAAACATATTTAAATTTTGTTATAAAAATATATTGTTATATTTGTTTTGCCTTCACACTCTGCAATTAAACTCAAAGTTTGGAAATTTGACAAAACCTGCATGAAATTGTTGAGAAAATCTGAATATTTCATTAAACAATTTTTTTTTCCTTAAAAATAAAACTTTTTCATAATAACCTCCACTACTGGTTTATTGCATAGCTACAAATAAAACAAAATATATATCTTAGGAAAAATTTTACTTTTTATTTAATTCAGACTGTTCGATTCTCACCACCTTTCTAAAATAGTGTAATTGGCCTTATTCTCTCAATTGGCCTTATTCTCTCTTATGACAATCAAGCAATCTGAATTTTAAAAGTACTACTGGCAACACTGATTGGAAATATGAAATAATAAAATTTTAAACAGGAAAAAGAAAAAGCAAAAAATTTGATAAGTTAAAAAAATAATTGCACACTGCAATCCAATCACTCTGCCAGCAAAAGTTGCTAAAATCGCTATGCATAGTTTATTCTTCTTATAAAACTTTTTTATACTTGCATATAATTATGTATACATAAAAAAATACTTACCTATAAACTAATTATATGTCGCAACTCAAGATCTTGGAATACCTTAATCATTGAAATATGTAATTTCATTTTTTAAATCAAAATTTTATAAAATCTTTGTTTTTTAAATCTGTATTAATTATCCTCAAGATCCACACTAACAAGGAATGATTAATAAAAAGTGCTTTATTATTAAAAAGGATTTTTAAAAACAAAGTTTGAGTTATATGAGAGACTGTTAATAAATGATGACTTTTGACATTATTCACCAATAAAATAAGCACTTTTTATTACAGTAGAATATTTTAATGAAAACATTATATTGAATATTTTCAAAGTCAATTAAATGAAATTTGAATATATTTACATATTTCAATTATATAAAATATTTAAAACTGAAAAAAAAAATAGTAAAGAATTTTTTTTTTTTAGTACATATGAAAAGACAACATAGTTTAAATCGACAATTTATTTTAAATATAACAAACAAGTTACAAGAAAATAATCTACAAAATTTTCAGTGTTTTGTCAGGATATACTTCTTTTTAAATGCTGCAAATATACTCTGAGGATTGCTACCCAGTCTTTGTGAAAGAATTCTCCTAATTTAGCCTGATCTGCATCTGAAAAGAAAAAAGATTACGATGAATTATAATACAGTAAAATCCCGTTACAACGAATTCCATTACAACGAAAATTCCCGTTATAACGAAATGCAAGCGAGTCCCGTTTTGAAATGTATTCAAATAATGTTAACATAATCTCAGTATAACGAAATATTCAATTTTTTATAATCTCGTTAGAACGAAATAATATGACACGGCAAATACTTTCAGTTGTACATTTTTATCGCTTGACAATTTTTGTTTTCGATGCCTAGTCTTAGGGACAATCAAGCTTATCTCTAAAGCAATCGCTTTTCTCCGAGCTTTGTTGTAAAATCGGTGTGCATAGGCATTTCACTGCAGAAGGAATGTTTCCTTTGTTTGCTCTCCCCTTTTCTCCACCCCTTAAGTCCAAGTAAGCTGTAACCAATGTAGGCAAACTTAACAAAACGTGAAATGAGTATTGCACATTCCCCCTTCCCTCTCCTCCCTACCTGAATAACTTTCGCAAAGGAATTTCCAAAGCTCGAAATCAGTTTGAAAATTTTCATCTTACCAGTAGGTCATAAAATGGCGGCTGTTAAGCGAAAACAGTTTAGTTTGAAAGAAAAAAAAGCCATAATTTCTGAAGTTGAGAAAGGAATGAAAAAATCTGATGTTGCTAGCAAATATGGAATTTCGCCGTCTACTTTATCCACTTTTCTAAAAGATAAAGAAAGCATTTTGAAAAAAATTCAAGTTAAAGTCTTTGATCCAAGCAGAAAACGAATTCGAAATGCCCAGTTTCAAGATGTGGATAGTGCTGTTTACAAATGGTTTATGGATGTTCGTTCTAGAAACATCCCTCTAAGTGGCCCTTTAATTTGAGAAAAAGGTTTGGAATTTGCAAGAATGCTAAACATTGAAAATTTTCAAGCCAGTGTCGGATGGTTGAATCGATTCCGAGAAAGATACGGTATAGTGGCAAAATGCATTTCAGGAGAAGCAAAAGACGTCCCAGTTGAATTTGTAAACGAATGGCGTAAAGGTGAAATACAAAAAATAATCAAGACGTATAGTCCTAACGACGTTTTTAATGCCGATGAAGCCGGAATATTTTTTCAGTTAGAACCAAGGAAGACTTTAGCGTTAAAAGGAGACAAGTGTATTGGAGGAAAGCTTTCCAAACAAAGGATTACAGCCCTATTTTGCTGCAACAAATCAGGAACAGAAAAACGAAAAGTACTCATAATCGGCAAATCTGAAAAACCCCGTTGTTTCAAACATTTTAAGTCCTTACCATGCATCTACAAAGCCAACAAAAAATCATGGATGACGCAAGGATTCTTTAATGAATGGCTGATAAATTTTGATAAAGATATGCAAAAACAAAAACGTAAAATTCTTCTACTCATAGACAACTGCACAGCACACAATGATCCTCCTATATTGAATCACATTCGTGTATAGTATTTCCCGCCTAACTGTACTGCAATACTTCAGCCTCTTGACCAAGGCATTATCAGAGCCGTAAAATCACGATACAAAACTATGTTATTAAAACGCATTCTCTGTGATCTGCAAAATAACGTAAACAGAAAGTGCAACATGAAAGAGGCAATTGATATGATCTGTGGATCATGGGATGATATAAGCCAGAAAACAATAGCCCACTGTTGGAAACACGCGCAGATTGACCAGGATTTAAATAAAGAATCGACGGCTCAAGGATCTAGCGATGTAGTACATGATGAGGAGCAGACAGTCGAATATGAGATCGAATCCACTTGGAACTTAGTAAAAGAAAAATCTGGTGTGTCTCAAAGCATAAGCTTTAAAGATATTTTAACTGCAGATGACAATGCTGCAACTTGTTATTCATTAACAGAGACAGATATTGTGCAGTCTATTGTTGATGATCGCATTTTAGAAAATGATGAAGAAAGTTCTGAAGATGAAGAAAATGAGGTTTCAAAAGTTACATCTGCTGAAGCCTTAGAAAGCTTAGAAAGAGTGCGCAATTTTATTTCTTTACAGAGCAGTGTACCAGATAACATTTTTTCTAATATTAATCATGTACATAATTTTGTATTGTCCGCAGCTTCAAACTCCCTTGTACAAAAAAAAATAACTGATTTTCTGCATTAAATTTTTTCTTGTACAATATGAAGATCATTGAAATGGTGGTAAGTCAATTTTTCAGTTCTATAAAAAATATTATACATTGTATTATACTAACTTTACGTTATTAGAAGGTACTACTAATTTTTATTACTATTTTTAATAATTAATTATCTACTAATTTGTATTATACTACTATATTTTTATAATTAACTATGATATGAGGATCTGAATTGAAATGCTTAATTTTCTATTGAATTCCGTTACAACGAAATTCCCGTTACAACGAATAAAATTTGCGGTCCCGTGAAGTTCGTTGTAACGGGATTTTACTGTATAATGAATAGGCAAGGATGGGATACTGAATAAATATACTCCACACTGGCAAGTGAGTGATGGTGAACCGTATTTTTGTGTGTACGTGCCGAGATACACAAACAATTAACTAACAACCAGGGGTGCCATTTCAGAATTTTCTTGGGAGGAGGGCTATAACCCCCACTTCAAACGCGAAATGTTTACTGAATCAAGGATACAAAAGAAGTAAAAACTTTGAATATGAAATTACAAAAAAGCTATGAAAAATTTTGTCTTAGCAGGTATAATTTCATGATATTGACAATGAAAGTGTTCCATGATAGACAGCTTTTGTTATCTTTGTTAAAGGTAGCCTCTAAGACTGTTAAACCATTCTTTTTAAATTGCACCTCTGAAAAGCATTGATGTGTTACAATAAAGCTTGTGAAAACGAAACCTGTCAATAACAGAATTCTTCTCAACTGGAAAAAAGTTTCGATGAAAAAGCACCATACAATTATACCTGCTAAGATGGAGAACTGTCTAAAATTGAGCCTTTTTCCAGCCCCTTTCGATATATTCTCTGCAGTTTTTTACTGCAGGGATGCCATTTCAAGAGTTTCTCGCAAGAGAGGGGGGGAGGGGGGAGGGGACTTTTCTTTGAGGGACAGGGTTTGAAATAGCATGCGGAATTGTGCAAATCGTCCACAAAATAAGAAAATCTTGCAAAATAAAAAATTCTGTGCAGGATTTCCCCCTCTTAACTTCTTTCACAGACTGGGAATATTTTTTAAATTTTCGTAAAAATCCGTGTATTTTTTATGGAATTACACAAAATTAGCTAATTTGTCAATTGATCATGGAAAAAATAGCGAATTTTGCCAATTGTTAGCTGCAAAAATTACTAATTTTCTCAAACTGCTGTGGAAACATATATTGCGAATTTCGCTGAAGATCGCGGAAATAAACATCAATTTTTGTCAATCGGTCGCGGGGAAAAAAAAACTCAAATTACAACATTTATTCGCGAAAAAAAAAGGTCAAACTTTTCCATCTGTAGCGAAAAAAAATCGCAAAATTTGTCAAAAGATTTTTTTTTAAATCACGAATTTTGTATAAATATCACAGAAAAAAATTACGAATTTCGACCAAAGGTTCCACAACAAATCACGAATTTAGTCAAACAATCACACAAAAAAAGTTTGAGAATTTCATCAAACATAATCGCAAATTTTGTCAGTCAGTTTCGAAAAAAGAAATCTTGAACTTCAACAAACGATCATAGAAAAGAATCCCGAATTTCGTCAAAAGATAGCAGAAAACAAATAGCGAATTTCGTAAATCTGTCACAAAAATATATCTTGAATTTCGACAAATGGTTGCAGAAAAAAAAAATCAGTTTCGCCAAGCGGTTGCAGAAAAAATCGGGAATTTCGGAAAATGATCAAGAAAAACAAATGATTTCCATGAAATGATCATGGAAAAAATATCCTGTATTTTGTCAAATGGTCTATTCAACATTTTAATTTCCCTTGTTTTTGTGCTTTATTAATCGCTTCATAGGTTGCCCCCCCCCCATAGGTAAAAATTAATTCTTTTATTCACTGGCCAACTGCCACTACATGGATTTCTTTTTACCTGCCAGTGTTTTTCAGCAGTGGCCAATAACAAATTTACAAATACTTAATAAAAAAAATTGCGAAATTTGTAAAACAATTGTAGAATAAACAGCGAAATTCGTCAAATGGTGTCGGGAAAGAATGCAGGAAAAAAAATTAATTTTGTCGTGAAAAAATTTAAGAAATTCAGCGTCGAACGGCAGCGGAAATAGAGTGCGAAATTTTTCGAACACCAACGGAAAGAAAGTGCACAATTTGTTCGTTCATGGAAAAAATCATGAAATTTGTTAATCGATAGTCGATAAATCACGAAATTCGTCAATCGATAATGGAAAAATCACAAAATTCATTAATCGATAGTGGAAAAATCACAAAATTCATCAACTGGTTTCGGGGGGAAAAATTTTCGAATATCGTTTCGAGAAAAAAAAATCACAATCTGTCAAATAATATTTTGCAAAAAATCGTGAAATTCACCAAATGGTTTCAAAATTTGTCGAGCGACAGCGGGGAAAAATCTTTTTCTATTCAATTATCGCAATTGCCAAGTGTGACTATTAAGTTTGACCAGTGATAGCAATAAAGTCAATCGCCAAATTTTCAGTATTACTCGCCGATTGGCAAGTGCTAATTTTGTCAAAAAAAACAATCCAACACAGGTAAAAGTAATCATTTTCTTCTATTTTTTATGTAAAGTTAAATAAACATGTATTAACCCCCTTCCCTTACAGGTTTTTTTTTTTTTTTTTTTTTTTTTTTTTTTTTAAATCATGTACGCTAATGGCGCCTGTTGCATGTAAAATCCGTCGTGGGTGTAAAGTCCTCCAAGTTCCCTGTGAATAATACCTCTGGGGGTGCCTAATCAGGTGAAGGTCTCGTCACCTGATCAAGGCTCTAAATTACGAGACCAACTCGCATAACGATGACAGGTCCATATAAAAAGAATAACATCAATTAGCAGCAAAACAAAATGGAAACAAAACTAAGTCCTCCACATAGCCGTCCTGTCAGCAACGGCCAGCCGCTACGCGGCATCTCTTCAGTGGCGCTACGCGCCCCGGTACCAGGCACTAAACCCGTTTAAGCTAGGGAAACCTGGCAGGTAGGGGCCTGGTCGCCGGTCTCAAAAAAAAAAAGTGCTAATTTTGTCCTATAGCACCTCCACCGCCCCCCTAGTTTTGGACAACCAGAGCGAACCTTCGCTGTTTTGGGCCGATTCCGTATGGCAACATTATAACATGCAAAACATTTAATTAAACAGTTATTGCAGCATATGTTAATCAAATTGTTCTCTTTAATACTTTAAATGACTAAGAAAAAAAATCAAAATGTAATTTTTCTGTATATTAAATTTTTATAAAATTTGTATTCAGAAAGGATTCCTGCAGCATTTTTTTTTTTTTTACCTTTTTTTTTTCTTTTTAAGTTGATATATAGATAACCCACATTAAATTTGCACCATGCAAAAATAATTGCATTATTTGTATGTGCTAAGCAATATTTAATTTATTATACAAAAAATAAATCCACATAAATAACAGTTATCAGAATTTTTTTCACAAGCCAGAAAAGTTGCTGTGCATTATTACACGCAACGCAGGTTTGCCATTCCTGTTTTAGGGTAATCTTTTAAAAAACATTGCAATCTATAAGAAATATTCTAGAAACTTTTATACATATTTATTAATTGGTCATATTTCATGTTTTTTTAAATTTCTGCAATATAAAATATAATAAACTTGGGGCATGGGAGGAGATTGTTTCTGGGTTTTCTCTAGTTTTTTTCTGCACATACATTCTACAAGATATGATTCGAGGTGATGACAATCTGACTTATTTATTATTGTGCCATTTAGCAGAGCCCCCTCCCCCCTTATTTTTTCAACATCCTTTGTATGAATCCCCGTTGCTGAATCAACAAATTTTTCTGACATGAATGCAACAATATTACAACATGAATTTTATTTTAAATTTGCACTGATCTCAGAAACAGTCAGAGCCATAAAAATAAAACCAGAAATCTATCTTTTTACTGAAAAGTAACATGTCTGATTTACCTCTATGGGAAATAGTAAAATCCCTTCTGAAATTAATGCAATATATAACTTTCTCGCAAATTTATAAAAAGATAAATACATTTTTCTAAGAAAATAAAGAGAATTGTCGAAATTGTAGGAAAAGCATAAAAACAGGGGGGGGGGGGGTTGTAAGCATAAAAGTATAAAAAAGGACTCAAAAGCATAAAACTTGGCACGTATGAGAGTTACAAATGGTAGTCTAAAAACAAATAAATAAATTTCCAATACTGAGGCCTTTTTCCTTATAAATTTCTCGCCTTTACGCATATTTTTATACAAAGATATTTCTTCAAATAACTCTCATAAATACTAAACTTTGAAAATATTTTCAAAGCTCACTCACAAAAAATTATACATAAAATCATTATACTCAGCCTTTTTCTGAAATATACCTTTTTTATACATTCAAAAAGTCCTTTTGTATCAAACAGCATTAAGAAATTCTTGTTGCTCATGCTGCTTTTGCCACGTCTTTCAATAAGGAAGATAGTCGGGAAGGTAGCCACTGAAAATTAAAAAAAATTCTTGATTTTAATTTTTTTTCTTTGTAAAAGAAAAGAGTTACATTGACTGAAATTACTTATCCATTAGGGTGGGTCGAAAAAACTGAAATTTATATAATCGAATCGTAATAGTGCAGGAAAGTTGCCATTGGTAATAAGGAATAAATTCACAAAATATTACACCAAATGGTCAATATCTTTTACCGCCGCAGGGGGACCAAAAAAAAAAAAAAATCTTTTTTTTTTTTTTTTTTAATTTACAGTATCTAACCATACCAATACAATTTCTAATAGAATGCAACAGCTACATCAAGATGTTAGTAATGTTCCAGTAAAATGTCATTATGGTGAAATCATTTCTCTTACCGCCGCAAGGGCGGTCAAAATTTTGAAAAAACGGCAAAAATTTCAAATTTTCGTTTTTTCTAATTTTTTTTAATTTGTATTATATGTCTACAATTAAATAGATTTACTTTATAGCTAGTAATAACTTATAACTCTCTAGTAATTTTTATCATGGGTATTGCCAACCAGGGGCGAGAGGAGCCCGCCCCTCCTAAATTTGAGAGAAAGGGGCTTTTTGCAGGGATTTTGGGGATTTTCCGGAACTTTTTTGTGATTTATTTTGGTAGGGGGAGCCTGCTTACACAAATTCCCCCTCATTTTTCACTTTTGCCTCCCCTCCCAACAAAAAATCCCTGAAAAGTTCCGGAAAATCCCCAAAATCCCTTCAAAAAGCCCATTTCTCTCAAACTCCTCTCGCCCCTGATTGGCAATGCCCATGATCAAAATTACAAGACATTTATAAGTTATTACTAACTATAATGTAAATTTCTTTAATTGTAGACATATAATAAAAAATAAAAAATAAAAATTTTAAAAAACGAAATTTTTTGCCGCTTTTTTTCGAAATTTTGACCGCACTTAGAGACTGCGGTAAGAGAAATGATTTCACCATAATGACATTTTGCTGGAACATTACTAACATCTTGATGTAACTGTTGCATTCTATTAGAAATTGTATTGGTATGGTTGGATAATTTAAATTTAAAAAAAAAAAATTTTTAGATTTTTTAAAAGTTTGCCCCCTTGCGGCGGTAAAAGATATTAACCATTTGGTGTAATATTTTGTGAATTTATTCCTTATTACCAATGGCAACTTTCCCGCACTATTAGGCTTCGATTATAAAAATTTCGGTTTTTTCGACCCACCCTATTATCCATGTGTTATTTTAATGCTAACTTTATACTATTTGTTAGTTTGGTATGTTTCCATTATCCCGTCAAAATAATGAATTTTGTCGATCGTGCACAGAAAAATGATGAATTTTGACGATCGGCTACGTAAAAAAATTTCGTCATTCGGGAGTGTAAAATTCCTGAATTTCGTCGATAGTGTGTGTAAAATCATGAATTTTGTCAATTGTGCACGGAAAAATAATGAATTTTGTTGATCGTGTGCAGAAAAATAATTAATTTTGTCGATCGTGCACAGAAAAATGATGAATTTTGTCGATCGGCTACGTAAAAAAAATTCGTCATTCGGGAGTGTAAAACTCCTGAATTTCGTCGATCAAATACGTAAAAATCCTGAATTTCGTCATTCGGCAGTGTAAAAATCCTGAATTTCATCGATCAAATGCATAAAAATCATGAATTTTGTCGATCGGCGCATAAAAATCATGAATTTTATTCATTGCCGCATATAAAAATCATGAATTTCGTCAATTATGCATGGAAAATCATAAATTTCTTCGAACAGGCGCATATAAGCCATGAATTTCTTCGAACGGGTGCAAAAAAATTATGAATTTTGTCGAATGGATGCTGAAAAATCTTGAAATTTAGGGAAAAATGGTAATTGGGAAATCCTGCATTTGGCCAGTTCTTTCCACATTTTTAACCTAAAGGTGAAAATAAGGAATTTGGCTTAGTAGCCACTGGCCGGTAGGTTGAATTTTTTTAGTAGCCAGTTAGTGGCGAGTGAGAATAATTTCTTTAGTAGCCAGTAAGTACATTTATGTCATTGAATAATTAATTTAATAAATATATAATTAGTTTACAGTAAAGCAATTTATGTACTAAATAAAAATATTTTAATTTATATTGCTTTGAATAAACTTGAGATACTAATTTCCAATTTATTTAAAAATTTAAAATATGTTAACAGCAAAGTTATACACAACATGCTTATGTAGCTAACTAAATAAGTCTCACTAAGCTTAGGTATTTGCGTGTCTAACTACATAAGTACCTTTTACTAAAAAAATATTTGTCTAGAATTAAGATCTGACAATAATAAAATAGGTATGTTTATACTAGGGATGCACAACCTGTGGCCGGCAGACCAAAAGCAGCCTGCACTGACCCTAAATGCCAACATCTCCAAAAATTTAAAATTTTACCAATTTGTCGCGAAAAAATTTTCAAATTTTGTCCATAGGTCGCATAAAAACATCATGAATTTAGCCGATCGGACACGAAAAATCATGAATTTCACCGATCGGGTGCATAAAAATCGCGAATTCCGATGATTGGGAGTCTAAAAATTGCGAATTTTGCCGATCGGGCTCTTAAAAAACGCGAATGTCGCAGATCGCGAGCGTAAAAATTGTGAATTTAGCTGATCGCGCATGTAAAAATCGTGAATTTAGCTGATCAGCGGGTAATAATCACAAATTTCGTCGATGGGACACGTAAAAATCGTAAATTTAGCCGATGGAACGAGTAAAAATCGTAAATTTAGCCTATCAGGCACGTAAAAAATGTGAATTTTGTCAAGCGGGCGTGCAAAAATCGTTAATTTCACCGATCGGGCGTGCAAAAATTGTGAATTTCGCCGATCGGGCACATAAAAATCGCAAATTTAGCCGATAAGGCGCATAAAAATCATGAATTTAATGTGCTTATTTTCACCATTAGTGCATATCATAATTTTTTCCCTCCCTAATATCGCAGGTTTTTTTTTTTTTTTTTTTAAGAAAACCGGAAATTTGCAGATCTGCCGAAATGTAGCATCCATGTTAAATATCATTTTTTTAAATTATGGGCAATAGAAAAAAAGGAGTAAATATTGTGGAATTATGGAGGATTTGCAGATTTAAAAATAAATAAAAAGCTAAAATATGCCACTCGGCAGAAAAGGGGCATCTCTATAAAATACATGGCAACATAGACATAAAAAGTTAGTGACCAAAAGCAAAAAGTTTAGTCGCCAGTGAGTCTATCCCTACAATTGTAATTCTTCAGTATGTAAAAGCCGTAAAAGCAAAATAAATAAATAAATGCACAATGCCTGGCCACTCTTTTTGACTCAATGTGCCGGCAGCCTTTACTGACACACCTTTTTGGTGTTTTCTTTTATGTTTTCATTTGCAAGGGGGAAAAAAGCAAAATACATCTGCCAGTTATAGAAAAACAATCAGAAAATGCATCACTTTTTTTACTGAGGGGCAAGAAGGGTGCAATTTTGTCGACCAAAGAGCAGGCAGGGTGCAGCACCCTACTGAAACTGACAGGGGGAAACTCTGGTCATATGCTGTATGATTTGGCAATAAATCTTGGTTGCTTAGCGATTCATCCTTGGGTGGGGGGGGGGACACTATAACACAAAAATACCCAATTTTTTCAAATTAAAAAAAATATGGTACTTTCAGAAAATATGAAACATTTTGCATTATTCAAGGAATTGTTACAGCACGTAATAACACATTTTGATAGATTTCATTTATCGAAATGAGTAATGGTTAAAGAATTTCAGTTTTAATTTCATATCTTTTGGTTAATTGAACTTTTTATATACCTATCAATTCTTTTATATATATATATATATTTTTAAATAGTGCTACTATTTTAAAAATTTTGAATTTTAAAAAATTGCTTTTAAAAGGTACACAATAAATAAAATTTCAAAAATTGAAATTATTTAAAAAAAACTCAAGATGCATGTTTATGAATATAAACACACACAGGGTTGCCCCTTAGCACACTTCATGTTACAAAATATCAATTAATTTAAATTCAATAAACTTTATATAAAAATTATTATACAGCAAGCAACAATCATTTTCAAAAAACTAAATTGATATCATACACAAGCAGTGATGATCAGAGTTCTGAATATATACAAAATTGATGCATATGATTTATTAAAAGGACAATTCCACATAAAAGTTTCATTTTGAGGGGGAAATAAAATTTATAACATGTTTAATTTGAGTGTATGATTGGAAAGCTTGGTATTTTTATGTTGTATAATAAAATCCTAATACAAAGCCTTTGTAAATTACTATTTACAAACTAAGTTAAGAACCATTATTGTCTTTGTAAAGTCATAATGTTACGTCAGTTACACAATAAAAGTTATGTCAGTTACATGAGTAAATGCCATTTTTTTCTTTTTTATTGTTCAGAAATTAATTAAACAAGTTACTGTTAGAATTTTTCATTACTTAGTGTTGTTGAGAACATTAAATCACTTATTTTAACAAGATAGTTTTGATAATTTTTACACTTCAATGAAGGCAGAAAAAATGTTTGTCTATTTTACGTTACATCAGTTACAGGATTTTGAATTACAATTTTTGTGATTAAAAGACAGATTGAAATAATCTGCAGGTATTTGGGTATTAAGTCCTTAGTAAGAAATATTTTAAATTGTAAAAATAAAAAAAAATTCTAGCTTAATTAAATTTTCTGCACAGTTTTGAAAACAAAATTCGATGATCAAGTGTTACATCAGTTACGATGGAATTGACCAAAACAATCATTTATTTTACTTTAAATTATTCTTTAATTACAATCTGATTAAAATTAAAACATTCTAAAAATATAATAGATTACAAATATTATAAATAAAAATAACAAGACTGTGATTACTTACGTTTACTAGACAAAATAGTGCAAGAACAAACACAGCGCCAGCAAGAAGGGAATCAATGGCGGCGGCGGCTTATTATTATTTTCGTTCTTCTAGCCTGGTGGGATGGTTGGAAGGTTGCGCAGAAAGAAATTCCGATCACGCGGCGTCCAAATTGAGTTGAGGAGATACAACGTTGTTTCAACGAATTTTTCACTTAGGAAAAATATCTATTATATCGTTGAGCAATCACGCTTTCGGGCTAAAGTAAAGGAAAACATAAAACGATTAAAAAACCTATTTTAAAACGACGAGAAGAGTAACGGAAATATCGTGACCATGAAACAACGTTTTTTAAAAGTCTTTTCTATGACGAATTAAATTTCCAATTTCTTTAGTCTAAAATATTGCGATATAAAGTATATTTTTCAACGGACATAAAACAACGTAACCAATTTTCAACAGTTCTGACTTATTTTCCACGCTATAAAAACGTCTGGTGCTACCTGGGTTATGTCGATGTAACATGGAAACAAACCATTTAACGCAAATATTAACCATCATTTATATTAAAGATTATATGATTGACTATATTTTATGCATTTAAAGTAGGGGGAAAGTGCAGTTCCGGCACCAGTGGAAGTTGGGAGCAGTGGAGCAGCTCCACCTACTTTCATGAGTCAAAGTTGCTCCTCCTCCGGGGAGTTCTTACTCTAAGAGGTGATAAAATTTTCTAAAATGAGGTAAAATTAGGTAAAGGAAGTAAAACTAGGCAAAATCGTCGAAAAACAGTACTTTTCGGAAAATAGCAAAAAACACATTTTTTTACAGCCTTTCTGTTCATAAGGCCTAAAAATAAACATTTCACTGTATACATTATACTATGCTTTAAAAAAATAGATAAAATTCTCTACAATTTATGTGCAAGTAATTTTCTTGGACCTTGAATAATTATGGAAAAAGCAATGACGAATACACGAAGTAGTCATCCACCTCCTTATTAAATGCATATAACTTATATGCATCATTATACATGTGTGCAGATACGTAAAACGTTGATGTTAGGTTACATAGGTACAAAAAATGATAAATGATTCACGATTTATTAGTATGTAAACTGTTTAATGTTAAATGATATAGTAAAATAGGTAGTTATGTATTTATACATTATTAATTAATAATTATTATGAACATTGAAAGGAACTTGTCAGTCAAACCGAGTCCTCTTGGCCAATGGTTTCATGTTTCCTGAGGGTATGCCTTCTAGGTCTTCTACACCTATAAAAAAGAAATTAATTATATAATAGCTATTTACGCATACGGGCGCGGAAAGCCGTTTTTGTCCCGAGGATCGAAACTTATGCTCCGGAGAAGAACTGGCGTGTATAATATTTTTTTAAACTGCGGAATTAATTATAACTAAGTTAAGATTCATACAGCATTTTATCATAACATTATTTTTACCTCTTTTTAATATCAGCCCTCTTTTACAGCTCATTTCAGGAATCGGTCACTTTTGGACCCCAAATCAGGGAGCAAAAAAGCTATTATACTACGTATCAGGGTTTTAAAAAATAATTAATGACATAGTTTTAATTGTCTAAAAACTAAATAGTTATGCACAGTGTATTGGGATACATATTTTGACCACACCAAATTAAAAATGAATGAAAAAATAAATGTGAAATAGAATGATTTATGTATAATTACCTTCAAGTATTTCAGGGTATTCCGGGTCATCCTCGTTTTCTTCTATTTCAATATTAGGCATGTTATTACAACTGCTCTCGCAGTTTAGACACATATTAGAGCAGCTGAGGCCTGCTTTTTCACATCAACAGTTTTTACGGCATGTCTTCTTGCCTTTGCAAGAAATGAGTTTTAGAACGGCTTGAGGTGCTGGTGGCTCTAGCGTGGTTATTGGCTCTAGACCATCTTTGGTGCTTTTCCAACCCCATTGTTCAGGATTTTTTTCATTCCCAAACCATTGCTGAACTTGAAAATACACCCTTAAAGAATGTTGTTTAGCTGCAGCCTCCGTAGGAGGTAGGGACGCCAAATGGGTTGATGGCTTATATGCAGACTTAAGGTAGCATAGATACCTCAATTTGTTTAATGACGTGGTTTCCTTGTCAGATAATTTGTACAAGGAAGTCAAAAAACGATTGCCAGCATCAGTAATTGCATCAGCATCTGTCATAGGGTCTTTAAAAATTTCAATGGCTTTAATTAATGCCGGGTTTCTTTTGAGAGTCTGAAGAAACCTCATTTTTCCTACTTTGAAAAAGGCTGAAGTAGTATCACAACCACTCATGGCATGTAAAAATAATATGTTGTCGATTGTTCAAGTTTGCAGTCAGGAGAAAAAATGAGTGGTGAAACTGTCCCTTTGCCTGGCTTTAAAAAATATACATTTGAATGTATGCCCCTACAGAGACCAATCATTTAATTTGCGTTCATCTTGAGCTTATCAGCACTTTAATATTTCCTTTTTTGGACAACATTATAAACAGTTCTTTTAAAAGCATATTGGTTTTAAAAAAATCTATATTTCAGTAAATATCTTTTTAAAATGGCGAAAATCTGTTGCATATTTGCCTGCAAGGAAACTGCCATTTCAGAAATTTCTAGAATGCGGGGGGGGGGGGGGGAAACATACACATATCTAAATGTTAAGTTTTGAATTAAAAATATTGTTTGTGTGTCTGAAGAGGATTCATTATTATATTTATGTAATTGTTCAATGGATTTTTTTTAAGTGTTTATTGCTATTTTCCAAAAATTACTGTTTTTCGACGATTTTAGATAGTTTTATCTCCTGTACCAAATTTTACCCCTTTTTTCAAAATTTTATATTCTCTTAGAGTACTAGCTCTTCGGAGGAGGAGCACCTTTGACTCTTGAGAGGAGGTGGAGATACTCCACTGCTCAAAACTTCCACTGGTGCCAGATCCACACTTTTCCCCTACCTTAAATGCATAAAATATAGTCAATAATATAATCTTTAGTATCACTGATGGTTAATATTTGCGTTAATGGTTTGTTTCCATGTTACATCGACATACAATGCCGTAATTCCCGTTTTTTTACAGTTTTTGTTTTTAATACCCATTTTTGAGGCACTCTCACGGCTAAACCATTGATCATAGAAAAAAACTTTCAATACATAAAATGTAGGAAATTTTATTCTCTTTAACTCATATATTGACGACTTTCACGCAAAATGCACAATTTTGGAGTTATTTTGAAAAAAACGAAAAATGTCCGTGTTTTTACAGGTTTTTTGTAAAGAAAACAAGTTTGCCGAACGAAATTTTGTTGGAAAACTTCAGATTCGTATTCAGCACCCCAAAAAACATAAAATAAGCCACTAAAAACAATTACACCAGAATTTTCCACCTCAAACTACAATTTGACTGGGCTATATGTTCATGGTGGGGCAGTGTGTTTCGAGTCACGTGAGCGGCGGAGATTGGTGCCGACTGTCTAGCGGGGAGTCCCCCCAGTAACGCAATAGAAATAAGTTCTGTTTTATGATGTTCTCGGATCGCATGGAAGCAAAATGCAGTTTCTAGAAATATATTCTAAAATTTGCTCGAATATGATTATTAGTGTTTAATGTGTGTCTGTCTGTGTGGTGTGAACGTAAAATAAATCATGAAAAAGACAATTCTGCAGCATTCTTTCCAAAATACTTTCACAATCCAGAAGCTAGAATTGAATAGATTTTAATTGCAAGACTGTTGATTTAGATTTGTTATAAATGCTCCCCCAACCTGCCTGATGCTTATTTCATAGGGTGTTCTTTGCATTTATTGTTCATTTACCACTGACACAAAAAAGAATTCGATTACAGTATTGTCTAAGAACTATAACTGCTGGAGCAGCTTTTCAAGTTGTGGTATGCGTTTTAAAACTAAACTAATTTTTTGCCTATTACTTCGTGTGTATAAATTTTGCAGTTGATATACAGGATCTGACACAAAAGATTTCAAGTACATTTCCGTTTATTAACGGTCAAAATAAACGTTTATTTCCGTTATTTCTTTCAGTTTAGAAACATAAATGTACTCGAAATCAATTGACTAACAGAATTCAATTTTAGCATACTATGTAGTACATATACAAATCTATAGAACATATACAGGGCTGCATAAGAAGAATTCTGATATTTTTCTCACTATTGAGGATAATTCGTGAAATTGTTATTTCAAATATGTTATGTGCATTCTAAACCGAAAGGTAGGCCTTTCCGCTCGGTTTAAACTTGATCTTATTTACTTAGATATTATCTTTCACCCTAATAAACTGCGAAGTTTTGTTTAAGTGTTCTGGAAGTGTTGAAAATGTTTCATAATCTATTTTTGACGCAATATTTTTCGTTCTTGTTTTATTATAACAAAAATTTCAAATAATCTTATAAAACTAGCGTATATTTACAGATTATTATAAAATAACTTTACAGACAATAATTTTACAATAAAATGCTGAACGTATTTAAATATAAATAAATAAAAAATTTCTTAAATTATAACTTTATAAATAATTCAATTACATGTTATTTGAAAGCATTTTGCATGTAAGTCTTTAATTTTTATTCTTATGATACGGTTTTCATACAAAATTCGTCTTATAATTAAAAAACATTCGCATAAATGTTTTAAAAGATGAAAAAATATAAACATTTTGTGTCACTGAAAAGTTTTACATGAATTTTACAGATTAAATATTGTAAGTAGTTTTTTGTAGTTAGTCATCTATTGATCGTTCATAATGTCATTTTTAACATAATTATTCTCTGCACTACCTATTTTCCTAGACATTATTTTGTTTTTAAACATATAAACAAGCAGAAGACAGAGCAGAAAGCATAACATCAGTGACTGAAGATGCCTAAGAGTAATAGGTTGAAATATTTTTAATTTTTTTAAATTTTTAACAGACTGGTTTTGTGTGGTTTTAAAGGTGTTTTTAAAGACTTTTACACATGTACAATGCTTGTTTATATGTTGAAAAATGAAATAATTTCTGTGAAAATAGGTAGTGCAGAGAATTATTATATTGTAAGTAATACTTCTAGATATTATGAATGTCTTAACCCATTCCCTGCTAATGGTGCGTTTTAGCACCATTCAAAATAAAAGTGTATAACTGCTAAGCTACCACTATTTTAATATGTTGAAATATATTTTATTTAATGACAAAAACTTTGCTATTAAATATACCGAATATTATCTTTCAACATTTTTGGTGACAAACGAATTTCAGTAAAAACATTGAAGACTCCGTCCATATAGTCTCGGCAGTTAATGGGTTAAAACTGGCCTAAAAGTTGGGCCAATTGTTTTCATTAAAGTTTATTAGTTTATCAGTAGAAATGAATGTAAAACGTTTTCCGAGTAACGTTGTCGTGAGGTCGATTTCGGCAAGGATCTGATTAATCACATTTGCTTTTTTGTACAGTTTTAAACCGTTACAATCAAATTTTTTTTTCACCGTCGAATACGAAATAATGTGTATACTTTGAAATACAATTTGTTTGAAAAATGTATCTTTATTTACTGGTCTTTATTTACAGCTAAAATTCAGATATAGAAAAATATATTTATATATATACAAATAGAACGAAAGTAAAAAAAAAATATTTTGTTTTATCTGTATTCATTTCATTAAAAAAAAGTTTTCTTATTTTTACTTAAAATATATTAAAAACATTATATTGACAATAACAATACAAATGTCAGTATATAGACAGATATAAATACAGCTATAGATACAGATATAGAAAAATATATTTATATATATGAAATAGAACGAAAGAAAATGTTTTTCTTTTATCTGTAATCATTACTTTAAAAAAAAGTTTTCTTATTTTTACTTAAAATGTATTAACAATAACAATACAAATATCAGTTTATAGACAGATATAAATACAGATATAGAAAATTATATTTATATATATATATCAAATAGAACGAAAGAAATTTTTTTTATCTGTAATCATTTCATTAAAAATAAGTTTATTATTTTTATTTAAAAACCTTACGATAACATATTTCTATTTTAAAAAAGGTATTTCAATAGCTACTGCATTTTAAAATAAGCATTACTTTGAAGAAAATATTAAAGAAATTCCTTCTTTCTTCTTCTTAACATACATTCTTAAAAGCTAACGTACTTCTCATTTTACACTCTATAACCTTATCGCAATCTGGTATCTATATTTTTTATTTGTAGAAATAAAATCAGAAAATTCTTTCTTTTACTTAAACATTAAATTACATAAACAATACAATATGATATTAACAATAACAATACAAATGTCAGTATATAGAAATATATAAATACAACTATAGATACAGATATAGAAAAATACAGGGTGTTTCTAAATGAATATCGGGGTTTTAATGCTTTGTAGTATCTATTATAAAAAACTTAAAATTATACTTAATGCATAAAACGAAAGAGCAACTCAAACAGTTTTGCCTACAAGCTTACAAGTATTCAATGTGAACACCTTTCGTCACACGGCACACATCAAGCGATAGCTCAGTTCTTCCCAAACGCCACTCTACGCTCACCCGATCTTGTGACGCCTTGTGATTTCTACCTGTTGGGGTTTATAAAGGATCGAGTGTATGTGCCTCCACTACCAGCTGACCTACCCAACCTAAGAAACAGGATTGAGGCAGCTGTTGCAACAATTACCCCACAAACACTAATTAACGTTTGGGAAGAATTGAGTTATCGACTTCATGTGTGCTGTGTGCTGTTTGACGAAAGGTGTTCACGTTGAACACTTGTAAGCTTGTAGGTAAAACTGTTTGAGTTGCTCTTTCATTTTATGTATTAATTATAATTTTAAGTTGTATGTAATAAATACTACCAAGCGTTAAAACCCCGATATTCATTTAGAAACACCATATATATATATCAAATAGAACGAAAGAAAAAAAAAATATTTTTTATCTGTAATCATTTCATTAAAAAAAAGTTTTCTTATTTTTCATTAAAAAACTTACGATAACATATTTCTATTTTAAAAAGGGTATTTCAATAGCTACTGCATTTTAAAATAAGCATTACTTTGAAGAAAATATTAAAGAAATTCCTTCTTTCTTCTTCTTAACATACATTCTTAAAAGCTAACGTACTTCTCATTTTACACTCTATAAACTTATCGCAGTCTGGTATCTATATTTTTTATTTCTAAAAAAAAATCAGAAAATTCTTTGAGCGGGGGGATTGATCATGAAAATGACTCTTTAACTACGACTCTATTCAAAATCTCATATTCCCGAGAAAAGTTTAAAAATGATGACAACGTTTTGAATAACTTTCTTTTAAGTGAGCGGATCCGTAATGCATTCATTTTTAAACATTGTGTTTTTTATTCTTATAGTGTTTTTCATGTGAAATTCTCCAGTACTATTTTAAAATAACAAATTGTGAGTATACATTTTTAAAATCTAATTTGCATTCAATTTTTTTTCTACAAAAGTATATTTTTGTGAATTACATATTAGTTTAAAAATATATTAATGTTTTTTTTTTTTTTTTTTTTTTTTTTTTTTTTTTTTTTAATCAAAATTTAGTTATCTTTTTGTAGTTTTTTTTTTATCTTTTTTGTAGTTTTTTTTTTTTTTTTAATCAAAATTCAGTTATCTTTCTTGTAAGTTTTTTTTTTTTTACCAAGGATTTTAAACTCTTTTTTTTTTACAAGAAGAATAAGATTGTATTATAAACAAGCACTCGTAAAAGGGTTTAACAAAGTATTCTGTAATATATATGGATATATTTAAAATCAAACCAATATATCTGGATTTTTTAATATTTGTAAAGGTTTGTTTGAGTAAGTTTTGCATTTCAAATTTTCAAAAATGCGTCATTTCGAATACATAGTTTGAGACGAAGAATCTACAAATGGAAAAAAATATTTGTATACAAAAAAGTCTGTGAAAATGGAACGTGGGAATACGTTTAAAACAAAACAGAAAGGAATATCTGAAATTTTTTTTTATTTGTTAATGTTATATTACTTAACGGCATAAGCCGTGTACAAATTTATCCAATAGTTTAATATATTCAGTTATTTTCAATAATATATTTAACTTAGTATAATGGATTAAACTTTGATATCCCACCTGTCCATAAAAACAATGATAGGATATATATTAAAAATAATGAGAAAAATGCTAATGTATTTATTGGTTTATTTTCTAACTGATGACAATATGCATATAAAAGTTTTTATAAAATATCAATCAATTAAAACATGATTCAGGTAATACTTAATTTTAGAGAGATTTTTGTATAATAGTTAATTTATATCAAAGTTATTTCCGCATTTATTGGCTCATTTCTTATTTTCAATTAGAGATTTGTTGTTTGAAAGATTTAAAAGGATATGTTAATAAGGCAAAACTTTTAAATATAAAATTACCTTTCAAACAGACGCAGTAAAGCTATGCTTTGAAAAGAGAAGATATAAATTATCTGTAAAATTTTAAAGAGAAAAATATTTGTATAGAAATATTTTTAAATTCAGTTTAATATATTTTTTATAAGTATTTGAATGAAACTTTCTATAGCGTTTTAAGTAAATTTGCTTGACAACTTATAAACTTAATTTCCATACAATATATTGAATATATATAAGTGATTTTTAAAGAATCAAATGTCATTGCTGAAAAGAGTTTCTATGTATTATTACATTACATTTTTTCTAGGAGAGAAAGACGTAAACTGTAAAGTGATTATTGTTTTTAAAATGTTTAATACATCATTTGAAATAAGTATTGTTCATTTGAAAATAAACAAATTTTGAGACAAGCTTTATTTTAGCAATATACCCGGCATTTATTAAAAAACCATACATGATTAGCCCCATTTGGCAGGGATTTTACTTAAAGTGTTGTATAGATTCATCAATTGAAGGGGAAATGTTTTACTATTACCTATACTATTACTTCCAGACAATACTTTTCGTGGTAGATTTCTACTTGAAATGTGAAAAATATATACTGTTTGGAAATAGTGGTAATCGAAATTTACATTATGCAGATGCTTGGTTAATCAGAAAGTTATACAGTATTTTAACTTTGCAAAATGCAAATCCATATATGTAAAATAAACCTTTTCTGAAATCTTAATTTTTATTAGTTGTCATAATGTTGATACCAATCTTTTAATCTTCTATTACAATAAAGTGTCATTTCAATTTATTTTTATAGTAAAAAGTTGAATATGATAAGTTTCATACAATGTTGCTTAATGGAAATATTATTGAGCCAAATGGAAATATTTCTTCATTGTAAAAAAAAAAAATATATTGGAGAATGCCATAAGTCAATAAGTCAATAAATCACTGGGTGTTTTTTAGCGTAGGAACTGAAATTTCGTTATTATGGAGTATAAGAAAATCCAAGGCAGTCAATTCGTGGAATCAAATGGCCTTTTACACATATATGTTACCAGATCTTGCTGAAGGACATTTTACAGAACTCAGCTGCTAAATGACATTTATGATAGTGAAAAAATACAGTATTTTATACAGAAAAACAATTATAATACTTATAATAATGTAGTACATACAGTAAACAAAATACTAAATATATAACTAATAACGAAACCGAAAGAAACAAAAAAAATCTTACAAATAAATTACAAAATACAAAATACAAAAAGTACGAGATTAACCAGAAAATCTTCATCAATAAGAGAGACTATTGATGATGAACTTCCTATGAGATTTCAAATACACACAGATTACATTCTAAATTTATACACATTATAATAATACTCTTGACAAGAAAATATTGCAAATGAGGTATGAATTCCAAGTATCTGACCCAACAGGTAATTTACGAATATTGAAATGAGATTTTAGAGGACAAGATGTTATGTAAAGAATGGAAGTCAAAAAAGAAAACAAATACATAGAGGACAGGCATATTTCATTACTTTGAATAGATATGATGATTAGAATTTGCCGTGATTTGTAAAAAAAAAAAAAAAAAAAAAAAAAAAAAAAAAAAAACAGATACCGGGAAATCAGAAGAGCGTCTGTCAAATTGCTGGTTGAGTCGGATTCGCATATCGTAACTAGAGAACTAACTGATTGTCTTCAGCTTAGACAAGTAACGACACTGATTAACAATAAAATATTTTATAAAAATGCATGTGTTTACACGCATAATTGTAAAGGCTGGACTAGTTTCAGTTGGACTCGCCTGGACTAGGTCATTGGACCATTAGTATATTGTTTATGCGCCACAGGAGATTTAAATATAATTTTTTTCGTAAAGTAATTTTCGCCATATTTACAAACAAAATGCCTTGACTAAATACGAAAAAAAAACTAGTATTCTAATTAATAGATGCGTACGAACCCTGTAGTATCTTTTGAAACTTATTTACTTATAAAAGATACATCTAAAAATTCACAATATTTAAAATCCACATTCTATATATATATAGCAAATTTCTCTCTAAATCTAAATCCGTATGGTTCCTACGAAACGGAAACAACATAGCTACAATAGAAGATGTAATGTCTACGAAGGTAACCTCTATGAAAAAAAAAAAAACTATCTTTCTCTATCACGCGTCATCAGCATTTTTAGAGTATTAAAAAAGTATATATATATGCATCACTGAGGAATACATAATGCAACACTGAGAAAAATGACCCTTTTAAATCTGAGTAAATCGATGTTTTCATTTTGTTATGAAACTTTTTGTTTCAAACAGGATGACTCAATGCTTTCAATTCTGAAATACCAGAAATACTCAGAATATTGAAACATAGACATACTCAAAACTGAGCACATACAAATGAGTTCATACTCATTTTTGAAACATGAACATACTCAAAAATGAGCACATTGAAGTCAGTTCATAGTCATTTTTGAAACATGGACATACCTAAATATGAGCACATGATGTTTTATTCTTGAGTGTGTGCATGTTTTCAGAAATGAGTATATACATGTTTCAAACTTGAGTAATTTTGATTCGGAGCCATTTTGACTATGCGACATACTCCGATTTGAGTATTTTTGCTCAGTTTTGGAAATGTCGCTTTTAGAGGGAAGATCTTTTGGCAAAAGTAAACACAGCCAGTTTACTTCTGTTATTGTTTCATTAGAAAAAAACTTTTTGATTTCCCTTTAAATTAAATTATGTTCTACTACTATTTTAAGAAGGTAATTTCAACAGCTAAATAGATTTCAACAGCATAATATACTATATAGTACTTTTAAGATTATATTAAAAAAAATTATTTGCTTCGTTTGTTTGACTAACATTTTTAAACGCTGACGTACTTTTTATTTTACACCCAATAAACTTATCGTTTTCCAGTATCTATATTTTTCAAAAAAAAAAAAAAAAAAAAAAAAAAATCCATGAAATTTTTTACAGTTTGTAAAGATGACGTAAATGTGCTTTTAACTGCGACTTCATTCAAAATCTCATATTCCTGAGAAAAGATTTTCTTTAAATGGCAACACTTTGAATTATTTTCTTCTAAGTTAGCGGATGAGTCATAAACTGGTATGTAAGCATTGAATTGCTTTATCTTATATAATTTTGCATGCGATAATCTCGAACTCTCTTTTTAAAATAACAAACTGTTGGTTTTATTTATATATTTTGAATTTCATTTTTTATGTAAATTTCAATACTTTATAGTTTGATGTAAAAAACTATTGAAAAAAAAATGTATATTGACATTTTTTATCAAAACTGGATTTTCGCATTTTGCCTTTTTATTTGAGAAGTTTTTTTTTTCTTCAGCTAAATATAAATCTAAACTAAGTTTATTTTTTATATTTAAGCACCTGCTAACGAGTTTAGCTTAATATTTAGTTACTCTTGTAGCACGCTACGAAAGTTAAAGAACATTTGAGAAACCGAAGTAAACATTATATATACGTTAAAACTATAAATAGGCCAGTTCCTAAATTTACCGGCTATTTTGTGAATTGGCCAATTTTGCTGTAAATTGACTGGCTAATATCAGACATTTTTAATGATTTGAGATTAGACCAGCCATTTGAAAATGGCTTGGGGAGATTGGCCAAAATCGAAATTAAAAAGTCATGAGACGATTTTGAATGTATCTGTAGTTTCGTGCATTTATAATAACTTGCTATTTTCTTAAAATATTTCATTTTTTTTATCTAAAAATGTTTTAATGAAATTTCTCCAAAATGGTGGCAATTGAGCTACTTCCATTGTTCTAAAAAAAAGAAAATGATGGGGATTATTAGGTCTTTTCTTCAAAATCAGGAGAGAAAAACAAAATAATAAAATCTGAAAATCCAGATAGGAGCAATTTTTCTCCCTATAGCACCCCCTTACATCACCTTGCGGAAACCTGTGTATTTCGAATTTGTATCCTTTAAAACACGGGCGATTTGCAGTAACATAAAGACACTGCAGATTTTCATTCGTATGCGAATTTTAATTATTCGAAATTTTTACAGCGAAGTTTTACAAACAAATGGATTTCAAAAGATACTACATGATTCGTACACCACATAGGATTACACCACAAGGGATTTAAATACCAGCTTTTAAAGTGATATATAACGTATTTAATGAAGAAACATTGAATGTAAATATGGAAATCCTAACTTTACGAAAAAATTAGTATTCAAATCCCCTGAAACATACGGATCCTGTACTACCAATGACAATCCTTTCCGATTCTCATTTCAGAAAATAAGATAATTTTCTTGAAAGATATTGTAAACAAACTGATTTTACGGGTTGTTAGAAAAGTAGACCTGGATATAAAATTCATGTATAACACATACATTGTAATTAAACGATGTTCTTGTTAATAAGTCCCGTGGCTTGTGTAAGATAAAGCCATTAAAAAAATTATAAATCAACTCCTTCTTTGTATGATTCTTTGGCGTCTTCCAGTCACTACACTAAATCTTGTCCCCTAAATCTCATTTCCATATGAACAAATCCCATGTTATGTCTGTTAGTTCTTGGACTTCTTACATCATTAGCAAATATTTTCTTATCAATTAAAATATTAGCTGTATGAAGTTTTTAGAATGTAATCAGTATGTCTTTGAAAACATATACGATTATTCATCTTCTATAGCTTCTGCTATTGATAAATTAAACTCATGCTTTTTGTATTTGGTATTTTGAAATTGTTTTGTATTTTTTTTATTTCATCATTATTTTTATCAATATTATCAGTATTATTATTATCATTATCATCATTATCATCATCATTATCATTATCGTTATCATTATTATCATTATCATTATCATCATTATTATCATCTTTATCATTATCATTATCATTATCATTATTATTATTATTATCATTATTATTATTATCATTATCATTATTATTATTATTATTATTATTGTTATTATTATTATTATTATAGTTATTATAATTCTTTTCTTGCATAAAATACTTCATTTTTTTATAATCACAAGTGTAATTTATCTACCGAACTCTATAAAGTCTTTTTAGGTAATATATATATATATATATTTGTAGGATTTCAGTTGAAACACTTCACGTAAATGATCATCAAATGAACTGACACTGAACTGACACTCTATTATTGTCCATGACTTTGATGCGCGAGTTGTAAATAGTTTGAATCGCGAGATTTGGCTAAGAACCAGTGTTCTAATTTTTTTTATGAAGCGAGATATAAAAGGAATATGGCCGGTAAAGGTATTATTAGGTCTCGCCGGATTGTTGTAAGCTAAATTGTTGTTATATAGTTTTTACTAAAAGTGTATTAGTTGAAATTAAAGTTAGTATTCTGTTGTTCATCGATTATTTGTCATATTGGTTCAGTAAAAGTGACTATTTATATATCATATACTTACATTTTTGGAGGCTCGGATGCCGGGATTATTAAAAGTAAGAGCCACTAGTAGTGAAATGGAAACCGAACGTAAAGTATTGTAAAACGCCAGTATCAAAAGTTGGGTTACGAATCAGCAAGGTGAAACCGTAATCGTATCACTTCAAGTACAATTTTTGAAAATGGGAACTCTAAATAAAGCCAAGAGAATTGATCTAATAAACCTCTGCGAGGGATGCGGAATTGAAGCAACAGAAAAACCGACAATACCTGTCCTAATAAAGCTGATCAAGAGTTGGGAGAGTTACGAAGAAGATTTTATAAGAGATCGATTGGAAGTAGTGATAGCAAGTAGAAAAGAGAAAGAAGAAAGAGAAGAGAAAGAGAAAGAGAAGAAATTACAAGCAGAACTGGAAGAGAAGAAATTACAAGCAGAGCTGGAAGAGAAGAAATTACAAGCAGAAAGAGAAAGAGAAGAGAAGAAATTACAAGCGGAGATTGAAGAAAAAAGATTGAAATTGAAAATGGAAATGGAAATGGAAGAGAGAAAATGGAAAATAGAATCGAAGCAGAATTTTGAAATTAAGAAATTACAGATACAAGAAAATTCAAGAGAACATATTAATGAAGACTCAAAGACAAATCCAGGTAAGCAAGTTGAATTGCTTAGATTATTAACTAAATATGATAGCTCGAATGATATCAGTTTATACTTAGCTATGTACGAAAGGCAAATGGCGCAAACGGGCATTGATAAAAAAAATGGGTAAATTATTTAATTAATCTAATGCCGTTAGATGTGATCAATATAATAACAAGGGAAAACGAACCTGAAATTCACGATTATGATTATATAAAAAATATTCTACTAAAACGCTACAAGCTATCACCAGAGGAGTTTAGGCTGAAATTTTTCTTATCTAAAAAGGAGCCATCAGCCAATTGGCGAGATTTCGCTTATGAGATAAAGGTGTATTTTCAACAATGGATTGAAGGCCTTCACGTAAATAACTTTGAAGATTTGGCGGAATTAATTGTTGTTAATCAAATCAGGCATAATTTACCTACGGAAACAAAAACACATTTCATAGAGGAATTATTAGTAATAAAGAAAATTGATGACTTAGTTAATAAATTAGATAATTACGAAACAGCACAAAGGGTTTACAATAAACAATCAGTTAAGGATACAAGTAGCGATTTTGATGACAGAAGATGGCGAGTGGCTGATTACGTCAATTTGAAAAGACGCCAAATTGACAATAGACACAGTATGAATTATGGAAGCAAAGAGTCGCATATAATCTGTTTTACGTGTGGCAACCCTGGTCACGTGAGTGCGAAATGTGCCATGGCGAATAATACAGAACAAGAATATTCAAATTTTTACCCGCAACGTAATCAAAATTGGCGAGAAACAAAATATCAAAATAAGACCCAAAACGCGCAAAGAAAAATAGTTAATATGGATATGTTAAATGGTAAAAAAGGAAGAATCTTAGATATTAGCGGAATAAAAACTAGCGTAATAATTGATACAGGAAGCGATATTTCAATCGCCAGTTCAGGATATCATACTGCAATAAACGCGCCAAAACTAGCCAGAGACAATATATACATATCAGGCATAGGTGGAGAAGAAATTAAGCCAACAGGTTTTTTCTGGCATAAAGTCTACGTGGATGAAACAGAAATCCAGGATAAATTTTACGTGGTACAAGAGGCGGACTGCGATTTAATAATAGGTAGGAAAGCAGTAGAAGGCATGACGTTAAAAGTAACGGAAGATAGTGTTAGAATAACAAGCGGCAACAAAGTTCGAGTAGGATACATTAAAATTAACGAAGTACCGACAAAAATTAATGAAGCAAGTATAAACAACGATAATCGAGGTTATGAAGATATGGTTAAAATCGACTGCGTAAATGACGGGGTGAATTTGACACAGATTACGAATTTAGTGAACAGAAAGAAAATAAGGAGATTAATAAAACCGTATAAGCTGAATAGGACAAAAGATACAGGATTAACCGATGAATGGAATGCATCTACAGAAGAAAATTATGAAAGTAGTAGTCCTGCACATGGTAGAAAAGACTATGTGAAAGATCGCAATAGGAATTTTGATCATAAGGGAAAGAACAGAAATTTTAATAGGCCATTTGATAACAGAAGCAATAATAGATATGGTCAGAGATATTTTAAACAGTCATTTAACCATGGAAATAACAATAAATATGGATATGGGAAACAGAGTTCCGAGAATTCTTACCAAAATAAATCTGAGGTTTCTGAAAGCTTTGAAACTGAAAATTCTTTGATACCTCAAGACATAGCAGAAAATACTTCACCTAATTCAAAAACAAGGTGTAATCCAAAATATTCGCCTACATACATGAACAGAGGCTACTATCATGGTCGAAATAATTATAATTATGTTGGCCGACGATCGTACAAGGCTAGTTATAATGAACAAAGATATTCACAACCATCACATAAGAATAATTCTCATCATGGATTTAAAGGAGCATATAGTGGACGAGATACTTATTCAAATTCTTATCATTCTAGAAGCAATAGTTATGTAGTTTGTAAATATAGAGAGCAATATCCGGAAAGGAATCACAGAGATATTAGATATGCTGATCCTAAAGACAGAGAGCAATACTCAGGAAGAAATAAAAATCTCAAAAAAATAACTGTTAGGCATGAAAAAAACATAACAAATCAAGTTGCTGATGTCGAGACGCCATCACGTCAGGATGACCGATTTGTAGGATTTCAGTTGAAACACTTCACGTAAATGATCATCAAAT
Organism: Maratus michaelseni; assembly: GCA_963931845.1. Lineage (NCBI taxonomy): Eukaryota > Metazoa > Arthropoda > Arachnida > Araneae > Salticidae > Maratus > Maratus michaelseni. The sequence goes on from OZ007587.1 coordinate 415,074,595, forward strand.
GAACTGACACTGAACTGACACTCTATTATTGTCCATGACTTTGATGCGCGAGTTGTAAATAGTTTGAATCGCGAGATTTGGCTAAGAGCCAGTGTTCTAATTTTTATTATGAAGCGAGATATAAAAGGAATATGGCCGGTAAAAGTATTATTAGGCCTCGCCGGATTGTTGTAAGCTAAATTGTTGTTATATTGTTTTTACTAAAAGTGTATTAGTTGAAATTAAAGTTAGTATTCTGTTGTTCATCGATTATTTGTCATATTGGTTCAGTAAAAGTGACTATTTATATATCATATACTTACATATATATATATAAGATGTATAAAATATATATGCACTGTAATTATTTATAAAGAATAAGTATAAAAGGACATCTGATCTTGCGAATTTGTTGCCTCCGAATTGTTTGTACTCATAATATTAAAATTTAGCTGCGCTGGTTTCTAAACCATAAACTACTCAGTAAGTGTTTGAATTATTGATTTATTTCATTTAAAAATAGGGTTTTTATATAATGGACAAATATTTCCAGTTTGTTCAGTAATATCCGCATGAAACAAAGGAGTTTATCGTTAATCAGTTCAGTTATTTGTGTCAGCTAAAACCAATCAGCTAATTCTCTATTTATGATGGGAAAATATGACTCAACCAGCGATTTACGATCACCATTATCAACTTGTTTTAACCAACTATCACTGTCTAATTTTAGATAAAGGTTTCGGCGTTGATTATTTTTAACTACTGTTCAATATGTTATTTACAAATGGAGTTTTTATATAATAAACAAATATTTCCAATTGGATTCAATAATATTTCCATGAAGCAACTATGTCGGCAATTTGTCATATTCCACTATTTACCATTAAAATAAATTAAAATATTATTTTATTGTAATATAGTATGAAAAATATTTTTATCTTGGTTATGACAACTAATAAAAATAAAAATTTTCCGAATAGACATTACATTGAATATATGAACATTAATTTCGCCAAGTTAAAATCACGTATTACTTTCTGATCAATCCAAAGTTTCTACACGATGATTTTTTATTATATAATTTTGATTGCCGCTATTTACAAACAATAATCTTTTTTGCACATCTCTAGTAGAAATCTACCACAAAAATTATTGTTTGGACAACTAATACAGGTAATATTAAAAAATAGTCGACTTACTTTACGTATCAACACAATACTTTAAGTAAAATCATTTTGAAAAATGGTAATATTTTGTGGAATTTAAATAAATGACGTGTATATTGTTAAAATTGAAATTGTCTCAAAATGTGTTTAAGAAATAAAAGAACAATATTTATTTTGAAAACAAAATGTATTTAAACAGTTTAAAAGAATTAACCACTTTACAGTTTGATAGTTGTTCTCGTAAAACTTTCTTTTATAAGTTTTAGCATTCAATAGAAATTTTTTTATTAGTGACATTTAATTGCTCAAAAATCCCTAAAAGGCATCCTATTTATCTGTAAGACCATGCACATAGATTTTTAAACAAAATTATATTAAACACTGTAGGAATTCAAATTAATAGACTTAAAATATAATAAAATGAATTTAAATATTATTTTATACAAATATTTTTCTCCTTAAACTTTTATAGATAATTCTTTTTACATAATATATTATCTTTACCCTTTCTAAAGCTTTCTTTTACTGGAGCTGTTTGATAGGAAATCTCATATTTAAATGCATAGAAAAGTTTTGCCTTATTAACAGATTCTCTGAATTCCTTGAAACAACAATTCTTTAATTGGGGGTACAATATTAGTAAGGAGATGAAGAAATATTTTTGATACAATTCAATGATCATACGAAAATCTCACTAGAGTTAAGTATTACCTGAATCTTTCTTTAATGGATTGATACTTTATAAGCAAATTTTATATGTATAATGTCTTTAGTTAAGAAATAAATGAAAACACTGACATTTTTTATCGTTAATTTTATCCAATGTCCTTTAAATTTCATTGTGCACAATTGGAGCATTAAAGTAACCTCATCAATCCAATATGTTATGTTAAATGTATTATTAAAAATAACTGAATAACTGTAGCTTTTGAACAAATTTGTACATGGATGAAGTAGGGTGAAACTCCCAGTAGCTGACACTTTAAGGATTCTTTCTTGTTCAAATCACTATTACAAAAATATAAATCTATTTTATACTTAAAAATACCTTTGTTTTGAGCAAAAATCTAACTAAAATACGCATTTTGTTGTAAAATTTAAAAGTTTGATAAATACCTTTGTTTTTGAAAGGATAGTAGAGATATATTAAAAAATTGTTGTTGACAAACTTTTGAAATATTCCACATTTTATTGTTAAAAATTAATTTTATTCATAAATATGGGCGAAAACTCCAGTCACTGACACTGTCCATATTTTGAAACACCATAACTGACAAAAAGTGAACCATTGACTGACACTTTATTTTACAATAATAAAATGCTTTAAAAAAACTTTGTTATTTATTATAAAACATAATACATTAATATTTATTATAAAAAGTGGGATTTAGTAAGCTGTACTGCATTATTAGTAACGCAGATTATAAAGTAAGAGTATATAGTAGTTATATTTAGTACTGCATTATTAGTAATGAAGATATCCAATAAATCACATTTATGAACCAGTAACTGACATTTGGTGACAGACACTGGGAAAACAACTTAAATTTTAATGGTGTTTACTACAAGATAAATTTAATTTATTATTATGCATTTTTAAACAGTTCAAATAACAGATTTCAACTTTCTTTAATATAACCAATAACTAACACCTCTGTCAGAGACTAGTGACATAAAATTCATGGAACCAATAACTGGCACCCCCCATTAAGCTACAATAAATAACTATAAACCCTAAATTAGGGCCCTAATATATTATATGCATCTTTAAACTAATTTCTACTAGTATAACTTTAGGGAAAAAGTCTAAGATGGTTGCATTACAAATAGATCAGAAAACACTTCCTTAATTTTAGAAATAATATGGTTGCTTCAAAATGGCACCTTTTGCATCGTCAAAAGTTTTTTCCTCATTGAATATGTTCTTGCCTCTCTAGTGGTGAATAAATTGATTTCAAAATAAAAGCAAGTGTCTCATTTACCACTAGAAGACATTATTTTGCAAAATTTTACAACAAAATGCGTATTTTAGTTAGATTTTTGCTCAAGTGTCAGTTACTGGTTAGGTGTCAATAACTAGGGGTTTCACCCTATACAATTTTCGGGTGAATATCAAACAGTAACCATAAAATATTTACATAATATAACTTTAAAAAAATATATTAATTATTTAAGTCTAAATAGAATGTTTTTATGTTTTAAAGAACTTTTGTACTATAGTCAAATGATAATCAGAAAGACTGTCTTAATTATGTACATCTAAACTAAACTTGTATATACACTGCTATTGATATAAAGTATATCAATCCAAAAATGTGTTTCCACTCACTCGATTACAAATTTTAAGCTTTATTTTAACAAAAAAGTTAAAAAAAATATGTTGGTGATCAACATAAAACAACTAAAGTATATTGAGTAGAGCCTTAGAAACGAAATGTGGTAATGATATACAGTTGAATGTACAGTCAAAGAGATCTCAAATATAATGAATTAATGCAAGGTGTAATAAATTATTATATAAAAAAAATCAGTGAAAATATTATTAAATACTACGTAGTTTTATAAGAAAATTATAGGAATTACCATGGTGAAATAAAGTGAGATAAAATAAAATAAAAGTGCCAATGTGCCACTTAGTGATAGTAATTTTGATCCTTAGAGACTATAATGACTTTTAATAGTTCTTAAAGATTTTTTTTTAACCTCAATGAGAAACTATTAGATTCGAACTTTGTTTTAAGGATCTATCAAGTGTACTACCAAATGTTATTTAAGTCTAAATCCCATTTTGAGATATGTAGAATTTTTTATGTTTTAAAGAACTTTTGTACTAGTAAAATGATAATCAGAAAGACTCTGTTAATTATGTACATATAAACTAAAATTGTCTATACACTGTTTTTCATATAAAGTATATCAATCCAAAAATGTGTTTCCACACACTCGATCACAAATTTTACGCTTTATTTTAACAAACAATTAAAAAAAAACGCTGTTGGTGATCAACATAAAACAACTACAGTATATTGAGTAGAGACTTAGAAACAAAATGTGATAATGATATACAGTTGAATGTATAGTCAAAGAGATCTCAAATATAATGAATTTATGCAAGGTGTAATAAATTATTATAAAAAAAAAGTTTTTCAGTGAAAATAATATTAAATACTAAGTAGTTTTGAGAAAATTATAAGAATTACCATGGTGAAATAAAGTGAGATAAAATAAAATAAAAGTGCCAATGTGCGACTTAGTGATAGTAATATTGATCCTTAGACACTATAATGACTTTTAATAGTTCTTAAAGATTTTTTTTTTTTTTTTACCTCAATGAGAAATTTTTTAATTCGAACTTTGTTTTAAGAATCTATCAAGTGTACTACCAAGTGTTATTTAAGTCTAAATCCCGTTTTGAGATATGTAGAATGTTTTTATGTTTTAAAGAACTTTTGTACTAGTAAAATAATAATCCGAAAGACTGTGTTAACTATTTTCATCTAAACTAAAATCGTATATACACTGTTATTGATATAAAGTATATCCATTCAAAAATGTGTTTCCATTCAGTCAGTTATAAATTTTACGCTTTATTTTAACAAACAATTAAAATAAAAAGTTTAATAAATGTTTTATTAAATAAAACATTTATTTTATAAAATTATTATAGAAAAGAGATAGATTATTACAAAGTAAGACAAACGACATATTAACACAAATTAAATGCTATTTAATTTTTATATGTCTATATGAAAAGTGCAATTATATATATAAACTCGGTTTGTGGCGTGAGGTGCTGCCATCCGAAAAATCTACAAGAGACCACGCAATTTTTTTCCAGTCAAGGGTCCATTCCTCCTCCAGACCCCTATCCCTCATGGCTTTTATTATATCATCCATCCAGGTCTTTCGTGGTCTTCCTCGTGTCCTTTTTGGTGAAAAAAAAAATCTAAATTTGCATGAATATCCAAAAGGCTGCTTTAGTGAGTATTTTAAATTCGTATGTTTTATTTGTATTTCCCCAATTTAAAAAAAAAGTTTAATAAATGTTTTATTAGGAAAAACATTTATTTTTAAAAATTATTAAAGAAAAGAGTTAGATTATTACAAAGTAAAACAAACGATATATTAATACAAATTAAATGCTATTTAATATTTATATGTCTATAAGAAAAGTGCAATTCCTGAGAAAAAAAATGTAAATTTGCATGAATTACCAAAAGTTTGTTTTAGTGAGTACTTTATATTCGTATGTTTTATTTGTATTTTCCCTAGTAGAAAACAAACATGGACCAATAATAAGCAGTATTTGGTTCATTTTAACTATTTCTAATGGAATACTAACATTGATTAAATATTGATATATGAGGGGGTTGGAATGACAGTGGAGTAAGTCAAAAATGAAAAATCTAGATAACCATATTTTTACTGAGCGTGTAATAATTTCTGTTCAGTGCGACAGTCATATAAATCATAGTTCACTTAGGGAGTCGCTATAGGGCAAAACAAGTTGGCCCACTTAATGCAACGGCAATACGACAAGTTTTACAAAATCCTTCATTTCTCAAATTACTAAATATTGACTTACTCCATTGTTATTCTAACCCACTCATATTTTGGAAATATTTACAATTAAAAATCAATATTGCAGAAATATTGGCTTTATTGGCTTAATATTGACGATATATTAAGTGTCCCTATAGCTTCAAAATTACCAAAATGTAATGCTAACAATGGTTAAATATTGATATTTTTTAGAAATATTTTGGAAAAAAATCTCTAGACAAACTGATACAATTAAATCATATTTGTGATTAAGTAAATATTAGTTACTCTAATTAAAAGGACATAACACCTGCCCAATATGAAAAGTAAAGATATTCTCTTGGATTATAGTTCAACCTCGATTAAAAAAAAAACAAAAAAAAAACATATATATATATATATATATATATATATATGTTTATATAAATTATATATATATATAATTTTTTCACGACGTAACTCAACAATTTCATTTTACAAGATAAATTTTAATTATTGTAATAAAAATAAAAATAATCCATTTCTGTTCTAACAAATATATCGAAATACTAAACAAATTGCTCTGATTAAAGCAAATATTTATCAAAATTCTTAATTAAGGGATGTTTTTTTTTTCCTTTCAGAAAAGGAAAAAAAAATAAACGAAATTAAATTTTTATTAACACATAAATAAGTAAACTGATAAATCGTTGCAAATTTTTTAAAATATTTCCCTTAATTAATGTTTTAACCATTAATTATTTTAACAAAAAAAGAGTAACTGGTTGAAAAAGTAGTTCACAAATTCCTAATTAATTAAGATAGTTTCGTAAATAATTCACCTTTAAAAAAAAATTAGCAGAATCAATAAAGAAAATTGTAATTTATATTAATGATATCGAACATCTCAACGAATTTAATTAAAATATCATACATTTATTTTAAATATTCAGATACACCATGTATATTAAAAAATGTAATAGAATGTATTTCGAAGCATATTACACACATAACAATATTTGATTTATAATAAATATACCACTTCATTAAATCGCGTAACATAATTTCCAATTTATTCAGATATTTTTTTTATTAAATTGATTTTGAATTAAAATATGTTCTCTTATTAAATAAGTAAAACTTATTATTTTTATAAATATGCATTTACTTCTGATAATTTTAATTGACATGTATGATTTTTTTTTTATCTAATACTAATGTATGTTAATGTATGTCATGTAATTGTAATGTTACAGGGTTATTCTAAATGATGGACCTATTTTCAAAAAATTGTATTTAATAAAGTACAAATCCAAAATTAACAATCTTTATTCCAATGAAGAGAGGGAGTTTCAAAGTTTTTTCAAGACATTATAAATGTTCAATGTGTCCACCGTTTGCTTCACGGCAAGCATCTACGCGATAGCCAAACTCGCCCCACACACGAGAAAGCGTATCTGCTGTTACTGAGTGCACGGCTTGTACGTCCTGTGTACGTCCCGCCGCTACCAACAACTCTGAACGATCTGCAGAACCGTATTACTGCTGCCGTGCACTCAGTAACAGCAGCAGATACTCTTTCTCGTGTGTGGGACGAGTTTGGCTGTCGCGTAGATGTTTGCCGTGCAGCAAACGGTGGACAAATTGAACATTTATAATGTTTTTAAAAAAACTTTGAAACGTCCTCTTTTTATTGGTGTAAAGATTGTTCATTTTGGATTTGTACTTTAATAAATACAATTTTTTGAAAATGGGTCCATCATTTAGAATAACCCTGTATATTAATGTATGAATTGTATTTACACTTTAAAATACATGGATATTTTCTTACTTAAGAAAATTAAAATATATATTTTACGTTATAGTTTAATATATACCTATGTTTAGTAAATGTACGCATGATTCAATTTTACACTCTTGTGACGTTGTGTGTATGAAAATTATATACAGATATGAACACTCGGCTAAGAATTAAATTTTTATGTAAATTCTTTTTTAAGAAAGTATCTATCTGTACACAAAACACACATTATATATCAGCTCGTTTAAAGCTTTTTTAGGAAACTAGCCATCGTAGCAACCCAATTTGTTGCATTTGCTTTCCATGCGATTTTTCGATTTTTAAGGGAAAAATAATAATAAATCTAATTTAATTCTACATAAAAAAATATTTATATTATTAAATTGGTTAAATTTCTTATTATAAGCAAGAAATCACGTTAAATAAACTGGGAACTACGAAGCTTACACTTTGCAAGTTACGGGATTTTGATGCTATTATAGTAGCATACCTTTATAAAGAAATGGAGACATACGGGTAATAAAATTCCACAGGTTCAAAAGATTTTGTATAAAAATTTGGTGAGCCTGCCATTAATGCAAAGCTAATGTTTGTTTACTTGTCTAACTCGTCAAAACAAATTTGTCCATCATCAATTTCTGTACTGTAGGTTACAATTATTCGAACAAAAACTTATATTCTGTACAAACACTCTAAGAAAAAACGCCAAAAATTACAGCAAAATTTGCTGTAAAATTATGCACCCGAATTGCAGCATATTTTACTGTAAATTGACAGAAAATTGGTCTAGTATTATGTTTGGAATTTTACAGCAAAATGTGCTTCAAACACGCTAATTTTATTGCAAATATGACTATAATTATATTAAATGTTACAACAAAAAATTCTGGAAATTGGATGCATAAATTTACAGCAAATTATGCTGACAGTTTTGCCGTTTTTTTTTCTGTCAGTGTAAATGCACGTACGTTCATACTACATGCTCAAAACACAATGTTCTATCCCAGACTATTATTTTATATTTTAAACAAATACAGAAAATATTAGTTCGTAAGGATCAATAATATTGAAATTGTCCAGTTTTTTAAAATTTACTTCAGTATAAGTGGAAGTATATAAGTTATATGAATTTTCCCTACATTACATTTTTTAAAGATAATGTAAACTAAACATCATTAAACTGATTTTCTCAAAGAAAACAAAAATAACTATATTTGTTGAACACTTCGGTACTAATATACTATTATTTACCTTTCTTTTTATCATATACTTTCGTTTAACTTACATTTCTGTATGTATGTGTTAGTCAAATTTTGTGACTCATTTTTCACCCATTTCCTGTTGTTTAGAGCTTTGAAATTTGGAATATATATGTATTCATAAGGGCAATATATGAATTGGACACTATTTTTAAAAAATTCGATCCCTAAGGGGGGGGGTCAACGTCGGCCCAAAACTTGCATTTTCTCATAAAAATAACGCTATGAATGTTTAATTGAAAAAATAGCTCAATTGTTGCAACATTCATCCATTTTCACTACATTGTTGCACGCATTATTATGACGTCAGCATTGAGCGGCGCATACAGTTGTGCTTTATAATATAAGTTGATTTTTTTGTGAATTTTAATGAAAATATGTTTTTTTATTATCATTATTACATTTATTTACTTTTTATTCACAAAAATAAAGTTATTTATTTGCTGTCTTCAGACAAACTTCGGTAAAATTATTTAAAAAGTAATATATCGAATACTATGCCAATTTTGTAAATTCTGAGAGCTTATATGACATCTTTAGGTCATTACTTAGATACTTTATTTTTTATAAATTGCTGTGTTTAATATTTTAAATTATTCTTGCGACTTTCATCATTTCACTGTCGGTGTTATTTGGTAAAAACACATATATTTACATCAGTTTCAGACAGAGGATATATATAGTCAACAGTACTTATATAATTTAATTTTAGTTTTTATTATTCTACTACTGGAGTTAGATTGAAAATATTTTATTTCATGTACAGTACTGGAAAAATTAACTTATAACGACATGATATTGCATCACCAAAGTATCACAAAGCGATGTGAGTGGACCATTCAACTTGGAATTATGTCTAATTTCTAAATATGAATGCTATTTTTGAAATAGATTTCGTTTACCTATAAAAAAATCGTTTAACTTTGATTTTTTAAATAATAACACCCGCTTTTGACACCAGTTCTTCGATCAAAAAAGGCCTGCGAAAAATTATAGTTATTATTCTTTTATTTAAATCTTTATAGAGTTATAAAAGAAAGTGTGTGACGGGTTTATTCATAAATCTCGAAAAACAAAATTAATATCTTTAAGTGAAAAGTTCCTAAAAAACACAGTTAGTTATCAGATAAATTATACCGAATTTTTTAAATACTAAATAACTTCGATATTTATATAAAAATAAATACAAAAGTTTTTCATCGTATTTTTAATATTTTCTTTACTGTGGATGCCTTGATACCAGAGATGATCACTTTGCAACATCGAAAAATAAAATTTATATATATCTCGAAAATTACACATCCATGTTTCTGATGGTCGCGGCCCGTTTTTCAAAAAAGAAATTATGTAGGTCATAATTCATATATTTCAGTGAATTTATTAATATTTCTTAAATCAAAAATATAATTTCGAATAAAAAAAAAAAAAAAAAAAAAAAAACATGGAATGTGTTTGGGTCTGTTTATGGTATCTCAATATAAAAATCACTTTTTAATCAGATGAATTATTGGGAAGGTATAAATCAAACGTTGTCACATGGATTAGCACATTAGCATCCTCCAGATTTGGCACTTTTAACTCTAAAAGATTTAAGAAAATGTACATAAACTAAATTTTTTTTCGAGTTGCCTTGATCGAACAAAATCAAATGCAGTGAACGGTACCTTTTGAAAATTCAAAGCTAGTGCATTTTATTTTTAATTTTTAATTTTAGATGAATTTTTCAAAATTGAATTCATATTAGAAAAATAGATCCAAGTCGAACGAAATATCTCTTATCTCGTTGCGACAATTTTAGGATAAAATAACATTGGGTAATGCTTTTTTTTTCTTTCTTTTTTTAAGTATTGTACGTAAACTACTTTTAAAGTCACAAGACTGTAACAATTATAAATCAGAGCAGAATCTGTTTTGTACGCTTCCTCGCGCCAATATAAAATATCATCGACAACTGGTGATTCGTTGCAAGAAATCATCAATCAATGAAATATGTGTGAAAATCGCATAATTATGTTCTTACATCGACTAATATTTAATCGCATGACGTGTGCAGAGTAAAATATCAACGGACACATCTTCAACGCTGTTACTCTTTTGGACTCATATTCATGACAGATGATTTTTTCCAAATTGCAAGTGTAGTCGGTTTCTGTAAATCAAATTATCCCCACCCCACCCACCCCCTAAAAAAAACACGTTACGAGATTGAACGAATATTATGAGCAATTCACAACTATGTTTCACTATGTTTCAGAATATAGTGCCATGCAATTTTATTTTTATTAAGTATTTGTTTAAAAAAGTGCGAAGATTCCTAGTTCGATTAGGTCTCATATTTTTTACCCATGAACTAGGATAATTAGATTAGTCGCATAAGGATTAAAGACGGGAATAAATTTCTGCAAGATTCATTGTTTCTTCACACAGATGTTATTTTTTAATAAAGCTGTACAATAATTTCGCGTAACCTCTAAACTGACAAAATTGACAAAATATTTCTGCTGTCTTGACTAAGTGACCTATTGGATATCTGATAAATAATTCCGTGATTGTGATTTGCTATCCCTCGTTTATTGCGCCATTTGTTGGTGGTAGTTGGTACTAAATGTAGGTATAATAAATTAAATTTATATTTACATACATTAATCTCTGCTAAAATGCCTTTTAACTGATAATTTCATACACTCCTTCCGATTCCATTTTATACGCAGTTAGTCATTATTGGAACACTCAGTACATAAAATTACAATATTGTCTATTGGTGCTTAACTCTAATACAGAAGGATATAGATAGATACGAATATATTTAAAACATATATACGTAGGACTAAGGCTTAAAGTAATACGGGCGGACTCACGCCGCCATTTAATTGCTCAAGCGGACACCTGACTTGGCGTCTTATCGCGTAAGAAGGCGAGTGAATTTAGTTAGTTAATCACATGCAACAATATAAGAATAAATAGCTAAGACATTTAACAGTGCCATTCATTAAAAGGTAAAACATTACATTTAATTATGTTGTATAATATATATTAAAATTAAAAATTCGTTTTCATCAATTAATATTTACTGATATGTTTTATATGAATAATTAAGAATAACCATGTAAATTTAACTAATACTAAATTTGATTTAGTTTGAGTATATAGCTTCACATGCATTGGATTCCTATATTTTTATTGCTTTCACTATGAAGTTATGATATAATTTGTTATAATTAAAACAATCTTAAGATACTAATATTCTATGGAATAAATTTCGTAAGTTAAATATCCAGTTTTTACGATTTAATCGCATGCAAAATAACTCCTTATTAAAAAATTAAATAAGAAAGCAATTGAATAATGAAGAATCAGAATCTTCCACGTTCCGGATGAGTTCGGCTTTCTTTTAATTTCATCTAAATCTACTCCCCCCGCCCCCTACAATTAAAAAATTTGTACCACCCACTACTTCAAGTTTAAATTTTTTTAAACTTGTTATTTTTTTTGTCTGCTCATTAAATACTCTATTGCAACAATACATAATCAATTATTTAAATTTCTCCTTTCCGAAATTACTGATTTCTTCTCCCCCTTTCAAACTGTGTATTCAAAATTTCAAATTTTTAAAGCTGTTCTCAAATCCTTCCTGATATATTTCTGAATTCATTTTTGTTAAAAAACACATGAAATTAACAGGTGTTCTTTAGTTCTTTAAGAAAATACAGTCAATGTGAGCGGTGGTTTGAACCAAATTCCTGACGCGGCAGTGCGAGAAAGAAGAAAAGTTTGTCGTCACGTGATAATAATAGCTTATAACTGGATAAGTAATTTATTTATCAAACAATGGAAAAAGCTATTCTATTCCAAATCGCTTCCGTCCTAATTCCAAATCGTAGCCAGGCTTGCCAATTTTATTCCTTTCCGTTTAAAAATGAGTCAGAAAAATTGTCAGAAAGTTTTGTGTTCTTGAGTAGGGAATTTGAGAACCAACTTAAACAAAACGCTTTCATTTTTACTTTTGTTCTGCCTCATTTGTAATTTTATAGTAACAGTGAATACATAATGTATCGTCAAAATTACCCCCCCCCCCCCCCGCCAGAATAAATTAATAAATAAATGGAAAATCTGTCACCCCTTTCCCATTCTTTCTGCAGCTGACGAAATTACAAATTTTTTAAACTTTTTATTTTATCTTTTTCTTACTTTTTAATAACTATAATTGTATAATTATTTAAATCACTCACTCCCACAATCTGAACTTTCAGCTTTTTCTATTTGAATCCCCCCCCCCTTCCCAGCAGAACACAAAGTGTAAAATCTTTAAATTTGGATTTAAAAAAAAACATTTTCTTTACTATTTAGCAGCAGTAAATAAATTCAACCATCTAAATCACACACACAAATAAATAAATAAAAATGGACTTTCTAGATATTTAAGATTATAAGATTTTTTTTCCTCTCCTTCACAATTAGGTGTTTCTCATCCCTGAGAATTGTCTGGTACAAAATATATCAGATTCGAAGAATCGGTTTGTTCTATACAAGTGATCAGGTTGGCGCAATATTTGGCGAAAATCTTTAATTCTAATCTATTCTTCTAAGCATTTATAGACAAATTATTCCGCCTTTTTTCATTTACACTGTAAAAAAAATTTCGTAAAATTTCGGTAGATGTACCGTAAATTAACGGTACTTGTACCATTCTTTACTGTATGAGTACCGTTTTTCTAAGGTATATTAACCTCTTCGGGACCGGTGGCTTTTACACAAATTCTATTCGGTGGGCACCACTTTTTTTTAAAAAGCTACCTTTACTTAAACTATCACAAAAATGCTCTAATTAGAGAAAGCAAATGTTAATTTTATTTTTTACTGGTGCCTAAAACAAATTCTATATCCTCTTTTTGAGGGTGCATACACTATGACGCAAAAGTTTAGACAATGAAGAAATTCTTACATACTTTGAAAAATACTTATTCAGTTTTCAAATCACTGCTTGAAATTAATGTGCTGTACATATAAACAATATTTATAACAAAGAAAAGTGGAATTGTGCATATTGCAATAAATTAAATGGTAACAAAAATAAACTGCTGTCTCAAAAGTTTAGACACATATTAAATAAAATCGAAATAACCAATTTTTAAAACCTGGTTGCGCATCCATGCTTATATATTACGTCATATACACGAGATTGCATGGAAGAAACTAAATCTTGCATAGTTTGTGGATCGATATCGTACCATGCATCCTCAATATATGTCTTAAGTTCCTGTACAGAAGAGTATTGTCTAGCGTTGCTATAAACTTTGCGACACATGATGCTCCAAAGGTTTTCTATAGGGTTAAGATCTGGGCTACATGCTGGCCAGTCGAGAACTCTTATATTATGGGAATTAAACCAAGATTTTGAATGTTTTGCAGTGTGAATTGAAGCATTGTCTTGCTGAAATTCCCACTGAGGACCCCCTAGAAGCTCAGCAAATGGCAGTAGGTTTTCTTCTAATGTCTGTGTATAATGCTGTGAAGTTTGACGACCACTGGTGAAGGTCAGAGATACTTGTCCATTATAGCAAAAGGCTGCCCAAACCATCACCGAGCCCCCTCCTTGTCTGCGACTAAAAAAACGTCGAGGTTCCTTCCGCAAGTCATGCCAATACGATAAACAACCATCTGGACCATCCAGATTCCACTTTTTTTCATCGCTAAATATGACTGACTGCCATTTCTCTCCATATGACATATGCTTTCGAGCCCACATAATTCTTTGTAACTTATGATGTGGCTTCAGAGCTGGTTTCTTCTGCATTTTGCTATAAACGATTGTTCCTTTTTCCAAAATTCGTCTACGAATCGTATCCTTTGATACAGAGAGTCCCGATGAGCTTTGAACTCCACGTACGCTCATTTGTTGAGTACTCGCTAGTCTTTGTATCAGGCGATCCTCTCGTACATTTGTCACACGTGGCCTCCCAGACCGACATTTTGCTTTATATTCGGAACCACTCGATAAAACTCGATAAATAGATTTTTTTGACCTATTAATAATAGCAGAAATTTCAGAAACGCTCTTCCCTTCACCTTTCAACTGCCAAATCCTTGAAACCTCATTCACTTGAATTTCTTTAGCTCTCGGCATGTCGACTATGAAGCGCAATCGTTTGCAGAACTTAAGTACTCCAAATTTGTGACATCATCGAGTCTAAATTTGCATATGCCAGCGAATATTCAAAGAAATTTAGAATAGTGTCTAAACTTTTGCGACAAGCACATTTGAATTTTTATGAAAAAAATTAGTATTATAGCAAATAAAACGACTGTCTTTTGTACATAGCATTTTAAATCAGTTTTTGAATTTATTTACAGGTTTTTGTAATTCTGACGTCATAATTCTACATTTTAAAGCTGAATGACGTCATTGTCTAAACTTTTGCGTCAGAGTGTATATGCACCCATGGTCCCGAATG
Organism: Maratus michaelseni; assembly: GCA_963931845.1. Classification (NCBI taxonomy): domain Eukaryota; kingdom Metazoa; phylum Arthropoda; class Arachnida; order Araneae; family Salticidae; genus Maratus; species Maratus michaelseni. The sequence goes on from OZ007587.1 coordinate 415,089,773, forward strand.
GCTTGAGCGTAAAAAACCGTATATGTGACATTTCGATTATAAACGGTATTTATACCGCAAAATGATTGTTTTTCAGTAAAAAAATCGCTATTTATACAGTAAAATAATTGTTTTTCTGTAAGGAAAAAGTTGATAGCCCTGCCTCGGTGTACGGCAACCCTTGCTCTTGTTACGTAATGCGTGCAGGCCTGAGGATAGGGGGTTGCAGCCGGTACATATACTTTAAATATTTTACGGTACATATACCGTCCAGTTAAATTACGGTTTATATACTGGTCACAAAGTTGCCAGTATATGTACCGTAATTGTTGACCAAAATTTTTTACAGTGTACATGGAGTCAAAATATTCTAAATCCATTCCTGGACAGGTTTAAACAATTTTATGCCGAACAACCGTCCATTTTTAATGATTTTGTAACTCGATGAAAATTTAAACGTTTCTCGCCTCATAGGCAACAATGGGCAACAAACATTAAGTGGGCACCAAGATGCTTGACGAGTCAGCCTGTATTAAAGGAGCTCTACATAGGACTAAAGCGTAGCATGTGCGAAAAACACAGGTGCATTGGAAGAAAGGGCGCCTCTGAATATATTATAACTTGAAAAACATTTAGATAGTTTAAGAATTTTATCCAAAATGGTTTATATAAAATTTAAATTTATAAGTTTCAATATGCTATAATGTTGTTACATTAAATCCAAAAATGCTAAATGCTATATTTGTGTATAAGCCATTGAGACGACTTAAGTTGGAACTATGCAAAAGAGAAATTATATAGACGTGGATACATCATATATTATGTAAATTTAATAAAGAATTACTTTCTCTGTGATAATTTTTTTTAAAGTAAAGATTAATTTGGCAAATAAAGGAACAAATCACGGAATACGTTTGACGTTGCCTAAACGAATTATAGAAAATGTTTTCTGGCATCATTTCTCTAATACATTTTGATGAAATTAATGTGTGTAATTTTAAATGAGATTTGGTTACTTATTAGGTCACTGAAATGTAATATGCTGGACATAAAAGTAACCTAATGTATTATATACGCATATGAATGAAAAGTGTTGAACAACTCATGTGTAACATGAGAAATATTTCTTCTCTTCCGCAAATGGGCCCAATTTTTTTTTACCAGACACTACATAAAATCCAGGCCTTGTATATATACATGCATGTTATATATTAAAATTCGCAATTTATGAATGTCATATATTTCCGCATGGGTTTTACAGTTATAGTAAAATAAATTAGCTTATCTTCAATACTGGACCCTTTTTTGCATTGACATTATGTCTTTTGAAATGCATTTTGTATAAACTGAAAAGGAATATATCTATCTCTATCTTCAATCATTGAATTTTGAGATGGATTATAATCCATGTTTTTGAATTTGTATTCCACAGATATCATAGTATCTTTTCTTAGGAATTGAATCTTAACAGTTCCGATGAAAAAACAAACTGTTAAAATATTTTGTTTGTTTTTTACAAACGCCATAAACAAGATCTTATAACATATATTTTTACAAATTACGTTAAATTCATGTAGAATTTATGTTAAATATTTACAAAATGTGATCATTTCAGAAACTGTGGTACCGTATTAAAAAGAATTAAAACCTTTAAAAGCGTCCTGAAATGTATGTATCGAAGAGTCAATGCAGATTGTATATACAGAGCACAATTTTGTATTTTAACTCTAAAGGGATACATAAAATAGTCAAATTATGAAAAAATTCCAATTAATGATGTTACACTGTAAAAATAAATAAATAAATAAATAAATTTCGATTTCCAATTTGGTGATTTAAAAAAAAAAGCATCAAAACGTGTTTTATATGATTTTTCAGATCTCCACATTATGGTGATATTTCATGAATGATTAAAGTGTTGATAAACTTGTGGAAATATGGGGGACTTTATAAATTTGATAAAATCTGGTGGCCATCAAAAAATTTTTAGTTCCCATTAAAAAAATATTTACCCATTATTATATTTGCCTATTTTTTTGTCAAAGTCAGACAACTAAATCTGATTTTATTATTTTAAACTCTGCATTTGATGATCTTATTGCCAAATTAAAAATAAAACTTTAAAATATTTTTTGTTTGAATATATTTTTAAATGTTTATTTCTTATTATTTTGTAACTTTTCAACATCTATAATTCGACATCTTGTGATAATGTTAATTTAACATTGTGACTAAGATGAATAGCAGATGCTGCTCTTGATAGAAATTGTAGGGAAGTAACTATCGTAAACATATTAATTGTAAAAAAATAAGCTTATTAATCAACATAGGCCGGCTCGAATAATAAAAATCTTTACATGCTTATAAAGTAAAACTCGATATGAGAAATATTAAAAATAATTACGTTTGCAAAATAACACAATTCTCATTATGTAATATACATTGCTAAAATAAATCATTTTCCCGAGCAGGTGTTACGTAATTGGAATCAGCAGCTAGCTGGGGATTGAGAGATGGTTTACTTTGATCCAACAATCTGCGATAAGAATTTGAGAATAAATAAATATAAAAAAAAACCTTGCTGAAGTGCAATGAATGATTTTTCCTTTCCATTATTACGGCTGATAATTAAAACACATATAATTATAATATATTCTAATGTAAATAATGTGGTCGCGTAATTAAAAATTCTCCTTCATACATACCTCGCACCAACATTCTCTGACAATCTAAGACGCTCTCAGGAAGAACATTTTTAAACAACACACTAATCTCCAAACCAGAGTGGGGCCGGACCATTCTGGAATGCGCGCAGTGCACACAGGCGCCATGATAATAAAACAAGTTCTTAAGCGAGTTAGAAATGCTTAAAAAATACATAATAATGTTTAATTTTATTAAAATTAGTTATTCTTCAAACTTCAATTTTACTTCATATTTACTTCAAATGAATTAGTTATAATCATTATTAGATATTATTTTTTTTAATGAATGTGATAGATCAATGAATTTTAATTCTGAACACACACACACACAATATATATATATATATATATATATATATGAAACGTACAAAAAAATTCGGCATCTGTTTGCATTGTATCCAATTTTAGATGTCACAAAGGCTGGATTGACAATATTTCTTACAGTTATTCTGAACCTCGCTCCCCCCACATTCTATTTCACATGAAATGCTAGCTGGCTAGAGCATAAAATAATGGCATTTTCTGTGCATGACATTGAAAATAACTTTTAAACTCGTCCCCTACTTCGAATCTCCCATTAAAAGTGCTAGAGAAGAAGAAGATCACTGCCTACGCCGCATGAGTAGGGGGGGGGGGAGAAAAGTTGTGTGGTCATTTCTTAGATCAATTTTTGTACAGAAATATACTTGGTCGCCAAATAAAGAATTTTGGCCTCCAGTGGCGACTTGACGACTGCATATGTCAAGCCCTGCCAATATGTAGCAATCAATCAGCGCACATATTTCTATGCACGTTTACAAAGCTATTTAAGAACACGGTGATTTCCTCCTGCTTGAAGCTGTGTTGAATTTCCCTTTATATAAATGTCCCAGTCAGATTAGGTATTGTATACGAATAATAGCTATTTTAGAACACGGTGATTCCCTCCTGCTTGAAGTTGTGTTGAATTCCCCTTTATATAAATGTCCCAGTCAGATTAGGTATTGTATACGAATAATAGCTAATTTAGAACACGGTGATTTCCTCCTGCTTGAAGCTGTGTTGAATTACCCTTTATATATATGTCCCAGTCAGATTAGGTCTTGTATACGAATAATAACTGTAGCCAATTTATGGTTTATTATATTACTACTTTGTTGTTCAGCATTTTACACAGTCATGGCTAACCATTTGATCCAATTCATGGTTCAACTTACATGAGTTTATGATTCAATTGAAGCTCCAAATATTGGAACAAGTATTCAGCATCTTAAAGTGGTACGTTTTATGAAACCGTTTTTTGGGGGAAATGCTGATCAAAATTATCAATAGTTTGTAGTTTTTAGAAAAATCAAAAAACAAATATAAAATCCTGAACGATCAAACATAAAAAATATCAATTATTATAAATACTACCGTTCTCTTAAAATCTGTAATTCAAAAAGCGGGACAAAAAAAAATGAAAACAAAACTTTAAATTCCAAATCTTTACTTTCAGAACCATGTGAGCTCAGCTTTAGTTTGTTTTCACGTGGTCAAGAAAACTCTCTTTTTGTTTTATTGATTACAGCAAGTCATTGCATTTATTTCTACACATTCAATCAAACAGACAAGCTACAAAATTTTCTCACAACTGCGTTATGACTGAAAATAAATAATTCTAAATTGTATTTTTCGGATTATTTTCTCCGCAATACAAAACAAAACATAGCATTAAGCATATTTTCATACAATAAATCATTCTTCAAAATAACGCAAACATTTAGACCTCACTATAGCGTCTGAGAGGTAAGGTCCTGTATAGTCTCAGATAACTCAATTTTACAATAAACCACCAATACAATACACCACAATTACAATAAACCAATTGACGCTAATTTGCTTTAAATTCTACGGGTTCGGGACGCTTTCAGGTTGAGCTTTGATTCTTTCGAGTCGGTGCTTTTGACGCTATTGTTTAAAGAATGTCCTGAACATTTTCCAATTGAAAAAACTATATATTTGAATTTTAATGAGTTTATTTTTATACAAAAGTATAAAATTGGTATTAAAGACATTTTTCATTAATTTTTCATAAGTGCATCAAAATATGGAATAATTTTCTAATACTTCGAATCCGAGATGAGTTCCTATTTGAATATTTCAGGTTCGGGTCGGGTTTCAGATTAACGAAGTTTTTTTTTTCGGATTTCAGGTTGACTTTAAGCAAAAAATTTTGGACTCGGGTCGGGTACAATCTTGTCCCATGCAGGACTCTACTTAGATGTTCTTCTCTCAAAGCTGATAGATGGGAGGTTGTTCAGAATTATTAATATTACGAATGGTTCGAATTACGGAGAGATATCCGTATACATATACTCATTTTCTGAAAAAAAATGACAACCTTGATTTTGTATTTCCTTTTTTTAGATTTTTAATATCTAAAATAGCATTCTTCACTTGCAAAAAAATTGTTTATTATTATTATTATTATTATTATTATACTTGTTGTATTATATGCTTTTGATCTTATTAAGTTTAGAATAAAAATATTATTCAATATCGATATTTATACAAACAGGAGAAATAATGCTACGCCTGTTTCTTAAAACAGATTTCTGGACAAAAAAGTTACGTTTCGTTTTTAGCACACAGGCTATCAAAGCCTGAGAGCTAATGTGCCCGCCGGTTCCGTATGTATGTATGTATGTACGTATGTACGTAACGCGATAACGCTTGATAGAAATAATCGTTTTGCTTCAAATTTTGTTTACAGGTTCATTGTGATAAGGCGCTTCCCTGATTAGTTTTGGAGGTTCATTGGTTAAGTATAAAGGATTAACGGGGGCTAACCCCCCCTTAATTTAGATAAATGGGTTTTTCATGCAGAATGATCCAATTTTCCTTAAATTTTGTATCTAGGTTCATTGTGTTAAGGTACTTCCCTGATTAGTTTTTAGGGTTCATTGGTTAAGTATAAAGGGTAAAAGAGGGGCTAATCCAATCTTAATTAAGATAAATGGATTTTTCATGAAGAATTATCCAATTTTCTTCAATTTTGTATGTAGGTTCATTGTGATAAGGCGCTTTTCTGATTGGTTTTGGTGGTTCATTGGTTAATTATAAGGGGGGACGGGGGAATGATCCCCCTTAATATATTTTCGATTTGTTTATTTTTAGAGAGGTTTATTTCAAATTCTTTGAAAAAAGAGTGTAATATACAATTAGTGTGAATAGCCTGTGAGCTCTATGCCCCCAGTTTAACTGGGCAGTTTTCTTTTTATTAAAAATATAAGTATTCTAAATTGAAAAATACTACAGGCAATATTAAAAGGATCGGAGCGGAATGCTGAATATGAGAGATGACTACTTAACTTGTCGTTTGATTTCAATCACGTATATAATCCATATCACCAAAAATGGTCGAAACATGATGAATAGTGTACTTCTGACTATGATCCGATTTATTTTTTTCACTTTCGGTAATGTATTTTTCGTGGGAAAGAACTTATAGAGAAAATATGTGAGTTTTTTACAAATTTAATATGCGTTTTAAATTCTCCATTGCTGAAGAATTGCATGAAATGTTCTTGTTATCTCTTAATATATTTTTTGAGTACAAAATTATTTTGCTCATCAAAAAGTGATAGTGTAATTTAATTACGAAAGTATCTATGATTTATAGTCATTTTCAAAGAATCATTAGTAAATGTAATTGTACCTAGAAAAATGGTCATTTGCAAATTCAGATGTATTTGCTGTTTATTTACATTACAAAAATGTTAATAATAGCCAATTTTCAATAAAAACTGTTTTCCACATCAAAAAGTTATCTTGAACCTTCATTACGAAAGTATCGATGATTTATAGTCTTTTTCAAAGAATCATTAGTAAATGTAATAGAACCTTCATAAATTGTGTCTTGCAAATTCATATTTATTAACATTACACTTTATTTGCATTGCAAAAATGTTAATAACAGTCAATTTTGTATAAAAACTGTTCTGCACATTAAAAATTAATATTGAAATTTCATTATGAAATTAACGATGATTTATTGTTCTTTTCAAATTGCATTACGAAATATAATAGTAGCTACATAAATTGTTTCTTGCCAATTCAGATTCATTTACTGTTTACTTACATCACAAAAATGTTAATAAAAGTCAATTTGAATAAAAGTTGTTTTCACATCAAAATGTAATATTGAAATTTCATTACGGGGGCTTGGGGGATATAGATAACTTACGGTCCTTTTCAAAGGAGCATTAGTAAATATAATAGCACCTACATAAATTGTCTCTTGTAAATTCAGATTCATTTGCTGTTTATTTACATTACAAAAATGTTAATAACTGTCAATTTTGAATAAAAATTGTTTTGCACATCAAAAAAAATGTACTGAAATTCATTACGAAAGTATCGATGATTTATGGCACTTTTCAAAAAACTATTCGTAAATGTAATAGTACCTACATAAATTGCCTCTTGAAAATTGAGATTTACTTGACGTTTATGTACAAAAGTGAATAACAGTGTTAATGCAGCTTTCGTACTGTTAGTATATATGAGTACGTGAGTTTCAAAACTCGCCTTATCCAAAATTTACAAAATCATGTTTTCTCTATCAATCTATTCAATTTGTAAATCTTCATTGAAAAAACACCACAATCCGCAGAAATACTAGTTCTACAATTTTTTTCTGGCGTTCTAAAATCTTGGTTTACAATGAAAACCAGTCAGAGGTTTTTTGTGATTCTCTCGAATTTGATTTTTTGGATAAGGCGAGTTTGAAACTCACGTCCCCATATATCCAGTTAAAATAAATTTAAATTAATTCAAGATTATTATTTTAGGTGATTGATTTATATTCAGGAAATTTTAATTATAATTAGATGAAAAATCATTAAGTGTCAATTGAGCGGGTCGGGACAACAAACCACATTTTTGGTGAAATAAATCTAACACTGTAATCTGTTGCTAAATATTGTAAATTATAATATCCTACATATAATTTGTTTCTAATGCCACTTGTTGGCAGCATATATACCAGGTTCCGTTTTTGACCCAGACGTTTATGCCCCCAATGAAGATAGCTAATTTACAAAGAAGGTAATAATAATATCATTAATGTCATATTGTTACTCAGAATATCTCAAATGTTACTAAGACATTGGCGGTAAAACTTTATGTTAAATATCTTGATTTAAATATTGGATCAAATTTTCAAATTGAAGTATCTCAGAAGTTCAAAAATGTGGCTTAGCACTCTCTAGCCCCGACCCCCTCAATTGTTTGTATTCATATTTTACATGCAAATTTCTTGATTCCTGTTGAAAATTGAAGTTGTTTAGTCAAGAATATTTTGGGCAATCTAGTATTAAATTTCATACATTAAAGTATTGTCTTCTTTATATATATGTGTTAACAAATTATGTATTTCATATATCTTGAAAAAAAATATTGAAATGATATTTTACATTTATTTAAAGTTTTAATTTTAATCACAATTTTTATAATTTATAATTTTTCAAACTTATAATTTCAACAACGTATTCTAATTACTGTCAGAATTAACCTAAACTCATAGTATTTCAATTTTCTTTTGAACATTCATCTCAGATCACAATAAAAGTGATTTCATTATTAAGGAAGGTAAACAACAACAATAAAAAATCTACTGAAACAGCTTTCAAACTTTTACGTATTCTAATTATTGTCAGAATTAACCTAAACTCATATAATTTCAATTTTTCTTTTAAACATTCATCTCAGATCACAATAAAAATGATTTCATTATTAAGGAAGATAAACAACAACAACAAAAAATCTACTGAAACAGCTTTCAAACTTTTGCGTATTCTAATTACTGTCGGAATTAACCTAAACACATAATATTTCAATTTTCTGTTAAACATTCCTCTCAGATCACAATAAAAATTATTTCATTATTAAGGAAGGTAAACAACAACAACAAAAAAACTACTGAGACAGCTTTCAAAATTTTACGTATTCTAATTACTGTCAGAATTAACCTAAACACATAATATTTCAATTTTCTTTTAAACATTCATCTCAAATCACATTAAAAATGATTTCATCATTAAGGAAGGTAAACAACAACAGCAAAAAATCTACTGAAACAGTCTTGAATTTAGAATTGCTTTATGTTTCTCCATCACTATAATTATAATCATATGTGAAATTATTAGCATCAATTGTATGTGTTTATTTTTTACATGCAAATTTATGGATTCCTGTAAAAAAATGAATTTGTATAGTCAATAATTTGATTTTATTATTATTTAAATAATTAATGATTTGTATTTATTAATTAAAGGATAAAGCGTTTTGAAACGAATATTGAACGAAACCCTTTGTGCTATCTTCGATCACACTTACCCACTTGCTTTTATAAATGCTTCTTTAAATCTCAAAATATAGTGCTTTTTAAGATTTCTAAAGATGGAGTCTTAGGAAACTTGTGGGAGGTTATTGTATATTACTTACCCATCATACGAGGGTAAGTCTTGTAATCGTTTTGAAAATCGAAAAAAAAAAAATTGACGGATTTACACGTCTCAGACACTGGAGATTCCGAAAAACTTATTTTTAGAAAAAAAAATTGCGTCCGTCTGTCTGTGTGTGTGTCTGTAAACGCTCTATCTCCCGAACAAATTGAGATAGAGACTTGAAATTTGGTTTGTACTTACTACGTAACAATGGGAAGAAGCTTAATGAATTTCAGTAACCTCGATTATCCGGAACAATTTTTTTCGGACTCTCGAAATATTCGTTCTGATAAAAGGTATATACATTTTTTTGAAATTGTTTATTTTAAGGATTGAATATAAAAGACAATAAAAAAAACAAATTTTGTATAAAGAATAAAGTCGATCGGATAATGAATTACCTAGATATTTGTAATCCTATTTCCACACTCTTCGATTTTTCATGACCCTGTATGTCATTCAAATTTCAATTCAAAGATATATTTTAATTAGTAAAAAGACACATAATCCGACGCAATAAACCGTTAGTTAATAGGATTACCAATTTTGGAGTTGTAAGGATGTTTCTTTTACGCAATTCAGTAATAGAGCATTTAAAGTTTATGACGTCATCAAGCCACAATTTTATTCGAATGGCAATACATTTTATAAATAGTTTACACATGTTTAATTTTCATATTTTATATTATACATATCCATGATGGGTAAGCCCCCAACGGCTAGTTTTAGTTCGTGGCTCTATTATATTTTTGTATATTAAGAAACATCTGTCTTTTTTTTTTTTAAAGTGTACATTGGGCTCTGCAGATCAGCGATTTCTTCGAAGGCAAAACCTTTCAGCTCTCACAATCATTTACATCAAATCATTTACATCGATCATTAAAAACATTTCAGCGCCTTTTTAGCGGTTTTGCCACTATAATTTTTGAACAAGTTGACGGATTTATTTATATATATATATTTTAAAAATAATTTAATTCTCTACTAACTAAACTTGTAAAAACGAAAAGAAAAATCATTTTAACAAAAAATATAATATTTGTTATGGATTTTTAATTTAGCATTATTTGTTTAACATTTTATTTTCGTTTGCGACATAATTGAAAGACAATGTAATAAACTGTATAAAGAAAAGATGGTGACTCAAAAAATATGGAACTTAGCTTCAAATTAATGGCAAAACTAGTTTTGGCAAGATTAATTTTTCCGTACTATATTAAAGCTTTTCTATTTGCTTTTATGCAATTTAACAATTATTTTTTATTTCTATAAGACATAAATAAATGAATTCAAAAAGAATTAATTGTATTAATTAATTACAGGATACTTAATCTACGATCAAATTTCAGTCAATTTTTGTATTTTTAAAACTTTCTGATATCTTTACGAGCTTCCATATTTTCATTTGAATAAGTTGAAACGCTAAATGAAATATACAAAAAGGCATAAATATTTCCAGATACCTTTAATATATATATATTTTTTTTTGTCTGTCTAAATGTTCATTTAATAAATATGGGACAACTTTGAAAATATAAAATAAATATGAATCACACTGAGCATATTAAACTAATTTATTGTTTCAAATCATTCATTTGTCAAATAGCATTGATGTAACAATACAAATAAAAGTATATATAGTATAATTAAATAAAATAGAACAATAGTTGTTATGAGGGATATTTATGCATAGAACGAGAACAAATGAGGATTTATTGAACGACTGCGTATAGAAAAAATTAATGTAACAAATATAAGATTATTTTTCTTGGAGAATACAGTTATAAATAAAGTAAATGCCTCAAACAATTCAAAGAATAATATAAAAATTCCTAACAGAAATCGTACTTGACATTTATCATTGATCTATACAGAATTCATTCAGAAAAAAGTAACTGTATCAAATTCCTTTCTTTTCTAACAAGCATATTATACGATTTTCATAAATAATACATTGATTACGAAACATTGTCTAGACCTGTTAAAAATGCAACATAGTTTCTAATTAGAGAGGTATTTCGTAGTGCTGCAATAAAGGGGGAATTGCAGGTTAACTAATATTGTGTTTCAACTAATGTGATTAACATGAGTATTAAACATCATTATCTAAATCTCCAACACACTAACAATCGAGTTGATAGGCGACGACTGCCTCAGAGACCAGATTAATGTCAAGCGTTGGATCTGACCAGGCTTATTTCTGGACAAATTTTAAATTTAAAAAATAATATATATTGGAAGATATTATTTTAAAAAAACATAGGATTGTAAACTAAGGTTTAAAGAAATATAAAAAGCCGTACAGTGAAAAATATCTTATCTCTTCAAAATTTGGAGAAAAAAGAAAAAAAAAACTAACTTTTTCTCAGGTTGAGTAGAATACACTTATAAAAACAAAGGACGAAAGGAACCGGGTTTTTCCAAGAATTTCAAGGCAGAAGAGAAGTTACAAATCTATATATTTTTTTAATAAAAATCCTCTGGTATATTTGATGGAGTGAACCACTATTTTGTAGCTGCCTAAGTAACAGTCGTATCCTGTACATTTTAATAGAGCCAAAGTAAGATTTTTATTGTAATAACACATACGATTTTTTGCACACTAATTGACGACTGCTATTTTTTTTTTGTTATTTAAAAAGAGTTTACAAAAAAGTATGTTACATAATATTTATTGTTTCTGTTTTTACATTTAATATATTTTTTTTTTATTCAATTCTTCCAATTTATCATGAAGCCAAAAATTCTGTTCCATATCTTCAATTTTATTGTATAAACAATTAAAATAAACGTATGGCATGAAGGTATTTATGTTTACGTAAAAAAACTGTTTTCAGATCTGCAATTCATCATAAACAAATGTATTCTGTAATTCTGGAAAACAAAAATATATTAAAGAAAACTAAACATAATTTAGAGGTCCATCACCTTCAGTTTATGGAAAAGCGTTGGGGAATGATGGGCTGATCTGCTAACAGTAATCCAACTTAGGCCTCTCTAATTTGGAGAGTTATTCGATAAATCAAAAATAATTTCGTCGAGCATAATATCTGAGCAGCTAATGTTTGGGACATTATTGGGACTGTGTTGGCCAGCGGATATCTTTTATTTTTGGCCAACCAATTATCCGACATTATCCGATTAATTTTATAATATCGGTGTAAAGAATAAGATAACTTTATTTTTCATTCTAGATATCAACATTAGACATTGTATATAGTCATTAGATTTTTAATGGTCACAGCATGAGTGGCATTTCTAAAACAAAGTCAGAATAAATCTTTACTGCATGTTAAAAATTCCAGTAATCATGCCTTTATTTTTGCTTCTTTTGATGTATCCATTACAATAAGATAACTTGAATAGCTTATAACAAAAACTTATAAAACTTTTTACATGATTTTTACTTTGCATTATTATTTACGTCTCTTTTTAACACTTTCCAACCTAGTTGAAAAGTGGTTATGACTTCAGTTTGTCTGGCCGTATGGCCGTCTGCCTGTGCTCTAACTCCCGTAAATATGCTCGGATTGCCCTGAAATTTTTATATGTTATTGTCGTTATCTATAGCATGTTCCCTATTTCAACTGAAGTGTGTAGCCCTTATATTTTTTTTACATGGACACTCAAAAGACATTCTTGTTTTTTTCATTATTTCGAAGAAAGGAGATTTAACATTATCATAGATTAAACTTTATCTTCTTTTAAGATATTTGATTATTATTTAACTATTATTGGTGTAATACAAATAATAACTATGTACTAATTATAATTGGTGAATTTTAGATTCAAAGATATTATACATATAATTGATTAGAATATAAAGGACGTTTATAAAACATGTGTGAAGTATTATTATTATTATTTACACCTCTTTCATGTTTGGAAGAAAGTGAATTTAGAATTAACGTGGCTTTAACCTTCATTACTTTATTTCCATTTTAGATTCTCAATAAATAAGAAGCATTTAATAATTTGTCTTTAAAATGCTTATTATATGATCTGATATGCAAAATTTCTCACAACATTTTCATCGATATTTTTAAGCACAGATCTCATTTATATGTACATATGATACTTAATTTTAAAATGCTTTCGTGGTTTTCCGTTACATTTCGCATTCATTAGATTAAATAAGCCTTAAATAAAAACTTTTAAGTGCTTTTTTTAGAACATTTTCGTCTTTCTTCATTCAAATTTGACATGAATCCGAATTTCAAATTCAAGATACATTTAATTTTAAATGCATTCCATTTCCAAAATTACTATAAAATATTTCAGGAATAACATTGCTTTCAGAACTTTTTTATGTTTAATGTATATTCAGTTTTTTAGGTATTTGTGGTACATTAAATTGAATTTAAAGCATTTTTCCAAGAAGTATTTCATTTATCCATTACTTCCGTGCATTTTTAGCAAAAACGTTTAAGTGATTTCCCATTACTAATCTCTACGTTGTATTTATTCGAATATTATATGAAACACTTTAAAAAATCAAAAGTAAATAAATATATGCTGACATTTTTTTTTATGATAACATTAAGTGCAAGCTGACACCCGTGATTTTTTTCACGTAATATTTAAAGTAGAATCGATGCATTTATTAAGCGAAAAATTTCACACACGCTAATTAAAAAGATATATAATTAAAAACTCTTTATACTCTTTTATAGTAGAAAATACTTCTGATGATGGTAATTCGCATATTTATGTTTTTTATATATAATTAAATGTATTATTTTCGGTCACATGTAAAAGACTTATTTTTATTTGAAATTTTTCTTTATACAAATTGTTAAACATCCCATCTTAAGGGGCTGCTTCACTCAGACGAAAACACCCGCTCGCTAATGTTAATCCTATGGAGGAAATTTTTGAAGATATCTCGTTCGCATTTCAATATTTTTAAATGTTTTTTTTTTTTTTTTTTTTTTTTTTTTTTTGTGCATTGGATAGCTGGGGTCAATCTCTATGCACGCTCCGTTCTACTTTTCCGATTTTGATTACAAGTTTTTTTTATTAAGATACTTTCACTTTCGAAACCGGTTTTGAAAGTGAAAGTATCCTCAATAAAAAAAAAAAACTGCAACAAAAAATCGAAAAAGTAGAAAAGAGCGTGCATAGAGATTGACCTTAGCTATCGAATGCAAAAAAAATCATTTAAAAATATTGAAATGCGAACGAGATATCTTCAAAAATTTCCTCCATAGGATTAACATTAGCGAGCGGGTGTTTTCGTCTGAGTGAAGTATCCCCTAAAAGTAACAGTCTTAAATAATTTTGTAGAATGGAATGTTGGATATTTGTTTGTTATAGATATTACTTATTTTTTTGCTCACTAGATGGCAGAACGTGCCATGTTTACATTTCATTTCTATTTGAAATGACTAACTGTAACCTATAATGTTATACCCTTATGTTGTAGTTATATTTTCTGTCATAAAAACATGAAGCATTATGTTGCTTGAGAGTTTATTAAATTTTATTATTTAATATTTTCATGATAATTAGTGCCTCTTTACTAGCATTTCAAATAACCCAATAATGACAGTTAAAAAATTATTTATTTTCTAGTTTCGGATCACTTTCTAAAATGATTTTGTTCATTCTGTTTTTTCATGGACAAACTTATGTAAATATGCAGTATCATTTAACTTACCGAAATTGTGGCTCGAGTTACTCCATGGTTACAAATATGGATATTAACAACAAAGTAAAAATAGAAAAATAACGTCCGCAATTTTAAAGAGTACATGAAAATTATATGATAGCATTTCAAATAATAATTTCAAAGACCGTGAAATTATAGAATATTCTCATTTATCTTTGATAATGGCTCGGAGTAAGCCGACACATGTCAACAATATAATAAAAGTTATTTTACTGTATATTATATTTTTAGTTTACACCTTTTAGCATTTGAAAGAAATATATACAAACATTTATTACACCTTTATGAAATTATTATAATTAAAAGGATTGAGTATTTTTGTGTTAATAAAAACCTAGTTTTATTATTATTATTAATATTACAAGTAATAGAAGTATTTGTAGTAGTAATAGTAAGAGAGAGACTATGAAAATTACAAAAGGAAGTAATTGTGATAGAAATAAAAATATCAAACATGCATATGTATGTTTTCATTTCAATTGATATTTCTATAATTTCCAAAATATTAATATCTGTTTTTGCAGTTAAAACATGCTTCGTTATTTCTCAATGTAATTGCAACCAGTAATAGTATGGGGTTTAGTTTTCTCTGACACCAACTCAATAAATAATTCACTCAATTTACTTCAAATAAACTAGAAAACATCAAGTTAAAATTGAACTCTATATTAATAAAACTAACTACAAAGAAAGTTAAAAATACATGTAAACATATGAATATTAATGAACCATCTGGATTATCTGCATTACATCTTATTTAATCTAAAACATCTCAGTGTCGACGTCTTCAGTATAGTTCAAAAACGACCGTCTTAACTCACCAACTTCAACGACTCTGCCAAAGCTTCCCTTCGATCCAAAACACCTCTTTTGACTTCCTTTTGAAGTGTGGTTTGGAGCTTGCATGCTTCAACATAGATTATATGACGCAATATCAAGATGAAGTCGCTGATTGGCTTTGACTCTGTCGTTTTAGTTTAAGCAGGAAAACAGTTCAATTCCCACATTCGGCCATACTGACTGTCATCTGCCCTCAGGTGACTGATATGTAATACGTTTTTACCAAAAGAAATAAAAACAGCAACTAAAGTTCTTTAACAAAACGTTCACGAAAAAAACACAATTCATACTATTCCTAAATATATCAACAAGTCTGTGTCAGTCTGCTGTCACAATTAGGATAATGTCACAATCAGGATTTCTTTAACTAAACTTCACCAGTATCAGTCCATGGCTTCATATATTCAGCGCAAGTACTAGTAATCATTGGACCTTCTATAATTCCAATTCTTTTCACATCATAGGTATCACCACTCCTTAATTTTACAACCTTGTAAGGACCCAAATACTTTGGTCTTAACTTTAAACCCGGACCTTGTTGTGTACGCTTTATAGCAACGATATCATTAAGTTTAAATTTATTAGGTTTTCTTCTTCTCAGGTTGTAGGTTTTGCGATTCTCATTTTGAACCCTTAAAATTTGTTTTTTCGCTTCTTTTCTCAATTCCTCACGATTATTTATAAAATCGGACTGTGTTTCAGCATTCAAAAGATTAGTAATTTCAATACACCTTTCAATCTTTTGTTTTACCTTAGGAATATAAAAATCAGTTTCTAAGTCCTTTTCTGTTCGAACAACTGCATAATGACCCCTTTCATGAACAGCTTTGATTATATTCATTTGCATTTCCTCTGGGACAACCAACAAATCACTTCCGTTAACACATTTATAAAGAACGTTATTTTTTACTAAATAATCATCATAAGGTCTTACCTTCAAAATTTCTTTTATTGTTTTAATATAATCAGCATTCTCTTGAGCCTGAGCAATTTTTAAAGTTAAACTATCCTGAACTACCATACAAACAGGATTCCTACTCAATGCATCAACATGCTTCATTTTAATGCCTGGCCTGTGTTCTAGTTCATAATCGAAATCAGATAACAGTATTGCCCATCTCGCAATTTTCGTACTCATCTCCTTTTTATCCATAATCATTTTAAATGCATTACAATCGGTAACTATTTTAAATGGAATGCCCAATACATACACTCTAAATTTCTTTAAGGCCTCTATCACCGACAAAACTTCCAATTCGTAACTAGTGCACTTCCGCTCCGATTCAGTTGTTTTTTTACTGGAAAAATACACAGGATGAAATTTATTATCTACTGGGGACTGTTGCATTAATACTGCTCCGTAGCCATCAATACTAGCATCACAATGAATTTCAGTTATACTTTTGGGATTGTATATTGACAGAACTGGCTCGGAAGACAAAATACTTTTAAGCTCACTAAAGGCTTTCTTTTCTTCCACATCAAATCGAAATTTAGAATCTTTCCTCAACATGTCGCTCAGAGGTTTAGCGATAACTGAGTAATCCTTTATAAACTTTCGAAAATATCCAGTTAATCCCAAATAACTTTGAATATCCTTGATACTTTTTGGTTCAGGAAAATTCATCACTGCCTTTGTTTTAAGTGGAGAAGGATATAATTTTCCATTCAAAATTCTATACCCCAAAAAATCAATTTCACGCCTCAGGAACATGCACTTTTTAATATTTAACTCTAATCCATAATCAGATGCGGTCTGCAGAACAAGTTTAAGCTTTTCTAAGCCTTCAGTTTCATTTTTAGAAGGTATTATTAGATCATCCATGTATATAACCACTACATTGTCCTTTAACAAACTTCGAAACACGTTATAAATATATTTCTGAAATACACTTGGCGAATTGGTCAATCCGAACGGGCACTTCAAAAATTCAAATTGGCCGTTATGAGTTACAAAAGAAGTGTACCTTCGAGAACCTTCCTCAACTTCTACATGAAAAAACCCATTTTTCAAATCGATTGTTGTGAACACATCAGCCGAATGTAATTGATCTATAACATCATCTATGACAGGCAATGGAAAGTGTTCGCGTATAGTCTTTTTATTAAGACGTCTGTAGTCAATGCAAAGTCTCGTTGTACCATCTTTTTTTCTTAACTAAAACCACCGGCGATGAAAAATCAGAAGAACTTCTACGAATAATTCCCTGTGCTAGCCACTCCTCAATCTGGGTTTCAACAATTTTTTTCTCACACAGAGGTAAACTTCGAGGGGATGAACAAATTGGAATTTCATCAGTAAGGTTAATTTGCATTTTAACGTCAACCGTTTTTAATTTTGTAGGCACATAGCTTTCAATTAGGGAGGACAATTCTGAACGCAAGCCCTTATCAGTGACATAACTAAAATCAAGTTTAGGCTCATCTAAAATATTTACTATATTAACCAAAAAATTACTTGATTTATCCTCGGTTTTGAACATTTTTACTTCATCTCCAGAAATTGTTAAAGTACCTTGATGAATAACATCAATGCCAATAATTAAATCGAAATTAATCGAACTGTCGTTAACGACAAAAATGTCAACTTCAAATTTCGAATCATCTACCTCAATTTCTGCCTTGAAATAACCTGCTGGCCTAATCAATGTTTTCCCCAAACCAGTCAAACACGTATCCGTAGCTTCCAATTTGAACACATTCCTCAAATTATCATAAACACTCTTTTTTAAAAGCGTTTTCTGGCTGCCTGTATCAATTAATGAAGTTAACTTCAATGAATCCAATTTAACCTCTTTAAGAATTAAATCCTTGAAACTCGTTACAATATTTATTTGAGAACGATCATTTGATGTCTTTACATCCTTTCTCCTACTGCATTCAAACGATTTATGACCATACAAATTGCACGAAAAGCAAAGAGGGCCTTTATCCTTGTTTCTACAGTGAATGCTCTTGTGATTTTCCCCCCCGCAGTTAAAGCAACGAATAGCCTTTACTACCTTTGACCTGTTACCAGTTTCCATTTCGGGTTTTGATTTTAGCTTAACACCAATCTCTGGTTTAACATTTTCGCCATCCGATCTTATTTTTTCATATACTTTAAGCTTTTGCTTAAATTCGCTAATATCGTTACAACCATATAAAAATGATTTCTTGAAAACAGGGTCTTTAATACCACCGACAACATACTGAATTAAAGCAGAATCCTCTACATTTCCGCGAGAGCATAGTCGTTTCATATTTAAAAAATATTCATCAAGAGTTTCGCCATCCCTCATTTTCCTTTTACATAACAAATGATGCATTTCTGCAGAATTACAAACTGTATCAAATTCAGAAACGAGTAATGATTTCACTCTGTGCCACGAATTCAATTTGCTTTCACTCTCAATCAATAGTTTAGCTTTACCAGTCATACGGCGTTTCGCTAAAATTAATTTATGCAAGTCACTTAAATTGAATAAAGAGACTACGTCCTCAAAATCAGCGATCCATTTTTCGATACTTTCATACTGACTACCACTATATGTTGCAATCATATTTTCAATATCACTAATACCAATAGATGGTTTTAAAATAAAGTCAGGGGTTAAGCGTTGTGTCATTTCATTTTTATTGCTAGCAGAATAATTTATTTCAGAACCAGAAGCAATATCATTAATTTTATGGCAAGATATATTACCAGCACCAATGCTAGCATTATTTTTGGTCTCATTTATTAGCTCAGTTTCATCATCACTAATTTCATTATCTTCGGAAATTATCTTTGACTTCAATACGTTTAGATTACACAGGCAAGAAATAACCCTGACAACTATATCATCGAAAGTACCAGAATTATCAATACATAACACGTTACAAATGGTAATTGGTTCGTTTACCGAAAATTCATCTCTAATTTTTTGAACTTTTCCATTATATTCATCACTATTTACTTCAAACGGAAAACCCGTAAAGTCTCTAATTCTGGAACGATTTTTTCTATCACCTTCATGGCCAAAAATCAAACGATGTAAATTCTTAATACTGGATGTCTTTTCAGTTTTTAAAGAAATAACTAATTCTCGAATATCGACTAACCTTGACATGATAAAAATAGGTTTGAAAATATCACTTTAAATGTACATTCCTCTCATAAAATTCAGAACTCTATCTATTCAATAGTGAGCGTTAACATTCATTCGATCCCGCTTCGACACCACTTATGGGGTTTAGTTTTCTCTGACACCAACTCAATAAATAATTCACTCAATTTACTTCAAATAAACTAGAAAACATCAAGTTAAAATTGAACTCTACATTAATAAAACTAACTACAAAGAAAGTTAAAAATACATGTAAACATATGAATATTAATGAACCATCTGGATTATCTGCATTACATCTTATTTAATCTAAAACATCTCAGTGTCGACGTCTTCAGTATAGTTCAAAAACGACCGTCTTAACTCACCAACTTCAACGACTCTGCCAAAGCTTCCCTTCGATCCAAAACACCTCTTTTGACTTCCTTTTGAAGTGTGGTTTGGAGCTTGCATGCTTCAACATAGATTATATGACGCAATATCAAGATGAAGTCGCTGATTGGCTTTGACTCTGTCGTTTTAGTTTAAGCAGGAAAACAGTTCAATTCCCACAATAGTATAATTATGTTTCGTTATTTATATAAAGTTATAAGAAGTTATATATCACCATTATTACAACTTATTGACCAGTTTATTCCTTTTCTATTTAGGACAGTTACTTAAAATTAAATTTTCATTCGAGCAGCGCTCAATACAACTTTTCATTCTGATTCAATAAGACGTCTGAACTTTCTGCTGATCAGAGCGCCCTCTACGCGGAATATTGAAGCCCGTTTACAAGATCTTCAAATTAGTGAAGAAAAGTTTAAAACTACATTCTGTGTGTGGTCCAAGTTTGTGATTAATTAATTACGCTTATTGTTATTTCAAAAATATTTCAGCATTAAATATGATAAACTAATTTCGTGATTTTTTTTATTTGATATATAATTTTATTAATTGAATAGTGAATTAAAAGTCTAAAGCATTTATACGCGCTTCATAAGGCGCTAATTTACCATGTTTTTTTTTTGTTTTTTTTATATAGATTTCATATTCACTTATCTCAGATTTTCTCTCATTAAATAAATCGAATATCAGTTTTAGAAAATAGTGGTGGGAATGTAATTTTAAAAAACAATGTAGTGAGTACCTCTGGTATAAAGTTACACGTTATATTTTTGAATTATGTAAGATTTAATTTTCTTTTTGGAATATAATCTTCACGTCATACGTAAATAAGAAAAAAAACAGAAACTATAAATTAATGAAATACTTTAATGCTTGAGTAAAACAATAAAGATTGATTTTATCAGAAAATTGAACTATTAAAAACTCTTTTAAACTGCTTTTAAGCTATTTTATATGCGTTATTGCTTATATCTAGCATCGTTATGCGTTTATTTTTTCAGAGTAAAACAATAAAAATTGGTTTTTTCAGAATATTGAATTATTAAAAACTATCTTTTAAACTGCTTTTAAGCTATTTACATGCGTTATTGCTTATATCAAGCATCGTTATGTGCTTATTTTTTAGTATAGCATATATGTTTTGATACATATTTATTTTGAAATGAAAAATCAATACAAATCCTAACGGATATAATAGTTTTTAATAAATGTAATTTTTTAACATTTCCATACCTTAAAACAAAAATATAATGAATTTTGAAAATGAAAAATATAATTGTATGTTCTGAATATATTTTATGAGACACACTATTTTAAATTAACAAAACATAATATTATCTAAGTCAGGGCACGAAATTTCCGCTCGCCAGCTCGCCATTGGCGAGTAAATATTTAAGGTTGGCGAGTAAGTTTCGTCTTTTGAAATCTTGGACTTCAAATCAAACTGTATACGCTCAGAATATCGTGCCTCAATCTAACGACACGCGCGGAAGTGTTTTAAAATCAAGCGACGGCATTTATCTTCCAAAAGAAGAAAAAATGAGGCATCACTCACTTCTATTTCTCTCATACAGAGAAACAAACTTCCCCCGTCTGCATTCGTTTCCCCGCTTTCGCACCGCTCGCAGCGTTTTTCGCTTCCGAGGCTGAATCTGATCACTCTTCACTCCTGCGCAAAGTGAATCAGGTTTCGCCACCTAAGCTCAGCTGCTCCAGAATTTTTAACATTTTAAAAATTGTTCATGTTTTTCATGTATTCTGGATTTAGCAGACAGCTCCTTCTAACAATGGTCAATTTCAATTAAGTTTGTCCTAAATAGTTCATTTTCTGGGCAGGTGTGGTGGCCGACATTATTGTCTGAATGAATGTAAAATAGTGGCGAACAAAAATTTTAGTCTGGCGAGTACCTTTTCAACTAAAATTTCATGCCCTGATCTAAGTAATAGTTACAAAGACTGTGTTTAAAATCTATCCTAATATATAAAAAGAAAAAACGCCTGACTGACTCAGCAACGCGCAGCTGAAAGTACTAAAGTCAGTATCACGAAATTTGGAGAGTAGATAGCTGTTATGACCTAGGCAAGCAATAAGAAAGGATTTTTGAAAATTCCCAAAAGAAGGGGGTTAAAGTGGGGATCGAACGCTTTAGGTCATTTCGGCATATCTCAGCAGCAGTTTTAAATAGGAGCATGAAATGCACGATAACAAATATAACTAAAAAGAAGTTTTAACACGTATTTTAGCGATTTTAAAAATTTACCCCCCAAGATCGTTAACTGAAGGGGGTCGAAAGTTTTAGGTCATTTCAGCGTATCTCAGCAGCAGTTTTAGGTAAGATCATGATATTCAGGATACCAAATCTACTGAAAAATAGTTAAACACGTATTTGAGCGATTTTAGGAATTCATCCCCCCAAAGGGTCTAAAATGGAGGTTGAACGTTTTAGGTTATTTTGCCATATTTCAGCAGCAGTTTTAAGTAGGAGCATAAAATTCACAATAACAAATTTACTAAAAAAATGGTTATACACGATTCAGCGATTTTAGAAATTCACTCACTAAGGGAGTTAAACATCGTTTAGGAACCAATTATGGATGATTAGACGAATAAGACAATTATTTCTGATTTTTAACTCATTAAGCGCCGCTATATAAATTAAACTATTTTTTTATGGAACAGTTGTTTTTTCTTTATGAATAGGAAGTCTTTAAAGTATTTCTGAAGAAAAAATAAAAAAAAATTCGAATATTTTAGAAAAATAGCATGTTTCCAAAATGGGAGCAATGGCTGGTTGTTATTTCACTATTCTTTAGCTATAAAAGGGGTAATATCATTCTGAAACTGATATTTTACGAATAATTCATATAAATTAGTCCAACATCTACATTTATAATAAAAATAAAACATAAAATTACCGATTCCATAAGCATTTTCATTATCCATCTCTTTATTTTTCCCATTTACATAATTTATGTCCTACTATTTTACATGAAAATGATTGAACATTTTTTATGCAGCATTATATTATTTTTTTGCGTTTTCAAAAAATTTTTTTAACTTTTTTTTTTTGCTTAGTTTTTCCATATTCCGATTTGAAGATTCGTCTGAACTTTCATCTGAAATATCAAGTCTGCTTTTAATACTTTGTCTTTTTTAAACTCTAAATCAGATATTTCTTGATTGTCTGTTGATTTAGAATTTACGGAAAGTTCTACTTCACCAAATATAACATGGGATAAATCGTCGCATAAATTATTTTCTATTAAATATGTTATCGAGAGGCAGCGACATTTTTAATTAACCATTTTATTTAAGCTGATTTTCAAATGTATAAATGATCTTATTTATCAATCCCCAAAACAGCCGTCAGCTGTCGAAACAGCGGTGGATGAAGCCATAGCATCCGAAAAATTTCCCAGTCAAATTGAAAAACACGGCAACCCGATTAGATAAGATCGTCGCTATTCGTGATAATATCATTCGATCTTCTCTATCCGGGTAATGTTTTTAAAACAGAGCCGATTAAAATGTTTTTATAGGTTGCAGAGTCTGAACGAGGGTGGGCGAGCGTAGCTCGCATGGGGCAGTGGCTCTTAATTATTTAAAAAATAGTTGTTTTAATATTTTTCTTTCTATTTTAAATTGTAATTTTGTATATAAACTAGTAATTATTTTAATGTATGCTTTACCAACTACCACTAACTCAATTTGGAATGAGTATAACCCATTAACATTTCTATCGGACAATAACATATAGAATATGGAATATTCCCTTTAAAAATAATACTTATGTCCAACTTAAATACTTTTTTTTTCTTCCCTTAACTCAAATTTCAATTTTTCTACGACAATTACTTGAGCATTCCCATATCAAAGTTCATTCCATTTTAAAATATTCTATTTATGATATAAGCCTAGTTTTAATTTTCACAGGGACGCATTCTAAGATCTTTAGTGCCAAATTCGAAGGCTTATCGAGTAATTTTGTTGCGTACGCCAGTAACAAGTTCCGGGGAGCGCGTGGATTGGTTCAGAGGTCTTGTCGAATTAAGGCTTTTCGAGGTTTTGTGTTAATACGCCGTGATGGATACCATTTTACGCACGGGCTTTGAGAGGTGATTTTTCAATGTTTTGCATTGCCATCAAAATCCACGTAGCTTCAGAGAGCTGTGGAGTTTTTATTATTCGGTGTTTTATTTGGTGAAGTTAAAAGTTGTTAGGGGCTCTAATGGAATTATAATTCGTTATAGAATTGTCATGGAATCTTAGTATATGGAAATCCTTATCTGCCCGAAGTTTTTGAATCAAACCTTTCGACTTGACATTTTTATTAACGATTAGTTTTTATGTAAACCGCTGACTTTTTTCAACTATCGGAGAAACCCACTCTGGATTATCCTTGAAGACTTACAACTAAAATCGTTCGGTTGCTACTACCCAACTGTCACATCGCAAGCGTAAACGTGTGTTCACATCTTCAGGTTGGTGTTATATTTTCAAAACAGAAACCGCCTTTCGACCGGGTATTAGTAATTATCGTCACATATACACCAAACGACATTGATTATTACAGCCGATGAGTATAACCATTCAAAATCCATTCTGTAAACAGTACATGTAAATTGTTATACTTGAGGTGAAGAGGTATGCGTATGTAATAAATATTTCGCATCTTTTTATTTGCATATCTTCTACACAGCACCCTTGATCGAAATACATCATATATTGATCAAGCAGCCTCGATCGAGGTACAGACATTGTAATTTGAACTTTTTCAAATTCAATGTTAATATCCTTTTTAATAGACACAAACGCAAGTGTTATGAATAATCTAAAGCTGAAATTAACATCTTCACACTCGCATTTCACATTATATTGTAGTATAGTGTTAAAAAAAATCATTGTTTTACAGTCTCAATTAAATTTTTTGAGCTAATGTTATGCTGATATTATTTTTTTTTTGCTTCGTTAAAGCACCGTTGTGTTTGACAAATATTTAATCCATACATTTAATCAGGATAAACCTATATAACATTACTGCTGTGAAAATTCTACTTTCAGTCAGTAAAACAAAGAAAATATTTGTAATCAGTTAAGATTCAAATTAATTTTGTAGTCTTGATTCAAACACCTGGCATATGTTTTAGTAATATTTACAGTTTTTTCTATCAGGATACTTTGAATTTGTATATATTTTATAAAAGAAGAGATAACTTAGATTACGATAAATAATATATTTACAAAATCGTATAATTCTATCCCTTTGAATATTTCAATATTCATATAAACTACATAACATTTTATGTATTTTCAGTTTATCCAGGAAACAATAAAAATTAACAACGCGCATATTCTTCTTCGTCTAAATCAGATATTGCTAGCTGTAATTCGGAGTCTATCTTAAAATGTTTTAATGTCAAAGAAAACGTCAGTTCCATACTATACCATGCCTTTTTATTTCTTTTACATATCTAACAAGATTTAAATACATTTTCTTCGGTGTTTTTACATATCTATTTGTTAACAGTATTACAAAACAATCGAGTAGCAAATAGGTAGAAAAGGGGAAAAGTGCAATAGAAAAATAAATCCTTGTGCTTATTAAAAAAAAATTATATCTAATCGTAAAGTAAAGCTAAAAGAATATCTACAGAAAAGTTGCTTTTATTCTGAATATGTTTTCGAGTTTTA
The DNA here is from genome assembly GCA_963931845.1 of Maratus michaelseni. Classification (NCBI taxonomy): domain Eukaryota; kingdom Metazoa; phylum Arthropoda; class Arachnida; order Araneae; family Salticidae; genus Maratus; species Maratus michaelseni. The sequence continues at coordinate 415,115,608 of OZ007587.1, forward strand.
GAACAGCATTTTTAAAGAGGTTAAACATTACAACCAACATTTCAGAACTTGGACGTTTTTTTGGACTACAGTGCTGGAAAAAATTATAAAGCCGATAGAAAAATTAAAAAAATTCATAAAGTAATGGAATTGTTGATAACGCAAATTTTATTTTCATTTGCATGATCAACATTGCAATAATACACATAAACTTTATTTAGAAAAACGGAAGGGGGGACATAAATTATGCTAATTTCTTACAACCAATGAAAAACAACTTGGAAAAAAGTATAAAGCCGATGGTTCTAGCCTCATTTGGTATAATACCAGACTTGAGAAAATAGGTCGCCATGAAAGTTTAGGTAAATGTAAACGCGTTACGTGCATTCATTTTGTATTTGGTTTGTTTAATACAATGCCAAGAGGAAAAAAGTTATCCGATGATGAACAAATTAAAATATTAAATTTAAATGAAGCTGGAATGTCTGGTTCTAATATTGCAAGAAAAATAGGAAGGTCCAAGGCTGCAGTAAACAGTTTTCTCAGAAATCCCGAAGATTACGGCAGTAAGAAGCATACAGGAAGACCGAAATCCTTAACTGTAAGGCAATCAAGACAAATCCGGAAGCCAGTTTGCTGACAAAAAATGTCGTCTGCCCAAATTCAAGAACAGTTACAATTACCATGTACAAGCCGAACGGTAAGAAATGTTTTAAGTAACAATCCTATTGTTCAATTTAAAAAAAAATAAAGGAAAAACACCTCTTTCTAAGTACCACAAAAATGCTCGCTTAGACTTTGCGCGAAAACATGTAACAGAAAGCACAAATTGGAGAGAAGTTGTCTTTTCCGATGAAAAGAAATTTCATTTCGATGGACCCGACGGCTATAAATATTTTTTGCATGATTTACGACAAGAGCCTGATATTTTTTCAAAGCGTCAATTTGGAGGTGGCTCGGTAATGGTTTGGGTTGCATTTGCTGCCTGTGGAACCACTCCAATTGTTTTCATGCATAAGAAAATGAATTCGGTTATGTATCAAGAAATGTTAGGAGATAATTTATTACCCATTTGCTCCTCTTATAACTTCAGGAGACTGGACATTTCAGCGGGACAACGCTTCCGTTCATGTTTCGAAGTCAACTAAATCTTGGCTGGAAGCTAATCTGGTGAAATGCCTTCAATGGCCAGCTCATGGACCCGATCTGAATGTAATAGAAAATCATCGGGGAATTTTAGCTCGAAATGTTTACAAAAATGGACGAAAATTCAATTTAAAGTAAGATTTGATGAATGCTTTTAAAAACTGCTGGAATAATACTGATGCAAGTACTTTGTGTGGTCTGATAGATTCAATGAACAAAAGACTAGTCAAAGTCATCGAAAAAAATGGGTCTCACATCGATTATTGGTGAAATACATGTATCGACTTTATAATTGTTTCCAACTTTCTTTGTACAGAAAATTTTCTCAAGTCTATTAATCTTTTATTAATGTAGTTATTACTGAATTTATTTTTTTCTTTACTTCCTTGTAGCATATAATATATATGCATGAAATTTCATAAATGTTCTATATTTTGTTTTTTAATTATATCATATTTTCAAGTGGCTTTATAATTTTTTCCTCCCTGTATTTTTGGAACAATAAGCTTTTTTTTTTCAATTCGTTTTTCATTGAAACCTAATTTTAAACTTTAACATATTTTCAAAATTAAATTATCATATCTAAGTATATTATAAAAGCTAATTTAAATAAATATTAAACTAGCATCAAGGGTAAACGTTTTAAAAAAAGTGGTAAAGGATTTACCAAGTTTTTCATCAAAACATATTTAAAACTTTAAAATTATCTTCAAAATTAAATTATCATATTTAACCATATTAAATCACTTATCAATAAATCTCAAACTTTCATCAAAAATAAATTTGTTTTTTATAAATGTAGACAAAAGATGTAATTTGGGATAAAAAAAAATATATATATATTGAAACTCCAGTATTCAACAAATAAATAAATTCGGATATTACTTCATAAATAAATCATCAAATTGATACGTCTTTGTGTCGTATATTTAAATTTTCAAATTGAATCATTATTTTCAACTTATTTTTCTTCTAGCACTTTAAACAATTATTGAATTTAAACAATGTTTCTGAGAACTATTGAAAAGTAAATTGCAATTTTTGTTTTGCTATTCAACTGAGAACTTCCAATATATGATGAAGTTAAATATTTTTATTTGAAGACATTTTTACAGGGAAATACAATTTCAAATCTGTACGAAAACAGTCGGTGCAATGTTAATCATTTCCAATTTAAATTGAACGAAACAATTTAAATTGAATGAAGTGTCAGAAATAATTGAAAGGTATCACAAATAAATTTATCCTAGATAATGTAAAAGGTTGAAGTTCCTGATAAGTACATTTATTTTGTAAATTTATGACTGACTGATAAAGGTATATTAAGATATGCTAAGATAAATATTGTTTGAACAAAAATTTAAGTAATACCGTTTTTTAAAAAACAAAACATATAGTTTACAAACTCCATGTTTCACACTTTTTCAGATATTGATTGAAAAATGCTACTTGTTACAGATAGATTTCAGGTGGCAATAACATTTGAAAATCCTATGTAAGATAGCATATATTGAAGTATCTCATATTTGAAAGCTAAATTTTAAAAAAATCCATGAATTGGAACTACTTATTTCATTTTCCTTTTTTAGGTGCGTTCGTAATTATATATATACGTTTTTACATCACTGTGTGAAGAGAACTTTGTTCCAAATAAGTGTTCCTTCAATTTTGGAAAAGGAAATAGTCACTGCGTGCCAAATCTGAGCAGTATGTGGGAGGTGTCTCCAGACTTCCCACTTGAACTTTTGCAGCAATTCTTGAGTTTGGTGAGCAGTATGTGGCCTAGCATTGTCATGCAGGAATTTGACACCGTCATTCAACATGCCAGGGCACGTTTTTTGCCCATAAGAACCCACTTTTCAAATCGCATTGCCATTTCAATTGCTCTGACGCGTCTGCGAACTTACACTACCTTACCGCTGTAAGTCAACTAGCGCCATCTATCACCAATTTGCGAAAAACATTTCCTCCAAAACAATTACTTTTCAAATCCTGATGCTTGTAGCCTTCTTTCTGGATACACCTTCGTATTAATGTCTGAGGTTTCTAAAGATTAGGAAATTTTTCCCTGATTGATGGGTATTTCGAAAGAGGTAATTTTAAATTTTCGTTCATGGTTATACTATATTTTTCTAAATTAAAAATAATTTGCCTTTTTTTTTTTTTTTTTTTTTTTTTTACAGTGCATGTACAGTTTCCGGAAAGTCTAGTGGAGTCGCTCTCTCTATATTTTTTAATTAATTAACATATTCAACTTATGTTTAAGGAATTTAAATTAAAATTTCCTTCTTTAAAATTTTTATGAAGAGTCTCACATAGAAAACATTTTTTATTAATTAAATTATTTATTAATTAAAGGTATTTGATATTAATTAAATTGTAATGTGATCATGATCATGCTTGTGGGTGTCCAACAACGACTAAGTTTGGTAATACAACCTTCAAGTTGTTCGTCAGTGAACTTCCCGATTCCCCTCGCTGATGTTAATCCTTTGGGCGTAGAATGCGTTCGTATATTTAAAATATCTCAGCAGGAAAAAATATTTTTAACTTCTGTTTTCTGTGTACACTTCTTAAAGCATGTCTCTTTTTTTTCTTAGTTATCAAAATATTTCTTAAATATGTGCTTAATTTTTAATTTTATATGTTGAAATCATATCGAAATTAAATAAGATTTTAACACTTAACATAAAATTAAGTACAAGTTTTAGAAACATTTTGACAAGTAAGAAAAAAAGAGACATCCTTTAAGAAGTGTACACAGAAAACAGAAGTTAAAAATATTAATTTCCTGAGAAGATATTTTAAATATACGAATGCGTCCTACGCCCATGGGATTAACCCCTTCGGGACCGGTGGCTTTGACACAAATTTTATTCGTTTGGCACCACTTTTTTTAAAAAAAAAGCTCCCTTTACTTAAACTGTCACAAAAATGCTCTAATATGAGAAAGCAGATATTACTTTTATTTTTTACTGGTGCCTAAAACAAATTCTGTATGCCCTTTTTGAGGTTGCATATATGATACCATGGTCCCGAATGGGTTAACATTAGCGAAGGGAATCAGGAAGTTACTTGACGAGCAGCCTTAAGGAAAGTGTATTTTCAGATAATTTTTAATACGAGGGTGGGCTGATACGTTCTCGGCCTGACACAGAGAAGGAACAAATATGACCAAATGACAATGGTGTTTCTAAAGCATGATCCTTTAGATGATATGCTGCTGAGTTTCAGACGCTTGAGTTTATTCGTTATTGCTTGGTGATAAAGTAAATTAAACAAGTTTTGACATTTCGTAAAATGGAAAAAAAAATTAAGTTCGAGCTGTCATAAAATACTTCATTAAGAAAGATTTAACCCCAGTGGACACACAAAAACAATGATATTCCACCTTAAAGGATTCTTGTCCTTCATATTCGACGTAAAAAAGTGGGCTGCTGAATTTAAAAGTGCTAGGAAATCAATTCAGGATTATAAACGCTCAGGACGTCCAAAAATCGCTACGACCGAAGAAATCATCTCACAAATTTACAATGACGTATTGAATGATCACCGATTGATATACGTGAACTTGCTGACATTGCAACCATCTCGATAGACCGTGTTCACTACATTTTACGCGATGTTTTGGGTATGGAAAAGCTTTCCGCTCGATGCGTGCCGCGTTTGTTGAACGTCGGCCAAAAACGCCAAAGAAAGAACATTTCTCAAGTTTCTTCTGAAATATATTGTGTTCCAAGTAAAAAAATAAATTGCACTGTTGTCAAAAATCTTGTAGTTTCTTTGTCAGGTAGAGAATATTTCGAACCACCCTCGTACAGGTCTGCGCTAAAGAATTGGCACACAAGAGTGTGTCTTAAATGTATTAAGTTGCAAGGGGACTACATTGAATAATAATATGACATTTTGTCAAAAAATCTTGTACTGTCACTGTCCGGTCGAGAACTTATCAGCCCACCCTCGTACAAAAAGATCTTAAATTTTAGTTTCCGTAAAATAAATAAATAAATAAATAAAACCCTACACCTGATGCACCGCATGTATTTGAACAAATGAATGTTCATAGCACAATCGTTACATTAGGCGAGAGCTGTATTATTGTGTGATTAGAATTTAATATTTTTATTCATAAGTGAATAAAAGGATATCCTGGTTTTTAAATATGAGAATCGATATCGAATCTTAAATTGAAATTCTTGTCATAAAAAGTATCTGAATGATATGTTACTTAGAATTTATGTTTAGAAAATACATTTATTTAGTAAGAAGTTTTTTATATGTTACACATTTTTAAACAGGGTGTAACGGAACTGACGGTCAAAAATTTTATTGTCAATAATGCGAGCAAAACGTGTCGCAATCTACTGATTCAAACATACAGTTTATCTTCAAACCGAACTAATACAGTGTATATCACTTCAAACCGAACTCGAGTTTTTTTTTAAATAATTTTAGAAATAAAGATATTACAACAGTATTCCTGTTGGGAATACATCAGAAATATAATCTCCGCTAATTGATATCAGTGACAGCTTATTACTTCATTTAAAAACTCATCACGATAAAAAGTGTTTAACCCAATTTCAAAGAGGAAGTGAAATCTATGATGCAACATGAAGTGGATTTTACAAACTCATGAATGTGAACAAGGAAGTAGGAAATAAAAATACGTATGAATGACGTACTCTTAACTTTACGTCATTTCTGACGAATCACAGAACTGGAAAATGACATCACATAAAAAGGACTAAAAACTCCTTCTTTCTACTATATAGAACTTTAATAGATTCTTTTTCTCGCGCGTTGGAGACGAACATGTAATTTCGTTCTCCTTTAAACTCAATTAAATTTAACTAATGTTTAAAATTAAAAATATGTAACTGAAAATGTATCTAAAAGTTAATTAAATACTTTAAACTTAACAATGATTAATGTATTATTAATAATAATATTTTTTTATATTCCACATATGGATATAACTTAAGTGTGTGCCGTTTACCATCGGATACCATATTTACTGGATCTTATCATTATCATGGTTATATTAACGTGCATAAAATGGATTAATTAATCGACTTGGATACTCTAGCAACCTGCCATGCTGGTTATTGAGGTGTGAATATGAATGCTGAAAAAGGAGGTAAGCAAATTATCTTACCTATGTTTTGCAAAAGTACAAATGTTTATTTATATACCCTAATTGCTTTAGAGCGCGCAAATGCTACTGGCTACCTTCAAAATAACTAACAATTCTTAATATAGATATTGTATATTATGGTGTGTAACGTGCTTTGGTATATAACGTGCACCTTTAATTTCAGACAGCATTTCTTGGTTTACAGATATACTCGGTGTATTACGCGCATCAACTTTTCAAAAAATCCTTCATATGCAGTCAAAAAATATTATAAAAACTATAATATTTAGTATAACAATTTCAAAAGTACACTAACTGGTACATTTCAATCAATCTCATAGCGAAAATTATGTATATAGATAAATAAATAACATACCATTAATGTAGAAATCTCAATACATATGATCATCTTTTTTTTTTTTACTTTAAATATCAACGTATAATGCGCACCTGTAAATTTATATCATTTTGTTTTGGTTAAAATGCGTGCTATACGCTGGAATATTCGATAGTTCTATTTCTGTAAAATATGATTAAGTGACGATACGTGATTGAACTGGCTACTATTTGCGCACTGATTTAGATGTTCTATAATTCATAATGTAGCTGAGCAAACATACGATGTCCTTATCCAAATTAGAGTGCACGTCATCGCATTTTATTCAATTCAAAGTTAATATATTTTATTAAAATCTTGCTATAATATCTTCATTATTGTTAAAGTTTTAAATAACATCTTGTAGTGAGACTTCCTGTATAACTGACTGATTTAGCGATTTGCGGTTCCAGGGATTTCCATATATGGTAGCCAGCACAAAATTCTAGTCGCCAATAAAAAATATTTACCCTCCGCCGCTTTCTCCTCCGTAATTCAAATGGTACAAAACTTTTTTATGAATTAATTGAGAAAAAAAACTAATAAGCATAATTTAGAATTATTAGTTACATAGTTTAGAATACACTGTAAAAAAAATTGCAGTGAAATTACGGGCAGAGGCCGGCAGCAGAGATTCCAGTCATACACCGTAAAAAAAAACAATCCATGCCCATCATTTTGTGCAGCCCGTAATTTTACGGGGCAAAATAATACAGCATTATAATGCACAGGATATATTGTACTTTAAAACACAATAACACTTTACTTACTGCTCCGTAGCACGTAGCACGCTAGATATTCATCACCGAATCGCTGTTTTAGCGGGTTAAAATTTTCGAAACACGAGTAAAATGAAGGATTACACCCTAGCGGAGGACAATGTATGGGGTCGTACCGTATTTTTGCAAACATATCGGCTACAACTGTAAGAATGTGTGGATTGCTCTTAATTTTCTATGTATCTAAGGGATAAGGCCGCTCATTTAGTGGATCAGACCGTTTTTCATCAAATAAGGCTGTTGCCCGTGAAAATTGAAGGGCAAACGCTCATAAATTTACAGTTTTTTCTGAGAGTGTAGCATATACAGTGACCTCTCACTTACACGCGATACACGGTAGTTATTTTTCGTACACATAGAATATTTTTATTACGCACGAAAAAGGAAAAAACACATTAAATAACTTGGTCGTCAGATAATATAACTTGGTTGCCAGTGGCAACCTGACGACCGCAATTATCAAGCTCTGTGTGGCCCTTTGTTTCCCTACATAGAAAGTTTTGGCTTTGACGCGTTTTAGTCTGAACTTTTATTAAAATTATATGATTTCTAACCTACAGTCCGTTCATTTCCGGCCTGTATTTATATTATACACAAACTATGCATATAGAGTTTTAAATTATAAAGTTATTCACGTCATTATAAAAATTCCCAATTAAGGCACTCAAAAAACCAACTATGCAAAAGTTTAATAGAAGCATTGAGAGTATTTCGTTGCTTCACAGAGTTCTGAAAGTTAATTACCCCTTAAATACACGTTCTATTTCGAAAAATTTAAAAGGGGAATTATTTATTGAAATGCATGAAAAATAATATATTTATTACTACATTCTTTTAATATTATCTCAATAACAATGGCTTAATTGAGGTAAATTTTGGCAGAGAAAGCTACTGAAAAAAAGAAGTAAAGTTTACCATTAATGGTCATTCAAAAAATAAATAAATAAAATAAAACTAATAATTATATGAAACTTTTTTATTTGTTGTAATTTGTCAATAAGTGTTTAAATTTAATGTTTAATATGTTTGAAAAGATTATGAATTATGTGTATTATTAAAAAAAAGTGCATGTAGGTTTCTCAAATACGAGCATCAACATCGAATCCTTACCAACATTAGATGTTTTTTTTTTTTTTTTTTTTTTTTTTTGTAACTCTTGTGGAAATAAGTTGCGATGCTATTTAGAAATTATGTTTACCAAATAAATTCATTTAAATAAAAATCTTTTATATATTAGCGATTTATAAATGTATTATAAACTATTTTTAGGTATTTTTTAATTATAAATTTATCGATATTATTATAGAAATTACAGTTATCGTACTTAAGAACCCCACTAAGCGAATGTTTAATAGAAAAATTGAAAGCAGGAGTATTTTGTTGGTTCAGAGAGTACTGAAGTTAATTGCCCTTTAAATGTACGTTCTATTTTCAAAAAGTTAAAAAGAAAATAGGTTATTAAAACGCACGATAATGTTTGAGCTTCTTATTGTTATTTTTTAAACTTTTTTCAAAATAATACTTAATTAAGAACACATAATGAAGATGAAGCTACTGAAAAATAACGATTATCCTTTAATGATCATTATGTTTTTATCAAAATAATAACTACAATGTGAACTTTCTTTTGTTCTTTTAAACTGCAAATATACATTAATCTAAAACTCATGTCGCGGGGGTAAATAAAAAAAAATGCATGTGGGTTTTTTTTAAACATCAACATCAAATCGTTACCAACATCAGAGGTTGTTTGTAATTCTTGTGGCAATAAGTTGCGATGTTATTTTAGAAGTTATGTTTAAGAAACAGATTTATGTATGATCTACAGATTTATTATATTTTCGAATATAAGATTTTCATATATTAACTGTTTATATTTATATTATAAACAAAGTACTTAATGGATTTGTTAATTAGAAATTTGACGATATTATTATAGAAATTGCAATTATGATAATCAAAAACTCAACTAAGCAGATGTTTAATCGAAACATTCAAAGCATCATTATTTTTTCGTTTCACAGAGTACAGAAGTTAATAACTCTTTACATTCACATTCTATTTCGAAAAAGTTAAAAGGAAAATAGATTATTAAAATGCACGAAAAATGTTTTATCTTCTTATTATTTTTTGTAAACGCTTTGGAATAAAAATACTTAATTAAGGGTACATAATAAAGATGAAGCTACTTAAAATAACAACGATTAGTCTTTAATGGTCATTAATTATTTAAAAAAAATAATAACTACCGTGTGAACTGTATTTTATTCTTTTAAATTGCTAATATACATATAAACTAAAACTTATGTCGCGGGATAAATAATAAATAAATATATAAACGTGCATATAGGGTTCTTAAATACGAGCATCAACTTCGAATCATTACCAACATCAGAGGTTTTTTGTAGTTTTTGTGGCAATAAGTTGCGATTTTTTTTAGAAATTATGTTTAACAAACACATTTATTTTTAGAAAAGTCTTTTATATATTAACTGTTTATATTTATATTTTGAACAAACTATTTTTGTGGAGTTGTTAATTAGAAGTTTATCGATATTATTAGAGAAATTATAATTATGGTACTCAAAAACCCAACTAAGCAGATGTTTAATAGAAACATTGAAAGCAGGATTATATTGTCGGTTCACAGAATACTGAAGTTAAAATGCACGAAAATTTTTTATCTTTTTATTATTCTTGTAAACTATTTTGAATAAAAATACTTAATTTAGGGTACATAGTGAAGATGAAGCTACTGAAAAATAACAACAATTAGCCTTTAATGGTCATTAATTATTTAAAAAAAAATAATAACTACCGTGTGAACTTTCTTTTGTTCTTTCAAATTGTCAATATCAGTTTAAACTAAAACTCATGTAGTGTAATTTACTCAGTTTGTACTTTATAACACTTGCATTTCACTATAGTAATCTTCGTGTTATTCAATCACAGAATTTCTTACAGTGAATATGTCAAATATTACTGTAAAAAGATAGTGGAGTTCAAATTAAAAGTATGTACGAAGATTCAATAACGTACATGGCCGTAGTGAAAGAGTTAAACATGTTAAACGTAAAAAAAAAAAAATTATTTTGTTGTGTTTGACAAATGCATCAATCATTGCATTACGGAGGAAAAGTGAATATTAAAATCAAAATTTTGTTTAAACTGCCAAAATACGTTTAAACGAAAAATCATGTAGCGGAATTTACTCAGATTTTACATTATAACACTAGCATTTCCGTATAGCAATCTTCGTGTCATTAAATCGCAGAATTTCTTTCAAAGAATAAGTCAAATATTACTGTAGAAAGACGGTGACGTTCACATTAAAGTGTATGTACGAAACAATTCCCAGTTTCAATAATGTACGCAGAGTACGTAGCCATAGTCAAAGAGTTAATCATGTTAAACGTAAAACGAAATTTTTTGATGTGATTGTCAAATGTACCAATCATTGAATTACAGGGGAAAAGTGTATGTGAATATTAAAATCAAAATTTTGTTTAAACTGCTAATACACATCTAAACTAAAACTGGTGTAGCGGGATTTACTCAGATTTTACATTATAACACAAGCAATTCCGTATAATATTCTCAGTGTTATTGAATCGCAGTATTTCCATCATTGAATAAGTCAAATGTTACTGTATCAAGATAGTAGCGTTTATATTAAAAGCCTGTACAAAACCTCCGTAGTTTCAATAACGTCTGCAGAGTAAATGACCGTAGTCGAAGAGTTAAACATGAATAACGAAAAAAAAAACTTATTTTGTTATGTTTGTCAAATGCATCAACCATTGCATTACAGGGGGAAAGTATGAGTGAATATTAAAATCAAAATTTTGTTTAAACTACATTCAAATAGTTTAAAGTATATTAATACTACCATCTACTATTATCCATCATATTTTGCCTCAGGAATGCAAAATAAGCTAATGGAATTTTAAATGATGATCTTATGGATGTCATTATAAAAAATTCTCAGAAAACAAACTAAACAAAAGTTTAATAGAAGTTTTTAAAGTATATCGTTGTTCCACAGAGTTTTGAAGTTAAATTACCCCTTAAATATGTGTTATATTTAATAAAAGTAAAAAGTTGAAAATGTTTAAGAAAATTACTTAATTAGATTTTAAAAATGATAATTAAGTCATAATGAAAGGAATAAAATATAATGGCTTGGAAAAGTTTTGCTCTGTTGGAATAAACGCCCACTATTCTACAACAACCTTGAAGAAGAAGATAATAATTAAGTATTCATTATTTTATTAATTGGTAATGCATCATTTTTATTACATTATTTTAAACCCTTCTAAATACCAAAAAATTAATGGAGGATACATAATCAAGATGATGCTTTTGAAAAATAACACAGATTTTCTTTAATGATGACAAATATAAACTCATATAATCTGGATTTTTTTCTATTTGTTGTCATCTGCTAATAAGTGTTTAAATTCAATGTTTATGACGGTTCAAAAGCAAAGAAAAAAATCTTGCAAGATTTATTACGCTGCGTTTACCAAATGCATCGATCATTTTATCATTTTATCATTGAAATGAATGTGTAGGTGTATATTAAAATTAAAATTTTGTTTAAAGAAAATTCATATTGCTTACACTTTGTAAATGCAACTTTCTAATGTTAGATGCATTAAATTGTAGTACAAATATCTGGGTGCAGTACGATGTAATACACTGTTGGAAAAACTCGCCTTTGTACACTAAATTATTCCTCATTTTTCAACAAATTATTTCCGTCCTCCTAGAAAACATGATTTTTCCGTGAGTTCTTCCCGAAAATCTGAAGAAGAAGGGCAATTTCCATATATTATCTGCACGCATGCGTATTTGCTCTATTAATATTAAAGTTCGATTTTATTTTAAAAATAAAACACTAAAAATTCATTAAATTAAAATTTCGAATTTATATATTTTTTAAACGTGCTTTCGAATTTAAAAAGTAACAATTAATTTTCCCATTCATTTAAAATTATTCGCAAATCAGTTTTTAAAGTTATAAAAAAACACTCGCACTGAAAGCATATTCTAAACGAACACATTTAAAAAACTATAATAGTTAAAAAAAATTATTTTACTCCAAAAAAAAAAAAAAACATTTTTTGTTCGAATTTAATTTAAAATATAATATTCATATTTTACATCTAACAATCAATTTAATTTATGTTTTTACCCGCTATTAATACTAAAGTGCTAAAATTAAAACCCCAACCATCATCTCATAACGACGAAATCTCCCCGCAATTAACTTAAACAAGAACGAAAAATCATGCGTCAAGCATAGATTATGAAACACTTTCCAACACAGCCAGAAAACTGCAACGAAACTACACCGTTAAATAAGGTAAAAGAAGCTATGTAAGTAAACAGTTTAGAAAACATATAACACATTGAAAAATACAGTTTTCGAAATTACCTTCCGGTGTCAAAAAAGTACAGCCCTGTATATGATCACTAGATGTGGATAGATAGTATGATAAAATTTAGTTCAGTTAGAATAGTTATTCACATTTAGCAATTTTTTTCCAATCGATGGAAATGCACTCGAAATCTTTTGTACAGCCCTGTATGTTATATGAAGACTTTTGTACACACCACCTAATAAGCTAAAAGACAACTTAAAACTCACATGCAGCAATTACCAAACGTAAACGACAATGTATCTTTTTGCGTAGCCCTGTATATGAGTTTATATATATTCCATAATCTTCTATTGGTCTACTAAATATCAGCCGGATAAATATAATAGTTCAGCCGGAAAATGCGTAAACACAATTAAAAACTACCCTTAAGCAATTCACTCCCATAGTCTGTAATACTTACGAATTCCCTTGCTTCTAAACGAACACATTTAAAAAACTATAATAGTTAAAAAAAATTATTTTACTCCAAAAAAAAAAAAAAAACATTTTTTGTTCGAATTTAATTTAAAATATTGCCTGTATATGATCAACCAAGTTTATAAACACACACGTACTATACAAAAAATAGTTAAACTTAAAAACGCAAACCAAAGTTTGAAACGCACCTATTACACATAGACTGTAATATAGCACATGTACGGAAACCAATAGATTTTTTGTGTACCTATAAATAGACGTAATGCACAAAAGAGAGCAATTTATAGTGCATTTCAGTAATGCATATAATTTTCATTATGTTTGAAATAGTGAAATATCACTATATTACACTGCAAATGATTTTCCCCCATAGAAGGATGTGTAACAGAATTCTTTTGTTTGACCCTGTAAATAAATTATAAGTTCTTTGCTCCCCATATTCTACAAAAAGCATGTTTTAATGCGCTTCATAATTATATATCAATTTCATTATGTTTTAAATGACGTAGCGTCATCAAAATGCACTTGAAACGATTATTCCCCATTGACTGTAATGTAACGGAATACTTTTGACTGTCCCTGTAAAAAAACTATAAATGCTACTCACTTCAATTGAAATAGGGAACATGCTATAGATAATGACAATAACATATAAAAATTTCAGGGCGATCCGAGCATATTTACGGGAGTTAGAGCACGGACTGACGGCAGACGGCAGACAAACCGAAGTCATAAACAGTTAAAAATGTCAGGTTTTAAACCGCAAATTGCTTATGTCCCAATACGTCATTTGAAGAAAACCCTTATCATCGTTTCAAACTCTTATTCTAGGAAGCGCCTACTGGACTTACCAGTAAGACACGTGACTGAAGGCACTGAGGTCCCTAGTTCGACACCAAGGTCAACCAGAAAATATTCTTGTTTCATATCAAATAATGAATACTCCCCTGTACATAGAAGGCGTCACAAAGAGAGACTTAATTTTTTTAAACCAACGTTCTTCAAATAACAGAAAATTTCATTCCTGTAACAAAAGAACAAACTAAATGAAAATATTCCGGCAGCAGTGATGCCAGGAATATTTCCGTAATTTGAAAGAAGTATTTCTGAGAGTGTAGAGACACCAAAATTTAAGCAGTATCTGCTGCGGTCAACGCTTTAGATTGTCATTAGAAGGAACTGGCAAAGGTGCTGTTGGCGCCATGTCGATTACACAGACTTTCACTTAAAATTAGTGGTGTGGAATTTCCTCTCTCTCTCCGGGAATGAGGTACCAAGCAGAGAAATTTTTCGTCAGGATTAAAGTTGTGAGAAACCATGAAGCCAAGACTTCCACCCAAGTTGTGCTTCAAGCTTTCGTCCTGTCCCGTCGGCACGTGGCGTCCCGTATCGGGAATCCCGTGAGCATTTGTAACAAAATAAAAACAAAAAATGTCCCTACGACATAGATTTTATACAAAAATTAGAATTAAGGGAAATAAAAAAATCTATGGTCTCAACTTTCGAAGATAAGCAGATTGATTTCCATAAAATGGTAAAAAATTATAAATAAGTATTACTGTGTGAAATAGTATAGGAAAAACTGAGAAGATGTGGCCGTTGACCAAATACCTTTATTGAAACTAAAAATTAAAATTTTTCCTGATAAGCACAAGGTAGAAGATAATAATAAGCCTTTTATACCACTTAATGTTGTTTTTTAGCTATGTTTGGTAGTAATACGAAAATAAATTGGAATTTTCCGATTTCCTTCTAAAATAGTGTTTCTATTAGCTAGTCGTAAGCACTTACATCAATTCTAAATAAAGTTAAAGAATATCTGTATATTCTTTTCTTTATAGTGAACTTTACTTAATAATCTAAAATATAAGATAGTTCTTTAGAACTTGGTATAGCTATTTTCTATGTGTTTTTATGGTATTTCTTTTTAAATGTCAGTAATTTGATACTTGACACACTGCATTTAAGGATGCTTGAACCAGACAAAATCTCCCATTTTTTCATTAAGAGTAATTAATAACTGGGGTATAATTTATCAAAAATATTAATATAATTAACTTGCACTGTAAGTTACACTAATTTTCGCTTTGTTGGAAAAATTCAATTTGTATAATAATTAACTTATTTCACTAATTGTTAGTGTATTTTATATAAATACGGATGAATCAAAATGCATGATGCATACTTTAAAGACACGCTGTAACAATCATTATCGGGTTTTTATCACGATCCAATACGTTCCTTAAACTCAAATGACGTTATATTCACCTACCAACGTCAAATCCACTTGCTTTCTGTACTTACTCATACTGATCTCTCTTTGTATGATTGTCAAATATTTGAAAAGTCCGTTAAACTTCCAATATGACGTTATTTTCCTTTTCTTTTTAACTCTCTAATGACGCCATATTAACATGTTTTCCGTACTTACACGCACACGCATACTACTTCTCTTTATATTATTGAGAAAACCTTGACAATTTCCGTTATATTACCAATATGATGTCATATTAATCTTCTTTTTAATTTGTCAGGTTTCTGACGTTAGCGAGACTCAAATTGTATATTTCTAATTAATTTAAGTAATTATTTTTTATTTTTTATTCATTATTATATTACTATATTCCATATATATATTTTTTTTTTGCTGTAAAACTGCCGTATGTGATTGACAGTGGAAGTTCCCCTGATCCTATTATCTGTTTCAGGGAGGTTCTCAATTCCTTTGTAAAGTACTAATTTGGTTTTGGAAAGAAACACAATGAAAGAATTACAATGGACTCCACATTCCCAGGAAGCATGATTTCGCAGGAGAATGCAAGGGGAAAGATGATCGAGACGTAGGCCGGGGTGGAAAGATCGAGAAAACGCCCCACGTGGATGGAGACTCCGTGAATGAGGAACGACACCCCCTTGGATTAGTAGTGTGCGGGGACAGTGAGAGACAGGTCACTCGTGGAAGTGCAGTCGAGAGGGTAGGACACCAGAGAGTCGTTGATGCGCGGTGAAGAGTGAAGGAGGTGTATGGTTGATGTGTACAGATAGCGTAAAACACAAGGGTCGTCAGTACACAGCGTTGGATATAGACGTGTAGAGTTAAGAACGTAGAGAATTGCGTTGAATTACATAGATGATGTGTATTGGACAGTTTGGTCCAGAGTAAAATTAATTATTACTTATATGCAATTATATGTACTTGTCGTACATTTGAGATATATATTAAAACGGGTGATCAGGGAGTTTTCCATATGACAGTCACATACGGCTAGTGAAAATATAATAAACATCACTGTAACATTATTCTTGTATAATAATCTTAATCAATAAATTATTAATTGATTATTTTATGAGAACTTCTTTCCCAACGTGTCCAGTATCACTTTAAAACTTGTGGTGGCAGCGAAATACCATAGAACTAAGGTATCCATTCTAGTAATATAATTACGATGACCGAACAAGGCGACGTAACCATTACAATGTTGGCAGCGTCGCATAGTGCGGATTTAGCCGGCCAAAAACATTTCTTCCTGAAAAAATGATGGAACGTTTATATTTTATTAGTTTATCATATTTTTACACTTTTATAGTAAATTTTTCTTTGGAAAAAATGTTTTTTTGTATATACAGGGTACGTGAAAATCATTGTAACATGTAATACTAACTTTAATTATAATAAAATATTAGTGATTAATTTTCTGGTTGCGATTGTATTTTATCCATCAATATAAACCTAACCTTTTTATATAGAATAACTCAAAATTTAAATTTTTGAAGTCATATTCTAATTTATTTTAAAATTTTGGATACATATAGTTATATATATATATATAGATATAGATATAAATTATTAGATTTTTACGTTTTTTCTTCATGCGTCTTTGAAAGTTCTGAAATCGATTTTAAATTACATTATATTTGATTGAAAAAGAAAACTGTACCAACTTTAAAAGGTCTCTTTAATAAGTATTTTTACACCTTATTCTTTTCTAAAATGGAAATTCTCCATTCACGCTTTTGCATAGTAAATCAATAATGTATTGAAATCAATTATTTAATAAACACATATATTATTTATTTAATTTAAGCAAAATATCACAAATATCATATTCTATTCACATAAATGAATATATATATATTTACATATTTGATAACGAAATCTAAGGTTATTCACCAGATGATGCAAAATTGTCGTCGTAATAGTTGTCATCACTATCCGATTCTATTTGACTTTGATGGGGTGTAGTACTCAAATGTTCAACAGGAGTAATTAGTGCTGAAGCCTTTAAAATTTATCAGATTTTCATGTAAAATAAAAGTGGATCTTAATTGAGCAGTTACCAGTTTAGAATATCCACGTTACACGAATTCTCGACTCTCTAGATATCCTTTACAATCGTAATTTTTACGGGCCAGCAGTATCTACGCGTGGGAGACGTTAGATTTTGCCAAACGATTTTTTCTTTCGTTGAGCGAACAACAATTTGAAAAAGTACAAATGAATTCCAAAAAATGTTGTGCGCTCCCGAAGTTGGCTTAATAGATCAGCGCCACCTAGCTGATAAATTGTAAAACCGTTAGTTGAGCTTCGTTCTCAAACGAGCAGCATCTCATGTTACGAGTGCCCTTGCGCTCAAACCAGAAGTTAAACGAAACTTCACTTGCCCCTTGGCAATTAATTAAATAAATAATTAAAAACTTTGTACAGTCCACTCTCTTACTGCTCCCGACAAATGGTCCTAAGCGACCGGAGCACAGTGTAAATGAGTAATTTAACAGCTTTAAATCGCCAACGCGGCGTGTTAAAAACAAAGCTTAACAAAATAACAAAATTCGTTAGTGAATATGTACTCACAGAAGAAAAGGATCAACAACAAAGGAAAGAGCATCAGTTACGATTGGAAGCTAAACGAATCTCAATCTCAGAACTCAAAACGTCATTGCGTGAACTCATATACGCCTATACACAGCTTCCAGAGATGTGGAATTAAAGGATTCTTTGGATATAACGTCTCAGCTCGAAGATGAACTGGAAGAATCAGAGGTAAAGCTTAATATATTTATATCTAAATTAGAATGTTCTAATG
This sequence comes from Maratus michaelseni, assembly GCA_963931845.1. NCBI lineage: Eukaryota > Metazoa > Arthropoda > Arachnida > Araneae > Salticidae > Maratus > Maratus michaelseni. Next base: position 415,133,973 of record OZ007587.1, read on the forward strand.
TTAAAAAAGATAATCTGACTGTCACGACTAACTTTAAAATACCTGACTTACCTCTACCTAGTTTCTCAGGAAAATATGATGAGTTTCAAAATTTTAAAACTCAATTTATGTCAATTATAGGCAATAATAAAAATCTAAATTCAACTCAGCAGCTATGCTATTTAAAGGGCTGTCTAAAGGGTGAAGCCAAAAGGCTCGAGTCAGCACAATATACTTATGAATCTCTTTGGTCTTCTTTAGAAGAAAGATACGAAAACAAACGGGCAGTTATTGATTGTCATATTATTAAATTATTAAATTTATGAAAGGTACCAGACTCTCCTAACCATTTAATGCAATTAATTGATAATACTAAATGTAATTTGCGTGCATTAAAATTACTCGAGTTTGTATCAAACGAGCTGTCAGATGCTTTAATAATGCATATACTGTTTCAAAAACTGGATCCTGAAATAAAAAAATGTTTCGAAATGAAATTAATTAAAAATGAAATTCCTAAACTAGATAACTTTTTAAGTTTTTTGGAAGAAAGAGCTAGAATTCTTCAAAATACTTTTCTGCCTAAAGAAAATAGAAAGATTCCGTACAGTTGGAAATCTGGCGCTAAGCCAAATAACGAAAAAACATTTTTAACTAAAGCAAAACATGGAAAAAGTTGCTTGTTAGGTTGTGCGGATAAGCACTCCTTATATAGATGCGATAAATTTAAATTAATGGATGTGACAAAAAGAACAGAAATTGTAAAAAATAACAATTTATGTCCTTCATGTTTAAATAATCATTTGCCTAATCCCTGTGTATCAAAGTACAGCTGTTTTTCTTGTAACAGCAAAGAACACAGCACTCTATTACATCCAATTAATCAAAATAACAAAACAAATCGACCGTTGGAGGAGACAGACGGACGCCGGATTTCTTCCTCCCCCTCTGTCGATAATCAAACATTTTTCGCGAAAGAAAATAAAACAGATAAATCTTGTGTGATTTTAAATACAGCTGTAATATATTTGAAGGATTGTTCTGGGGAATTTAAACCATTAATTGCAGCATTAGACAGTTGTTCTAGCTCACAATTATTAAGTGCATATGCAGCAAACGTGTTAGGATTGCGTAAACAAAAAACTCATATTTCGATTTCCGGACTTAACGATTTATGCTTAAACGCTAAATCATTTATTAGTACAGAATTAACGAATGAAAGCAAAACTAAATCTTATCAATTAGATATGGTAGTTGTCCCGAAAATTGCCGAGCTTCCCCCGTCATATGTAGACGCGTCAAAATTAAAATTGCCGGCGAATATAATTTTAGCGGATAATAACTGGAACAAACCGAAACGTGTACACGCGATTATTGGAGCAGAGATATTTTATGAATTAATAGGATCGAATAAAATTAAAATTGATGATTCTCAATTAATGTTAGTAGAAACATTTTTTGGACATGTTATATCAGGTCCTGTTTACAATTCGATCTCGAATTTAAAAGAATCTTCTGATTCTTGTTTCTTGATAACAGAATCTAAGAAATTAGAAAAAGAAATAAGCTCCTTTTGGGAATTAGATCAGGTAAGTGAAGTAAAACCCTTAGTTAGTGAGGAGTTAAATTACTGTAATGAACATTTTTTAAAAACTCATTACCGAAAACCGGACGGTAGGTATGTAGTTGAATTACCCTTTAAATCTCAAATGTTAGATAATTCTTTGGGAGATTCAAAACAAAGTGCCACTAAAAGATTAAATCAGTTATGGAAACGTTTAGAGCAAGATCCCAAATTAAGGGAATTATACATAGAATTTCTAGGAGAATACGCTACATTGGGACACATGGAGGAAATGTCTGATGACACAAATCCTGATGCAGGATATTTTTTCCCTCATCACGGTGTTTTGCGACCGTCAAGTACCACAACTAAATTAAGGGTTGTGTTTGATGGGAGTTGTAAAACTAGTAATGGAAAGTCTCTAAACAATTTATTGTTTAAAGGAGGGTTAATACAGGATGACCTTTTTGCGATTATGATCCGTTTTAGGAAAAATATTTTCGCATTTACTGTTGATGTAAATAAAATGTTTCGACAAATAGAAGTAAATCCGTTGCATACTAGATACCAAAAAATATTGTGGAGAGAGGGGAGGGAAAAACCGGACAGAATCTATACCCTGAAAACAGTTACATATGGCTGTGCAAGTAGTCCATTCCTCGCCACTAGAGTTCTCCAGCAGTTAGCAACAGATGAAGCAACCAATTTTCCATTAGCAGCTAAGGTCGTAATGAGCGATATGTACATGGATGATTGCCTTTCTGGGTCTTTAGACATTGCGGAATTTAACGAAATTAAAGAACAATTGACAGATCTCTTCAAAAGGGGCCAGATGTCTTTACATAAATGGCAATCTAATGTTGTTGAAGAAATAACCCCTGATTCTCAAATTTTTCCGTTTAACCAAAATTCCGAATATACTTCAGCAAAAACTCTCGGAATACTTTGGGGCTGCAGTAGTGACACTTTTAAATTTACAGTTATTGTCAACAGAAGTGCTAACTATACAAAACGCGAAGTTTTAAGTCAAATTGCCAGACTCTTCGATCCTTTAGGGTTACTTGGGCCGGTAATTTGCCGTGCTAAAATCTTTATGCAAAAACTGTGGTTACTAAAGTGTGACTGGAATGATAACATTCCACTTCCTGTTGCTCAAGCATGGGACAAGTTCCTTAATTCACTTGTTTTGATAGAATCATTCAAGATACCTAGATGCATTCTCATTAAAGATGTATCGACTATAATCTTGCACGGCTTTGCTGATGCTAGTGAAAAGGCTTACGGAGCGTCTCTTTATCTCCAATCAGTATTGAACTCTTGTTCTCCTGCTTCTCATCTCATTTGCAGCAAAAGCAGAGTTGCCCCAATTAAAACTCTCAGCATCCCGCGACTCGAACTGTCAGCGTGTTTGTTATTGTGCCAACTTACTCAAAGAGTAGTAAAGGCACTAAAGCTTAAATTTGACAAGGTCATACTTTGGTCAGACTCCACCATTTCCTTAGCCTGGATAGAAACTTCACCTCATGTCCTTAAAACTTTTGTGGGCAATCGAGTCTCTCAGATTCAAGAACTGTCAAAAAACTATGAGTGGAAATACATTCCTTCAAAACTTAATCTATCTGGTGCGTTATCCAGAGGTCAGGATGCTACGTCCCTTTCAACCAACAAACTGTGGTGGGAAGGCCCCGATTTCCTGAAAAGGGACATTAGTGAACTTTTTCCTCAAAATGACTCTCACAAAAATGACGAACTCTTTTTAAAGGAACTAAAGTCAGTTCCGGTATTAACTTCAGTTATAAAAAATGACTTTATTAACTCTTTTCTTAATATTTCAAACAGTTATGTGAAATTAATAAAAGTATTAGCGTTTATTTTCAGGTTTTTTAACAACTGCAAGAATAATGTTAAACTTAAAAATCACTTAATGTTGGAGGAAATAAAATTTGCCAGAAATGTATTGCTGAAAAACATTCAAGGTGAGTATTTCTCAACAGAAATTTCGGCATTGAAAACGGGCATGTCTATCCCTATAAAAAGTAAGTTAAGGTTCTTAAATCCATTTCTAGATCAAGATGATCTATTAAGAGTAGATGGTCGCTTAGCCAACTCAAATTTAAGCTATGACCGATCTCACCAAATTATTTTACCCCCAGGTAGTAAATTAACAGAAATCATCTTTATTTACTATCATAAAAGAGACTTACACGTTGGTCCTCAAGGACTATTGAATACTGTAAGGCAATTATTTTGGCCTATTAACGGAAGAAACATTGCTCGTCAAGTTGTTCACGATTGTGTTCAATGTTTCAATATAAAACCTACAATTGTCAATCAAATTATGGGTAATTTACCCCGTGAGAGAGTAATCCAAAGTCCAACCTTTTCTAATGCAGGACTTGATCTATGTGGTCCATTTTTGATTAAATATCGCAACCAAAGAAAAGGAATGTTAAATAAGGTTTATGTAGCAATTTTCATATGCATGGTGACAAAGGCAGTGCATTTAGAGTTGCTTTCTGATTTAACTTCTAATGCATTAATTGCAACTCTAAAAAGATTCTTTGCTCGCAGAGGCAAAAGTAGTACAATCTCATGTGACAATGCATCCAACTTTGTTGGAGCATCTAGAGAATTAAAAAAATTATTAAATTCTATAAATAAAAATAATGATGATGTATCAAAATTCCTCTCATCCGAGCAAGTTCTCTGGAAATTTCTACCCCCTCGTTCACCAAATTTTGGAGGTCTCTGGGAGAAGGGTGTCGGACAGTTCAAATATCACCTAAAAAGATCTATTGGTGTTATGAAATTAACTTTAGAAGAATTTTTGACAATTACTACCCAAATTGAAGGTATTCTTAATTCTCGCCCTCTTTCCCCACTGTCCTCTGATCTAGAAGACTATGAAGTTTTGACCCCAGGTCATTTCCTTATTGGAAGACCAATCAATGCTCTACCTGAGCCAAATTTGATAAATGAAAAGGAAAACTTGCTCGACCGATGGCAGAAAACTCAAAAAATCGTGCAACTCATATGGAAAAATTGGACAATTCCTATTTAAGTCATTTACAGCAGAGGTCCAAATGGCTCTTTAAAAAAGAAAACGTTGCACCAGGTATGATGGTTCTTGTAAAGGATGGTGACCTACCAGTTTGTAAATGGATAATAGGTCGAATTTCAGAAATAATAAAGGGAAATGATGATAACGTCAGAGTTGTAGTAGTTCGTACTCCATCTGGACTTTACAAAAGAAGTATTTCTAACATATGTATTTTACCTATTGTTAGATAACGATAATATCAATTAATCTTAGCATTTATCTATTGAATTTATTATTTCTTATCATTGTATTATATTTAGTGCATAATGTGTAGCCATTAATTAGTAATTCATTGTATGTTATTGTATATTCATTTGTTGTATCTCATTGAACTATTAGAATACTTCAATGGGGGCCGGTATGTGCGCTCCCGAAGTTTGCTTAATAGATCAGCGCCACCTAGCTGATAAATTGTAAAACCGTTAGTTGAGCTTCGTTCTCAAACGAGCAGCATCTCATGTTACGAGTGCCCTTGCGCTCAAACCAGAAGTTAAACGAAACTTCACTTGCCCCTTGGCAATTAATTAAATAAATAATTAAAAACTTTGTACAGTCCACTCTCTTACTGCTCCCGACAAATGTTTCCATCAAAATTGACATCATTTTTTATCTTTTTTTTTTATATTCTCTTTGTTCAAAGCCTTCACATCCTCACTTTCAATTTACACAGAGTTCGTCATCATTTAATGTCTCAGCTACTTCTTTCAGATAGTGCAAGAAGCGTGTAATGGTGTGGTCTAATAAACGTTGCAACTGAACTTCTCCAGGTAGTCTCGGTAACTTTGTAGGAGTATGAGTCCTTATTTCGGGAATAGATATTTCCATTTGTAGCGAATTATAGGACGGATATGTTTTCTTATGTGAATGTCTGACTATTTTATAATGCATTTTAAAGATTTTTGCTTCAACAACTGCTTCAACATTGATAAAACCTGAACAGACGAGAGATTCCAATAATTTTTTCATGATAATTATATAACACCTGTTTATTTTAGCTGCAAGATATAGAGTACATGTTATTTCTTGAACTTCTGTAAAAGCACTCCTGTGTCCAGTAACATACTATTGTGATTGGGTAGCATGAGAAAAGATTTCAAGATTTGCTTTCTGTGTACTTCTTAGGTTTTTCTTTTTTGTTTCTTTGACTACAAATCACAGAAAATTTTCTGAGGCCAACCTGAATGTATTTACGACAATTGGAATAATCCCTGCGATCAAGATGAACTTTTTTCCCAGCAAAAATGTTTAAATTATCCGTTATCTCATGCTTTTGCTTTTCTTAATAATTATCTTTGTTGAGAAGGGAATCCTCGAGAAATTAAAATTTCTTATCTAAATTTTCCAAATGCTGGTTATTCCTAAGGTTGAAGAGGATTTATTTTAATATAATTTTAATTCCAGGTATAAATTTATTAATCAAATATACAAATTTGAACTCTTTTACTTCTGCAGATGACAATTTTGGGTTAAATTTGCAAGTTAGCTATGGTAGAATACATTTTATAAAAGGAGGTAAATGAAAACATCATCATTTACAGAAACATACACTTTTGCGTTTGAAAGAAACTCTTCTAAATTAGCGGTTATTAGCGGCTATTGTTTTCAAAGTTATTAACTACATATCTTGAACTCTCAATTCATGTGAAAAATATCATCGGATCGCATCCGTAAGGTTAACTAACTCCTTATGGAATATTTAAATTAACAATATTTTTTTTCAAACTATACGGTACATTTCATGTCGCTTTATCATATATTTTAATTAAGTAAATATAAACATATTCATGTGAAATATAAACATACCTACCTGGTCTTTCATAATCCGTAACTATTTCATATAATTCAAAGTTTCGAACAAAAAAAATCACGCTGAAATGAGCAGTCACAAAATTGTAGTTGAGAGCACAGATAACCAACCTATTGCTACAAGCAAGTTTGAACTTGCCTGGCACTAATTTGCTTGCACGTGGAAAAAATTTATAACTGTACTGAGATCCCCCAAGTATTCCCCTTTACAGTTAGCTACATATTTTGCTCCTCAACTGTATTTTGAAAAATTGACTTTTGGCCGGCTAAATCTGCCAAATGCCCCACTGTGCGTCGATATAGAACCACAAGATCCAGTAGTCAGGAAGACGGAGAAACAACAACGGGAATGGAGAAAGTGTCAACAGTGCATATAGAAGTGCTTCAATTAGTGCAATCTAAAGTGTGTCCCTTACAAAAATTTCTTATAGAATTCTATAAAAAATATTTATAGAAAACGCATTATAGAATCCTATAGAAATATGGCCCGTTTTTCTATAAGCTTTTTTAACCAAAAGCTATAGAAATATCTGCACAAGTTCAATAGAAATGTCTATAGAACTTCTATAAAAATATCTATATCAAAAAATATACAACTTCTATAAAAATATGTATAGAGTTACATAGAATCCAGGCGGTCACCCTCCCAGATAGTAACCACTCTCGATGCTGCTTGACTTCAATGATCAGATGAAGAACGAATACTTTCAGCATGACACAACCATTGACAACCATGAATTCTTATTACACTATTTCAACATTATTTTTTTGTGTTTTGCATTCCCAATCATAATAGTGTTGAAAAAATATTTAAACTCTAATAAATTATTATTTGTTAATATTGGAACAATTGTTTAAATATTTATATTTCAGATTAAAATATTTGAATAAAAATAACAATAATATTAGTGAATAACATTTATTAAATTAAATGGATCGTTTTATAAATTTAACAGCAAATTAATAAATGATTGTAAAATTAACCAACAAATTAATGAATTATAAACAAATTAATTAATCATAATTTAATTCAGTAGTTTGACTGATATAATATTACATTGACAATTTAATCACAATGTATTAGAATTGAATTAAATTATATAATCATATTAAATCAATGGAGTACAATTGATCAGATGAAGAACGAATACTTTCAGCATGACACAACCATTGACAACCATGAATTCTTATTACACTATTTCAACATTATTTTTTTGTGTTTTGCATTCCCAATCATAATAGTGTTGAAAATATATTTAAACTCTAATAAATTATTATTTGTTAAAATTGGAACAATTGTTTAAATATTTATATTTCAGATTAAAGTATTTGAATAAAAATAACAATAATATTAGTGAATAACATTTATTAAATTAAATGGATTGTTTTATAAATTTAACAGCAAATTAATAAATGATTGTAAAATTAACCAACAAATTAATGAATTATAAACAAATTAATTAATCATAATTTAATTCAGTAGTTTGACTGATATAATATTACATTGACAATTTAATCACAATGTATTAGAATTGAATTAAATTATATAATCATATTAAATCAATGGAGTACAATTATATACTAAACTGATGTATTACAAAATTAATTATTATTTTTAAATTTTAATATATAGTTATAAATAAATTACTACACACATAAATTTTAAAAGACTAAAAAATATTTTTTTTTAATTAAAAAAAAACTAGAGAATCATTAGTCTATAGAATTTAATTCTATAGACTAATGATTCTATAGATTTTTTTTTAATTCAGTAGTTTGATTGGTATAATATTACATTGACATTTTAATCACAATGTATTAGAATTAAATGATATATATATATATATATATATATATATATATATATATATATATTATATACTAAATATAATATATTACATATACTGCAATTATATACTAAACTGATGTATTACAATACAAAATTAATAATTATTTTTTTTAAATTTTTAATGTATAATTATAAATAAATTATTACACACATAAATTTCAAAAGACCAAAACACATTTTTAATAATAATAATAATAATAAAAATCTATAGAATTATTAGTCCATAGAATTTAATTCTATAAGATGTATAGTACCCCATAGAAAATTGTTCTATTAAAAAAAATTCTATAGAACTTCTAACAATTCTATAGAAACATTTTCTTTAGAAAAATTATTCTATAGAACTCTTTAAAACTATATCGAAATAGTATTCTATAGAATGACTATTCTATAGAACTTGTATAGAATTCTATAGAGTTCTATACAGCTCTATGAACTATTTTCGTAAGGGGTAACAAAGTACGTCAACTAGTGCAATCTAAGGTGTGTAACAAACAACGTCATTTAGTGAAATATAAGGTGTGCGCCAATGTGTGTGATTTAGTGATACCAAACAAGACAGTGAATCATCAGTGTGTTCAAAAATATGTCTTTATCGGAAGCTTAGAAGCCGAATGAAGTCAAAAAGTGCCAAGGTTAAGTGTGTGCATGTGTTCTGTTCATTTTTACTGATAAATCCATTACTGAACAGTAAGATAGCGGTTTAATGTAAATATTTATTGTGAAATTATTTATATAAATATAATTGAAACATTATTAGTAAATTAATAATTATGTTGAAATACGTAATGATTACAGTTATGTTATGCATTATTTAAGAGAAAGTCATTTTGCTTTATTTGAGATATTTTTTTTTTCGTTAATCCATGTGAGCAAAAATTTAACGATGTACTTTTGAGGGAAAAAAAAGAGCATTAGCCAGACTCTCATTTTTAGGAGTAGCAATGTATAAATCATTTGCATATTTTTTATTTCGTATAATTAATATTAATCCTCCAAATTAAACTGTTGGGCGTCTGTGCTCTTATATTCAAATTATTGTTGCACTAGTAATCTTATCCAAATAATCTTGAACCGATATCATATTTCATACTGTCTTGCACTAATGTCTATTGAAAAACTCTATCATTCAAGGTATCAGAAGGGACCGAGGGATGGAATTTATTTTTTAACAGTTTGAAACGGGCGTTTAAAACAAAAATGTACCAGAAGCCCAGCAGGCTGAAATTCTGTTAAATATGTTAGGAGATAAGGCGGGGAATTTGCTAATCTATATCACTAACGAACAAATGGAAAGTTATACGGATAAATTGATTTTTCATAGAAAATAAGAGTGTTTTTTTAATTATTTCAAAAGTTCCAATTCAATTTTCGTTCTAAAATATAAATTTAATATTCGCATTAAAAAAAGACATATATTACACAATGCGTTATAGTTTTCAATTATTATTTTACGTATTAGTATAGGAGTACTTTTTTGCATACAAATTATGAAATTTCTTGCATTAGATTCAATGTTTTCAGATTCAATGTTCCCTAAAATGAACTGAACCTAAATATTTCCTATAATGCTCTTTTTTAAAAAATTGAAGGGGCCCGGTGTAAAACAAGTCAATTAGCAAAATTCAAATTTTGAGATATTGAAGATTGAAGTTTTCTAAATAAAACTACAAACAAAACTATTGCGATTGTTCTTTCTAAAATAGCTGGTTTGTTGAGACTGGACCTTCCGTTAACTCATAACAACATTTTTTGCCTGATAGCTTTTATTTTATTTGACTTATGTGCAAAGAGTTTTCGTTATAAAATTCCTATCTAAAATTTATATGTGATAATTATGGCATATACAGGGTACGGAAAAAGTTTTGGATGGCTTTACTATTTGGTGACGAGATTTTGCAGAAAGTGCTGAAGTCTTTTGCTCAAAAACACTCCTCTGGACGAAATCGGTTGTTTAGGCAAGACTCTGCACCAGTCCATCATGCGCAAGGCTCTTGTCTGGCATAGGGTGGAGAACATTGACTTCATTTCTCCCGATGAATGGCCTGCTAACACACCCGACATCAATCCAATGGATTTTTCAATTTCGAGAACTTTGAAATCAAAAGTCTTTGCTTTATGCACTGTAAAAATAATTGTAAATTCACCGGCATTCTCTGTGAATTGCTGCCGTAATTTTACGGGAAATGCCTTTTTTTCAAGGTAAACGGCCAATTTCAGTAAATTTTATGTATTTATAGGCTAAAACCGTTTATCTAAGAACAAAGCTCGTTTATCTAAGGACAAAATCCGTTTTCAGATTAAAATTTCCTGGAATCTATGCTGCAGTAATTTTAATGCAGCAATTTTTTACAGTGTATACCATAAAAGTTTGAATGGTCTTTGATTAATGAATAGACCAATCTTCACGATGAGATTCTGTATGCCTCAGTCAATGATGTCAAAAATGGCTAATTGCATGCATAAAAAAAAAGCGGATACTTTGAGATCTAATCAGCTTTTCCATTTATATCAATTTAAATTTAATATATTTGTTAATAAATTGTTGACATTTACGGTTTTTTCGAAAATAATGGATTTTATGTCCATCCAAAACTTTTTCCGCGCCCTGTATTGAGTAAAACAAATACAAACTTTGTACTTCTGAAAGGTTGTCAGGATGCATATAAACCATTTTACTTGATAATAATAAAAAAAATCAGAACTACCAGTTATCATATTTTTATCTCCAATCTCTTAAATTCATAAAGTAATAAAAGGGTTATATAAAATAAATTTAAACATTTGCTTGATAATAGAAATTTTAGAATAACAACAAAAAAGAAACAAATGTATTACTGTTGCAAAAATATTCAAAAAGTTCGAAAATATCATCAAATATTTAATGTTGGTTTTGTTAACTTTAAACATGAACTCTAAAAGGATATATTGAAAATTCCATGATATTCTATTACCCCCAATTGTATATATGACAAAAAATTAAATAAAATAAAATCATATCACTGATTAAATTAAAATTGTTGTTACCTTTTTTCACATAATCCTTTTTTTCTGCATTATTAAATAAATTAGTAACTTAACCCTTTCAGTGTAGAATTTTTTTTCGTGGGTTAATGCCCTGTGCGGATTATTTTGACCAAAAAAGCGATTTCTTTATCTGATTACCTGGCAGAATTTGCCGGTACGAATTTATTTTCACAAAGGGACACGACTTTCCGAACGACCCAATACAAAGCTACAAATTCTATCTTATGGTTATACGAAAAGCACGCTACTGGTTTTGGTAAAGCCAAATTACTGCACTACGCAAGCGCAATACGTCATCACTGCTAACGTCATCACAGCACAATACACGCCGTGAATGCCTAGGCGACTTTTGTCGACGCTTAATATAGTCTACAGCACCCAACTCCTAGATGTCGACTTCTGTCGACTCCCGCACTAAAAGGGTTAATATATATCAAATAACAACTTCTTTATAGCTACGAATTTCACGGTGTATTTTTCTCATTCGTCCGTAAAGGGAATCCCGATAATGTGATAAATATGAAACCATATCTTTATCACGAATGAATAAAGCAAAGCGAAATTATAGGACGCAAACACTTCACAGTTGGGTAGGGTTGGGGACTTTTCCAAGGATAGTTGACCGCGTCCAAATGTGTAGATCTAAACATAGTCACAATAACTAAGATGGGCTAGTTTCACCATTAATCGACCCTAGGCGACCGCCTATGGGCTCCAGAAAAATGTGGCGCTTGCCCATCACACGAAACGTTCGTTACGGAAATTTAAAACACAAGTCAATGAAAAACATTTAAAAAAATACATGTTTTTTGTGCAATTTACTTATAGTTTAGTCAATTTAAAAAATGTCTTTTTTAGAGGTAATTTCTGTATAAAGAAAACTTGTTAAATCAGAATCTTCCACTAATAAAATCTCGCTTAAATGAAACATTTTCATGATCCCGAGCAAAAGAGAACAATACTGTTATAAAAAATATTGCATCTAGTAAGACATACACATACATGAAACGGAGAATTTTTCTGTCATATTCAATTCTGTTACACGCACATCGTACTGTGTTTGGAAATAATTGTGTGTTTGGAAATAATTGTATGTTTGGCTGTGCAAGTGAAAACCTAAGTACTTATTTAAAAGGGGTGCATAGATTTTTTTTTCTTCCTATAAGCGTCATTTAACCTTACACCGGTCTTGCTGCTAGGTGGCTCTACTTATATATTCTGGCCGGTGTTTCGGTGAAATTTTCTGGAATTTCTCAACGAGTGACTATATGTATACGGGTGGTACAAAAACCTTTCACACCGAAATTAGTTTTCAATTGAGTTTCACAGTTTGTTTATAGTGTCGGTTTTTAGTTTAGCTGCAAAGCAATTATTCTGAGATTTTGCAAATGTCTGTATTGATTATTTCTATGATAATGTTTATTTACTCCAAAAAATTTATATTCTTTTGGAATATTCTCTAAAAAATATTACGCTGTTTTTAAGAATATATATTTTGTTGACTTTCAACCACACGAATCCTTTATTTGGAACAGTTTTGATACAAATTTCAAATTGTTTAATCAATAAAAGATTAGTTCCTCTCGCTTAAATTTCTCGAAAACTATTACGAAGATTAAAATAAATATCTTATGAGAATTCATACTTGTAAGAGTTTTATTAGATAAATCACGAAATAAAAATATTTATCGAAAATTAATATTAATGAGCATAAAATTAAAATAAAAATAATAATCATTGCAATATTTTTAATGTCCTGCTAATATTTTCACCTGAAACGCATATTTAGAAATTTATAATGAAATAAGCTACTTTTGTATCTTTTTTTCAAGTGACTGAAATAGTGAAAACTGAAATTTAAATAAATGAATTTGATATTTTTTATTGAAATTAATTATGAAGTTAATAGATATTTTCAAATATTTTAATAGAATTCTTACTTTTTAAAAATTAGATGTATAATCTAAATTTCGGTATTTCACACACGTAGAAGGTGCTTAAAACTTAAAAATTTTATTTTAATCAATTCGATATTATAGGTTTTGACTAGAATTGATATTTTATTTTAAATTATATTTTGCTTTCATATATAAATAACTGTATTATGACAATAAATATTTGATATTTGAATTACAAGTGTATGTTTTAATTAATAATATGAGAGTATGTTCATAATATTAATACAAATGAATAACGGTATTGTTGAATCATAAAATTTATATGAATACATCTTTGTATTATTTTGTATCGTATAATAATATGTACTTATTATATTTTAATGCTTTTTTTATACATAATACTTAAGAAATAACAAAAAAATTATATACATATATATTCTGCAAAATTATTCCATAAATGCCCTAATAACACAATATGCTTATGGGATATCACTGTACTGACACAATCGCCACAAATAATCAGAATACCAATACTGAGCCTAATTATGTCATCTTTATTTCGTCATTTATGTGATGATCACTTCGTGAATTCCCTATGAAGTTACCGTAATCAATTTTTGAGTCATTTGTACCTTATAAGAAAATGTGAAATTTCGACATCACAGTACATTAGATACGACAAATTTTACCCGTCAATTGATGACAAGGGTGATATTAGGATTTTCATTTAGGTTACAGTACATTAAAGTTTTGGTCGCATCCTTCACAAGTTATCACAGTTTGAACATTGACCAAAACGTGTCTTCTTCATTTAGTGACATTGCAACAATTCGTGACTTCACTGTGAACTCATCGATATAAATTTTTCAGTTATTTCCACATCGTCACAAGACCAATTTCAAAGTGAAGCGGATACGACTAATTCTCCACGTCAAAAGACGATAATATGAGTGGCAATGGTTACAATTGGGACACGGTGCCTTCAAATTTTGATCACATTCGGGACACGATGCTATTAGCGAATTCAAATATTTTGTGGAAGTCTTTTAATTACTTTTTAAAATAACTATATTAGTATTCTTCTACAAGAATAAGAAAGCGAATATTTGCTATGGAATATATGTTTTATTTTACATTCTTATGTCTTCAGCTTATTTAACAACTAGCTCTTACCCGTGACTTCGTTCACGCAACATTAAAAGAAGAATAAATACATTAATTAAGCAAAATATTTCACTCCCGATAATTAAAAACATTAATAATTAACTAACTATTTATCATATTTCATAGGAGATAATACGGTATTTTTTGTTATAGGCAACTTGACATAACTCAGTCTTAAAAAAAGTGAAATTTTGTGCCAAATAATCGCGAAAATGAAATTGCAACCAATTAAAAAATGAGGGCCAAATAAAATCGGGGAAATAGACGAATTGGGTAAAAACAAATGTCAATTTTACCTGATAAACAATTTTACTTTTAACGCCTTTGTGAAACGTTTTAACAGCCATCCTTCAAAAAACATTAATTGGAAATAGTATATGCTTTTTCTTTAAATTCAACTCTGCCTCCTTGGTTTAATGTATAGCTGAAACAAATCTTGTTTTCTAAATGGCAGTATGTTGACAGGCAATTTTTGTTCTACAGAATAAATTGATTCATGAAGTTTGAATGTGTGAAAATATGTTTTTATTTTTCGGATAATTTACTGAAATCAAGATTTTGTTTTCACCATCTATTCAAAGTGAAAATAAATTTTGTTTTTCAGTTTTAATGAGAAAATGGTGTAAAAAATATACTGATCTGTTTTATTTCTCCCTTTTTATACACAAATATGGAGTAATTTATTTTCCGTTTTTAGAGAAACTGCATTAAAATTTACAAAAAAAAAAAAATCTTGGCATTTAATTTAATTTCTTAAATTCTGAGAGTTTGTGTGACATCCTCGGATCAATGATAACCGGTAAATCGTGTTGCGTTCGATTGTCTAGGAGTAGTTGCGAAATACAAACACACGGTCAGATTTTAATATAATAGATTCGTGTTAATTTTCCTTTTCTTAAAATTATGATGCGATTTTTAGCAGAAAACTCTCATCTGTATATTACGGATACTCATTCTTAATAATCAGTATAGATAAAAAAATTGAATTTTTCGTTATAAATATGGCGTGAAACTCATCTACTTTCTATACTTTCTGATCCTTGTATTATTAATGTCAGGAATTGATTCACACTCATTTTAAAACACATTGGAAAATTCTCGTTTTATTTAAAATATGACGTCTCTTTTCCTTCAGAGAAATCCCTTTTTAATGACATAATTCTTGTTAATTTTCTTTTCCAGGCAATTAATTTCAATACTGGCATAGGGGAAATTATGTTACTTGAACGAAATAATATATAGGTTTATAGGAAATGTATAGGAAATATTTAGGTTTTATCAACAAAAATGGAACTATTAACATTCGTTATTTTTTTTAGGTAATCGAGTTAGTTTTAAAAATGTCTTTTAGTTTAAAAAATGAAAATAATTTTTTCTCGCTATCCATTATATCATTTTCGACATGGATAATTTTGCGGAGCATGTCATTGACATTCGCTAACATTTTCTTTTCAAACTTCCTTTTACTTTTTTAAAATTTAAATAAAAAATACGGTATACTAATATTAGCCGTGCGCAGACGGTAAAACGCCAAGTATTGTTACCATACAAAAGAAAAATAAAGAAAAAAAGTAAAAAAAAAAACCCCAAGATCATTTTATTTCACCATCAAAGCATAACCGCTTTACTTTCGATGTATGACGTCATATTCGCCTATTTCCTATGGTTACGCATATTGAAACCTTGTATTATTATCAAAAACTAAAAAAAGTACGTTTTATTTCTAATAATATTATTTATTATTTAATCTTCACTTTAATTCTTTATTTTTTTATTTCATTTTCATTTTTCACGTGAAAATTTTTGAATTGAAACTAAATTGTTGAGTAAAAATTATTATTCCGGCTTTTGATTTAGTTTTGGCAACGTATTAGCAACGGTAAAGTAAATTTAACCATTTTAAAATATTATACAAAAAAATGTCCATTTATTCTCTATGAAAATAACGATATTTTGAATTATTGAGAAAAATATTCGAATAAAATAAAAAAAACAGCCTATGTTCATTTCCGGGTTATAATCAACCTATATGCAAAGATACAGGATCATTAAATGCGCCATTTTGACGCTGGCTTCAGCCTAACATTTGCACACAATCGTACTTATAATATTATTAGGATTAGGATAAATAAACTAAAAATTAACCTTTAAAAAACGAGTGGTTGATATATCTGCAGAACACATTGTTTCAACCCTCTGACCGCTGAGCAAAAAAGCAAAATTGTAACGTTGTTTTTTCCGTTGTTTTTTTAAAAATGCTAAAAAAAGGCGAGTTTCAAACTTGAAATAAAAAACTTAATTACTTATAAGAGTATAATCCTTGAGAGTGTTAATAATTATTCAACGTTATAAAACTGAATTATATTTCTAGAATTATATTAATTTAAATAATGCTTCTATTGCAGTGAAACATACAGCATAGTGAATGGATCTTTCAGTTCGCAGCGTTGAGAAGGTTTTAAAAGAAGGAAAAGGTTTAAGAACCTACCACTATCTCCTCTTCCCCACTGTTACTGTTCGCCTATGGTATAGAGTGAGACAAAGAGGATTACTTTAGGTAATTCTCCAGTAGAAGTTATTGCTATACTCAGGGTGGTTACCAGTCAGGGAATTTTTCAAGGAAACACCAATATTTTTTTATGAAAAATTCGACCTATTTAATTGCGAATTGAACAAGATGAATATTTCTATAAGAAAATACTGGCATTTTCCCTGAAAATTCCTTGACATTCGGCCAACCTGTAGAGGCAAAATATAGCCACTTGTTTCCTATAGTTGACCGTTTTCATTGAAAGGCAAAAAAGGAGGCAAGTATCTCACCTTTATAAGCATCCAAATGGATAATTTGGATCCATAGTATCCAAATGGCACCGTATAAAGCATAAATCATATCAATAGTTAAATTGAGAATCTTGATAACTTCAGTTTGGGAAAAATATTATTTCGCAGACTTTTGATTTATATAATCAATCCAATAGTTTTACAACTTCAATTTGAAACTGCAACGTCCAGAATATAAAAATTGGACACATATTTTCTAGAATATACTTCTGAAGTTACAATTTAATTTATAAAATATATTTATCTATAAATACACATAAAATTCAAACTAATTATTTTATTTGTTCAAATTCATTCAAATAACAAAAAAATAGCGAAGATTTAACTAACTGTTTCGCAAAAATGTTAATTATAGGTGTTTCTTCCGAAAAGTTAAAAATAAAAATGTTTATCGAAAATTAATATTAATTAACACGAAAATAATATAAAACTATTAATCTTTGCAACATTTTTAATATTCACTCTTAAGCATTAATTCTTTTCACTTCAAAATAAAGTATTTTAAAAAAGCGCTCACGAATTTATAATTAATTAAGATAATTTTGTAATTTTTATTTAAAAATCACAGGAATTAATAAAGAAAGGTAGAATTTACATAACTGATATTGATCTTATCAACAAAAGTAATTCTTTCATTTTCCAAAAATTTTAAACATTCCAATATTTTTTATACGTTTAAAAATTAAAACTGTTATCGAATTTGCTGCATATAATAGATATAAAAATATGCCATTAAATATATAATTATTATTTTATTTAATTGGATATATTTTTTTTTTTACTTTTGAAAATCGATGCATTTATTTCAAAACAATGTGTTCGGTTTTGAGATGTATATATATTAATTTTGACTAAATCATTCATAATGTGATAACATATTTATAATTGTTGAAAAGATTTAAGGTATGTTTTCCTAAAACCTTGTTATAGCAGAATTTTGACATTATTTTAATGCATGCGTACAACAAGAAACATTAAAAGTTGGAGTATATACTTTTATAGCAATGCTTAGTAGAAAACATTAAATAATAATACAATTTTTAAGAACATTTTAGTTACTTTTAAATGCAGAATGATTCTGGCAATTGAACGTCAGACGAACCGAACAATTGAATAATTTTCATGTATGTTGGAACAGGTTAAAAATGGTTTATTTTTATTTACTATGTTATTTCATTTCAAATACCGTCATGTGTTTTTACCGAAATCTGTATTATTAAACGAGAAAGCACAATTGGTCAAATCTTTCATATTGACTGCTGTTGTAAGACTAGTACGTTTTTGTTCTCATAGAAAAATAGCAATAATTTTATATAAAGTATAATATTTATTTAATCATATATTTATAGTTTTTATTTATAATATGTATAAAATACAGGGTGATTTATTTTTAAGTTGTCAAAGTAAAACCCTATAACAAAAGAACCACTGATCCAAATGACCTGAAATTTCACTAGTGTGTTCCCAAAGCAATGGGATTTTTTTGACGTGGTTTAAAGAAAAAACTTAAAACTCCACCGACAGATGGCGCTGTATATTCAGTAAAGTCGAGAGACGAGATTGTGTACGACACACGTACAGTGGCGTTAAAAACGTGAAGCACGCACACTTCGTGTTCATTTTTCTATGAAAATCCTCGCAATGACTGTGCCATTGACGGACCATGCGTTGTTAGTGAAACTGTATTATCAGAATAATGACAGCGCAGTAGCTGCTCTTAGTAGATTTAGGACACTTAAGAATTTAAGAAAAGTTCCCATGACGACAGAAGACCTTACGGAAAATGGTTTTGAAATTTGACCAGACTAGTTCACTGAGGCTAAAACCCGGTAGGGGAAGGAAACCAGTTGATGTTAACCTACAGCGCCATCTGTTGGTGCGATTTAAATTTTACTTAACTACGCCTAAAAATTCCCATTGCTTCGGGAACATACTGGTGAAATTTCAGGTAATTTGGATGAATGGTTCTTTTGTTATAGGGTTTTACTTTCACAGTTTAAAAAAATCACCCATTATATAACATGAGTTTTACATAAGTCAGGTAATTGTTTTTAAAAAGTGCATTTTTTTAAATTCTAGATTTTTACATAAAGAACAATATCGAAATTAATTGAATCTTATTAATCGATATTATAGAGACATTCGCATTTAAAATAATGGAATTGTTAATATTTGCTTATGTCAAACAAAGTATTTTTTTAAATATTTTAAATAAACTCCTTCCTTTTAATTTTTTAAAGAGATAAACGTTTATAATTTTTAAGAATGAACTACCATTTTATTCTACAATAAATGATGCCTATGAGTTTATTTTAAAGTTCTTGACATAAAAAAATACTTTTCTAAATGTTGTTCAAAATTGGTTTTTTCCATGTACATTTTAATATTTTTGTTATAAGTATACTAATTATACATGTTTAGGGTATTGTATTTATATCAGGTCTTAATTTCTAACAAAACATGTAGCGATACCATAATATTCTGCGGTGCTAACAATCGTCGAATAACAGTAACAATTTTCACAGCCCCTCTATCCGCATATTTGTACGTGATACAATATTTGCAAAATTAAAAAAAAAATTCTTCAGCAAAAGGAAAAATAATAATGCATTTTAAATATATTTATGCATATCTAAATAACTGTTAAATTTCCCGCTTCTTTACTGTAATTAATTATGTATAGTAATCATTACTCAACCACCGAATTCTGAAATTAAATAAAAGGTTGGTTACTATTCGGAAATAGTCGTAACAAAGCCCTGGAATTGTTTGAAAGCTGTGCAATATTGGCCAAAATGAGTCTCTCTAATGTGACTGTATTTCGCGACCTCACTATGAACTAACTCATCGACATCAATTTTTGAGTGATCTGCTCCTCGCCACAAGACGGGACAAACAAACTTGAAATGGATACGACTGATTGTCTACGTCAAATGACGACAATGTGAGTGGCATTTGTGTCATGTTGCCTTCACATTTTGATTACATTCAGACAGGGTTGGCAAGTTTTTGACGCATGATGGTTTTTACCATGGTTTTTACCGTCATGTCAAACAGCTCTGTGTCAAAAATGTCACAAACTGACAAAAACCTGGTTTTTAGTAGTTTATTTTTACATTTTTTCATACTATCTTTAATATTAAGTTGTTTTACACGAAACATTCAGTATCAAAAAGACTGTAAAGTATATTTGTTACGTGTACATCTGTGTTAGAAAATCCCTAAAATAATCTTAAGCTATCTGGCATCGTCTAAAAAAAATAAGATTTTTTTGAAGTAATCCTGTAACCCATAAGTATTAGATTAGAAAAGGTGTATAATTTCGGTAGAATTTATTAAACTGTTTAAAACAAAAGTTTAAGATTCTGCTTATTGAAACGCAAATGAAAATCACCATAATTGCATTTATGATGTACATAAGATATGCATTTAAAAATATTATATCTAAGAATATTCAAATTTATTCATTGCCAGTCCATGCTTAACATCTATTGTATACATATAACAGCATTTTTACATCTCTAAAATAATTTTAATGTACTTTATTAAAAATGTATATTGAATGTTATTTAATAATTATAATAATATTTATTATGATTTAATAGTAATGTCCATTGCAATTAGTAAAATCTATATTAGTGGAGATTATGACAAATTTTGTTCTTTCCTTTTACTCTTGTATTTTTAAATCTTTCCAATTTAGGAAATGCTCTCCTTTTAAATAAATTTAACAAATGTAATTGTAAATAATAATAACAACAAGAACAACGAGGTAAAATCAATCTAGAAATGTGTATTGCATGCTACACTTACACTATAAATCGGTGGAAAATCGAAAATGAAAGGTTTTTGATGGAATAAACCGATAAAAACACGGTTTTTACCACTGTCATTTCAAAAACCCAACCCTGCTATTCAGGACACGATGTTATTAGGGTATACAAATATTTTGTGAGAATCTTTTAATTATTGTTTAGCATTACTATAGTAGTTGTCTTACAATTACTACAATAATAAGAATGTTAATATGTGCAATATAATGAATGTATGATTTTGCATTCTTATTTATTCATTATATTTAGAAATAAAAAAAATAATAATTAACCATCCAACAACTGATAAGAGAAGTAAAATTAACATTAAAATGGGTGAAGGTTGGTGAAATATCTTCCTGAGTGTATGCCTTCTTAAAAAACGTGAAAGTTTTAAACACCTACCAAAATCTCTTTCCCAATCTACTAATTGCTCGCCTGTGTTATTGAGAGAGACAAAGGGAATTTCTTTATGCTAATTCTCAAGTAGAAGTTATCGCTATACTTCAAACACGAAAAAAGACAACCATTGGCTGTAACTATACACAGAGAAAATTATCCGCGTTTATATCTGTATTTCGAAAATCCCCGACAAAAACTCGTAAATTATTATCCTGGTCTTTCTTTTTCCAAGGATCTGTGGTCACCAACAAAATAAAGGAGAGTCTCAACAAAAGAAAGAAGCGGCGATAAACATGTAGGGGATCACTTCTTCTTACCCCTGACCTCTAGATAACCTTCTGTGGACTGGCCACGTGAAAAAAAGCGCCTGAACATAGAAAAGGTACCACTTAGCAAAAACGTAGTCTCTTTTAACCTTGTGGTCAGGCGCACTTTTTCATGTGGTGGGTCTTCAAAAGCTTGTCTAGAGGTCAGATGTCAGTGGGGGAGATTCCTGACATATTTATCATCGCCCCCTTCTTTTGTTGAGACACCTATTTCTGTTGTTTGTGACCACAGAGCGTTTGGAAATAGGCCAGAGTATCGATTTACAAGTTTTTTGCCGGAGATAGTTGAAATGCAGGTTCATACCTGCACCTTTAACAAAAAGGCAAAAGGAAGAGAAAAGAAGACTTCACGAATCGCCTACCTTTATAAGTAATTATATTGCTTTAATTTTTCTCCGTATAAAGGATAAATCGTATGAATTGTCAAATTACGAATCTTGATAACTTAATTTTTTCAAACAAATTTCGCACACTTTCGAATTATATCAATAATTCAATAGATTTATAACTTCCAAATGAATGTGTAACATCTAGAATAAAATAATAGTACATATTATATTATATATGCATATGAAATTTCAACCTGACCCTCTACGTACAATGAATATAATAGAACATACTTTCTCTAGAATATAAGATATATTCTAATTTATAATATGAAGCAGGGCGGTCGCTCTGCCAAGCCAAGCTTAAAAAAAAATGCCACACAAACAACGCCAAGAACTGGAATAAGGACCGCTAATGCTTATATACAGAAAGCAACTTCGCAATATTAAATCGACAAAACATGCCAGATTAAAATATCAGATATCAAACAAACCAAGCGTCGTAGGAAAAAAAAACGAAAACTAGAAGAATCTAAGGAAGAATTTCTTCAATTTAAGACCAAATTCATCTTCATAAGTGATTTATAAACAGAGATATAGCTTTTTTTTTAAAACGTCGAGTTACTTAAAATGATCACTTTTTTCTTCGTCAAACTTTTTTTTTTCAAACAAGCTACAGGCCTTAATATTGGGCAGAATAAAAAAAGGATTGCATTTTTGGACAAGTAATTACGTAATCTATGTGCTTTTATAAAATTCAGTGTAAAAAAGAATTATTTTCTATTCTTAATTAGCAAAAAACTGTTAATTAACTTGGCGATTAAAAAAATATGCCAAAATAGAGATAAAACCCGCCAACGACCATGTACCATCTGTATTAAAATAGCAAAAATCAGTTACAGGTTATAATATAACCACATCAAATTTCATCTGCAAGTCAGCCATTTTCTTTTGAAGATATTTAAAAAAAAATAAAACTTCATAATTATAAGAACACACATTTTATCAGACAATTAAATATGACTGCAAATTGTAGCAGATGACTGTTTCCAACATGAATAAGTATGAGAAATTGCCGCTCAAGGATATCGGTCTGGGTGGCTCTGTCGCAGCGCGTCAACACGGCATGCACAAGGTCCCAGGTTCGAGTCCTGCCCCCGGTTAACTTTTCACTCATGTTTGTTTAGTGTATTTAATTGTCTGATAAAATGCGTGTTCTTATAATATTGTAAAATAAAGAAATAAGACGTAGTGTTTTAAAAAATATTTTTAATATATAATTTACGTTTTTAGAAAGATCTTTAAAAATAAATTAGTTTTTGAGGGAAGATGTACCTTCTAAAATGTATACATTAAGACTTATCGGCATTTAAAATTTCTTTCCAAACGTAAACAAAATTTTTTAAATGAATTAAATGTGATTCATTTATTTCTTTAAAAAAAAGAAAAAGAAAAAAAAAACACGGTAAAGGACAGGCATTTCGTTCGCAGGAATACCTTTCACGTCCTTTTCCTATAAATTAATGAAATCCAGTTGTTAAATTACACAGCTCAACACAAATCTGGGGTTTGAAGAATGGCACCTTTTTCTTAGTAAATCAGTCACGCTGATCACAAATATGACATTAGTTTTTTTTTCTAACACCCACAGTTTTTTCACAAAACAAAAAAGAAGGGGGTGCCTCTTAATAAAATCAATGTGTAATATTTATTAAATAAGATACATTTTTAATAAAAACAAAAATTAATTTCTTAGTAAAGTGACATTAATAAATGTTAAAATACAATACTGCACTAAAGGATGTGAAATATAAATATAGATGGCGCCACTTTATGTATTGATATTTGCCTGAGATGGCGCAATTTTCTCCCGCGCATTTGTAGTGAGAACATGCATTAATTTTGTTCGTTTATTTATATCTTACGTTTGTTTTGTCAGTTTCTTATAGCAATATGGCATCAAGAGGTTGTATAAATCCAGGATATATAAAAAAAGTGATTCGGCAGAACTTAGTTGATCCAAAAGAAGTCCTCTTGCCTCCCCTGCACATTAAATTAGGTTTAATGAAACAATTCGTAAAAACCTTAGATAAAACAGGGGATAGTTTTCGATATTTAAATGAAGTTTCTCCACATTTATCGGAAGGTAAAATCAAAGAAGATGTGTTCGTTGGCCCAGATATGAGATGGTTAATGAAGGACGAAAATTTTGAGGAAAAAATTAAATCAATCGAGAAAGATGCATGGGTTAGTTTCAAACACGTTACTCAGAAATGTTTAGGAAATTACAAAGATCCTAACTACGCAACGATCATTGAAAAAAATGGTTCAAAACTTTCAAAAACTAGGTTGTAACATGAGTTTAAAAATGCATTTTCTGCACCCCTATCTTGAATGTTTTCCTGAAAATCTTGGTGAAATGCGTGATGAACAAGGTGAGAGATTTCACCAGGACATAAAATGCATGGAAAAACGCTATCAAGGACACTGGAATGTAAATATGTTGGCAGATTACTGCTGGGGGCTAAAAAGGGACACTAAACCAGCTTCAAAATCTAAAGGATACAAGCGTTCTTTTGATGATAAAGAAAAGTATTTTTACTATATATACTAGAATATAATTTCTTATAAAACATGCACACACATTTATATATGTATATATGATTTTTTTTATTTATCTGATTTTTTTTGTACATTTTTAAATGAATGTTGTGTAAATTGTATATTCTCAAATTCCAAATTCTTAGTTTCTTAATTGAAAGAAATCCTGACGTGATACATAAAAATGGATATTATTTTGAAATAAGCATAGCAGATTTCTTACAATTTACATAAATTCATGAAAACCCCAGATAAAAAGTTAAATTTTGTAGGCCTGTGTTACTTTTGTTTTAGAAGTGAAGTTTCCATTTAAATTTATTGTAACAGTACAATGTTTAATTGAATAAAATAATGTAAATCTAAGAAATTGCTAAGAAATTCCAAACATGCACAGGGCAACGCAAAAATAAATAAATAAACAAAAAATAAATAAATAGATAAATAAATAAATAAAAATCAGCTTTCAGAAATTCTAAAAATTGTTCGTATATCTTAATTACAAGCTAAAGGAGGGTTTATTTCTATATTATTCTATATATAATAGTAATTTCAGCAAATATATTAAATTCCAATGCGATCTGATTTAAACTTTAAGATAGTTTATAAGACATGATAAAAAAAATTATAAAAAAGAGTGGCGCGTCACATTTCGGGGAGGAGATGGGGAGGGGCGTAAACAAAATTAGGAAGTATAATAAGGCTATCTGTTTGAAACTTTACGATATTTTATAACACATAACATAAATTTTAAAAATAAAGCTGCATCAAAAATTATAGGGAGGGGCGCAGCGTGTTTTGCCTACACAAGGGGGGGGGGGGACACTTTTCTAAATTTTAACGATATCCGTCATGTCACATATCGTTACAAAGGGCTGTGACAACTTATTCCTGTTATGCATCACAGGTGTCACCCTCACATTTTGCGCCCCGCCCCCCAATACTACTCATGTGATATATCGTTGGAAAGGTCTGTGAACGCTTAATCATACTATGCAGGGAGGGGGGGGGTTCTAAATTTTGCACATACCCGTCATGTGATACATCGTTGGAAAGGTCTGTGACCGCTTAATCCTATTATGCATCTCCGGTGTTCATCCCCCCACTTTGCCCCTAAACGTGATTAGCTTTCACCATCAGGGGGCGCTTTCCTATCTCTGTTTCTATGGGTCGGATCACGACGGGGTATGGCTCATTCGACTCGACTTCGATAGAGCTTTCTGATTTTAGTTCGTTTTTTCACCACCAGGAGGCACTTTCCTATTTCTGGTTCTATGGGCTGGATCACGACGGGGTACAGCTCATTCGTCTCGACATCTATAGCCTTAATGATTTCAGTGCCCGAGGTTCATATAGAACAGATTGCGTTACCTGGTGGTGGAAGATGGAACTTGAGCGTGCGCAGCACGACTGCTATACGGTGCCGAAGGCAGTGGGGACCCATGTCGGAGGTTCGTTCGGTTAGAGGTTTATACTATTCGATGTGCAAATTAAGGGATTATCCGGTGCCGAAGGCAGCGGGGAACCTGGTCGGAGGTTCGTTCGGTTCGAGGTTTATCTTATTCGAGATTTTACAAGATTCGAGTCCCCGATGTAAATTAAGGGCCCGCTAGTGGGCGAAGCCAGCTTGTGCTAATAATAAAAGAGCGTGATATCACGTTTCATATCAAATGCAGCACTGACACGCTATGTACGTATTCCATTTTTATTCATTTCATGGATAAGTCAGTGATATTTTTTAACGGAGGATAACAAGTATTATAACAAGCTACATTTAGTATGTTGTTTTTAAGAGTGTATTTAGTTTAATTGAAAAATCTACTGGTATTTCTAGTTAACCCTTTAAACAACGACTGAAAGTAAAATGTAATTTTAAATTATTTCTCATGTTTAGA
This sequence comes from Maratus michaelseni, assembly GCA_963931845.1. Classification (NCBI taxonomy): domain Eukaryota; kingdom Metazoa; phylum Arthropoda; class Arachnida; order Araneae; family Salticidae; genus Maratus; species Maratus michaelseni. The sequence goes on from OZ007587.1 coordinate 415,160,560, forward strand.
TTATTTAAATTATGTTTAATCAATTTAAAAAAAAAAAGAAATGATATCTACAAAAACAACTTTTCAAAAGTAAAAAAAGCCAAGCGTAAAAAACAAGTTGTGGCTAAAAAATGGTGTGATATCAAATTTCCAAGCTATTATATTACTTATTTAACTTTTTCCATTAAATAAGTTATCATATATATAAGTCGAGTGCCTACGTATATGTTAATAGAAATCGTTTTCTCCTGTACTAAATACATCCTAACGAGTTTCGGAAAATGCAATTTTTTTCAAATTATGCATGATGGGCTTGGCGGCCATCTTTCCATATTTCTAAGCATCCAAATTTCTAAAGTAAAAGAGTAATATGTTTGCACTGTAATATGTTCATAACAATTTCGAACTTCAGATTTTAACTACGGACAGATAAATTAGATAAGACTGATATTTTGAGAAATTGATTTTTACTAGTTTGAAATTATTAATTACTCTAAAAAATAAATCATAAGATGAATCTTTAAGATAAGTCATCATTATCTTAAGACACAATTTTCAGAGCATACAAGTCTATAAATTAAACGCTTAAAACATTTGCTTAAATAATAATTTTGAACTTCGGATTTTAACTACGGATTTGAGTGTTTAGAATTTTGTGAATAATATGCAAAGATGGCCGCCAAGCCCATCATGCATAATTTGAAAAAAATTGCATTTTCAGAAACTCGTTAGGATGTATTTAGTACAGGAGAAAACGATTTCTATTAACATATACGTAGGCACTCGACTTATATATATGATAACTTATTTAATGGAAAAAGTTAAATAAGTAATATAATAGCTTGGAAATTTGATATCACAACATTTTTTAGCCACAACTTTTTTTTTTACGCTTGGCTTTTTCTACTTTTGAAAAGTTGTTTTTGTAGATATGTATATATCTATAGATTCAAATAAAATCCAAACTAATTATATCATTTGTTATATATTTTTCAAATAACAAATAAAATGCGAAGATTCGACTAAATATTTTGCGAAATTTCTTAATTATATGTGTTTTCTCAAAAAAGAAATAAAAAGAAGAATATTTATCGAAAATTAATATTAATTAACGTGTAAATGAAACGTATGTAAATGAAATAAAATTAATAATCTTCGCAACATTTTTAATATTTTATTGTTAATCAGTAATTATTTTCAATAGAAAATAAAATATTCAAGAAAGCGTTCACAAATTTTCAATTAATTAAGATAATTTTGTATCCCATTTTAAAATCAGAGGAATTAATAAAGGAAGGTAAAATTTAAGTAAGTGATATTGATCTTATCATGAAAAAAGATTGTTTCATTTTCATAATTATTTTAAACCTTCCAATACAATATGAGAGAAAATAAATTTCGATAAAAATTAATATTATTATCGAATTTGTTACATATTGTAGATATAAAAATATTCCGTCAAATTTTTATTTATTACTTTATCAAAGTTGAAAATATTATTTTCTAATAAAAATAGGTACATTTATTATATTAAAATGTGTTCTGTTTTGAGATGTATATTTCTTTATTTTGACTAAAATATTGGTATTATTAAATATATTTTTAATTATGGCAGATGTTTAAATGTATATTTTACCAATGAAGTTTATTTCAGTATTTTTTTTATTTTTTTAATGAATGTATTCCTATAAAAATATTAATAGAATTTATGACACATGATAATTTACTTATATTTAGAGAATATATTACACAAAGATATAAATACTTTATATATCATTTACTTATAAATACAGGATTATTCAGCCAGCTGGGAGACGGACAAACCAAACAGACGAACACTTTTCGTCTATGTTGGAGCAATGTTAAAAATGACTTCGTATTATTTACTCTGTTATTTCTATTTAAAATACCATAATTTTTTCTTTAACCCATTTTAGGCCAAGCATAGAAATTTTATAAAATGTGGTATTATTTGCATTGAAATTTGCTTAAATTACATTCATTAAGACACGAAAAAAGTTTCGTGCGTGAAAAATAATATTTCATTTAATTTGACGTTACCATTATTAATTTACCATTAATAATTTACCATTCAATTTAAATAAAAAAAATTAACTTTTTCTTATGGCATTTGTTTTATTTTTATTTTATTTACAAAACTTGCAACTTTACTCCATTATAAAAACATATGATTAATCTCAAGTGGAATAATTATACATTTTCAAAAAGTCGAATTTGTCAATAACCGTTTCAAGTGAAAAACCAGCGGATTTTGAAAATTTCTCAACAGAAAGTGATTACTTCAATTGGATTACTTATATTTTATAGATGTCTCCAGAACCCTTAAAAATAGCAGAAAAATAAAATTTGTGAAAAATATACGTCACAGTGTTAATAAAAATATATTTATTGAAATGGTGCGTTTACGCACCTTTGGCGGAAAATGGGTTAAACCTTTTTTTTTTCACTATTCCTTCCAGCCTTTTATTAAACAAATAAAACCAAAATTAATTAAATTTCTCACAACGATTGCTGTTGTACAACCAATATGTTTTTCATCATAAAAAATAACATATTTTTATTTAACGTTTAATATTTATAGAAAGTTGGAATGGACACCTCGCCCTTAGTTATTACTAGATATACCAATAAACAAAAAGTGTTTAACTTGGTTTAAAGAGTGAAATAAATTCCAATTATTTACTGTAAATCCCTACGGTTTCAGTCATACTCGCGATCATCATCGAGGGTAAATATTCCAGAATTTTCTTGTTGAACATTAATTTTGGTCCTATATCTATAATCCCATCTTCTTCATCTTTTTCATCAGTATTTTTACTTAATACTTTACAGTCCATTACAGCCTGCTTATTATCCTAGACAGTTAAATCATATAATTTCCTGCGATCTGTGAATGCCTTTGTGCTATATTGAATGTTCCGAAATCACTGTAAGGATTGCATTAAACAATCCACTATGATCCTTAGTAATGTTGTACCCACACTGCTATACAAATTAATAGTACAATTGAAATTTTGTGAATGGTGGCATATTTTAGTCTAATATAAAGTTTTAGAAAATTTTTCTCCAAAGATTGCTTGACGCTAGAGATTTGCCGTAGCTCGATACCCAGGATTCGAGCCAAGATATCCTTTGGATAGCTTAGTAGGGGAAGCGTTGGCACGGCAAGCCAATGTACCCTGGTTCGAGTCCTGGTCCGGGCATTATTCACTTTGTTGGAATAAATCTCAACTATATTACTCCAACCATTGAATATAATTTACCTAGTTGAAAAAAAACCTCCCTCTGTTCATTATAAAATTACTTGTTCAGCTTGTATAACGTTGTCGTTACTGTGGGTAATTTGAGTGTGATTTGCTGTTCTATTTTATAAAAACTAACATTATTTCTTTAGAATCTTTTATATTAAACATATTTTTATACATATGTTTTTATATATGTTTCACTTTTTTTTTTTTCAGTTTCAAAAGGTGTTAGTTAACGAAGGATACTTTTTTTAAAATTTGAGTATAAATTATTTTTTTATTTTTTAAAACATAACATTATTTATTAGGAATTATTTAATTTTAATATAGTTTATACAGCGTTTCTCATTGTTTCAGTGCCAAAATGTGTTAGATAACCAAAGGTACATTAAAAAAAATATGAATTGACATTACTTTACAAATTTGGGAGCAGAAGCATCAAATGTAAAACCGCGTCTTTATAAAACCATCTGATTTACAGCTTTCTAATTCAGGTACGTTAAAATTGCATTTATTTGTAATCATTTAATATAAATGTTTAAAGTTGTGATTAGTGTATAATAGTAATTTCTTTAAATTTGAGAAAATTTATGTATACGGTCTAATTCCGGACATACCCCCTTCGCATGAAAGGAAAAGACTCACGAGAAATGATTGAAATGATCTCAGATGTTTCAAGAGGATGTTGAGAAGGCTTATTAATGCATGTTTCTTATCCAAGGTTTAGGACTTATACATTTTTATCAATAAATCTTTACAACGTCTTATTTATTTCTTTGCATACATACATTTAAATTTAAAAGGGTTATCTAAGGACAGTTAGATTATAAAACACATATTTCTTTGTTTATACACATTATTAAAAACTGTCCCCGATCAAGGGGTTATTTCTGCATAGCTAAACTTTTATTTATTTTAAGATAATAAAAGGACAGTAACTGTAACGCGTACAAAGTTTTATTCTAAGAGTACACATTCCTTACTTGATATATAAAATAAAATTGAGAAATACTGCCATTTGTAATATATGTACATTGTAACAATTTTAAAAATGTTCTCAGTATCTCAACGAAAGTGTATGTATAATGTTTTTGTCAAACCTGTGGGTATATAAATAGAAAATTTAAAAAGCATTGTAAAAGCATAATTCAGCATATGAGCTATTACAAAATACTATGTAGTTTAAGTTGTAAAAAAGATATGTTCTATCATTTGTATGTTATCATTGTAATTTGATGTTGTCTTTATAGTATTGTGCTTTATGTGGTTATAGAATCCTGGCATACTTAAATAATTTTCAATTCAGTACAAACTTCACAAATATGGTTTAAAAAAGTACTGTTCTATAATAAGTCAGTTGTAACCCGAATTGACTGTATAAACCTGTTTACTTCTTCAACGATTCATAGATATTTATGTTGTAATATGAAATTGTGAAATTGTAGCATAGACATTGAAAAAGTTATTTAAAATGCAAACTGCTAATGTATTTGGTCTGGCCCTCGGGATTGCATTATCGATCTAAAGTGTAAGCTGAGTTTCCCAGGTGGTGATCCCTCTTCATCCCTCTTCTCTGTAAGTATCTGTGATATTTCAAATTTACGAACATTCGATTTTTATACCGAAATTTATCCGACTGTGATAGAAATCCCCTGTTTTAGAATTTTTTTTTTTTTTTACCTTACCATTTTATGCAGTAAGCAACATTTTAAATGTTTAATGCCCGTCTATTACAAACAAAGACATAATTTTTTACCTTATTTGTCTAATTAAAAATGTTAAAGATATAAATTTCAAAATAATGAAATATTTTAAAGTGTACATAGAAACAGAAATATAGTTTAAATTACCTGATTAAATGTTTTGTGCTAATAAATATGATTTTTTTTATTTATATCACCATTGCAAACTTTTCCTGTAATGATAACACTATAAAAACAGTTACACATTTTATTAATTTTAAACCTGTAATATGTAAAATTAAATTCAAAATATGATAATATATTCTATTATTATCTCTTATATAATAGAAGTAAAATTACAGTGTGTGCTTTAATTTTGCTAGAATTTTGAACTGAAATAACTATTGAGATTTAATAGATATGTATTACTAAAAACTTTTTTTAATTGAAAAGACCGTAGACAAAATATTTGACGAGTGGAGAGCTTGTTACTTCTGACATGATTGCTCCAGATGAATCAATAAATGTCTGTGTTCTAACAGCTAACTTTGCGCCACCTTTTCTCTTGAAATTATCTTCAATATAACCAAAACTTTTCTCATCAGATCTCTTTATCATTTTTCTGGAAGAGTGTGGTCGGTATACAAAATGCTGAAGATCACTTATGTAAAAATCGTATTGCTTTTTCACAACATAAATACCGATTTTTAATAATAAAAATGCGATCTGCGGTTTAATATGACAGTTTGGAAGACACTTTGAAAAAGACTGGAAGCGACGTTAGACAATTCCATTTTTTGCATCCTCTCATAGCACTCTTTCGTATCGACATCCAATGTGGCTTGGAGAATTTATTTCAGTTCACAGCTGTATGTTAATTAACCCTTAAATAGCGTCGTAAATTTTTTGCGCGCAATTGTCGTCATAGTAAAATTTGGTTCCCAGCCAATATTACAACTTTTAAAAAAGTAATTTTTTTCTGTAAAAACAGTGCTATTTTTACATGTCTGTTGTTGTCAGTTGAATAAATAAGTATACATATAATTTATATACAGGTCGTCTATAATTAAAAAGCACGTGTTTGAAGATAAACTATTTGGAAGATAAACTATTTGGATCTACAAGATAAACTATTTGGAATATATTTAAAGGCTTGGTATTTATATTATTTATATGCGGAAACGAGTTATGCAATAAAACTGATTAGTTCAAAATTTTACCTATAGATGGCGTTTACATGTTAGGAATGTTTTATTACAAATATTGACAAAAATAACTCATTTTAAATCAATATATTTCAAGACGACGATAATCTTTCGCTAAAGCTCTATAATTACTACCATTTTGATAAAAAAAAAACACTTTATTAAGAGAGCTTTTTTTGGCTAAAATTTTAGTGCTCATAAGTATTTTCAAGGACCTTAAGCTAGAATCATGTGAAATTTGTCATAATTTTTTTTTTAATTTAGCTAGTAGGAAATTCTCTATTTTTCTTTTTTTCTTTTCTTTTTTTTTTTTTTTTTTAATATTACTTAGCGCCACCTATTGGAAAAATTTTAAATTATGTTTTTATTACAGAGCTTGTTTCCTCATGCTCTAAACAGTATACAGACCAAATCTTTTTAAAATATTCGAAATAGTTCATCTTTTAGCGCCCTTCAAACGCGTGCACTTTAATCATCATCACTTTAATTGTTCTTTTATTTATCGGAATCTTATTGATTTATGAAGTAAATCTACGAGTAGAAAAATACGTCGGGACTAAATGGTACCATACCACCGATTAAGGGATGAAGTTCAAAATGTAAATCTTAATGCATATTTGTCTCAAGCTGTTACAACGATCAAACTAACGTATAATTATGAATCACAATTCACTCAGATTTTAGTCTCTACAAGTCTTCTTGTTTGGCCGTTGAAACGCCAAGAAAGATGGTTTGAGTTATAAAATTGTAATGTTCTCTTGCGCTGTATTACATCTTGAGAGAGTGAAACGACTCTTATTGATGGTATTTTGATCTGAACAAGAAAGCATAGTGAAGGAATTTTATAAAAATTATTACTTAACTTTAAATATCATCAGTACCATTCAATTTTTTTTTTACGCAATTGAAATAAATAGGTAAGGAAATTTCACTTGCTTTATTGCTATTGTTATACTATTATAATCTTGTATTAGCTTCATAGGTGATTTTTTATGTGCACAAATATCCTTTACGGTGAAAATGATGGTTGCTGGCTTTATTGTGAAAAAGTCCTAATTTAGTTATAATCGACGCCATGCAAATGAGACGTATCTATAATGACAAAAATATATAATATCAATTAAATTTTCATATATCGATTAAATAATTTTAAGTATAAAGTTGTTTAAAATACAATATCATCCAGAGTATATAAATCTGCTACATTACAGAAAAACATTTACATTTATACTCAGTTATATTAGAACAACCGTCTCCGTGTATAAATAAGTTAACTGCGTACGGTCGCCAACGTCTGCCGCAGAAAATTCTTCAATGTACGCATTTTAAAGATTAATTAAATGATTTCCCTGTCTTTCTTTAATGAGATTATTAATATTCACACTATCTATGAGACATTAAACAGACTTGAATACCTTTAAAAACAATTAAATTTAAATATATTCTTTAAAACATTTTTAATTAAAATAAAAAACATACAAAGTATACGTTTCGCTATGTCATCGCATAGCCTCTTCAGTACTAACAACAAAATATCGAACACAACTGGATTCAGTTAAAGTTGAAGTTTTTCTTTTGAGAAACAAGAAATATTCATTAGGAATTGAACTTGATTCGGTCAAGATATATGAGTATAGCTTACTGAATCATCCTTCCATGAAAAGTCTGAAAAGTTAATTTTCAAAATTGACGAATCTACTAAAGATGGGGTCTGGTCCTTGTCAAAAGCATGTTGGGTTAATCTGGAACTTAACTTGTCATTTTTAAATGCGCTGATAGCCTTCTTAAGTCGAAACTCCATAGATCTTCTAATTTCACCTATAATACACTCTTGCAATCACTACACGGTATCATATACACAACACCGATTAATTTTGTTTTGTCATATTTAAACTTGTGGCTATTAAAAAAATTAACTTATTTAACGATTTAAAAGAAACTCCAATTCAAAACAGATGAAACTTTCTCTGAAACACTATTGCAGTATGGTAAACAAACAAAACTGTTAGGTTTAAACTGTTGAAAAGAGGGGGGGGGGTATCAATTCTCTAAAAATAAATTCCTGACTTCCTGTGAAAATAATATCAAAATATGTCGTCGTTTAATTGTTAGTTTTTAAAACATTCAGTCCCTTTAGGACGCCCTGTAGGTTTTGTTCTGATATTCGATAAATCATAAATAACCCTTTTTCGATTTAGCTCAGTTCCAGTTCGACGCCATGCATAATCCATTGGTTATTCAACCTTAATTTCAGAGTGAAACTTTTCCAATAACAAAACAAAATGCATGTTTTCTATGAAAATACATCTATGACGTTGCATTTTTTATTTCTAAAATATAAATAAATGTCGAGCTTCAAATAATTAACTTCTTTATTTCAAATTCCCCAAAATAAAATAAAAAAAAGAAATGTGATGATTAAATTAAATATTTTACGAAAGTTCTTAATTACAAGTGTTCTCTGAGACATGTTACTAAATAAAAATATTGAAAATTAATAATAATTAACTTTTACTTAAAATGAAATTAATAATCTTTATAACATTTTTGTCTACTAACCATTAATTTATTTTTCTGGAAAAGAAAATGTAAAAAAAAAAGTGCTCTCAAGATTCTAATTACTTAAGATAAATTTGTAACACATTATTATTTTTACAATTAGCTGAAATAAACAAAACCGAAATTTAAATTAATGATATTGATTTTTCATGAAATAAAGTTCGATTTATTGGGTTATTGGATTATTTCAAATGCTCCAATTCGATTTTCGTTCTAAAGTATAAATTTAATTTTCGCATTAAAAAAATTTCATATGTTACAAATTGCATTGTAGTTATTTATTATTATTTTACGGATTAGGGTAAAGGTAGTTTTTTGTATATAAATTGTCAAATTTTTTGACTTAAAATGTAATTTTGTTTTCAGATTCAGTGTTTCTTAAAATGAACTGAACCTAAACATTTCCTATAATGCACCTATTTAAAAAATTGAAGAGTCTTCGCACACAATATTTGTTAAAACTGACTCTCACTGGATTCTGAAAAAAGAGATTTGTGTTTTATCTTTTGTCTTGGTAATAAACCATAATTTTTATTCTTAGCAAGGGTCGGAAAAACTTTTTTTTATTGTTTCATCTACTTTTTTATTTTTTATTTACCACTACATTATCCAAAATATAGTCAACTACACCTGCAACTAATTATTTTAAAAAGTAGTGACTATAAACTAAATTTTAAAAGTAGTCAGTACTGCACTACTGTCAGATTTTGTTAAAGGGTTCAATTTATACTAGAAAATGAAGACACAGATTAAATAATAAAGCGACCGTTCGTTATATCACACCTGCCAGGATACATTTAAATAAATGTGACTTAACCGAAGGAATTAAAAAATTAAGAACGAAAATATACAAGAAAATGTTTTGTGTTTGTCTCCAAATTCTTATTTTATACACACATTGAAAATTTCAGAGCAAAATTAAGGATATATTATAATTTAGAAAATTACAGATAAACAACACTAAATGTAAACAATAAATAATTCCGAATAATAAGAAACGCAGCTTTAAAACATGAAGACCTAATAATGAGTAGACACGTGTTGCCAGCGAGTTAATTAATTCCTTTGGTAGGTTAAAACTTGATTTTAGCAGTAAGTGTCAATGAGCAAAATTTATGGACTTCACGCGATGCGTTGCAGTACACAGCAAATCCAATTTTGCACAGAAGAACCAAGTTTTGGCGACGCCATTTGCAGAATGGTATATTTTTTACCTGGTATAGCATTAAAAGTAGCGTGGTTCTGACTACAAAAAACTCATTTTTTTTTTACTGCGCTACTCACTATAATACACTGTTCCAAAATATAGCGTGCTGCACTACAAACTGTAAAAAGTATCGATCACTGTTGTTTCGCTACTTGTAGTGCGCTACTTCCGATCTCAGGTTCACGTTTTTCTTACTTTTTCTTTTCATGCTCAAGCTTTTGTTTCTGCTTCTGTTTCTCCTTGTTCTTTTTTCTCTTCTTTTTTCTGGTTATACTATTTTATGTATGATATGCTACAGACACATTTATCTTTTTTCAGGCTTTAAATTATTAGTAATCCAAATATCCAATACCTGACATATATAAACCAGTAACTGACATGGTGGTGTCAGACATTGGTAAAACACCTTAAATGCTTATGGTGTTTACTACAAGATGCATTTAATTTATTATTATGCATATTTAAACAGTTTAAATGCTATATTTAAACTTTCTTTAATATATATAACCAATAACTGACACATCTGTCAGACACTGGTGAAATGAAATTCCAGGAACCAATAACTGGCACCCCCCATTAAGCTAAACTAAATAATTGTAAAACCTAAAACATGGCCCTAATGTATCACATGCATCCTTAAACTAATTTCTACAAGTATAAATTTAAGAAAAAAAAGTTTAGGATGGTGTCATTACAAATAGATTAAAAAAACACTTCCTTAATTTTAGAAATAAGATAGTTGCTTCAAAATGGCACTTTTTGTATTCTCAAACGTTCCTTCCTCATTAAATATGTTTTTGGCCCTCTAGTGGTGAGTGAATTCACTCGAAAATAAAAATAAGTGTCTAACACTAAGATAACATTAATTTTCATAATTTTACAACAAAATGGTTATTTGAGTTTGATTTATGCTCAAGTGTCAGTTACTGGTGAAATGTCAATAACTCGAGGTTTACCCTAACTTATTTATTGCTACAACTTTGACGGCTTTTTTTTTACATTCGTTTGTAATAGGAAGCCCGATAATTTGATATATAGGGGAGAGTAGCCATATTTGGAACGCTACTTTAAATGGGCCGCCACGTTAAATGGACCGCCACGTTAAATGGACCGCTACTTTAAATGGACCGCCACGTTAAATGGACAGCTGCAATTTTGCCGTTAATTACAGAGAGAGACGCCATCTACCACTGAAATCCTACTCATCAGAATGACGTCATTTATGATTAGAAGAAGCATCCGCCTTTCACGTGCTGTTTTCAGACAATTTTAAAAAACCTGAACTAATTTTTCCATACTAAACGTAGCAGAATACTTTAAAAGAAAAGTAAGTTTCTATGTTTTCATATATATCTAAATTCATGTGTTTATTGAGCATATTTTTCACGCAGATTTGTTTGCTTTCGTATTTGTTATTAGTCTTAAAATTATTTGATTTTAAAAGTGGCTTAGTTGCCTTAATTGGACCAATTTGAGTTGCTTAAGTTGGACCAGACATACGATCATAAATTTGAAAAGTAAGAAATGAATGTCGAGGTATGTTGCTTTCTTCAAACCCTCAAATAGGTATTATGTAAAAGCACAACAAGAATCGTCGCTTTGAGCTCATAAAAGTTTCTCTGTAACAACTTAACAGGTCCCCCATCTTTTAACTATCGCTTACAACAGAGCAGCGTTGAAACCGCCATCCAAGCTTTTAAAGAAAGTGGCAAGGAAAGAGTAAGTTGTGAAGAGATTGACCCGCAAGAAAGTTACAGCTACAACCCCCCTCACCCCCCCCCCCAAAAAAAAAGTCAAAGAATCATTAGAAATGTTATCTCCCTTGCCAAAATCAGGTAAGTCAAATTACAGAGGAAGCCAAAAAACAGATGTGTTAACATCTTCGCCATATTTTGTAAACTTTGAAATGAAGAAAAACAAGAATACGACAAAAAGGAAGCTTTCAAAGCACAAAAGCAAATGGAACACTAAGTTTTAAAAAATAGCCATAATGCAATTGGAAAGAAAATGATGGAAGGGAAGAACTACAGACATACGGTAAAGAAACCTTCTGTTGCAAAAAAATGTAATGATTCAGAATCTAAAAAGAAAAACCAAGACAGTGATCATTGGTTTTGCCTAATTTGTAAAAAAATAAAATAGAAGAAATGATTCAATGTTTAGATTTCCAAATACGGTTCCATTTTTTGTGCGCTGGAATAAAAAATTAACAAAAGAAATCCATGTATAAACCTTCCATCACTTCTTACATGATATTCACGTAACTGGCAATTAGTTCATTAATTTCTTACAAATTTGATTTATATTTTGAGCACATTTTGATTTAAAACAATTACTCTTACCTTCAAACATTTGATTTCATTATATTTCATTGCTGTTGTTTTGTTTGAATGTTTTATTAATAGAAAACTTTGCATTTAATAAAATGAGTGATATTCTATTCTCATTAAAATAGCCTAACATTATTTGGTTCAATATAGGAGACTGGGGGTCCAACTTAGGCAACCAGATGCTGAATTTGGACCGTTCTTTCAAAATTTTACAAATCTTTCAAAGTAAAATAAAACTTAAGATTTTGAAAAAGAAATTGTTCTAAAGATTTATTTCGTAGATGAATAGATTGACCACATGTAGTGATACTTTGCAGATATTCCAAAAATAAAGTGAGTTACACCTGAAAATAAGTGAAGTGGTTCAACTGCGGCTACTTTCCCCTATCACACCTCATATTTCTCACGAATGAATGAAGCAAGGCGTAACTGTAGAGAACTGGAACGGAAACAAAACACTACATTTCATAGTTGGGTAGATTATGATGCTATTTTAAGCATATGTGACCACTAAGAAATGTTTGCTGAATTGAACCATCTTTTGGTGCTGCAATAGCTCGAACAATAAGATGGTGAAATCTCGTACCAACATATGGAGCTATTGTTCAACCGGAGCTACAAATGTTGGAAAGAAATTTCACAATCTTATGGTTGCAGCACCAAAAATGGTTCAACCAAAGAAAAAAATTAACAGTGCAAGTCCAAGTGGGTAGATCAAAACATAGTTACGCAAACTAAGCTGGACCAGTTTCGTCAAAGGCTCTAGACTCTAGGTGAATGCCTATGGGCGCCAAAACAATGGGACGCTGGTCCATCGGACGAAACTTGTTCGTTGCGGAAATTTAAAAAACAAGTTAATGAAAATCTATTTACAAAAAATTTGTTTTTTTCATGCAATTTAAATATTGTTTTTTTTTTGTTGTTGTTGTTGTTTTTTTTCTGGTAAATTGTGTATACAGAACAACTTGTTAAATCAGAAGCTGTCACTAACAAAATCTTGCATAAATGAAATATTTCCTTGATCCCGACCAAAAGAATACAATAATGTTATAACATATGTCGCACATAGTAAGACATATACATAAACATGAAAATAAGTTTTTTTGGTCATTTTCGATTTTATCTTTGTATATCGCATGACTACATTTTTGACTAAGAAGGTGAAAACACAAGTACGTATTTAAAAGGGGGTGCATATATTGTCTCCTCCTAGATGAGCCATTTAATCTTACACCGGCCTTGCTTCTAGGGGGCAAAGCTTATGTATTGTAGCCGGAGGTTCGGTGGAAAGTTTCTGGAATTTCTCGACGATTGACTATATGTGTACGAAAGATGTAAAATACTCTCCCACAAAAATCCACCTTAATTCAGGAGTTTATAATTGGTCAATTGAGTTTCAGAGTTGGTTTTGAATTTAGCAGCAAAGCTGTTCATCTGAGACTTTCGAATTCTCTGGAGGGGGTTATTATTTAATAATGTTTATTTGCTCCATTATGTTTTTTTTTTTTTTTTTCAGAATACTCTCTAAAGGACATATTATGTCGTTCTAAGGAATAAATATTTTGTCGACTTTTAACCTCATCAATCTTTATATGGAAAAATATTGTAAATATTTAATATGAAATATCTCACCAAAGTTGAATTTAAATTTAAAATCGTTTAATCCACAAAAAATTAGTTCATTTATCTTAATTTTTCAAAATAATAATAATAATAATAAATAAATAAATAAATAAATAAATGAAATCCAATGATTAAACTAAATATCTTATGAAAATTATTACTTATAAAAGTTTTATAAGACAAATTACGAAATAAAAATATTTATCGAAAATTAATATAGATGTGCATACAAATAAAATAAAAATAATAATCATTTCAATATTTTTAATGGCTTACTAATTATTTTCACCATTAACATGTATTTACGAGTTTATAACTAATTAAGTTACTTTTGTATTTTTTATATTTTTTTCATGTAAGAGTAATAATAAGGAAAACTAAAATTGAAATAAATGACACTGATATTTTTTATAGAAATTGATTATGACGTTAATAGATATTTGCAAATATTTTAATGCATTTGTTATTTTTTTTAAAAAACTAGATGTATAATCAAAATTTAGACATTTCGCATGTGTAGTGCTTGCATAAAGTTTAAATTTCTTTTCTTTAATCAATTACATGTTATAGGTTTTGAATAGAAATTATATTTCAATTTAAATTACATTTTGCTTTTATACATAAATAACTGTATTATGACAATAAATATTAGAATTTTAAGCGTAAGTTCCAATTAATAATGCAAAGTCACAAATGTTGTCTTGTTTCGTTAAATTTATATGTCTTTTTTCCTATTATTATTTGAAATATAATGTTGTAGTACATAATATTATTTTTATAATGTAATAATTATATAGTTTTCCGTTTTCATATAAGTAACTGCATTTTAACAATAAATATTTCAATTAAGAGAGTATATTTAATTTAATAATACAAAGGAATAAAAGTTTTGTTGAAATATTAAATTTACATGGATATCTATGTATTATTTTGTGTAGTATCATAATGTATTCCTTAATATATTTGTATGCCTTAGTTTATGTATACAGTACTTAAGTAAAGAATAAAATATTTAAGTACATACATATGTGGTAATGTTTTCCAAAAACATTACTTTATATACAACTCATTTTGCACGTCAAGTGATGACAGTGGTGACAGTAAGAGTTGCATTTATTTTACGGTGCATTGAAATTTTATTCAAATAATTAATACAAAGGAATAAAAGTATTGTTGAATCATTAAAATTACACGAATGTTTTTCGTATTATTTTGTGTAGTATAATAATGTGATATTAAACTTTTGATTATTTTGTTTATTTATATAATACTGAAGAAAATAATAAAAAATGTAAATACATATATATTTAGCAATGTTTTCAAAAAAATATTGCACAAATGCCCTAATAACACAGTCGGCTTATGGGATATCACTGTAATAACACAATCGCCAGAAATATTCAAAATCACAATACTGAACCAAAATATGCAATCATTATTTTACCATTTACGAGCTACCCACTTCGTTATATCCTTATGGATTTACCGTAACCAATCATTGAGTCATTTCCACCTTGTCAGAAGATGTGACACGTCGATATTATAGTACATTATGTATGACTCACTCGTTTTACACGTCCAGCCACGACAATGGTGACAGTAAGAGTTGCATTTAGGTTACGGTGCATTGAAAATTCTGTCACATTCTTCACAAGTGATACCGGTTTCAATATTGACCAAAACGTGTAACCTTTATTTAATAACATTGCAACTCTCATGTGACCATAATTCGCGACTTCACTGCAAACTCATCGATATCAATTTTTTGAGTTATTTGCGCCGGTCACAAAAAAAGGAACTTCACAAGTGACGCGTTTCTGAAATTTACCACATCAAAGCACGACAATATTAGTGATAAGGTTTGAATTTGAGCCACTGTGGCTTCACATTTTGATCACATTCGGAAAACGATGCTATTCGGGTATACAAATATTTTGTGGTAATCTTTTAATTACTGTTTAGCACTACTATAATATAATTCTTCTAAAATTATTAAAAGTTAATTATTTGCTATCAAATATAACTCTTATTTTGCATTCTTATGTCTTCAGATTATTTAACAATATAAATAAAATAAAAATAAAAATAATTAAACACACAAAATTATATAAGCGAAGTAAAATTAACCTTTAAAAGACAGGTGGTTGAAATATTTGTCAGAACACATGGTTTCTTAATAGAAGGAAAGGGTTTAAAGACCTACTAAGATGTCCCGTTTACCACAGTTACTGTTCGTCTATGTTATGAAGCGAGACAGAGAGCATAACTTTAGGGAAATTCGGCATGAGAAGTTATCGCTATACTAATTGTGGTTACCGGTCAGGGAATTTTTTAGAATAATACTAGTATTTCCATATAGAAAAATTGACCTTACTAAATCACGTGATTAAATAAGGTGAATATTTCTATAAGACAATACTGTTTTTTCCCTAAAAAATTTATTGATAGATTTTCAACTGTATCCTACACAGGCAAAATAAAGCCAATTGATGCGTGTAGTTGAACACAGACACGGCTTTAGATAAAATGCAAAGAAAGATTGAAAGCATATCTCGCAAGTCTCTTGTCTTTATAAGCATCAAAATGGCTAAAACTTCCCACAGTGTCCCTCAATGAAGTTACCCTCTGTGTCTCGCTTCATAATGCAGACGAACTGTAACTGTGGTAAAAGGGAGATCTTGGTAGGTCTTTAAACCATTTCCCTTCTGTTAAGAAACCATGTATTCTGACAAATATTTCAACCACCTGTCCTTTAAAGGTTAATTTTACGCGATTAAGTAAGGTCAATTTTTCTTTATGGAAATGCTAGTATTTCCATATAGACCTTACTTAATCACGTGATTAAATAAAGCTAATATTTCTATAAGAAAATACTGTTTTCTTTCCCTGAAAAATTCCTTGACAGATGGTCAAACTGTATACTACATAGGCAAAATAAAGCCAATTGTTGCGTATAGTTGAACACAAACACGATTTTAGATAAAAGACAAAGAAAGTTTGAAAGTATATCTCGTGAGTCTCTCGTATTTATAAGCATCCAAATGGCTAAAACTTCCCACAGTGTCCCTAAATAAAGTTACCCTCTGTGTCTCAGTTCATAATGCAGACTACAGTAACTGTGGTAAAAGGGATATCTTGGTAAGTCT
Source organism: Maratus michaelseni (assembly GCA_963931845.1). Classification (NCBI taxonomy): domain Eukaryota; kingdom Metazoa; phylum Arthropoda; class Arachnida; order Araneae; family Salticidae; genus Maratus; species Maratus michaelseni. Next base: position 415,177,557 of record OZ007587.1, read on the forward strand.
TTAACCCTTTCCGGCACAGGGTTCCACTCCGGGCACACCTAATTTTTATTCTAAACTTGCATTCGGCACCAAGATTATTTTAATAAAATTTTGCTGGTACAATGAAAGCTTAAATTAAGGAGTTCATATTTTCTAAAACAATCGTTTGTAAATTCCGGTGTCAGTCAGTAATTTCGCATTTTACGAACAGAATTTGTCTGTGCCGGAAAGGGTTAAACCCTATCCTTCTGTTAAGAAACCATGTATTCTGACAAATATTTCAACCACCTGTCTTTTAAAGGTTAATTTTATGTAATTAAGTAAGGACAGTTTTTCTATATGGTAATATCAGTATTTCCATATAGAAAAATTGACCGTACTTAATTGCGTGAGTACATAAGACGAATATTTCTATAGGAAAATGCTGTTTCTTCTCCCTGAAAAATTCCTTAACAGAAGGTCAAACTGTATACTACATAGGAAAATAAAGCCAATTGTTGCGTGTAGTTGAACAAGATACGATTTTAGATAAAAGGCAAATAAAGATTGAAAGCATATATCGCGAGTCTCTTGTCTTTATAAGCATTGAAATGGATAAAACTTCCCTCAGTGTAAAGGATAAATCATATGAATAATTATATCAAGAATCTTGATAACTTTAGTTTGGGAAAAATATTTTTTTCGCAAACTTTCGAATTATATAAATAACTCAATAGTTTTACAACTTCATTTTGAAACTGCAACTTTCAGAATAAAAATATTGGACACATTTTCTATAGCATATACCTCAGAAGTTACAGTTAAATTTGTAAAACATATTTATCTATAAATAAAATTCAAACGAATTGTTTTATTTGCTCAAATTCATTAAAATAACAAACAAATAGCGAAGACTTATCTATATGCTTCGCAAAAATTCTTAATTATAGGTTTTTCCTCCAAAAAGTTAAAAATAAAAATGTTTATCGAAAATTAATATTAATTAACATGCAAATAAAATACAATTAATAATCTTTGCAACATGTTTAATATTCTACTCTTAATCGATATTTCTTTTCACTACAAAATAATATATTTAAAAAAGGTGTTCACAAATTTCTAAGATAATTTTGTATTTTTTTTTAATCAGAGGATTTAATAAATGAAGGTAAAATTTACATAATGTATATTGGTCTTATCAACAAAAAGAACTGTTTCATTTTCACAATAATTTGAAACATTTCATTTTATTTATAAGTTTAAAAATTTTTAATTTTATAGAATATGTTGCATATCATAGATTTAAAAATATTCCATTAAACATTTAATTATTATTTTATTTAATTGGATAGCGTTATTTTTCTTATGAAAGTTTGGAGCATTTATTGCAAAACATTGTGTTTGTTTTTGGGAGTCTATATATCTTTATTTTGACTAAAAACATTCATAATATGATAACATATTTATAATTGCTGAAAAGCTTAAAAGAAGTCCTAAAAGAAGTTTTATATCAGTATTTTATGATTATTTTAATGCATTTATACAAGAAGAAACATTAAAAGGTGAAGTACATGCTTTTATAGAAATATTTAGTAGAAAACATTAAATAATAATACGATTTATAAGAACATTTTTTGTTTCTTTTAAATACAGAATGTTTCAGGCAATCAAGCATCGGACGAACGGAACAATTTAATAATTTTCATGTATGTTGGAACAAATTAAAAATAGCTTATTTTTATTTACTATATTATTTCATTTCAAATACCGTCACGTTTTTTCGCCGAAATCTGTATTATTAAATGAACAGGCAAAATTGGTGAAATGTTTCATGTTGATTGGTATTGTAGGACGAGTACATTTTTTTTTTCTCATATGAAAATACCAATACTTTTATGTAACGTATAATATGTATTTAATCATATATTTACAATATGTATAAAATATTTATCACGAGTTTTACGTAAATTAAATAATTTTATTAAAAAAGTGCATTTATTTAAATTCTAGATTTTTACATAAACAACAAAATCGAACTTAATTGAATCTCATTACTGTCGTCTCATAACTATTAAATAATTATGGGAACATTTGCAACTAAAATATTGGAATTGTTAATATTTGCTTATGTCAAACAAAGTATTTTTTAAAAATATTTTAAATAATCTCCTAATCCTTAAATTTTTAAAGAGGGAAACGTTTATAATTTTTAAGAATTAGCTAACATTATAGGCAACATTAAATGAAGCCTATGAGTTTATTTTCAAGTTCTTGACATATAAAAAAATATTCTAAATGTTGTTCAAAATTGTTTTTTTTTTTTCAAATAAATATTGGTATTTTTTTAAATACACATGTTTTTAGGGTACACTATTTATATCAAGGCTTAATGTCTAACGAAAAAAAAGTACCGGAACACTAATATTCAGCGGTATTAACAATTGTAGCATATCTTCACGACCCTCCATATCTGTATGTGATTATTTTTAAAATTTAAAGCAATTTTTTCTTCAGCAAAAGAAAAAATTTAATACATTTTAAGTATCTATACGAATATTTAGATAACTGTTAAATTTTCAGCTTTCCTTACTGTAATTAATTATGAATAATACTCTTGGCTTTATTTAACCGCAGAATTATGTAATTAAATAAGATAAGGATTACTATTTGGAAATAGTCGTAACAAAACCCTGAAATTTTTAGAGAGCTATGCAATAGGAGAGAGTAGCCATTTTGGACCGCCTCTTTAAACGGACCGCTGCAATTCTGCCGTTATTTACAGAAAGAGACACCATCTACTGCTGAAAGCGTACTCATCAGCATGACGTCATTTATTAGTAGAAGAAGCACCTGCCTTCCACGTGTTGTTTTCAGACAGTAAAAAACCTAAAATTAGCTGTTTTCATCTAATTTATTTCCACTAAACGTAAGAGAATACTTTAAAACAAAGATAAGCTGTTCTGTTTTCATATACATATCTAAATCCATGTGTTTATTGCGCAAATTTTTCACGATGTTTTTTTGCTTCCGTTTTTGTTCTTAGTCTTCGAAATATCTGTTTTAAAAAATTGCCCAGTTGCCTTAATTGGACCACCACCCCCAATTTGAGCTGCTTAAATTGGACCAGATATACGATCATAAATTTGAAAAGTAAGTAATGAATTTTGAGGGTTGTTGCCTTCTTTAAACCCTTAAATACGTATTACGTAGAGGCACAAAAATCGTGGCTTCGAGCTCATAAAGGTTTCCCTCTAACAACCTTGCAAGTCCTCAAGCTTTTAACTATCGCTTACAACAGAGAACCTACCATTGAAAACGTCGTCCAAGCTTTTAAAGGAAGCGGCATTTGGCCTCTTAACAGGTGTGATTTTAAAAGTCATCATTTTGCAGTTACTTTTGCACATATTCCTGACGAGGAGATAGGCATTTCAGATAGATCCGTTGATTCTTCTGCTAGTGATATATCGTAGTCAGAGTCAGTAATCGTGAAACCTACTAAAACTAAGAGAGTAAAACAAAACTTATGAAAACGACACACACAAACAGTCTGGAAGAAAAACATCAGTGACAGCCAAAGTTGTCAAAGATATAGGAAATGAAAAAGAAAGAGTAAGTTGTGAAGAGATTGGTCCGTAAGAAGGCTGCAGCTACAAAATCCCTCCAAAAGAACAAAGAATCATTAGAAATGTTATCTTCTTTGCCAAAATCATTTAAGTCAAAGTACAGAGCGAGTTGTGTCACAGATATATATATATATATATATATATATATATATATATATATATATATATATATATATATATATATATATATATATACATATACGCGTGTGTCTCTATATTTCACTTTGCAGGCACAACTACCCAGCGCAGACCATTAGTGTTTGTGCAGTGGTAGTAGCATCGAGTCTACATCGTGCAGTATGATGGTTGTATGTTGGTACCTGTGGGAAAGATAGGGTGGCTGAATGCGTGCGACCTAGGGTATTTTCATATTTTGACTAAAGTGTTCTACAAAATATTTGGAAACTTCTTCAACGGGAATTGATTCATTCAACTTAACACGAACTAATTAAGATATAGATAACTAAGTAAGATAATTTCACGTCCCCTAGCGGTGGAAATTGAAACTGAACTAAATTTAAGCTAGTGCTTAACACGTCTGATATACAATTCAGCGGGGTCGAGTGCCGTTTTTCGTTCAGAAAGAGGTTTGTTTAGATCAGAATGCGCGCCAAACATGACTATTATTATCGAAAGCGCAAAAGAAAGTTGCTGATTACCGGGCAACGCAACGCAACGCCGCCGGATGGATCAGCTATTAGTATACAGGGTGTTTCAGTTAAACGTTTCAGAACTTCTAAGAGGGGTAGGGTACATCCTGACAACTCGAAATCATATAGCAATGTGGGGTCGGAAATGCTTTCCTGAAGTGGTGTTGTACACAGAAGCACCATAAAGAAAAGAGACCGTAAGTGAGAAATCGTTTTAATAATACATGAAAAGAAGCAAAAGGTACATGTATTAAAGTAAGTGTTCGAAGTTGCTTCCACGGGCTACAATGCACGCCTCACATCTCCGACGCATGGACATCCGAACATTCTGGAATACTCCAGGCGAATTTCGATTTTCTCCGGCAGCTACTGCGATTCTTGCATCCAGCTCCTCAGCATTGTCAACAGGGGTGTGATGAACTAGCGATATCATATGACCCCAGAAATAAAAATCAAGACATGATAGGCCGGATGATCGAGCAGGCCAATGCACGGGCCACCACGTCCGATCCACTGTTGACCAAATGTGACATCCAGGTAGTTATGAAACAGTTCCGCTATAATGGGCAGGGGCTCCATCGTGTTGGAACCACATTGTCTGTTGCGTCGATGCAGAAATCTGTTCATCTCTCTAAAGTTGTGGCAATACTTGCTGCAGAAAGAGCAAGTAGTTATCTCCGGTCAGACGACACGGTAACAGGTAAGGTCCGATGAGGTGATCTCCCATAATACCGGCCCATACATTGACCGAAAATCAAATCTGTGATGCACGACGTCGTATTGCATGCGGGTTCTCGACCGCCCAGATATGGTCGTTATGCGAGTTGAAAATTCCTTCCCTTGTGAAGGATGCCTAATCAGAAAACAACACTTCAGCAGGAAAAGTGGGATTTGTAGCACATTTTCTAAGGTACCACTGTGCGAAAGCAATACGAGGTACATAATCCTCCGGTTGCTGTACCTGGACACGCTACACGTGAAACGGATGCATGTCTTGTTCTCGGAGAATCCTCCAAACGCTGCAAGGGGAAACCCCGACTACGTTTGCTAGACTTCGTGTACTCGTTCTTGGATTCCTCTGTACATGCTGCAGCACATTCTGTTCGACGGCTGGAGTCCGTGCTGTTCTTACCCTGACCCTTTCAGCTCTTTCAAATGAACCTGTCTCAGCTAACCTCTGGTGCAGTCTTGCAAATAATTTATGACTGGGAATACGCCTCGTCGGATATCGTTCCGCGTACAAACGCTGTGCGGCTGGCCCACTACAATTTGCAGCCCCGTACGCCAAATGCATATCGGCTAATTCTGCGTTCGTATAATCATCCATCCTACTAACTTGGCGTTCTTGTGCGAAATGAAGATTCCCTGCACGAAAGCTCGGAACTTTCGCACAACGCCATCTGCCGCATCAGGAAAGCATTTCTGACTGCCCATTGGTATATGATTTTAGTTCGTCAGGATGTACCCTACCCCTCTTAGAAGTTCTGAAACGTTTAACTGAAACACCCTGTATATTTTATCTCGAATACATCTCTGAAGTTACATTTTAATTTATAAAATATGTGTATCTATAAAAAAAATTAAATTAAAACTAATTATTTCATTTGTTACAAATTTCTTCTAATAACAAGAAAATGCAAAGACTTAACAAACTATTTTGCGAGAATTCTTAATTATATGTGTTTCTTGAAAAAAGTAAAAAAGGAGAATGTTTATCGAAAATTAATATTAATTAACATGTAAATGAAATAAAATTAATAATCTTTGCAACATTTTTAATATTCTACTCTTAATCAGTATTTCTTTTCACTACAAAATAAAATATTCAAGAAAGCGTTCACAAATTTCTAATTAATTAAGATAAGTTTATACTCTTTTGAAAATCAGAGGAAATAATAAGGGAAGGTAAAATTTAAGTAAGTGATAATGATCTTATCATCAAAAAGAATTGTATTATTTTCATAATTATTTTAAACATTCCAATACAATTTGAAAAAAAAATTAAATTTCGATAAAAATAAAAATTATTATCAAATTTGCTTCATATCATAAATATAAAGTTTTTCGTTAAATTCTTATTTATTACTTTATCAAATTTGATAACGTCATTTTCTAATTAAAAACTGATACATTTATGATATTAAAATGTGTTCTGTTTTGAAATATACCGGGTGATTATAATTAAAGTTACGATTTCAAAAATCGATAATTTTAAAACTACTGGTCAGAATGACTTGATATTTTAGCAGAACAATCGTGAGGCAATGGAATTTTGTTTGGCGAAGGAAAAAAATAGTTCCAAATTGTGCCGATAGATGGCGTTGTCAGAGTAATGTCAGGGGAAAGACCAAAAATGTATTCTTGAACCCTTTCCGGCGCGGAGTAAATTTGTTTGCAAAATGATGAAATAATATACTGACACCGGAATTTACAAACGAATCCATTAGTAAAAAGAAACTTGCTTATTTTTCTGGTTCTAAATGAAAGGAAAATTTTAATTAAATACTGGGTGATTATAATTAAATTTACGATTTCAAAAATCGATAATTTTAATTAAAACTACTGGTCAGATTGACTTGATATTTTAGCAGAACAATCGTGAGGCAATGGAATTTTGTTTGGCGAAGGGAAAAAAAAAGTTTCAAAATGTGCCCATAGATGGCGCTGTCTGGGTTCACATTGTCTGAAGATATGCAAATTACTAATACATGACATGCGCACCGCAGACATAGCAACCATAAAAATGCAGAGCAGTAGCTCTTTGCCTGAATGCTTCATCATGACTCTGACTATGAAGGATCGCGCTCTGCTCTTGAAGCTTTTTTATAAGAACGATGACTGTGCACTTACAGCTATTAGGAAGTTTCGGACATTAAAATCCATAAAAAAAGGTCCAATAACAACAAATGGTCTGCAAAAAATGATTGCTAAATTCGAAGAGACCTGTTCATTTGACATTAAACGGGGTAGAGGAAGGAAACCAGTTTCAGCTGCGGCAGTGGAAGATGTGGCTACAGCATTACAGGAACATACTGACAGTGATGCTGGAATCAGCAGTGCAACGGGGATTGGCCGAATGCTTGATATGCCGAACAGCACGGTGCATAAAGTCCTACGGAACGTCTTACGCTGTTATCCGTACAAGATAACTCATGTGCAGGAGTTGCTACCTGCTGACCTGGAAGCACGTCAATCTTTTGCACTACAATTTCTTGCCCGGATGGAAGTGGACAACGGATGGCCATGGAACATTCTGTGGTCTGACGGAGCCCACTTTCATTTGCAAGGTTCTGTAAATACGCAAAATTGCAGGATATGGGCGACCGAGAATCCGTCCCAGCTACAGCCATTATCTCTTCAGTCTGAAAAGGTCACTGTGTGGTGCGGAATAACGGCAGCGTTTATCGTCGGTCCATTTTTCTTCGAGGAGATCACACCTGCGGGTCCCGTTACCTGCACAGTTACTGGCAAGCGGTATGAAGCACTTTTGCGTAACCATGTTTTTCCGACACTTCAACAGCGTCAGTGTGTGGATCGCATAATATTCATGCAAGATGGCGCTCCTCCGCACATTGCTACTACTGTGAAGCAGCTACTGAGTGATAATTTCGGAGATGATAGGATCATAAGCCGCCATTTTCCAACAACGTGGCAGCCACGTTCCCCCGACTTAAACCCGTGTGATTTCTGGCTTTTGGGGTACCTGAAGAATGTTGTTTATAGCGGGCGGATTCAGAATCTAGCCGACTTGAAGGCAAGCATCACACAACACACCCATTGCATTAGTACAGATACCCTCCGATCTGTTGTGGAGCATGCCGTTTTGCGCTTCCAATTAGTAGCGGAACAAGGCGGAGGGCATATTGAGCAACTTATGCCTTAATAATCAGTAAGGTGTTTGTTCCATGAAGCTCTTTTTTTTTCCATTTTTTGTCATTATCGCTGTCGTCGCTGTAAACACGTAGTCTTGTCTTTTCGCTAATAAATTTTTAGTAAATCTCTGAACTCTATTTTTTTTCCTTTTGGCAATATCATTCCTATGTTTAACCATTTAACGGGCGGTGGTCACAAAAAAGGACACCCAATTTTAATTCTAAAACTGACAAACGGCACCAAGAATATTTAATTAAAATTTTCCTTTCATTAAGAACCAGAAAATAAGCAAGTTTCTTTTTACTAATGGATTCGTTTGTAAATTCCGGTGTCAGTCTATTATTTCATCATTTTGCAAACAAATTTACACCGCGCCGGAAAGGGTTCAAGAATACATTTTTGGTCTTTCCCCTGACATTACCCTGACAACGCCATCTATCGGCACAATTTAGAACTATTTTTTTTCCTTCGCCAAACAAAATTCCATTGCCTCACGATTGTTCTGCTAAAATATCAAGTCATTCTGACCAGTAGTTTTAAAATTATCGATTTTTGAAATAGTAACTTTAATTATAATCATCCGGTATATATAGATATCTTTATTTTGACTGAAGTGTTTTATATTATTATAATATGTATTTTTAATTATTGCAGAGTTTTAAAAATATGTTTTACTAATGAAGTTTATTTCAGTTTTTTTATATTTTTTAATGCATGTATATATTTTAAAATATTGAAGATTCAAGTTTATGCATAAACTTGATACAAAAACTTTATGTTTCTGTTACTTATGAATACAGGATTATTCAGCAAGCGGGGAGACAGACATACCGAACAGACAAACACTTTTCATCTATGTTAGAATAATGTTACAAATGATTTCGTGTTATTGACTGTGTTATTTGAATTAAAAATACCATCATTTTTTCATGATCCAACCATTCTTTCAACTATTTATTCATTCAATTAAACAAATAAAAGCAATATTAGTAAACTTTGTCATAACGAATACTGTTGTACAACCAATACGTTTTTCATTATTAAAAAATAGCAAGTTTGTATTTAACATTCAATATTTATAGAAAGATGGAATGGATACTAGGCCCTTAATTATTAGTAGATATAACAATAAACAAAAAATGTTTAACTTGGTTTAAGGGGTTAAATAGATTACAATGATTTAATTTAAATCCAAACAGTTTCACTCATACTCGTGACCATTATCAGGGGGTAAATCTTCCTGAATTGTCTTGTTGAACAGGAATTTTGATCCTATAGACAGAATCCCATTTTCTTCATCAGATATACTTTTACTTACTACATTTTTAAAGTCTATAACAGCCTGCTTATTATATTGTACAATTATACTATGCAATTTCCTGCGATGTGTGTTTGCCTTTGTGCTATGTTGAATGTTCCGAAGACATTGTAAGGATTGCAGTAAGCCATCCACTGTGGTACTTGGTAATGTTGTAACCATCCTTCTACACAAATTATTGGTATAATTCAAAGTTTGTGAATGATGACATATTTTAGTCTAATATTAGTGTTGCAAATATACCGTTTATTCCCAGGCTTATTTCCAATAGACTCGGTTTACTCCCAGGTTTTTTTCCCAAAAGACCTGGTTTATTCCCAGGTTTAAACCGGGTTTTTTCTAGCCTTTGCAACTCTATCTAATATAGATCTTAAGGCATTCTTTCTCAAAATATTGTCTGACGCTAGAGAGGTGCAGTACCAAATATTGGTTATGGTTATTTGAAAACCTCGGGATAACGTTCCTCTTCTAGTATGATCGAATAAATTTTAAGCTCAATAAATCTCTATCCAAATTCATGTGTTCATTTTTTAATTACCTTTTAATGTCCATAATATTTTCAGCGTTGATATGTAACTATAGAAAAATGGAATGGACACTACGCCCTTAATTATTAGTAAATGTAACAATAAACAAAAGTATTTAATTTGTTTTAAGGCTTAAAATAGATTTAAATGATTTAATTTAAATCCCAACAATTTCAGCCACACTCGTCACCGTTTGCAGGAATAGATTTAATGGACCTTCCTGTTTTGTTTACTGTTATATCTACGTTTAATATTTATTTAATCATACATTTGCAATATATTTATAATATATATATGTAAATTATTTAATCTGCATTTTATGGAAATGGCGTAATTTTTAGAAAAATAATATTTTCTAAAATTTTAGATTTTTACGCTAAGAATAATCTTAAAGTTAACTGAATATCATTAATGTATACTATAAATACATTTGCATTTAAAATAATGATTTTTTTTAATATTTGCATTATTCAAAAATTCCTTCATTCTAAATTTTTAAAGGAAAAAACCTTAAAAAATTTAAATGAATATGCTACTAATATAGGTCGTAGTAAATAAAATCTTTAAATTTGTTTTATATTTCCTGTTATACGAAAGACAATTTTCTAAATGTTGTTCAAAATTGGTTTTATCCATACATAGTTCAATATTTTTGACATACATATACCAATTATATGTTTTTGTGGTTCTCTATTTATATCATAGAGTGCGCTGGATTTTGAGAGTCATAATGCAATTTCTATTTAGATAGTCGCGGTATAATATACATGTGTATGTGTATGTAATATGTTCAAACTCAAACTATGTGATTGGTTAAATACTTGTACCAGTATGTCTGGCAACTCTTTTATAAGGGTACTCTAGTGGACAAGTGACTTTTGGGATTTTGCGTCGATCGTGATGTCCTGAATCACTAATATTTGTAAGTGAATATGAAATGTATTTTGTTTTTCTTTAAGTTTCGTAAAGTGCGAATGAATCTTCGAAATTGGTTGACAGATTTCTTTTGAAGAGATATGTTAATTAAGTTACTGCGGGTTTATAGAAACCATATATATAGAAATGTTATATATGTTAGAAAGCAAATTCGGATTTTCAACGGATCTCGCATTATAAGGTACTCTAGCTAGAATCAACAACGTATCGTGGAAGAAGCCTTATTTCAAGCTCGATCTATTGATGTCATTGCTTGGTACGTGTAAAATGAAATTATTGCGGCTGCTTGAAAAAAGTTGCATTTTCTTCTGTTTAGGATAAAGTAATATTAGGGTTAGTGTTAGAAGCGACCATGTGTAAATAAAAGACCGCGCAATCTCTCCTATCGAAATTGGAGAGTTTGCGCATCTGCTACTTAGGAGATATGGCGCATAGTTCCCATTAGTTTCCATACTAGGAGAGATTACGCGGCTTATTTTAAATTTGCATAAATCACAAATTACATGTAAAACATATGAATGGATCAATTTTGAAATATTTTTTGAAAAACACATAATTGTCGAAACCTAGAATTTACCCTTTAAATATTGCAGTGATTCTAGAACACGCATATTTGCTAGGCTGTGATCAAGGAATGAATAAAATTGTCCATGAAAACGTTGAGTTACCATCAGAATCCACACCAATTCATTTCAACAACAGTACTCGTTACAAACACTGAAACCTAAACTTCTCATTTTCTAGGCCTATCCCGGCATCCCATTGCATCAGCCATGTTAACCATTAACTTATGGAGAGTTTAATGTTACTCTCAGAAATACACCTACGACAGTTTTGGTAAAGCTGAGCTGCGGTGTGAGGCCTTGAATTGTCATGGAGTAGCAAAATCCCTTCTGTCAGCATGCCGCGTCTTTTGTTTTGAATCGCTCTGGGTAGCTTTCCCAGAGCGGGCGGGCGATTCGATAATCTTGAACATTTTAAAGACACATAACTAACCGTACAGGTTACCTACACAGCTGCTACTGAGACGGTCGTTCAAAACGAATGCCGGGCCACGACGCAAGCACTCATTGCAACGCGCGCGTCACTTATTAGTGTATACAACAAAACGGCCCGTACTTAAAAAACACGCCTCGTATATCTTATGTAGTGATAGTGCATACTCCAGACGGTTATTCGCATTTGTCAAATCAATAGAGTGAAAGTGAGCGTGTTGTGTTATTTTTATGTTCGTTGTGAATGCTAGTTTACTAACATGTTTAATCGCTAAGTTTGGAATATATCTCTTATTCAGTTAACTAATTGTCTATCCTTAAAAACACTGCGTTTTTTTCCTGTTCTGTTAACAGCATATGTAGTATTGAATAAATTGCCATTAATTTACTCAAAAAACAGAAAGTACCGCTCGCAAAAGTGCAAATATGTAACATTTTAAAATAAATATTTATAGAATTTTGTTGCGGAATCTACGTATTATATTCAGTGTGTTATGAAAACTTATGTTGTTCCATAAAGCTTATAAGCAATAATTCATAGTAAACATATAGATAAAAATGTATGATGAAACAGCTTTGAAATTATATGAATAATTTATTATCATGGAACAAATATTTTATTTTCATTTACAAACACAGTCCAGGATAAGTACAAATGAATATCCCAACTTTGAAGAGCTATATCTTCGGAACAATAAAAGGTAGTGTTTCATTTCACACATCGAAGTGAGTGAGAATTTATAAAGTTTCATAAATGTAAAGGTTCGTTTTTTTGGCCAGATATGTAGCGAGATTTTTGGGATAGAGTTGTTTCCTATGCTCGAAGAAGAAATGGGGGGATTTGTCTTGCAACAGGACGTGCGATTTTTTTCTTTAGGGATACATAAAAGTTAAAGCGTTTTTTTCCGCCTCTGCCAGCTGACACTGCTGAACTGAAAATGAGGATAACTGCGGCTATTTCAACTGTAACACCCGACATGCTGAAAACCATGTGGGAAGAATTCTCCTACAGAATGGATGTCGTTCGTGTTTCTGCTGATGGTCACAATGAACATTTGTTAATTTTTGCTATTAGTAATTTCACAATCTCATTTCTTATGTTTTTTTTCACAAATGCGTATATCTTCTGTACTTGTGTTAATAAAGCCATTCAAAGTTCGGATATTCATTTGTAATCGCCCTGTAATAAAATCACAAATGTATATACCGGGAGTCCTGTACACTTTTTTAAATTAAATAATTTTAAAACGGAGAAAGATGTTCCCGTTGTTGTATCTTTATATGAAAGCAATAACTGTACTGTTAAAAATTTGCAGCAAACTGTCCAGTCATTTGACAGTTTTTATAGAAAAGGGTTACATAACCGTAATTTAACTCTATTCTGACCATAATATGGGCAAAAATATGGTCAGAATATTGTTGATTTGTTATAATATTATGTTATAATATTATGTATCCGTTTTCTATAAAAACGGGTGAATGCCTGTGCATATTGTTGCAAATTTTTAACAGTGTGTTAAACCGTACAGATTTCAAAATTAATTTACAATGTCACCAGCAGGTGGTACTGAAACTTGAAAAATCCAACTCTTCTATTTTCGAAATATCCGAAATTTGTACATATAACATGACATGGTCTCATAAAAAAACTAGCCGATACCCGTGACTATATCTCAACATAAATTTTCTCACATGCCTTACAAATGTAATGTGCCAGTTCCGCTAAACTTTTTGGATTTTGCAGATAAACATTGAGTTTTAAGTATTTCTACAGAAAAAAATCGAAAAGCTTCAAATAGGGCGAGAGTATTCATTTAGATTTTCGACTTACAGCGCCCCTATAGACAAAATTTTAAACTAAATTTGAAATCATATGGTTTAAATATTTATTGATTTTCTAATAAAAAATGCAACAAACGGGGCATTTCTATCGTTAACAGTTTTCAAATTATTTAATTTAAAAAAGTGTCCCTTCTGTTTGGGACAACATGTTTGAAGTATATATATACATATGTTACAATATGAAAAATCCGGTTGCACTTTTAAAAATTTTAGGTAAGTGAAACTGCATCTCTGAGAATTTTTGTTAGATCATTAGCATAATCAAACCTATGCAGTCGTTATTATGATTCCATCTGGCTTTGGCCGAAATACATTGATGATTTCCCACAAAATAAGAGAACGAAACTTTCGTAAAACAGAAGAAAGTTTATTAATATTTTCTAACAGATGACAATTAAATAAACATTCGCCACCATTCTCTCATATCGATGAATACTTTCACCGATAAAAAATAGTGTCATGGCATGCCTTTAAACTCAGTACATACGATGTTAATTTCATATCACATTTCGAAATATTCAAATGACTCACCCCCGGTAACAGCTGATTACTTAGGAAAGACAATATCACACAAATCTAAGCTCCGTAACCCATGTTTCATGTTAAATGTCCCAAATGCGGCAGGTTGTATTTGTACTGCGATAGTACAGAATAGCCAATGAGTGCGTTTGATTAGGTCGAAACTCTATGTCTATGGTGTTAGAAAACTGATGTGCTGAGGCGATAAATAAAAATAATTTGTAATAAAAATAAGAAAAAGAAAATGGTACAAATGATAACTTGAATCAGAATGAATTCGGATTTTTAATAATAGAGAAATGAAAAAGATGTTTGAAGAAAAATAATTATGGGAAGTGTTTTTTAGAATATTTTGAAGGGAAGTAAAATATTATTATAAGCTTTTTAAATAGAAAGGCATTTAAATAAATGAAATATAGTTTAAGATAGGAAATAATTTAATAATAAACAAGGGTTTTAGACTGAATTTGGAAGGGGAAATGTTTAATGAAGTATATTTAATAAAGCGCGCAAGTTTTATTTTTGTAATATATATATGTAAGAAGATGATTTGTAAATAGTTGATTTACTGGAATTATATGGACAAATAGACGATGAATAACAAAATATGAACTTTAATACAGTCCTAGGAATTTAATTCTACAATACTTTAATAGCAATTTCTTTTCAGCTAATACACTTCTCGCCAAACATATACCATATATTTATTTACAAAAAAAAAAAACCCAACTAGGCCTAACAGCGCCTTTACTGCATATTTCTCATTTCGATGATTTATTTTATTTTCTCATTGCTTCATTTTCTTCACAATAAAAATTAGAAGACTGGCTCTTTTTCCATTTTGAAGATATTCTGATCTCGCGATCTAAACTTTTTATAACTCGTGCATTTAAATCATGGATAATAGTAGTACTAGAGCGTCAGTGTCATAAAGGAACTGAAGTGTTTAAACTGAAATCCTACAAATATATATATATATATATATATATATATATATATATATATATATATATATATATATATATATATATATATATATGTGTGTGTGTGTGTGTTACGGTCAATATGATTAATCCGGTCATTATTAATAATAACCGATTATTATTAATAATGGCCGGACATAATGGACGGTTATTGTTAGTAATAATCGCGTAATATATATATATATATATATATATAAAGACAACACAGAAACATCATACACAAATGGGGGAAAAAATAAAAAATTGAAATATGAACACATACCTGTTTGAATAATATCCAGAAAATGAAGAAGAAAAAATATAATATGAGATAAATCATTTTGTAAAAATTGAATTAATGAAATATTTGTGGAACTACAACAGGATCTTCAGGCCTAGATTAATACAGATTCCACAAAAATGCACAATTTCATCCTTGTACAAGCTGTAATAAACAATAATATATATATATATATATATATATATACTTTAAAGATTAAACAAATTGTATATATATATATATATTCTTATCTTACGTTATTTGAAATATTTTCCGTGAGATATTTGTAAGATTTATTTAAATTCATATAAAAAGCTTCCAAAAATTAATTTATTTAATACTTACTTATTTATACAACATGTAATTTTTTTTTAAACGAACAACAACAAAAAAATTTCATTTACTTATACATGACATAAATATGAAATCAGATTGTCTCGCTTAATTTTTAAGATATAAAGTGTAAATCGCTGTAAATTTTTCCAGTATTAACACAAGTCACGCTAAATGATGAAAAAGAAAGATGACTGTTTCACTTACATACCAATTTCAATCTCGTATGCAATCCATATTCACAAAAAAGTAGAACACACATGATGAATAGCATATTTATAAGGATAAGCTTATTTTTTATTCACTATAAATCATCATACTCACATCTTCATCATACAACGAAAGTAACAGAACATCTGTTTTAGTCCGTGTAAAGTGAATGATAATTTTAAACAAATTTATAAAATGGAGTGTTACAGTAAACTTTTTTAGCATATATAAATTCTTCATAGAAAAAGTTTTTGACAAAAAGATATTTGAAATTAATTCAAATAAATAATTTTTTTGATAAATTATAAATACAACATTAGCAATTACAATACTCTCCATACTAATTGATTGAGATAAATCTATTTCGTTCTAATTTTATACAGTTAATTATAAGAATATTATAAACAATTTTTCATGATATATTGTGTTCCTTATTATTGTTGGCATAAATCTTCCGCACTTTTCGAATAGTTCTGTTTAGAGGAAAAATAAACCAAAAATATGAGTTTAGTTTCATATTCAGTTTATCATATTTAGTTTAGAATATATATACTTTAAAGATGTAAAAAAAAAAAAATATATATATATATATATATATATATATATAATTATAATATCTATGAATTTCAAAAACATATCAAGTTCTAATATCATTCTACTAAAATCTACAAAGAGATAATTAATGATATTGTGTAATCAGAATACCACATAGCTAATAATTAACTTATGCAATCATAAAATTACCATAGCATGTGCTTCAATGGTAATTAGCCAAATTTACTCATACCTGAAGAACATTTAAAAAGAAAGAGAGAGAAAGGGAAAAAAAATTATAAATTGGAGTTGCTATTAAGTAAACGCAAATGGATTAATAAATTAATTATGAACATTATTCAGTGGAAAAACTGGACCACAAGAGAACCAATCAAGAATTGGATATGAAAAAACATATGTGGATGTACTCTTCAGCTTGGCTGCACCCACATGTGTTTTAAAAATAATTCAGTATTTCATAATTCTACTGGCATGATGCTAAGAAGAGTAGAGTCAGCCAAGTATACTGAATTATTACCAGACAACAATTGGAAAAATTTAAAATTGGAAATATGTAAAATGTAAACAAAAAACCGTTAAGAAATATATAATATATCACTTACAACGATTATCCTAAAATCTTTATAAATCACCACACAAAATTACCACCAGATATCATTTTTGAAATAATATTTGAAATTAGAAACCTTTAAATTGTAGAAAAAATGTTTTACTCACAAAAATGATCCAGAATCCTCAAAATATAGCAACTTCTGCATAATGATCAATTCCACATGGCACGTATCAAACATGTTGACATTCAAGTCGAGTTGAGAGAAATGATTTGAAAGACAAGTTGAGAGCTCATTTTTTTAAGAAACAACTCGATCAATGACACCCCAACACAAAATAATTCAAAAACACACAAAACTATTCTGTTGATAATACTCTGATAACAAAATTATATCCGTGAATATATAATTACTCCATCTAATTTTAATTCCTGAAAGTAAAATTAATATACAAGCAATAGCTCCCTCTATAGTTAAATTTAAAATAACATCTATAATATCATCAACTAACTAAAACGTAAAGTGTCGCCATCTGTTGGTATTATAATTATTCATAATTAATATTTAGTTACATATCCATATTATTATTAACATAATCACTTCATTATATTTAATCAATATATAAATTTTAATAAACAATACTTCTTGTAGTTTTTACATTAAATTCAAATAAAATCCTACAATATGAATAAATATACACAGAATTTATTCATCCTGCACAGCATTTCAGATATTCTTAACAAGAGTATATTTTGTAAAAGAGATATTATTTTAAAACAAAGTGCTATGCTGCCAGCTGTGTTAAACCAATGATATATATTATAAACTTATAATTAAATTATTAATTTTTTATTGTTACTTCTACTTAAATATATTTTAGACTTGTTATTAAATAATTAATGTATTGTTTATACTTATACTTAATTATATTTTAGATTTCAAAGATTAATTTAATATCAATTTAAACAATTATTATTATTACTACTGTGCTTCAATCAAATTTATGCTATGCAGTAATTAAAAATACTTATTAAATTTAATTTCATAGATAAAAATAAAAAACTATATATATATTTATACACTTTGCAAATAGATATGTTTGTGAGTTATAATAACCAATGTTATCCATGTATAATTTTATGTGTTATTGTATAAGTTAAATTATAAATGTATGAAAACTGCTCATCAAAGACACCCTAAACATATGTGATCGGCAACGCACAATCAC
Source organism: Maratus michaelseni (assembly GCA_963931845.1). Taxonomy (NCBI): domain Eukaryota; kingdom Metazoa; phylum Arthropoda; class Arachnida; order Araneae; family Salticidae; genus Maratus; species Maratus michaelseni. The sequence continues at coordinate 415,195,917 of OZ007587.1, forward strand.
ATACTATACAGAGTGTATATAATGTTCATATATATATTCTCATCTTACGTAAAAAAAGTATTCATTTACTTATACATGACATAAATATGAAATGAGATTGTCTCGCTTAATTTTTAAGATATAAAGTGTAAATCGCTGTAAATTTAGCCAGTATTAACACAAGTCATGCTAAATGATGAAAAAGAAAGATGACTGTTTCACTTACATACCAATTTCAATCTCGTATACAATCCATATTTACAATAAAAGTAGAATAAACATGATGAATAGCATATTTATAAGGATAAGCTGATTCTTTATTCACTACCAATCATCATAGCCTTTGCGTGCTACGAAACTAACAGAACATCTGTTTTAGTCCATGTAAAGTGAATGATAATTTTAAACAAATTTAGAAAATGGAGGGTTACATTAAACTTTTTTAGCATCAAATATATAAATTCTTCGTAGAAAAAAAGATTTACACAAAAAGAGATTTGAAATTAATTAAAATAAATATAAAGTTTTTTTGAGAAATTATAAATAAAACATTAGCAATTATAATACTCTCATTATCCTTTGATTGAGATAAATCTATTTCATTCTCATTTTATACAGTTAATTATAGGAATATTATAAACAATATTTCATGATATATTGTGCTCCTTAATATTGCTTTCAGAATTCTTTGGCACTTTTCTAATAGTTTTGTTTAGAGGAAAAATAAACCAAAAATATGAGTTTAGTTTCATATTCAGTTTATTATATTTAGTTTAGAATATAAATATATATATATATATATATATATATATATATATACTTTAAGATTTAAAAAAATGTATATATATATACATATATAAATATATATATTAAAAGTATTCATTTACTTATTCATGACATAAATATGAAATCAGATTGTCTGGCTTAATTTTTAAGATATAAAGTATAAACCGCTGTAAATTTAGCCAGTATTAACAGAAGTCACGCTAAATGATGAAAATAATGATGACTTCTTAACTTACATACAAATTTCAATCTCGTATTCAATCCATATTCACAAAAAAGTAGAACAAACATGATGAATCGCATATTTATGAGGATAAGCTGATTCTTTATTCACTATCAATCATCATACTCTTTGCGTGCTACGAAACTAACAGAACATCTGTTTTAGTGCATGTAAAGTGAATGATAATTTTAAACAAATTTATAAAATGGAGGGTTACAGTAAACTTTTTTAGCATCAAATATATGAATTCTTCATAGAAAAAAAGATTTACACAAAAAGAGATTTGAAATTAATTAAAATAAATAAAGTTTTTTTTTTTTTTTTTTTTTTTTGAGAAATGAGAAATAAAAAAACATTTCCAAAACTCATTCACGCACTTTTCGTCGTCGGCCCAAGTTTAAAAATCGGCATCGACTCGGGAAATGCTAATACGGACATACAGTAGGCTCCAGATCATAGACACGTTCATTTTCTTCAAAATGCACCGTTGGGTTTTAAAAAATATCTACATTTCCCTTTCGAAACCTATTATTTGCGTAACACACTTTTGCGATTTCCGCTATTTTGGCAATGTTTACCCGTGGTTAAATTTCATTTTTACTAGGAAATTTGATTGGGTCAAGTGTTCTGAAAAGGCCTCTTCCAGAACATATTACTCCCCCTGGCGGTGGAAGGTGGAACTACAGGAGTATATGTTGTTCTATGGGCTCGATTATGAGGGGGCTTGGCTCATTCGACTTCAAATTGATAGCCTTACAGATTTCAGTCATATTTGTATAGAACAGATTGTTATTATATCGGGCCCGGGCAACGCCGGGCGGGTTAGCTATTTATAAATAAAACATTAGCAATTACAATACTCTCCATATTATTTGATTGAGATAACTCTATTTCACTCTCATTGTATACAGTTAATTACAAAAATATTATAAACAATATTTCATGATATATTGTGTTCTTTAATATTGTTTGCAGAATTCTTCGGCACTTTTCGAATAGTTTTTTCTAGAGGAAAAATAAACCAAAAATATTTGTTTAGTTTCAAATACCTAATAAAAATTTCTGCATGTACACTATTTACTAACATTTTTATGCAATGGAGTGTTACAGTAAACTTTCTTAGCATCAAATATATAATTTCATAATAGAAAACGGTTGTGCACAAAAAGAGATTTGATATTAATTAAAATAAATAAATATTCCCCACAAAAAGAGATTTGTTATTAATTAAAATAAATAACTGTTTCGCACTAAAAGAAATTTGATAAACATTAAAATAATTAAAAATTTCTCAGCAGTTATGAAAATCACATCAACAGTTACAGTACTCTATATATTATTTGTTTGAAATTAATTCTATTTTATTCTCATTTTATACAGTTAACTATAAGAATATTATAAACAATATTTCATGATTTATTGTGTTCTTATAAATTCCTTAATAATGTTTGCAAAATTATTCTGCATTTCTCGAATTGTTTTGTTTAGAGAAGGAAAGCCCCCCAAAATATGAGTTTAATTTCAAATACCTAATGAAATTTCTGCACGCAATCTATTCGAAAGCACACTTACGACTCGTATTTTCATGACACAAACCTGTCTTTCATACTATCTGTGCCAAGTTTGCTTTTTGGACTTAAGATTTAATTTAATTAAGCAGTCAGAACGTTTTTGCGGGTATGTTCATACCAGTTATAATTTTCCAACTAAGTGAAAAAGTGTCCATACCAGGATTCGAACCAGAGACCTCTTGGCTGTAACTACAAATGCTCTGCCAACTGAGCTATCCCGGGCGAATCTGGAATACCTAATTCACCCAGCTAATCTTGTAAGAGCCATGTCGCTGTTATTCATTATGACCAATTATGAGCACAAAATGTCAAATAATAGTCAAAATGAGCACTTGTTCAAGTAAAATCAAACAACTTTTATTTAAAATCTTAAAAAAGAAAGGGACTTGAGAAAGCAATGGGTAAAAAACGAATGTCAAAAAACAGTCAAAATGAGAAAAAGTAAAATCAAATAATTTTTACTTAAAATCTTAAAAAAGGAAGGGACGTGAGAAAGCACTGCTTAATTTGCATTATGCCGAAAGAATGTCAATTCCCAAAAACACTTCACTCAGGAAAATAAAAGTTCAAATATCAATAAAGAGATAACTTCAAAATATCACTTAGGACTTGGACAGGCGTCAAAACGTCGATTAAGATGTTTTCAACAAGATTTAATTTCCACTATGCATGCTACTCCAATTCCAACTTCAAGATGTCCGTCTACGAGAGATCTGAAATCGGCACTCCGTAAGCACCAAACTCTCTTTATTCAATTAACACCAAAAATAAGGTAAATCTACTCTTACCAATGGACGACACTCTTTGTTTAATGCAGAATAATTGATTCAACTAGGTACATCTCCAAGAGCCACAATGGGAAGGAACTCGATCCAAAGTTGCATTGCCTCAGCGCGCGCCAGAGCTTAAATACTGCTATATTGATTGACCAGATGCAGAAATTTGAATAAATATCAAAAAGAAGAGAAAATTCCCAAGTTCCGAGGATTTCAAACTCGTTCATCGAAAGTTTAAAAAAATAGCCTTGATCACTTTTGCGCACATTGACTGTTAATGGAAAAACAACTACGTTCCCAATCGAAATTTTGTCTACTCTTATAAGTCAGAGTAGTCGACACATCATAACATTATTGACCACGGCATCTGGTCTGATATTTGAATCAGCTCAACAGAATAAATCGCAGGTAATTTGGAACTCTTTAGCGTTTGCAAACGCTGGCTACGTAATGGCACTAGATTAATTTTAACACAATTATTCTAATTGGTAAAGAAATCATATGAGTTTTAAATCTGTTTTCGACCTGTTAGAAAATTGCAACCTTAGAAGAAAGGTCCACCATATTTGTTTAGGATATCTCAGTTCGCAGAGCATTTATATCTTCCGCCAAAAGGTCACTGGTTCGAATTCAGACCTAGGAACTTTTTCACTCAGTTAAAAAATTACAATTCGTATGATTTATTTACCAATTATATTGATTGTGTTAAAATTAATATAGGGTATGTTCATAAATAAAATGTATCAATCGCTATTTTTATTTTTATCTTGTTATTTGTTTGTTTCTCTTTTGATTGTAATTGATGTAACAGCTGATTGGAATTACAATCAAAGTATTTAAACATTTTGCTAAAACTTTAAAATATTGGATATAATATACTAAAAATCTTTTTAAAATACCCTGGAATGTGCTTTTAAATTTTAAAACTGTAGAAGTTAATTTCTGTTATACAATTCCAATAGATGTTAATTTATTTTTTATTTTATTAGTTCAAATATTCCTAAAGGTATACATTTTAAAAACGCCCATCGCTATTTTGTATTTATGACTTCTCACATTCATATCTATGACGTTTGTAACTATGCAATAAATGAAATAAATTACGTTCAAATACGTAAATATTTCATTAAAGTATGCTTATAAAATTATTTAAAAGTTGTCTTTTGTTGTGCGTTAAATATATAAAACAATACAAATTAAATATCTCTTGCGAAGTACCTTCGTAATTTAATGTTTATTTATCATTTATAAATTACGCTTGCAATAATTCTTTGCAAGCGTTATAACTGCCTTAATACAATGAAGGAAAGATAAAATGGCTTGTTCAATGTTTTATAAAATTATACCTCTTTAAATAAAATTTATTAAATTTTAAGATACAAAGGGTGATGTTTTAATTTAACTTCTTTTATTGTATATATTTGTTAAATTTTAGTTTCACAAAATTAAATCTATATTTGTCATAAATTGTGAATTTAGTAGACAAAGCATTGTCTTCCCACCTTCTGACGAATATAAACTTTTGATATTAACTCATTTAAATTAAAATAAATACACTTTCAAATTATTTTTCTCTTTGCATGATAGTTAATACAGATAAATTTAACATATTAAACATTTAATTGTCTTTTAACATGATATTTGTTCGTATCTTCTCATTATAATTTACATATTTTAAAATTAACGAATTTGTCAACGATACTTTAACAACGAACAACTGCCAAAAAACACAAACAACATAAAATAGAGTGTTTCTTCACACTACAATGGGCGAAAAATTCTGACAAATCGACAATTATGAGCGACAATTACTTATCACAGATATAGGTATTTTGAACTCAGAAATATACTTCAAATTTTGTAATCGTTTTATATGGATAGGAAATAACGGACATAAATCTTAAATAAATAAACTGGTCGGATATGACAATCCCAAAACTTTCTTCTATCGCACACATGTGAATGCTTCAAAATTCGCTATCACACCGTCAAAAACAATCCATATTTTTCATCATAATGTTGTACGTCAGCTGCTCGCGAATCGTCGAGTTACCTGGATGCGAGCAGCCACTGTATTATACTAAACTAAAAAAAGTCCTTCTGGTCTGTACCGACAGGAAAAGATAGTCCCCGCTATTGCTTGGTTTTGAGATTTTGGTTGAATTTTAATTAGTTAATTCGATTTAGCTAATTCTACTGAAAATACACGAAGCTAAAATGCGCGGAACCTGATTATAGAAGAGTCATTCCCAGTTCTCATCAATATTGAATTTGAATGAGAATATTGCCAAATTAGACAGACATAGCCAAGTTGTCTTCATATATGGCAACGTATTTTTGTCGCCAAATTAGGCGATATTTCACCAATTGTCGCGAAGCTTGGTCAGAATTTGACGTTCGCGAATATAAATATATAGTTTTGAAACGATGGTTACAACAACGAAAGAAAATTTGGCGAAACCATGTTCAATAAAACTCATAAATTAAACTCGTTTTTGGAGGAATCCATCTGTATTGTTTCAAAATGTCAGTCACCATATAATTGCAAACTGATATATCTCAGCCATTTTTTAAGATAGAGGCAAAACAAAAAGTGCTCTGGAATCCTTGGATCAAGGCCGAACATTTAACGCAAAAAGTTTTTAGGCTTTCAAATTTTTTTGTACAACTTTCTGAGATCGAAATCTTTAAATGGCTACCACAGCGCCCCCTCCAGGCGCAATATCCCCAAATTTAACTGGGACCTGCAGGCTACAGTCGAAAACATATACAAAAAAATTTGGTTCAATTATCTGCATAACTTCATACACTTTTCGATGATACAATAGTGAAAATGTAACAAAAATCGCAATCGCAGTCGCAATCGTCGAAGTATCCCCAAATTCAACAGGCACTTGAAAGCTATATTCAAAAACATATACAAAAAATTTGGTTCAATTATCTGCATAACTTCATACATTTTTCATTGATGATACAATAGTGAAAATGGAACAAAAATTGCGATCGCAGCGCCTCCTTTCGTCGAAATATCCCCAAATTCAATGGATCTGCTGGCCATAGCCAAAAACATAGAAAAAAATTTGGTTCATTTTGAAGCATCACTTTTCGATGATGCAATGAGGACAGACAGATAAACTGTAGGATGGACAGAAGAAAATTTTGTAAAAACATGTTTTTCGTAATCTCTGACCCCTAAAACATGTAAATCCGTCGAAAACCGGAAGTAAAAAATTTTTTCGATTACAATACTTAAAAACATAACGTAAAGTAAAAATATAATACATAACGTGGAAAATTTGGGATTTTTCTCTTTCCATTTGCGACAAAGGTTCATAGTTATTCTAATTTAGTTGAAAGATTTAATTGCTTATGCGTAGATCATACAGAAATTTCTTTATTTAAAAAGGGGAATGTCTTTATATCTAGCAAGAAGTTTTACGAGAATACAATATGACCTCGTACGAGTTACCAACGATTCCAAAAAAATGTTTTTTTATTGGTTTCCGAAATTTAAAGGAGAATTTCTGAAACCCGTAGATTTCAAAAAAGTTTCCGAGGTATCAGAACCGTTCTGGAAACTTTCTCTTTAAATCTCGGAAATCTGTTGTTTTCTGGTGTTTCTTAAGTAGCTTTTTCAGATCTTGGAAAATTCAAAAGAGGTTATCTCATATTTTCGCAATCCTTCTTCTTATATTAAGAAACATTTGCCTTTTCCCAGTGTATATACAAATGACATTGTGCATTATCTTTATCTGATAATTTTGACTGAAAATGCCTTTTTTGTGTGCACCGAACGATTAATTTATTTAATATAAACAGCGCGGGAATTATATGTATTGACTACATTAATGTTACGCTGCAACATTTGTCATATGTTTTATATAGGACCATAAAACAATGTTCATCTATCATGCGTCAATCTCTCCTAGTACTTATACTGTACCTTTCGCATATCGCCCAATAAATGAACTACTTTTGTAAATTAGGAATTTTAATAAAGAATAGTCGTTTAAAAACATGACAATCTAAGAATAGAATTATTATACCGTTGTAAAATGTATTTATACATCAGACGTTCGTAAAAAAATATTATTGTCGTATGTCGGGTAATACGTTTGAACAAAAGGTTTATGACAAATCATGTTCCAAATCGTGTTAATTTTTGTTTGTGATACACGCGCGCAACAGATTTCTGCAAAAAAAAGAAGGATGTTTTTTTTTTTTTTTTTTTTTTTTTTGGTCGAACAATTATGTTAAACATTTGGTGATGTCAAATTCAGCACCTACAGCAAATTCACTCATCAATGAAACATATCCTCATAGAAGTAGTTTACTTCTCGACAATTTCTATAACCAGGTGAAATCCCTATACATTTTAAATGAAACTCGTATTCCCTTTATTCTGTTTTTTATAATTTTATTTTATTGCAATTTTCCTTTTAAACGTGTAATAAATATATCATGCTACCTGCGTCATGTTTTTGTTCATATATATGTACAGTACATGCAGACACACACACACACATATACATATACAGGGTGATTCATAAAAGATGGGCAGAACTTTAAGGGGTTATAGTACACTTAAAGACAAATAATATTAAATAGGAGACTAAGGGTCCCAGACGTATTCCCAAGGAGATAGGGGGCATTAAAGTTTAGGGTCCGAAATTTCAAATGATTATAAAACATGGAAAAATTGGTCGATTCGTTTGCGGTTTTTGCAAAAAATTTTCTTTATGCCAGTATTTTCTTGAAATAAAATTTTAAAGTTCAATTTCAAAAAATGCCGATAGGGGGCGCTTTAGACTTTGGAGTAACAAACAACTATTTTTTAACGTTATTTTTTGTATTTCTTTAAATGATTTCGAAAGCTTAGACTTAAACTTAAATTTTTATCTAAAAATCTGAGTCCTAACGAGTAGTTAAGTAGCGTAAACTGAAATTTGAAATTTGAAACCCTTCTCCCCCCAGAACAAAAATCAGTTATTCCCGATCTTTGTGTCGTAGATTAGGCTCTAACTACTGCCGCGTTTTGCTAAAATTATTCTTTATGTCAGTATTTTCTTGAAAATAAATTTTAAAGAAAATTTTCAAAAAATTCCGATAGAGGGCGCTTTAGACTTTGGAGTAACGAACAACTATTTTATACCGTTATTTTTTGTGTCTCATTAAATGCTTTCTAAAGCTTAGACTTAAACTTAAATTTTCAGCTCAAAATCTGAATCGCTGAGCGTGGTTCAGTAGCGAGGGGAGGGGGTTCAAATTTCAACTTCTGAACATAGTTCAGTTTGCACTACTTAACCATGCCCAACGATTCTGTGCTGTGATACGAGGCAAAAATACAACTTTCGTCAAGGACTGCATAGTCGGAATTCACTCATAAAGGCACTGGCACAGTTGAAAACGTCGCTCATGCAAACGTTAAAGCTCCATTCCTGACGCTAGTCACCGGGTGAAGAAGGAAACAGAAAGTATGCAAATGTCAAATGGGGAAGAAGAAGAACACGTATGCAAAATTTCGACACGATTCAGGCATAAAAACCACTGAACGGTGAGTCAAGTGTAAGTCGCTGTAGTAATGAATCGGAAGATGGTGCCCTTCACGAATAAGGAAAAGGCTGAGATGCATTTAATTTACGGAGCGGCAGATGGAAATGGTGCAGAGGCACAACGAATGTACGGAGAGCGATTTCCTAACAGGCGGTTGCCTAACCGCAAAACTTTCGAGCGCTTGCACAGACAGTTGTGTGAGACGGGATCATTTCTCGCTTCCCGGTCGAATGCAGGTCGTGCAAAAAAGGACGAATCAGTAGTTGTTGCAGAAGCCATTCTGGATGTAGTAGCGGCGCAGCCAAGTACAAGTACACGAACAGTGGCTAGCCAGGTGGATACCTCACAGTCCACGACTTGGAGGGTACTGAAGGATGAACATTTGCTCCCGTTTCATGTGCAACGAGTCCAGAAACTGTCTCCAGGGGATTATCCAAATCGTATTGAATTCGCCCGCTGGTTTCTGCAGCAGAACGCGCTAAATCCACATTTTGGACGAACTGTGCTTTTCACCGATGAATGTACCTTCACACGTGAAGGTACATTTAACACACACAATGCACATGTATGGGCGGATGTCAATCCACATGCTACGTCTCCACATGCTCATCAGAGACGCTTTTCCATCAATGTTTGGGCAGGAATCCTCGGAGACCACCTAATCGGACCGTACCTTCTTCCTGAACGCCTCAACGGTAAAACATACCTCACATTTCTGCAACATGTGCTGCCAGACCTGTTAAACGTTGTTCCTCCACGCATCCGGCGGGTCATGTGGTTCCAGCACGATGGAGCGCCAGCCCATTACGTACGAGACGTCCGCAACTATCTGGACATCACATTTCCGAACAGATGGATTGGTCGAGGTGGTCCTGTTGCTTGGCCTGCTCGCTCGCCAGATCTTTCGCCCCTCGATTTCTTTTTTTGGGGACGATTGAAGGCTCTTATGTATGAGACACCCATTGAATCCCCCGAGGAACTGGTCGCCAGACTTTCCGCCGCTGTAGGGGAAGTGCTCGAAAAGCCTGATGTTTTCGCGAATGTTCGCCGTTCCATTCGTCGCCGTTGTTCTGCGTGCATAACCTCTGGTGGTCACAATTTTGAACATTTATTGTGATTACATGTTAATAAATATGCTTTGGTAACATAATCCTAATTTGTGTCTTTTTACCTCGTATCACAGCACACAATGTGTGGACATGGTAAACTGAACTGTGCTCAGGAGTAGAAATTTCAAACCCCTCTCCCCAGAAACTTAACCACGTCTAACGATTCAGATTTTGGGCTGAAAATTTAAGTCTAAGCTTTAGAAAGCATTTAATGAGACACAAAAAATAACGGTATAAAATAGTTGTTCGTTACTCCAAAGTCTAAAGCGCCCTCTATCGGAATTTTTTGAAAATTTTCTTTAAAATTTATTTTTAAGAAAATACTGACATAAAGAATAATTTTAGCAAAACGCGGCAGTAGTTAGAGCCTAATCTACGACACAAAGATCGGGAATAACTGATTTTTGTTCTGGGGGGAGAAGGGTTTCAAATTTCAAATTTCAGTTTACGCTACTTAACTACTCGTTAGGACTCAGATTTTTAGATCAAAATTTAAGTTTAAGTCTAAGCTTTCGAAATCATTTAAAGAAATACAAAAAATAACGTTAAAAAATAGTTGTTTGTTACTCCAAAGTCTAAAGCGCCCCCTATCAGCATTTTTTGAAATTGAACTTTAAAATTTTATTTCAAGAAAATACTGGCATAAAGAAAATTTTTTGCAAAAACCGCAAACGAATCGACCAATTTTTCCATGTTTTATAATCATTTGAAATTTCGGACCCTAAACTTTAATGCCCCCTATCTCCTTGGGAATACGTCTGGGACCCTTAGTCTCCTATTTAATATTATTTGTCTTTAAGTGTACTATAACCCCTTAAAGTTCTGCCCATCTTTTATGAATCACCCTGTATATATATTAATAAAAGAAAGTTTCGCTCTGTGTGTGTGTGTTTGTCTGTCTGTCTGTCTTCGATGGCTAGCAAAATCTAGCCCACCTAGAAGTTTAAAAATTTCGGTGTGGATAGTCCAAGGTCTGGCCATGTGCACCTGAGTCTCAGAATTTTAATATTTTGATAACTAACCAAGATATTAATTAGTTTCTCATTAACCATCGCTTCTAAAATGCCATATTTTTCTAAAAATGGTGCAAAAGAAATGTGAAACCGCAAAATGAGTAGTGTGTTGGGTGAGGAAAGAAAGATTTTGGGTTTACTGGAAAAAGGTGTTTGGGCTACCACAATGACTTTTAACTACGCCTTTTCGACACATGTCGAAATAACAGAAACTATTAGGTCTTTCGACACGAAATTTTGAAGATCTATATAAACAAACAATCGCAAATTCAAAAAGTCAAATTTCAAAAAATTCCATCTACAACTTTCAGAAATATTAATTAGAAATGTTTAATTTTTCGAGCAATTTAATCTTGCAATGATCAACACGTTTTTTTTATATAAATTTGAGCCAGCGCAGGTGTCACGATAATGAAACCGCACAGAAAGACATACTAAGATATTTTTAGGTGACTCAAATCAACAATTCTAATTAAGCTAGGATTTTAAAATTAACACCTTTCGAATCCTCTCTGTTTCCACATTACAAGTTTGTAAAAATTAAGATTATCCGATTCTTATAACCGAAGATATTTATTATTTCGCATTAATTTGACTGCAGAAAAAAAATTAACATGTTTCTTTTTTTATCCCCTACGAGCAAGCATAGCAGACAAGATGTCCGTTATCTCTTGAATAAAGAAAGATGCAAAACAAGTAAATAAAAATTTGGAATGGTGCTATCAGAAACAATAAAATTAATAAAAATCTTGGATTTTTTTAATTGGAAAATTATGTATCCTTATCGAGTTAAAGGTATAAAATCATACAAACTTTTGGTTTGTTTAACTTTATGATCACGGGCCCGGGCAACGTCGGGCGGATCAGCTAGTATATATATATCTATACTAATATTATAAAGGAGTAAAGAGTGTTTGTTTGTTTGTTTGTAGGGGGTAATCTCTGGAACTACAGAACCGATTTCAAAAGTGGTGGTGGCAAATTGATGGTGACAACCCCTGCTCCAACATAGGCTATATTTTATGTCAGTGCCACTAACCCCAGGGGGGTGCAGAAGTGAAAAACCTTCTAAAATTGCGATTTTTTGTGTACGGAAGGAGCTACAAATTTGAAATTTGGCATTGTAGCTACTTATAAGATGTAAATGCTCTCTGAGAACAAATTTAAAAAAATTAAATTTAAAAGGGTGAAATGAGCGTAAAGCGTTCTAAAAACATTCTAAATTACAATTTCTATGGAATCTCTGGAACTACAGAACCGATTTCAAAAGTGATGGTGGCAAATTGATGGTCATAATCCCTGCTCCAACATACGCTATATTTTATGTCGGTACCACTAACCCCACGGGTGTGCAGGAGCGAAAAACTTTCCAAAATTGCGATTCTTTTTATACTGAAAAAGCTAGAAATTTGAAATTTGGCAATGTAATTACTTATAAGATGTAAATGCTCTGTAAGAAAAAAAAATCGAAATTTAAACGGGTGAACTGAGCGAAAAACGTTCTAAAATCATTCTAAATTACAATTTTTATGGAATTTCTGGAACTATACAGAACCGATTTCAAAAGTGATGGGGGCAAATTGATGGTGACAATCCCTGCTCCAACAGCTTCTTTAATAAAAAGCTATGCGATGCTGACGACTGGGTTTTTCGCTAATTGTTGCCACAGATTAATCTCGGAAAATGAAACCTATGAAGTTGCTGAAAAAAATAATAGCTCGAAAAGTATTTGTCAGAAAATTGTTAGACAAACTGCGTTTGAAAGGTAAAAAATTGTATTTTTCTTGATATAAATTTCAAATCTAATGATTATGCCGTTTTTCAAATATTGAATTTCAAAAATTACCAAATTTCACAATGGAGTACCATAGCGAAAACTTCATGCGTAAAGGATAATGATAAGGGCGACGTGTCCTGACGTATATTTTGGCACGAGTCACAAATTATAGTAGCCTTATTATTCTGTTAAAATATAAGAGTGAATTATGAAATGTCAATATTTTGTTTGATTAAAAGTTCGTTAAGAGAAATTGACCAGCGTAGCGGGCGTAGCTTGCTAGTATATTATATAATTTAAAAAAAATACTTACAAAAATATTCTGTCCCATGTTCTGTGTTCTTCAGAAATTATCAATGAATTATTTTAGCATTTTATAACGGTTATATTTAGTTGCAATGTTAAATTTACAAATAGGCGTATTTCAGTAAGTAGCTAAACTGTGAATTATTGAAAATTATCAAGTTCTTAGAAAATTAGTATTTCGATGATAAAACATGTCTTGGAATATTATTTTAGAACATGGATTTGTTTCTATGTAGGCTAAAAAGAAAAAACAAATTCTTGGAGATTAGATCTGTCCATATAATCCGATAGGGAATTTCTAATTGCACTAAGGAATATATTCTAGCAGATTTAGTAAGATTTTACGTTAAATAAATAAAATAAATGAATATTCGTAAGTTCTACTTCACACAAGAAAATGCTTAGATGTTCTCATATTTAACTTTGGAATATTTAGACTCAGGATGCATCTGTCCATGTACAATTTCATCTTCTTGTATAATGAAATACTAAACTGCATAAAAACATTTTAAACATAAGTTACATAGGAAACAAAATCTTCGTTATTACTGAAAAGTCCGAATAGGATCATGTCTACATTCATATACAGGTTGTCTCAAAAGTCTCTTTACAACTTCAAAAATTTATTTTTTAAAAAATGATAGGCCTACAGCAAAAATAATTACAACAGTACATAGAGTAACTTAAAAAGTTTTTTTCTACTACCTTAGTACACTTGTACATGAAATCCATTCGTTGCACGAGGAATATCAATTCCATATTCCAATTACATCCACGTGCGTTTCAGCATGCTATCATCAAAAGTAGTTGCAACTGTTTGGATCTTTTGTTTCAATTCCACGAGAATGTTCACTTTCGTTCGGTACATGGCATCTTTTACATAACTTCAAAAGAAAAAAGTCTAGTCGAGTAGTGACAGAAGACTGGGGTGCCATGATATCAGGCCATCCATTCCAATCCAACGCTGTGGGAATGAATTAACATACTGTGGAAAAAACTTTTTGAGTTATTCTACCTATTGTTGTAGCTATTTTTGCTGTAGGTCTATTATTTATTTATTTGTTTTTTGTAATAAATTTTTGAAGTTGTACGGAGAATTTTCGGAAACCCTATATAACGAGTTGCGTCCACTTTAATGAATACTAATATAGAACTTATAATGAATCAGAAATGCAAGCTGCAAAATTCATCTCAAGGAATGGGATTACAAGATGTTCATAAGTGATGTCGGTTATGAACGAATACCCCTTGATACTTTGATGGTCTGAAATAAAATTTTTGCAAATTCAAAAAATGTTTTATTTTTATTGCAAGAGGAATATATTATCAATAACAATATAAAAACTAATCGTTGGGGGCCCCCGTAATACTTACCCATCATGGATATGCATAATATAAAATATGAAAATAAAACATGTGTAAACCACTTATAAAATGTATTGAAATACGAATAAAATCGTGGCTTGATGACGTCATAAACTTTAAATGCTCTATTATTGAATTGAGTAAAAGAAACATCCTCAAAACTCCAAAATTGATAATACTATTAACTAACGGTTTATTGCGTCGGATTAAGCGTTTCATTTCCAATTAAAATATATCTTTGAATTGAAATTTGAATGAAATACAGGGTCATGAAAAATGGAAGAGTGTGGAAAATTTGATTACAAATATCTCGGCAACTCATTATCCTATCGACATCATTCTTTATACAATTTTTTTTTTTTTTTGTCTATTACTCCTTAAAATAAAAATTTCGAAATTTTTTATATACCTTTTATCAGAACGAATATTTCAAGAGTCCGAATAAAAAGTTCCGGATAATCGAGGTTACTGGAATTTAATAAACTTTTTTCGATTATTACATACTAAATACATACCAAATTTCAAGTCTCTATCTCAATTTGTTCGGGAGATAGAACGTTTACAGACGCACACACAACCAGACATACAGACACAGACACACAGACAGACGGACGGCAATTTTTTTTTATAAAAATATGTTTTTCGGAATCTCCAGTGTCTGAAACGAGTAAATCCGTCAATTTTTTTTTTCGATTTTTAGATTTAAAACGATTACAAGACTTACCCTATACTACCTATGATTACTAGTAATATATATATGTAATAATAATAATAATTAGGCTGGTGAGATTATTGAAGAGTATTTTGTAAAAAATTATACTATTTTAATCTCTGGAGTAAAACACAGTTATATATACAGACTAAATACATTTTATATACAGTGTTAAGGGGAATAGTGGCTGATTCTGCCGCAGTTACCGCCATTTAATGCGTCCTTCCGATATCAGACCGGAGTTAGGCCGTCTGCCTAAAGCAAACCGGACAAGTCAATCTCCAAAGCAAATCTGACGATAATCTTAATATTCCGTTCCCAGGCCAGACAGGCTAAGAAACTCTTTAGTCATCATCTTTATTGTGTATCGTTATTGCTGGCCTAATGAGTTTCTGTGGGATCGGGCCGCTCCTCTTCTCGCTGCGGTCGGGCATGTTATGGGAATTGCAAAACCACATCCATCCCATTCACACACATATATATATATATATTGGAACAATGGAAGTAATCCGATTGCCACCATTTTGAAAAATAAAATCCTTAAAACATTTTAAAATTAAATGTAAAATGAAAATGGAAATATTAAAAAAAATTGATCATATACACAGCTTTCTTTCTTTTTTTTCCAAAAAAATAAAAAATAAAAATAAATAAATAAAATTTGGTTAAGTAGAAATGAGAGGACAGACGACGAAAAAATAATCCGACTGGTATTTTAAATACAATTAAAACCTCCAATCAGCAGACAGCTCGGGAGCGTGAAATTTGTCCGTTAATCAGAAGTATCCGCTAATGAGTGGTAAAAATATGCAAATAATATATTTTTTAAAGAGTGAAAACCTATTCGCTAAACAGAGGTTTGCCGCTATTCGGGAGTGTTCATTACAAAAGTTTTACTGCATATAGATAATAATATAATGCACGAAACTATTACAGACACTGCATGAATTTTTCCATTCGACTTCGGCCGATCGCCCCAAGCCAATTCGTGAACTGGCTGTCCAAATCTCAAAACATTAAAAAGAATGGATATTGACCAGTCAATTTACAGTAAAACTGACCAATTCGGGAGCTGGCCGATATCGGGCTTTGACCGTAACATATATATGTATATAATATGGAAATAATATAAAAAATATATACGATTGTTTTCAATATTTATTCTTTTATTCAAAGCTGCAGTAGTTACAAATTCAAATTGCGAAACATTTTTTTCAAATACTCAAAAGTTGACCTCAAACATGAGAGATGTCGGCCAGAATGCGGTTTAAGAAAAAACCAAATACATGCAAATGCAAAATCAACAAAAGCAAAACTTGTATACAGTAAAAGTCCTATATGATTAAAAGAATGTAATAAATAATGCATTTAAAATACGATAGTTAAAAATAATCAGCAATAATGAGATTTTCAGTTTTCGTTGAAATCCGTTCTGAAATAGAATTTTATTAAATTAACCCAGTTATAGCCAAGTCGACATTGCAAATTGTCAGACAAGCTGTGCAACAATTTGCCGCGCATATGCATGTAAGTGTATGTAGTATGTATAGATTTACACACAAGTATGATTGTACTCAGAGACATACCGCAATGAAAAGCACTTATTAAATTCCTATTTTTATGTATATGTATTTTTTCTGGTTAAAGAATAACATGACGTCACACCTAAATTGTCGATCACGGTTCCGTTTCTTTAACATTTTGTTTTAAAAATGTGTCAATAAAATTCTATTGATTCTGTAATATTGATTCTGTAATGATTCATGTTACAGCTGTGATTTTAATTGTTTAAAAGTTTATCCTTTGCTTAATATAATTATACATTTATATAATACATATATATATATTACATACATAATAATACACTTCTAATATAATCCTTTGCTAATATAAATTATTAAGTCAAATACCATGAGTTATATAAATTTTCAAAGTAATTTTTAACTCTTTTGTTACCACTATCAGGCAATGTTATCTGGCAAATGTTATCTGGCATGTCTATAGCAATAATAAATTGTAAATTATTAGAAAATAAATTTTTATATAAAATATTTCAAAGTTAAATATTATTATTCTAATTACTGATTTATTTATTTGTACAACAAATTAGTGATATGAATTTAAATTGAAAAATATAAAACACATTTTAATACGGTTATGCATTTAGAATTTTATAAATTTCTGAAAATATGTTATATAACTGTGTAATAAAAATCATTTGTTAAAATACTTTTTATTTAAAAATATCACTATAAATATTGTGCAGTAAATATGATTTTTAACAAATTTACATGCATTATATCTACAAAATATTATTTACACTGTTTCTAATTCATTCACTTTAAACAGTCTTTATAAACAATAACAGTCAAATTCCGAAATTAGCTTATTTAGAAATTTTATGATAATAATAATATAATTTTTAAAATGCATTAATTATTTTGTTTTCAAATGTTCAATTTATTTATCACGTTTACAATAGAATTCCCAATTTCATATGAAGTAAGAAGTTATGAATATTGTTCAGAAGCTGTAATCAACAGTATTGTAGCAAAAGTATAGTTTAATTAAATATTTACTTGCAAAAAACTAAAATGTTACTATCATATCAATTATATTTAAACAAATGTGCATATTTCCATCAATAAGCGAGAATGTCAGAGTATAGAATTCGTGTTCGTCACGAAAATTCTTTAGAAAAATGTGTACGCTCTAATTATGTCCAGACACGTGCGTTATAAAAATTTTCAGTGTATTTTTTAACACTCCAACATAATTGAAAAGTGTTTATGAATTCGGTTTGTCTGTCTGTGGTCTGTCGTCTTGCCGACGTGTTTTAACTCTATTTAAATATAGTCATATTATCATAAAATTGTTAATGTTATTTAGGTTTACGCTAGAAAATTCGGTATTGAAAATGAAGTGTATATCATTTATAGTTCGTTTACAGGGAAACACAAAATAATTCGTTTACATTATGGTATATAGTAAAAATCGTTTGCAATGCATTTTACTGATGCTTCAATATTTCAAACATAATGATATTGATACGCATCACTGAATTGGATTACAACATGCTTTTTCAGCAGTATAGAATAAGTCGTATTTATAGTTCAACTACATAAGTATACAAAAATACCGTTACATTATTATCTGTGGGTGGGGAGAAATCATTTTTCCTGCATTTTAATGATTTTATGATGCTTCAAACATAATGAATCCATTGAAGTGCACTACAACAGATTTTATGTTGATTATGGAGTGCATAGAATTTATCGTTCGTTTACAGAATCACACAAGAGACTTCGGTTACAATATTGACAAAGATCGATAAATTCTGGAAGAGTGTTTTTCTCTGTAGTATGCATTTTTAAACATCTAATTTTGAGTGTATTAGGTGGTGTGTATAAATTCAATAACTTACAAACAAGTCTACACGAAAGAATTCACATACATTACTGGATATGGACAGCAATTGCTGAGAATGATTTTTTACTGATTTATGTGTTTTTTAAGTTTTATATATCTCATTAAATATTTATATTTCAATATAATGTATGTGCGGTACTTTTTTTCAGATCACTGCTTTTGTTTAAGTGTACGCAGAAAAAAATGAAATACTCAAAAATGAGTAAGTTCATGTACTCATGTCGAAATGAATATTTTTGGATCAAAAATGAACATGTGCATTCTCAAAAATGAGTAAGTTCATGTACTCATTTCGAAATGAGTATTTTTGGATCGAAAATAAACATCTGATCAAACCCAACATACTTGTTTATTTCAGAATGTGCAATGACGAAATTTCGGAGCCTAAAAAGCTATTATTTGAAGGAAAAACGAAGAATAAGAGAAATGAAAAGTGGATCTGGTTGTTCGGGATTTTCATCAAAGTGGATCCACTACAACACATTTACTACTCTTTTTTTTTATCACATTTTACACATCTACTTTTTTTTTCTTGATAGTACTTCAAAATTATGATTTTTTTCAACTAATTTTTTTTAATTTATTTAAACTTTTTCAACGTGAGGCAATATTGTGTTATTTAAAAGTTTCATAACATAATATCTTTGCAAATTATAGCTATGCAAATTGGTATTAAACTAAAATGATTTGGTTTACAAATTTATGAATTACGCTAAAATTTATTATTTTATAAATTATAATTTTACAAAGTTTATAATTTTTACCTTAAATTTATAAAATTAGTTAATTTTTTTTCTTTACTTTTATAAAAATTAAGTTTTTAACTTTATAACGTTTTTAATTTATTTCTTTAGCTTATATTTTTATAAATTAAACTAATTTAATTTAAATTAAATCAATAAGTCCAGATTTAAACCTACCTATCCCAAGGTCATTAATTTCAAATTTGTCTCTAAAAATCATTTTTTTAAACTATTTCATTTAACTGAAATGTACGCAAAAGCTCTCAGCATAGCTGATAATAATAATTTAATAATAATATAAAATAATTTAATAATAATTTAATTTAATATAAAAAATTTTATTTACATATTTTTTTTAAATAAGACATAAAAAAAATATTTTAATAGCATGTAATAAACACGTCTTATTAAGATAATTGGTGTTTTTATTAGAATTGATAAATAGATAATCAGGCAAATAATTTTTAAAAAGTATATGTTCGAATAAAAAAAATGTTGGTACTGTTGCAAAAAGAAGCAATCAGTATTCTTAATGCGATGTTTTACGCATATAATACATAATAAATTGAAGTTTTTCTGTTATAAGGCACCAAATCATACAGCAAAATATTGAAAATTATGAAAAGAAAATATTGGAAACATTGGAACTGAAAAAATCCATCTACAGATGAAACCTCAAGTTTTTGCATCATAAAATTACTAACAACATTTGAGAAGGAGGTCTGACCACTCATGGCGCGTTGGTCTGAGTCGTCAGATTAATACACAAGACATCACGGGTTCGATTCCTCTCGTGGCAAGGGTTGGTATACTATAAACTCACGCAGGAATGAAAAAATGGGCAGAAATGTATGTATCCCTTATAAGGTTGTCCTCGCGATGTAACTCCTTTTTTTATCCTATACATTTTATTTTAACGACATAAAAATTTCTAAATTTGAATACATTCATGGGATCAAAAATGAGTACATATCAGTTCATATTTGAATACATGTGTTTCTCAATTTTGAGTACATTTGGATCGGAGCTATTTTGAGTATGTGACGTATTCAAAATTGAGTACTTTTTACTCATACTTGAGTACTTTTTATATGCGAAATGTTCTAAAGGAAATCAATCTTCCAATTAACTTTTATTTATTTTCAGCAAATATTCAGCAGTGTAAAAAAAAAAAAAAAAAAAAAAAAAAAAAAAAAAAAAAAAAAAAAAGCAAATAATCATAAATATTTTAAATTTTTGATTTCGAATTACAATTTCTCTAAATCGATTCAAATGAGTTTGGTTTATGAAAATACATCAGAATAAACCATACATAATTTTTTATATTCTTAACAGTATATCGCACATTCTCAGTTATATTTCACTCGTTTTATGTTTTGATACATTATTATAAATCATTGTCCCGTTATTTTAACCAGATTTCTTATTTTTTTTAAAGTTACACATGGAATATAAAGTATTGATTTCCATATATTTGAAAATGTTTTATCATCCCTTGCTTCAGTTTTTTCATGTAGGAAAAATTAATTTTCTTAGTAATATTCTGTTATTGTTGGAAAGTGTTTCATAATCAATCCCTGATACTTGATTTGCCATTCTTGTTTAGAAATTAGTTTACTTATTACGATGCCAAGTGTTTAATTTTGTTCCTGCAATATTGAAATTTCATCAGAATTTTCGGACAATTTCTGGTGAAAAGGAAAAAATGCAAAAATTATTTTCGCCGTACATTCGAAAAGAAAATTTTATTAAAATTTCTGGTACACATTTTAATTGAAATTAATTATAATATAATAGTGCATTTCAAAGGCATAATTAACATCTTGTTCACAGTACCTAATTTGTTTCTAATTTGCTCCTGTGTATTTTTAAGTGTACGAGTTATTTTTTGTGCGACAGAGGCATGATAGTTTGTATACAAGGCTACAATGTTACGTCTTCTTCATCAATATAAGATTTTTTTTATTATTATTAACCCTTAAACAACTGTAACTATCTGCATTCTTTCTTTAGTGTTACGAGAAATGATATGTATAAAAATAAAGGTTTTTAATTTTCACAAAAATATTCTTAAAAATATCTCTTTCACGTCAAATATAGTGTTGTTAATTAGTATATATGTTGTGCATTTTCAGTTGAAAATAGTTGAATATTTTGTTCTTCTAAAGAGTATTTCTTTATAATACTTCCACGCAGATAAATAATATAAATCAAACTGATAGAATAAATTAAATATATTTCTCTACTACTAAACTCAAAAGTAAGCCACTGAATTTAAAACATTTATCCAAGTAAAATATATGTGACTAATTATATATAGTACAATAAATAAATCATTAATTGGCAGCGATTTTAAATAAATCTGTAAAATAAAAAGAATAATAATAATACCAACATTAATTAACACAGAATCAGTATAAAATGGCTAATATTCACACAAACTAGACTGTCTTATTAAGAAACACTAATTAACAAAGATAGAAAATATAATAACTGAAAAAATAGGATAACGGTTTCCAATTATCATTCCAATTATTTGTGATAATTTCATAATTATTCACTTCTAAAATTACAAATTAACAAACAAAAGTAACAACTTTTCAACTTGTACTGAACACTTTATTGAAATTAATTAAGACTTCCTATGATTCAATTAGACTTATAAATATACTAGATGTTTTATCTTATTTAACTTTTATACGCTTTGAAAAAAAAAATTCGGATAAATTCTAAATAAAAAAAGAGCATCTAATTAAACATTTTTAAAAATACTTCTTTGAAATATATGATACTTGTTTTTATGCTTATAAAAAAGCAGTTTTGTTTCAATTAAGTAAGTGTTGTATGTAAACGAATGAAAAAAAATTACGAAAAATTTCGATTTCAGTGAAAATTAAAAAAGATTTTGAAACGTCCTTAAAAACCATTTTTATGATTACGTTTAGCTGCAAAATTTTTTGAGAGCTTTCCTTTCAAATTCAAATATTAGCCATAAATTTATAAAGTATCATGTTTTAGAGAGAAAACATTATCGTAAGACATTTAAGTTTACTTTATGCATTGAACTATTTCATTGAAATACAATTTATGGGCAATACTTTCCTTTTATAGATCCTATCTTTTGTTTATAATTCCTAGATTTAAATGTCATCAATCAAGCAATATGCAAATGTTCTAAAGAAAATCAATCTTCCAATTTATTTTAATTTCTTTTAAGAAAATATGCAACAGTGTAGAAAAAAGGAAAGCGAATAATCATAAATATTTTAAAATGTTGATTTCGAATGTCTAAATCGATTCAAATAAGTTTGGTTTAAGATAATACATCAGAATAAACCACACATAATTTACAAAATATGTACTACTATATCAAACATTTTCAGTCATATTTCACTCATTTTATGTTTTGATATATTATTACAAATCATTGCCCATAATTTTAGACAGATTTCTCATTTTTTATAAAGTTACACTTGGAATATAAAGTGGACTTATTTGATCTCAGAAAAACTAGGCGAAGAAAACTTTCAGAAATTATTGGTGTTGAAGTTCGAGGGTACGTTCAAACGCTGAAAAAAAGTCCGCCTTCGACAGCCGCCATTTTTGTCAGCTTGCAGGCCTAGTATTCAGGGGTGGTGCATCAATGCTCAGGGGCGTCAGTTTCGGCTTCGATTGAGTACCAATCGCTATCAGCGCCATCTATTGTTTGAAATTTCAACTAAAATCAAGAATCACTTTAAAAAAAACTCCTGATATCATATATAACCCTCCTGAAATATTTTTTTTTTAAATATCTGTCACCGTTGGCAAGTTATTGAATTTTAAAATCCATCAGACATTTTTTGGAACACCCGGTAAGTGTCTATTTAATGACATTGATCCCTGAAAAGATTTGAGGATAACAATTCAACTAACAAAAATGTTATAACGAAGATGACGATTCCATGAACAAATTTCGTTTTAAACATATCTGCATACCCTGGTTACTTATATAAATGCTCATAACAACTTCTGTTTACCCTTTTCTCTGCTGTATAACTGAAATATTAATTTAAAACTGAAAACTATATTATACTAAGGGTGAATCAAATGAAAAAGAAACAACAGCCACAGAATGAAATGACGAAGTTTATTTCAAACGTAATCTAAATCTATACCAGCACTTATACCACTGTTTCACCAAGCGGTTAATCCCATGTTTATAGAAGTCCTTTGGCTGTTATCGGAACCAATTGTCTATGTTCGAGTAACTTTTCGAGTAAAAATGGACCCTTCAACGGCTTTTCCTGTGGACCAAAGATGTGACGACGTGATGAGGTTGTGATCTTTCCATGGTCGCGTATCATCTTTCACAGATTCATGCCATTTACGAAAATGTTTTTGCTAGTTATGCACACGAGTCAATGTCTGAGCATGTTTTCCGTGCATTGCCTTCATTCGCCGATACACTTCTCTAACTCCAAATCATTCTGCCACTAAAAATCGAATAACACTACGTTGCTCTTTTCCACAGATGCAGATGAATAACAACCGATAGCTTACCGGACGATACAGTTCGCTGACAGCCAGTGTTTCTGTGCTGTCACGTGTTTCTGTACGACTACATTGAAAAAGTATATTTCTGCAGTAGGGGTTGCCTTCCTTTACTCCCATTCTACCTCTACACATAGTTGTCATCACACTCATACAAATATAAACCAAATTATAACCACTGTTCCATTTAGATTTCATACGCCTATGTAGTTTTATATGTGAAATTTCTTTGAAATGATAAAGAAAACTTAACAAAGGGCTAAAAGTTGCCAAATTTGCCATCATATACCTCAAATAATATTTCTGGTCTTGAACAACAATACGTTCTCATGCCTTCATGTAAAGCATTTTAAATTTTGTATTATAAAATTCCAATGATTGTAAATTCTACAAAGTATTGTAACGGAATTAAGGTACACCGTTTAATTATTTGTGATAAAATGATGAATAAATTATTTTCTAAATTCATTTTCATGTTGTTTCATAGTTTTGTTCAAATGATTCAATATAGTAAATTTTAGTTTTTATTTTCATTGCCAGTCTTGGTAAATTGCTTAATATCATAATAAAATTAAAATTATTACAATATTCCTGTTAAAATAATCAACGGCTTACCTTAGATATTGGGTAAAATGATTTCTCAAAATTTAATCTAAAACTAGTTTGATGTGCCAATTCCAAAGCTTTCTTCTAATTCACACAGGTTTGCATACACTAAAAAAAAATCAACACCAATTTATATCAAGGTCTAATTGAATCTAAAATTTCATTAAATTCCGTGCATTAGTTCTTGAGATAAGACTATTGCTAAAATCGTGTAAATACTGCAAAATGTAGCATAGCAACACCACCTGTTGGGAGATTTAGACGAAAACCTAATCAACAACAACTTATCTCAACGTCTAACTGAAGTTTGATTAAAATCCGTGCATTAGTTCTTGAAATATAGTTATCGTGATAATAATGTAAACAGTAGCATAGCAGTGCCACCTGTTGGGCTATTTACACCAAAACGTAAGCAGCATCTATTTATGTCGAGGTCTAACAGAATCTGAAGTTTGGTGAAATTCCTTGCATTAGTTCTTGAAATATAGCTGTAGTAAAAATCATGGGAAATTGGCATAGTAGCGCCTCCTGTTGGGATATCTACACCAAATCGTAATCAGCGTCTATTTATGTCAGTCTTTAAATGAATCTGAAGTTTGATGAAGATAAGCGCATTAGTTCTTGAGATAGAGCTACTGCGGAAATCGCGAAAAATGCAGCATACCAGCGCCATCTATAGGGCAATTTTCATCAAAACCTAATCAGCACCAACTTGTTTCAGGGACTAACTGAATATAAAGTTTTATTAAATTTCGTGCATTAGTTCTTGAGATGGAGCGCCTACAAAATTTTTGTCACATACAGACAGACAGAGTCACACACTCACAGACAGACATTTTCTAAAAACAGCCAAATCGTGTTCAGAAACTTCTAAAACGCTGAAATCCTTCGAAAACCGGAAGTCGAAAATTTTCATGAATCTAATACTTTCTTCTTGTAAAGATAGAAGAAAGTAAAAATGTAACTTGTAAAAAATAAAAAAATTATTATTAAAACAGGCAAATGTAGTACTTTTGAGACAAATACTACAACGTAAAACTTAATTTTCGTTATAAATAATTTCTTTTAGGCAGACGTAACACATTAATGGGAATTTCATCACTGTTGTCTGATATTGGGTGATAGCCAAAAAATTTCTCTTTCATATAATTTTGTACTTATCTTCATTCATTATGTCGTCAGTTCATAGTGCTAATAAAGTGAGAATTCGAAATTAGTGAAAAAAGGTTTTCCATTAAATTATCATTGATTTTACGAATACGAGAGTGTACATTTTTGATCTTGGCAATATATTATGAAGCGTGAGAAGTATAAAAGCTACATATTGTGATGTATAGAAATGTATAATTTATATGAATTTCATTTCGGTTATTTTATAAAACTGCAATGCATTCTTATACTAGTCGGATGTGTCAATCCCAAAACGTTCTTCTATCTCACACAGGTTTCGCATACACTAAAAAGAATCAGCACCAATTTATATAAAGGTTTAACTGAAACTCAAGTTTTATTAAATTCCGTGCATTATTTCTTGAGATAG
The DNA here is from genome assembly GCA_963931845.1 of Maratus michaelseni. Taxonomy (NCBI): domain Eukaryota; kingdom Metazoa; phylum Arthropoda; class Arachnida; order Araneae; family Salticidae; genus Maratus; species Maratus michaelseni. The sequence continues at coordinate 415,221,938 of OZ007587.1, forward strand.
GACTATCGCTAAAATCGTGTAAATCCTGCAAAATGCTGCATAGCAGCGCCACCTGCTAGGAGATTTTTACCAAAAACTAATCAGCAAAATTTATTTAAGAGACTAAGGAAATATAAAGTTTTATTAAATTTCGGGAATCAGTTCTTGAGATAGAGCGCCCACAAAATTTTTGTCACATACAGACAGACAGACAGAGTCACAGACAGACAGACATTTTCTAAAGACTGTCAAATCGTGTTCAGGACCTTCTAAAACGTATAAATCCGTCAAAAACCGGAAGTCAAAAATTTTCATGAATCCAATACTTTCTTCTTGTAAATATCGAAGAAAGTAATAATAAATATCATAAGTCACAAGAATGGCCATCATTAACGCTAATATTACATAACGTTCACTAGATGTCACGATTATGACTGCCGCTTTAATTGCGTGCATCTTCGGTTATACGTAGTGCGTTATCCTACATTTTACACCATCGAATATACAAAAAATGAATGTATTTTCAAATAATCCAAGCATTTAAATGTGTTAATCCGTCAACATGCGATATTACAATAAAACTTTTTTGATGCAATAACGTAAAATATATCCAATGGTTGGAGTATCATAGTTGAGATTTTTTCTAACAGAGAGAAAATATGCCGGGACCAGGATTGTTTCTCTGTTGGAAAAAATCTCAACTATGATACTCCAACCATTGGATATAATTTACCTAGTTGAATATACTTTCCTCTGTTCATTATAACGTAAAGTATTTTTTTCTGTACTGTAAAATAATTATGAAAAAATGCAAAAAAATAAGTGGCATTACCACAGCTTGTGATTTGTAGCCCAAGCTTGGATATGGAACTGTGATGAAGTGTTTCGCACATTGTCGCAATATTTATAGATCCATACATTTTTGTCAACATTATTCGTAAATTAAGGAACTTAATTAGATGTTACTAAATTATTTTTACATTAAAAACTTAATTATTTCTTGCTTCCCGGTATTTTAAAATTATTTTTTAAGAATCCATCAGGTGTGTGAACTACGACCGTAGTTTAGTTCTGCACTAGCGTCTCGATTTCGGCTCTAGACAGAGTAAAATATATTCCCGACGTTCAGTAGTTTAGATTAGTGGGGAGCGTATCACGCCAGTAACCATGTGACTCACGGTGATGTAACTGGTCCTTCATCCTAACAAAGTTCTACACCTGTAGTTAAGATTGCCAGGTCCAGTGTTACTAAAAAACGTGACAGGGAGACAAAAAATACAGGGCATAAGGTCCTAATTTGGGCCATAAAAATACAGTAACTTTGGTACTTCTCTATTATCCTGTCGACCACTTTTCATAACAAAAAACTATCGCCAAACTGTAAGATTAAACGCCAAAAATGCAGTCCCATTTACTTGATGTCAGAAACATTATACGTGTTTGTTATGTCATCAAGTGGTTTTTAATTCGACATTTGCGTGTATTTTTCATTATGTTTTACTGATTTATTAGTTATTTCATTCATTAAAATAACAATTGTGTTCATAAATTCTTATATTTTATTTATTTATTTATTTTGATATTCCAATTGCAATGTTCTTCCGTTTATTTGATGTTACAGTTTGGCGATAGTTTTTTTGTTACGAAAAGTGGTCAATGGGATAATAGAGAAGTACCGTAACTTTTATTAAAACGAAACCTGTCTATTACGGAATAATGTTTTAAACATGAAAATATCATGGTCCCTACGGTACGAATTCCATACAGTTATATCTGCTAAGAAAAAAACAGTGAAAAATGGAATTGTCGTCCTGTCTTTTGCGATTCCGTCTTAGCATGTTTTGATATAAGACAGAAGTCACGGCTGCCGAAGGCAGTCGCGCATCATCCGCCGATTCCAGGCTCTTGGAGAGCCCATACGAGACACGACCAGGAGGGATCCAGTTTACCCGGGGACACTCTAGGTGGTGCTCTTCGGCCGGAGAGCGAAGCGGGGGCGTACGCCTACCTGCACTTCAAATTCTCTTTCCCAAGTGAGTTGATGACATATAGGTCGAAGCGACATTAGTGGCACCTTATAAAAGGGCCACTAGGTTCACACTTGGGCGGATAGCGAGAGTGAGCCACGGCTTCGTTGCCGGGATCCCAAAAGGGAACCGGGTCCTAGGCCTGATGTGAAACACTCACACTACCCCATTACTGTACCGCACCTTCCGAATATCAAATCCTAGGGGAGGAGGAAGCGACTAGTTCATTTGGTGCGGCTAGCAGGAGGTGCTTCTCGCCAACCCGGGACCTTGAAGAAACTTGGTCCCAAACGCATAGACACGCCTGGCTAGGTTGTCCCTCCCAAGGATGCCCGCGAGGCATCGAGATCCAAGCGACTTGGCATCCTGTGGGAGATCACGCTCATATGCACTACAAACACAAAAGCATGCAAACACAAAATACAAAATACAAAATACAAAGCACAAAGCATGCAAACACAAACAACAACAAATACAAAACACAACACAGAACAACACAACAACAAGAGGAAAGGAAAAAGCATACTTACCTTTACCTTACCATACCTTACCATACCTTACCTTACCTTACCTGTGGGTTCTCGAGTGGAACTCTTAACCCACATGTCATGCACCATGACCCCCAGCACCGCGAGTACCGCGAGCTGGTTGAATTGCGTTCGAGCGTGGTCGGCGACCACGGAGAGCATTTGCGCTTCGGCCTGCCCTCCGACGACCCAGATTGCGGTCCAGTGTCCGAACGAGGAGATCCTGGACTATGAGTCTCACTCCCTTGCGGCTATAACCGTCTAGAGATAAGTCCCGCAGCGTTCGATTCCGGAAGTCACGGGGAAAGAAGGTTTCCCTCTCGGACCGCCAGAGGTTGCACTCGTACAGACAATGTCTGACTGTGCTGACGCGAGTTCCGCAGAAACATACTGAGATGTTTCCGAAGAGGCGTCTCTGGAAGTCGCCGAAGGCGCCATGTCCCGTAAGGGCCTGATTCACATAGAAGTCCCCCTGCAGTCTGCGAGTGCGGACCCGCGGGAAAACCTCAAATGTCGCTCGACCGTGCTCTGAATCGGTCCATCTTTCTTGCCAAGATGTTACGGCCCGGCCAAGAACGAGTTTCTTGGCCTGGCGGCGCGTTAGCTTGACCTCCACGTCGACGGTATGTCGGGCCGTGGCTGCTTTCGCCAACGCATCCGCACGCTCATTGTATACGTGACCGACGTGAGCACGAACCCAGTGAAGATGAAGTTTAACTCCGGTATGTTTCACCAATTCCTTAATCTCAGCAATTGCCTTGTGTTTTGGCACAAGGCCATTAAGCACCTGGAGCGCTGATCTCGAGTCTGAGTAGACGTCGAGCTCACTGAGACCCTGTAGATGGGCGTCTGTTATCGCTGATTTGATCGCGTAGACCTCGGCCGCAAAGACTTCTGCGCCATACGTAAGGCGAAACTGACTCTCTCTGTCGATCCTACCCCCGACTACAGCAAGGTACGCACACCCTACAGTGTCGTTCGTTTGCTTGGACCGGTCCGTGTAGTAAGAACACGTCGACTTCGGAGTGAGGTCCAAAGTCCATGGGAACCGTCGGAGGTCGTCTCGGTTGAGAGATGGCTTCCACAGCTCGACGGCTCCGGGGTTTAGCCCAGTGCCATCAATGCTTGCGTTCCAACGGACCAGAGACGTAAAATCCCGGTCCAACTCTGCACGTAAGTCAAGAGGTAGAACCCCTGCCAAGACGTTTAGAGCATCCGTCGAAACCGTTTTGTAACACTTGGTCACGCACAGCAGTAGGCCTCGCTGTACGCTGAGTAACCTATTTCGCAACACTACTTTCCCGTTGAACCAGATAGAGGCCGCGTACAAGATAATGCGCTCTGCTACGAGTGCATAGAGTATCTTGCGGAGGTGCGGTTTGATCCCCCAGCTGGCCGCAGAAAGTCGGTTCAACTTGTGTAGTACCTTGAACGCCTTTTCCTGAACCTGGTCCAGGTGAGGCATCCAACTGAGATGGCAATCAATCGTAACCCCCAAGTACTGGATGTTCCATCGATGTGCAACATTGTGGCCCGACATACGGATGGGCGTCGAAGGCTGGTACTTGATGGTGCCCTTGGGGCCACGATTGTGTGGTAGCACTTGGCGTAACTGAATGTGAGGTCGAAATCCACCGCCCAGCTGTGGATCCTCGAGAGGACCGGCGTGAGCAGGGTCGCGAACCTCATGATCGCCTTGTGACGTGCTACCACGAAGACGTCATCAGCGAAGGCCTGGACAGCCCACTCCTCGTCTGTTGGTACTTGCAAGCGATCCAACTCGTCCAAAAGGACGTTAACTACTACGAGCCAGAGAGTCGGGTCGAGGCACGAACCCTGAGGCACGCCAACGTTGTAGTAGTGTTCCCCTTCGTGGAGGATGATCGAGCGATACCAGAGGTAGTCGTCTATCATTAAATAAACCCAACAATCTTATACAATAAAATCTGAAAAGCGGAATCGCTAAGGATTGAAACAGAATTCCAATTTAGCAAATACAATTGTATCGTATTCCTATCGTATGGACAATGAAGTTGTTACTTTTGAAATAGAATTTGTTATAAATAGGTTCCGTTTACAGACGGTTTAGTGAACAAAATACAATAAACCTGAGAAAACAGAAACGGTAGGAACGGCAAAAAATTAGTTTTTAGATAGGTTTCCGTCTAAGCAGGTACATTTGTAAGGTATTTCTTTCAAAGAGACTATTAAAAAAATTCCGTTATAGACAAGTTCTGTCTTCACAGATTTTACATTATTATGTTCCAATCGATACAGACTAATGAATAGCATTGGGCAAATATAAATTTAAAACAATTTGTGCATTATGAAAAGTTGGGTTATGCGGAGACAGGTCTTGAAAACCCAGAAAATCGGGAGGTCACGTGCAAATCTGGACACCTGGCACCACTACCTATGGTCCATTAGCCTAATCCTGTTATATTTTTCAGGGTTTATTCTCATTATTTTTAAGAAATGTGCATTTTATTAATTTTATTGATCTAACTTTATGTAATATTTAATTTTTAATAAATTTTTAGCCAGTTGTACTGCGGCAAGTTCCTTCTATTCATCTGTTACACATGTAGTCCACACACCTGACGGAGGGTTGACCGCAAGATTTATATTATTTAATTGTCATTACCACATGTCTTTAATCCTTGGATTCTCAATTAAAGTCATTCCTAGGTCAAGCAAATGTCATAAATATAAATTTAAAAAAAAATTCTCTAGCTATTTTGCTAAGCAAAACTGCAAAATTCGTTACCATGTGGTAGTTATTTTCAGTAATCTTGACTATCTTTTTTGACTAAGACATATTCGTACGGTGTTCACCTTTAAAGACACGGACGACGTACTGAGTGCATCACTCAATAAAAAGAGAAAAACATTTTTGAATTCAAAAGCTATTATGTGATTAACATTTGCGCTTCATTCACCCTTTTTCGAAAGTCTCTTTAATGTTCAATCAATGTTTAAAGTTGAAATTTGCAATTTTTTCTGCTTTATTATTGTTTCTGGTAAATCACCACTGTTGTACGGAATACACTCCAACAAGTGGGTAATTGTGATCGACGATCGCTCAAAAGGTTTCGTTTAATATTCCTTTCAAAACACTTTATCCTTTCTTTAATAAATCCAAATAAATTTCATTTAGCCAAAAAAAAAAAAAAAAAAAAACAGTTATGTTTTTTATAAAGTAAAAAATTACCGGTCTATTTTTTTCTTTTTTTAAAATATCTAAACCAGCCCGATGACGGGCTAAGCCCGCTATTATTTTCTGTCATAATAATATCTGGCATGTGGACTAAATGCGATATTTAAAAAAAAATTAATTTCAAAATTAATCATGTTGTACCCCTTCAAAATGTTAAAATATGCGAATATTTCCATAATCGGGTTTTTATCATGATTCAATACGTTCCTCAAACTCATATATTTACTATTCTCTATTACTCATATTGATACTCGCTTTGTATTATTCTGAAACATTTGAAAAATCCGTTAAACTTCCGATAGGACGTCAGATTTTCTTTTTAATTATCTAATGACGTGTATTAATCTGCTTTGTGTACATACACATACTCATACTCCTTGTATTATTGATATGTGTTTTATTACCACTATGACGTCAAACAATTTTATTTCATATTAATATTTTTTTTTTCAATTGGGGAAACTTTTTATTTCATTTTCATTTTTCACGTGGAAATCGTCTGATAGAAAATTAATTATTGTAGAAAGAATTTCATCGTAGATTTTTAATTTTTGGCATCTGCTATAACAAAAAATGTTTAAATTCAATAGGAAAAGGCTGTTAGAAATTTGGTTTTTTATCTCTATTTATTAAAATATTACAAATTTTTCAAATTTTAATATTTTGAGCTCTTCATAGCTCGTATTCAGCTATATACACAAAGTTTCAACTCTGTAAGTTACATAGTTTTTGAGAATGGCTCTGTGACAGACAGACAACGGTGCGGGAGTTATAGGGTTTTGTGAGACGAACAAAACCCTAAAAATGACATTTTCAAAACTGAGCAAAATATACTGAAATCTGAGTATGTCGCATAGTCAAAATGGCTCCAAATCACAATGACTCAACTTTGAAACATGTATATTCTCATTTCTGAGAACATGCACACACTCAAGACTAAAACATCCTGTGCCCATCGGGTTAGTTGCTCTAATTACTGTATTTCACCTATTCGATGTGTGGCAGAACTAGTGACATTCTGCGACTCTCGATTGTTATGAAAAAACGTAGTAGACGATGTTACAGTGATTTAGTTATTCAAATAAAAGTTATATTCTAGAAAAAGGTAATTTTGGCTTTTGTTTTCTGTTCTTGTAAGATAGAGACAAGTAGAAGAGAAAATATACTTACTAGAGATTTTTCATAAAATATTTAGTGAATGTTGTTGAAAAAGGTATCGCGTAATGTGTCAATTATAGGTTGCTGCCATATTTGTTCCTATTTCTAGAGCTACTGACTAGGACATCCATTCTGGATTAAAAGGATACAGGCACCACCTGTATCGGGGATGTATGCCTCACTTGTGATACGGAATAAGACGTCCCAACTATAATTATCAAATAACTTTATTGTGTGAGAATATTTTTAAAAACTTTCAGGATTGTGAGAAAAAATTGTGTTTCTTCTTTTGGTTGACCATGGCCTTTTCAAGGGATCATTACCTATGAAGTCAGAGGGTAGTGTTTATAGTGATAAATTCTCCATTTAAGCAATTATTTGAAAAAAAAAATCAATTGTTTAATTTCAGAAAGTTCGTACAAAAGATTGCAATTCCTTCACATTGTTAAGTGAAAAATATTTACGTGTTTAGTGTTTATAGCTCTAATCAGAACATTTTAATTCAGACATTCCAAAATTTCCCTCTCTTTATATCAAAATAAATTCAGAAGCACTAAACTTTAATAGAAATACAAATTAAAAAAATAGATACAAAAAAAAAAAAAAAAAAAAAAAAAAAAAAAAGAAAAAAAAACCTTTAACCTTCCTACCCTGAATGGATCTGATCGACCCGTTTCTATAATACATTTCATTCGATTCGAACCAGAAACGTTTTGATAAATTAAGTTGAGTAAATAGCAGAGGGAACTATATTTTAAAAAAATGTTGTATATCATTCTCACAGAAAATTCGGAAAAACTATACCGGGGCACCATATTTGAGGTATAATCCCTCTTTATTCTTCTTTATTTATACAATTCAATATTTATACAAATTTCCAATTCGAACCATGCCATTTTTCACAATATTTTCTAGACATGGCCCAATACTCTCCAGAGAGTCGAAAAAGCTTGTGGCTGCAATTTCTGTCACATAATGGCTAAAATGGCGACAGGTATAAACTTTGGGGCTACTGCAGGGCTAACTTTTAGTAAAAAATGAATCTATTCTTCCAATAATGTTATAACTATGAACAAATTTCATATTTTTCAGAACATTTCATAAAAAACTGCATTTTGCGTCTCTCGATACTTTTCGAATTACTGAACTTTTATTATATTGTCATTCTTGGATTAACCTTGCGTAATTTTTTTTTACTCATTCAAATTGTTGTAGAGAATAAATAAACTAAACTTTAAAAATGAAAAAAAAAATCAAAAATGAGTTTGGAAACTGAAAAAAAAAACTTATTTCTTAATTTAAGTTTCGAATATATGTAGAAAATTAATAAATATCTGAAAATTCGTCTAATGTGTATTTTTTGTTTATATGAAATATACATAAAACGACATAAATTTCTCATACACATTTTACATACATTTATAATGCAATGTTATTTTGTACATATTTTGATACTGCCATACAAAGATTTCAAATTAAATCCAAATGGGTTTGACAATATTGGTGTGTCACAGTGAATATAATTTTTGCCATTTTTTGCTACATTTTGAAAAGTATTTTTTGGTAATATTCGTTATATATTCACAATATATAAACGTCACAGTTTTCGCATAATATTGACCATTTCAAATCTATTTTTTTGACATATTAAATCACTAAATTGTGTCCATAATACTTTATAATAATTTATGAGCAAATACTCAATTTAACAATGAGAATTCAAAATTCATAACTCTGAGTTTTTTAAACAAAATTTAATGCTGTATTCCTGTTATTTGTTTCTACCATTTTATAATATTAATTAGTACACAGTTAATGAATTTCGTTCAAAGTTAAACCATTCACTTCACTGTTAAACATTTGCAGAGAACTGTCCAGTCATTTGACCGTTTTTGTAAAAAACGGTTATATAACCGTAATTTAACTCTATTCTGGCAATAATATGGTGAATGATATGGTCCGAATAACGCTAAATTAAGGTTATGTAACCGTTTTCTATAAAAGCGGTCAAATGACTGGACAGATTGCTGCGAATTTTTAACAGTGTTGTGTAAAGTAATTAGATGATGTAGGTATTGCTCTCTTTAACATCCAAATTTAACTTCCAGTTTCCGTGGGTTAACCTCAAACATGATTTCATCTTTCACCAAAAATTAAACCAGTCAACATACAATCAGAACAACTACTTATATTCACATTAAATATGCTGCTTCATTACACGATGATACCCGTTTGCTTCTTTAGAGGTTAGAATGCTTACTACAAGCCAAGAAATGTTAGGTTTGAATCTTGGGTGTTCACAGAGTGCACAAATCCCTTAAAAATGGAGTCTCAGTTATTTTCATTAGCCGTTGTTTCCAAAATATAACAGTAATTAATTTACTGTCCAATATTTAACCAATTTATTCTTCAACAATTTAGTAATGCGTGCATCAACATTTTACCAGTAAATGGTTCAATCTAAAACAAAATTATTGTCCAGTGTTGTACCATTTTATATTTCATGTATGTAATGTTCCATTTATTGCTTTCATGTACTGCGTCAAATTGTAATTTTTGTTCAACTTACGGTTTCAAATAATACAGCAAAAAACATTGGGCATTTAACATCGCACAAAATATTTAATCGTAAAATTATTTTAATCCAAGTTTATTAAATGTTATTAGAAGGTTTTTCTGCTGTAAGAAACATGTTTTATTGTGTAATTTAATTTATTGTAATATGAATTGTTCAATTCACCGTAATACTTCAAGTTGCATGGTAAGCGTATCTAACTTTCTTTATTTTGTTAAAATAGTCAAAGCTTTACTTCACATGAAATAATCATGTACCTACAAAATCGGAATGTACAAAAACGTTAATTTCGCAAATATTCTTCTATTATTTAGGTTTGTTTCTCGTGTTAGTTGTAGGAAAATATCTACTCCAGGAGATTAGATCTGCCAATGTAATCCTGTATGTGATTTCTGAATTCTCTAATAAATCCTTTCAAAGAGATCTAATAAGACTTAGGATTAAATAAGTAAAAATAATATAAATATTCGCCGTTGCTATTTGGCACATACAAGAAATGTTTGATTTAATATTGCGTTATTTTATTTCTTATTGATTAATTTGTATTATTATACCATTAAATATTTAATTAATCCATAATACTCTTTGTCGTAAATGTGCAATAAATTTGCTTATTGCGTTAAACTAAATATAACAATTTTAGAGAAAAATATGTTAAAAAATCAACTTTATCAGTGGTATTTTACTATTTGAATAAATGTTTATGTTAGCTATATGAAAAGTTTTATTTGAGCAGATTAGGTTTATAAATATAATGTGTGTAATTTTGAGTGCTCTAAAAATTACATCCAATGAAATGCAACTATGCTTATTTTGTTTTTCAGATGCAGGAACTGTTATGGGCTTAGATTTAATTTTACACTATTACAGTTCGCTATTAGATATCTGAGTTTGCTATTATGTTAACTTTTAGTTTCATGTGTGTTTCTCCTCAGAATCAAATTGATTAGATGATTGAATAAATGGTATTTTTGCTTAGATTTTGATCAAATTATGTAGATAAGCTTCGAGGTATCAATATTGAAAGTATTCAATATTTTTGAAAATGTCTCAATGATAGTGGGTTGACACTTTCATACATCCCGTTTGATAAAGATATGACTACTATAACGTTTCTTAAAAATGGTTTTATTTATAATCATTTTTTATCTTTCACAGAATGTTCATTATAACACTGAAATCGTTTTACTAGGAAATTATGGTAATATTTCATAAAAGGAATTGCACAATACAGATAAATATTAAAAAAAATAAACATAACATCATAACACATGTTTAATAATTGTATAACCAATTAGCAAAAAATATTTAAATACCACTAAAATATTATAGAACTCAAATATATCACTGTTTCCAATCTTGCTTCAAATATGGAAATCATTTTGATTTATGAATGGAATTTCATCTTGCATGCGATCAATTTGCGGGTATAGCATAGATTCCAAAGGAATGCTTTAAATGAACAAGGGGAAAGGCAATATTATTGATTGCAAAAAAATTTTGATCTTTTAGAAAGATCAATAACAAAAAAGCTTGACAATCTCGTGTAGTTATTTTAATTTTTCTTAAGATGGTCATTCATATGGTGTGAAAAAGTCACTTTGCCCACTCAAACAATCACTTCGAGACAGAAAGGATATGTCGTAAAGTAGATTGAACTTCGAAAAGTTGGAATTTGACTGTCACGTAAAGGTTTCTTTATTTCGCCCTCCGGCATATATCGAATATTAAGAATATTCTTTAAATTTGAAATATTTAAAGAAAAATTTAAGCTGAGAATGACTGAGAGACAAAATCTTTAAAAGTTATCAAGAGCTCGATACCACATGTCCTGAAAGCATAAATTTGAATGAGTAATTTTCTCTGATTAGTGGAAGTTCAATTCGGAATGTCTGGGCGGGTCGACGACTCATTATTAGTATGATCTTTGAAAAGAAATGTTTTTCACAGAAGGCAAAGCGGTGGCGCGGCGATTCTTTGAGTATAAGAAAATTTGTGGGCAAGCATTGAGTGTAATGGAAACACAACTACAGACGTTGCAAAAGGACGGATGATTGCTGCGGCATATCAAGACATTTTGGAAAAAAACTTAATGTCATTTGTTGAAAATATAGAAGGGTTATCCTAAAAAAATCAACATTTTAATACTTCCATGTAATTATTAGTACCTAGGTTTAGCTTGTGCATCAAAGCCTTCATGAAATGACCGGTCGTCAGTTTCATCTGATTCAATTGCTATGAAAAGAAATTGGTGGAATTAGTACAAGCGTTGTACACAAATAGGAAACAATATTCAAGCGTTAGAACATTATATGCCTCTATAATTTATGATTCGTATGAATTTAACCATACTGTACTTATTTTCTTTCCTCATTAATCGATCGTATATTTGCTGTTATTTAAAAATCAGAGGATTGTACTAGATATTTAAGGAAACTCGTTAAATCATTTTGAAACGGTACATTTTGTAAGAAAATGTTACAAATTATCACTTATTACATTCTGATTTTCTATAATTTGATTTTCAATAACAGATTACTTAGTTTTAGAATAAAAAGTATAACATTGGGTTGATTTTGATACAAGCATTCTTAAAGGAAGAATACGTTGTCTTACAATTTTCAAAATCAAATAATTTGTAATACGACAAAATATTTTCATTAGAATATGTTTCAGTAGCTTTGTAGACGTTACTTATCACTATGAATATGTTTCCAATTTTTCGTCATAAATATTGCCTGCAGTTTCATATTTAGATTAAATCTGCATTTCGATAATCAAAATCATTACTTTGAAGTTCGAATTTGTGTCTTCAGTTATAGACATAGAGAAATTCAATGAATAAGTCTATGTAGAAATTATTTAATTAGATTTCAATGAAATAGTTTGGAGAGTTCAAATTAAATACTGTACAATGGAATGTGTGAGATACACTATGTTTCTGGACGTTTTTCTGAGCTGTTATTTGATTTGTTACTACTTTCCCTATGTTTTTACACTCATATATATTTAAACATAAATTTTAATATATATACATATATATATTTGCCTGACATAAAATGTAAATAGTTTATTATTTAAACTAAACTGCACTAAAAGGATGTCTATAATATAGTACTTTTAATATATAAAAATTTAACTTATATACATAAATATGTAGCACGTGAATCATTCCAAATTCCACAGAGATTCAAAATTATTTTTATTAAAAAAGTTTTCTTTTATAATCGTTTTATGGATTTCCAATCTTTGTGAGTATCAAACTTTATCAACCATACTTTTGTGCCAAATGCACTAATTGCCTAATAATTTCTTCGATTTCTGTACCAGATAGTGAAAAAAACAATCATTCTTTTAACGAGCTTTTAATAATTCTCGAACAGTGTTAAAGTAATTTTGAATCAGTGATTTTGTACAGATGCCCGAATTTAAACATGATTCACGATTGACAGCAACTTTTGGCGATCTATCTACGTGGCAAGGGTGATATGTAAGTACCTGTTATTTTAATGAAAAGTATAACCTAACGCATCATATCACTAATGCCCGCAGGTAAATATGATTCGCGATTGACAGCAACTTTTGGCGATCTATAATCCTGGCAAAGATGATATGTAAGTACCAGTTATTTTAATAAAAAGTATAACCTAACACATGATATCACTGAAAATGGTATGTGTTACTGACTCAAAATTCAACCACCATGTGCAACCCCAAAGAAGGACGCAATACACTTGCTGAAGCCGTAACTAAACAACAGACTGAAGGGTAAATGACCGTTGACATTTGAAAACATGGTACCTACACCTTATTTATAATTTGATAAATGAGCTTAAAAACAATCAGTCTGTAAATAGTTTAGTTAGTCGTTTTTATATAATGTAAATTCACTTTACATATAATGCTCCCGAGGGAATAATTGGTGTAACAGATTGAATATTTGTTTTCAACAAAACATATTGAAAATATTTTAAGCGGAGCCTTCAGTTGAGGCTTTCAGAATCACTGGGAATCAAGTCTAATAAATATCATATGAGGCTGTGCATATATAACGTTGTCACTTTAGGGGGGGGGGTATGTCTGGCACTTGATATCGTAAGACATCTCTAAGGGAATGGAAGTTTGTCTTTTCATAGGGTTATCATTTTTTATCCAACCAAAATATCCTTTTCTCTTTTTTCTTTTTATTTATTTACTTATTTTTCTTTTTTGTAACTTTTTCTTTACATCAAAATAGTCAGTTATATATATATATATATATATATATATATATTTCTGTTATCGATTTTTATGAAAATACAAATTTATTAATAAAGCCGCTAAATCATTATAAGATCATTTCATTCCAAAATATGGACTATCCCGCTGTTCGGCTTTCCTGTTCTTCTGCTATATGCGCATATAATTCCAAGTTAGAGAAAACAGTTTCGAAATATCTTTGAAATTATACTTGTTGTGTTTACTAGCACAGAAAAAGAAAGAATGTGGTCCACTTGTTTTTCCGACTTTCATCTTCCCCGTGCAGGAAACAAGAGCAAGAAGACAATATTACTATGGAATGCATTATGTAACAATAAACTATTATTAAATGCATTTAAATAGTAACTATATCTTTTAGATGCTATTTGATATTAAGTTACTTCAGATAATGATATTTTATTGACTTCTTCTCTTCATTTGAATCCGTAAAGTATGCTAATAATAAATTATAACAATATCTTTATATCACTGCAAACTTACAAAAAAAAAAAAAAAAGAAAGATTGTAAAAATAAAAAGAATTTTTAGACATTGATAACGATATCATGAAGGGGGGGGGGGGAGGGTCGAGGAATGACGTATGATATCGTAAGGGAGCAAGGGGGTCCAAAACTACCAAAATTTTGATAACGTTATATATGAACAGTCCCTATAGAGATAATTTCATGTAAAGTTAATGGGCTCCGCTGCATTTAATTTAAAATTAGGGGTGACTAGCGCTATCTTGTTTATGGGTCACTAGCTCTATCCTCTTGCTCACATTTTTAATCTAACAGTTAATTTGTTACGGAAATGAAAAAAAAAATATGTCTATAGAGTAAGAATATATCTCAGCGCCTCAATTTAGCGTACACTCATAATGTAAATAAGTGCTTGTTTCAACATAGAACATTATATAGTCCTTTAGAAACGATCGAAAACACAGAATAAAATTCAAAAAAAAAAAAAAAAAAAAAAAAAAAAGAGATTACTAAAAATGGATATTCATTGTTATTGAATTCGTATTATATCTTCATCAATCAGCTTGATTGATTAAAAATAGTAAAAGTGTATCTACGTATCCAACGTTTAATGAAGTTCCATCAATTCCAGTATATTCTGTTGATCTGTCTACATGGAATACTAGATGCTATTGCCAGTAAGGTTACTTAAATGAAATGTGTCGCCTGTTTGTCAAACCAGGTAGCTCCGTAGGAATAATGTTGACAATTTAAGCCGAAGATCTTGCGTTTGACTCCCAGACTGGACAAGTTTTTCACTCAGTTGGAAAATTTTCAGTTAGCATTTTTAGCTCACAGGCTATCAAAGTCGCTGCTTCTGTCTGTACATATGTATGTACGTAACGCGATAACTTTTGATAGAAGCATCCGATTTCATTCAAATTTTGTATATAGGTTCATTCTGATAACGCGCTTCCCTGATTAGTTTTGGGGGTTCATTGGTTACATATAAAGGGGGGGGGGCTAATCCCCACTTAATTTATTGTAGCTTTCTTTATTTTTCGAGGTGCATTATTCTTTAGACTAAGTGTATAATATACAATTAGTGTGAATAGCCTGTGAGTTCAATGCCATCAGATTAACTGGGCATTTTTATTTATTATGACATCAAAATGTTAAACTATCATTTCGACTGTTATTCTCTCAGACAAATTCCAATCTAGATTTCTTAAAATTTCTCGGACCTTTGCAATATTTTAGCATGGTTTTTTTTTTTTTTTTTTTTTTTTTTTTTTTTTTTTTTTTTTTTAGCGTACACTGCTCAAAAATAATATGTGATGTATGTGTATGTTTGAAAGTAAGTTTCATATATATATTTAATTTTTGCCATACAATGTTCAAAAATAATATGTGATATATGTGTATGTTTGAAAGTAAGTTTCATATATATATTTAATTTTCGCCATACAATGTTTTTTTCCATGCAAGAAAGAAAATCCTAATTTAATAGAAGTAGACAGAGGTCTAGACCGTAAATGTGTGTTCCCGTAATTTTGGAAAGTTGAACTTTATTTGATCCTGGCGCTTATTTTATTTTGTCTTAGTAAACTAAACAAATAGTTTTCTAGAGAGAAGATTAAATGATTCATTTATCAAGACGACAAGAACGCGCAGTCATGCGAAAAATAAAAATTGTGTTTTCAGACAAAGCTGGACTTTTTCTTATAAAATAATATAATCAATATTTTTTTCTCTCCGTCAAAACATTGTGCTTTGGTGTAGTTTGATTAATTTTATTAGTCGTTTTCTTATATTATACTTTTTTTTTAATGGTGAATTAAGTAATGTTAGTCATATTTTTTTTTTTTTTAAGGACTTCACAAATAACATTATATTGAAATTTTTAGGCAAATAATCTTCAAATCATACAGTTCTTATTTAAATTTGTCGAAAAAACAAACAAAGAAATCATACGGGCAAAATATAAAATTTATTTGAAACAAACACAATTAATAAATTTTAAAAAATCTGTTATTCAGCATTTTAAAGAATGTCAGATATGCTGTATAAAGCTATGATAAGTATTTTACTTTATATATAAAATATTACGGTCATATTTTACTCTTTGTTTGTAATTTTAAAACATAATTGCTATTTTTAATATACTATTTTTCTGAAACCAAAATGATCATCTTTCCTACTTTAAAATTTAAACATTTTTTAATTTTTTTTTTCTAACTGAGTTATGATTTTTTTCTCTTATTCAGTTGCAAATTTAAAACGATGGTTCAGATAGGATTTTTGTTTGAATACCTTTTTGAAAATAACAAAGGTGAAAATCAATTCATAAAAGTCCCTTTACAATGTCGGTATAAAAATTTACATTACTCAAAATTTGAAAACTCAGCAGTTTTTATCAAAGATAAAAACTAACTAAACAGAACTTTGTTTTATTTGGCTGATGAATGAGTGAAAAATGGTTCGCTTACTTGAAATTCAGATTAAGAAGCTTTTGTACTATTTAGACAATATTTGTTCGGCAATTTAGTCAATAACAGAGATATTCTATCTTTTCAATGTATTGAATATATATACATATATATACATCTATATATATAAATAGATATGGTACAAAATGTCCAAAATTGCTTTTCTGTGTACACACTTCTATTTCTCTGAAAGCAATTTTACAGGCATTTTTGATTAACAATAATCGTTCATTGTCCAGTATAAAATATAACCTAACTTGGCGAAGGTTTCACAACACATTTCTTACAATATCAAATTCTAAATATATTCACCATCAGAAGAATCGGTACTTCTTCATTATCCGGTCGACAACTTTCAACAATAATAATATAACAAAAAACTATCGCCAAGCTATTCGCCAAACTGTAACGCCCAATAAACAAATGAAAGTAGGTTGCAATTGGAATCTAAAAAAAAAAAATACAAATAATTCTGAGAAGACTCACTAAAGTGTCTCTGTAACTTTAAACAGTACACTATATTAGAAAAAAACGAAAAAAAAAGAAACTTCGACATTTATTTATTTACACTATTTTTTTTTTAATTATGCTTGTGGAGAAATGTTTATAACGTCATTTCAAACTGATTGTACGTAACTGTGCATCGCAACATTTTTTTCAATGCTTTTCCTCCTATAATATCATGGCGCTACAGTTTAAAGACGTAATTGCTACTAATTAAAGATGTGTTTAAAAGGCGTAAAGCAGATATACCGCTAGTTTGAAAATTCAACTAGCATTTTTAAATAAATATTGCTTTTTTTCAATAACGTAAACTTGACACTAAGCGATGTATGATAAATAAATTTTGTATAAACACCTCAAAAATAAAAATAAACAAATAATCAGTACGAAAATTCATACGTTTTACAGAACACATGCCCCTCTTCAACTGAGAAACACGAGTCTATCAGCGACTGGTTACAAACAAGTAAAAGACCAGGAAATAATTCCCAAAAGTTAATACAGATGGCGTTAGCGAAATATAATGTGCTATGAAAGTGAAAGAGGGGAAAGGACGACAATTCAATAAAGGCAATCGTGAAATAGAGGTAAAAAAATTAAATAAAAATAGAAAAATGGAAAATTTCAGAATGGAAAAATAAAAACAGGATTAAAATAAAATTTATAAGAAACTTAATATGTCAGTAGAATAAATTAATAATACTTTTCTTTTTAAAATCGATTGAAGCTATGATAATTATATTGTTAAACAAGAACAGAACTAAACAGAAAGTGGATATTTTGTGTATATAATGTAAAGGCAAGATAGATAAATTTAAAAAAAAAAATATTAAAGATTAAACACTAAGGAAAAAATATTCAACTAAAAGGTCATTAAACATGTCAAAGCAGTTTCTATATTCAGTGTATCTCTCTAACAAAGTGTTTGTCTAATAACACTTACGCATTATAGATATTTTTAAAGATGATCATTTTAAATTAAAGTGTAATTACTGCTTAAAGTGATAAAAACATAACATAAAAGGCTTAAAAATACATTTTAATATAGATCACATATGTTTCATGCGCTCAAACGGCGACTTCTTCAGATCAAAATGATAAATAAAATATTTTCGAAAAGTTTTTGAAAATGATAAACATAAATAAGGTCATATGAACAATGTAAGCAGTGCTTAAATTGGTCAAACTGTAAAACGTAAAAATTGTTATTTTTTTTTTTTTTTTTTTTTTTTTTTTGCTTTTTTAATTTGTAAAACATCGCGTGCCAAATTATAGGTATTTCAAAAGACGATGATTCGTTGCAAATGTGCTCTTTGCGCAAATATATTTCTATTGATTCACGGATAATGGATGGGAAATAAACTCTTGATGGAAAAATTATTTTACTATTCTTGAGATCAAACTGCAAAGGCTCTATTCTATGTAGTCTAGCTAAGGCTGTAGTTCTTCTGTCATATTTTATATTTGCGTATGTTTTTTTTATTCTCATTTTAAATTTTCTGTTTGTCATTCCAATATAGTATTGTAATGTTCCATCTGCTCTGGTGAATGAGATTTCACAAACACCAGAAAGTTGATCAGGATTCTATTGGATCTATTTTTCTACATTTTCTTATTATTCTACATCTTAATTTTATTATATTATATGGTCATTTTATTTTAAAAATAATATATAATTAAACATTTACAAAATTTTAATGAACATCGACTCTCAGATAATAAGTACAGTTTCTATTACACTATATTTGGTTAAATTCACGATGCTTTTAACAAGTACTTTATTTCTTAAATAGTAATTACGTTTATCGATTAAAGATTAATTTAAATTAAAATATACTTAACAAGATGAATATATATAATCTAAAAAAGTAGACCCAAGTCATATCTATCTTTTATTACAACGATTGTAAAATAATACTAAACGTATATATCACGTATATGTATTCAAAAATATTCCATTCTGATGCTTTATTAAACTTTTCGTCCAAAGTTTTCGTTCGTGTAAATTTTCAAAGGTTGTTTGATGATATTTTTCAATTTACTATTTAATTCATTGAAAACAGAATATATCCAAGTCAATTCTACATTTCCATTCAATAGCAGACTCTAGATGAATGATGCACAGAGACTTTGTGTTTGAAAGCCTTTTTGACAAACCAGTAAAATTTAAATTGAGGAAAAAAATGATATATAGCGCCCATGTTTCAAAATATAACTAACTGAAAAACTGTCAGCAATATCTTCTAACTAGATAATGGCAAAATTGTGCCTGAAAGCTGTCTGTTGTCATGAATTGGAAGAAAATTTTTAAAAATACTGTATATGATACATCTTAAAATACGAATATCTGTTTGATATATTAATTTTATAATATATTTGACGATTATTGATAAGGATTTGATGTATTATTATTATATGGTATTTCATGATTATGAATATAAATTTGATATATTAATTTTTATTATATTTGATGATTGTGAATATGAATTTGATATATTATTTTTGTACCAAATATGATGATTATGAATATAAATTGTATATAGTTACATTCATATACATATTTATTTATTTATTTATTTTGCAAATTGAAAGAAAATTACAAAAAAGTAAAATAAAATAATAAGTTATGAAAAGGTTGAAAATAGTCGCCAATAACTTTATATTAAGGAATTGGTCCAGCCGTTAATTTTTAAAAAGTTACACTTATAAGATTTTTATACGGCCTCTGTAGACAAAATTGATCAATTAGAATTTATCCTCTCTTGAAACAACATGATAATCATAAAAAAATCCCTGACGGCTCGGCCTACAGGCACAGGTAGATTTCGAAGATGCAGATCGTGCAGCGCCTGTTTGTTGTGAATTGCGGAAGAAATGACCTTTTTGCCATGATCTGGCAGTTGGAACAGCCCACTTCGAAACGTAACTTGTTTGCAGGCAGAGCTGGCAGGGATTTTTTTTTTTTTTTTTTTTTTTTTTTTTTTTTGCTATAAGGTTTGGTCCTATAGAAAACTTGTCAGCATAAAAGTTTTAGATAATATTAAGAGAATTTATAATAAATTTAAGCTGATTGGATATCTTTTTTTTTTTTTTTTTTGAGACCGGCGACCAGGCCCCTACCTGCCAGGTTTCCCTAGCTTAAACGGGTTTAGTGCCTGGTACCGGGGCGCGTAGCGCCACTGAAGAGATGCCGCGTAGCGGCTGGCCGTTGCTAACAGGACGGCTATGTGGAGGACTTAGTTTTGTTTCCATTTTGTTTTGCTGCTAATTGATGTTATTCTTTTTATATGGACCTGTCATCGTTATGCGAGTTGGTCTCGTAATTTAGAGCCTTGATCAGGTGACGAGACCTTCACCTGATTAGGCACCGCCAGAGGTATTATTCACAGGGAACTTGGAGGACTTTACACCCACGACGGATTTTACATGCACCAGGCGCCATTAGCGTACATGATAAAAAAAAAAAAAAAAAAAAAAAAAAAAAAAAAAAACCTGTAAGGGAAGGGGGTTAATACATGTTTATTTAACTTTACATAAAAAATAGAAGAAATGATTACTTTTACCTGTGTTGGATTGTTTTTTTCCCTTACTTTTTCTACCTTACTTTCCAGTTACCTGTTGTTTTTCTTTTGCTGCTTGATTTTTGTTGCACATTTAGGTTTATCTCGTTGCTTTTTGGTTTCTCATGTGATGCAGTTGTTTCTCTTTTGTTGCATTTATTTTGGTTTCTCATTTGTTGCAGGTTTCTCATTGTGATTTGGGTTTCTCATATTTCTCTGTTGATTTTATACTCTGTTGCATCACTGGTAACCGTTGAATTTGTTGTCATGAATGCGCTCTAGTGGCGATCAGTCCATATATACCTTATGGCTGTTTTCATGAGCTCGATGAAGCTTTTTGAGGACTTGGTGCGCCATGGGGTGGGGCATATTCCTTGGCCATTAGTCCGTTAATTAGTTATTAACTTCCACCCTCTTAGACGCTAAAAGAACGATTTTTTTTTTCGCAGGAAAGAGGTATACTTTACACTGCTATTTTATTATATATACACATATATACATATATATATTTTCCTTTTTTTTTTTTTTTTTTTTTTTTTTTTTTTTTTTTTTTTTTTTTTCCTGGAAGGTAAGATTAATTAGACAGAGGTTATACACACTTTGAATATAGAGGTATGGTGGCTGCTGGGACTTTTATGTTTTTTTTTTTTTTTTTTTTTTTTGTATTAGTCTATGTTTGTCTGTTTCATGTCGTCTACATTGTTCATTAGCCATCTGATCACTGCTCTACCTTTGTTTTGTACATGTTTGTTGTTTGCAAGTTGTCTGTGCCATAGTATTTCGTTATTAACTGTGATGGTGACCAGATGGTGTGGTTCTGTGAGTGGGCAGGCCGTAAGGTAGTGTTTTATGGACCCTAATTCCCCGCATATGCATTCTGGAGAGCTAAATTTAGTAAATCTATGTAGGTATTGTGGGAATGCTCCATGATCTGTGTAGATTTGGCTCAGTAATTTACAGCTTATAAGCCGTTTTGTGTCTACTTTTGGGAAGTATCCATGAGTTGTTCTACCCGTATCCCCATAGTCCCACTCGAACTGCCATTGTTTTATTGTTAACTCTTTTAATATACGCTTAAGGTTTGATATTGGTCTTTCTATGTGGTAGGGTCTATCATTTTTTTTATTTTTAGCCGCTTCTTTTGCTAATTCGTCAGCATCCTCGTTTCCTTGGATGCCAACGTGTGCCTTAACCCAATTAATTTTAAATTTGTTGTTTGATTTTCTTATTTTGTTTTGTATGTCTGCAATTAGTTTTACTGTGTTGAATGGTTTGCTGAGTGCTAATATTGCTGATAGGCAGTCCGCGTGAATGCTATAATCCATCCCTGTTTCGTTGCCCCATTCTGTTGCCTTTAGTATCGACAGTAGTTCGGCTTGGAAGACACTGTTATGTTTCCGCAATGGTGTTGACCATAGTTTAATTTTTTTGTCGCTTTTGTATGCTACGAAAGCCGATCCCGTAGCGCCTGATTCCAATTTTGAGCCGTCTGTATAAATTGTTATATCTGTTTCGTTGTAACCTATCTTTGGTTCTGTTGTTTCTGCTGGGTGCGTTTCCCATATGTTTATTTTGTTATCGTAGTCTGTTGGTTGAATTGTATTACCGTATAATTTACATGTTTCTCTTAACCTTGTTATTGTTCCATATGTTGCTTCATATTTGACCTGTAGGTGTATTGGAATCAGGCCCGCCAGTACCTGTAGGGCTGCTGTTGGGGCAGTTTTGTATGCCTTGACTATGGTCAGCAGAAAATGTCTTTGGCAAGTGGTTAGGGCCGCTTTGCTTCTAGCATTTAATTTGTGTCCCCAGATTGGGGCTGCATATGTTAGCACTTTTTCTGCTACTGTTCGATACCAAATTTTTATGATGTCTGGTTTTATTCCCCAACCTCTTTTTGCCATTTGTCCCAGCATATTGAATGATTTGCGTACTTTGGTTGTTTGGTGTTGGCAATGTGGCAGCCAGTTTAGGTTACGGTGTATTATGACTCCTAAGTATTTGATTTGGTCTTTACCTTCTAGATCCTTGTCCTCTAATTTGATTCCCTCTATCTTTCCCGAGACTTGATCTGGGAGGTTGTGTAAGCGAGGTCTGTTTAGATACAGTAGCTCTGTTTTTTCCCTGTTTAGCGTAAGATTGTTGCTTTTTATCCAGTTGTTGAATTCTTCTATTATTTTATTTGCTAAGATTACCAGTTGCTCTTTAGTTTTCGCTTTGAGTATTAGGATGAAATCGTCGGCAAATGCTTGGATTCTAACCTTTTTACCACAGTTCTTTTTTAAGGCTACGTCTGCTATTAGCAGCCAAAGTAGCGGGCCAAGACAACTTCCTTGCGGACAGCCGCCAAAGGTTTGTCTTGATTGTTTTATTCCGTTTTCCTCTAGTGTGACAAACCTGTTTTCAAGGAAACTAATTATCCAGTTTGTTAAATAAGTTGGGTTCGGGGAGTTTTTTAGTATATTTGCTATTATTGGCCATCTAATATTATCAAAGGCTCCTTTAATATCCATTGCTACTAGTAGTGTTTGGAATTTATCTTTTTTATCTTGTTTTATCGTTTTTATAAGGTTGTTTAGTGCGTGTTCTGTTGAAGTACCTTGTTTAAAACCATATTGCTTTTTGCTCAAATATTTGTTTAATGTCAGATGGTGCATTATTCTACCGTATATTATTCTTTCTAGGATTTTACTGAAGGCCGGTAGCAGGCATATTGGTCTATAGTTTTTGGGGTCCTGGGTTTTTTTTCCCGGTTTGTGGAACAGGATCACTGTACCTATTTTGAATGTTTTTGGGAAGTGTTTTAGCTTGAGGCATGCGTTGAATAACGAGAGCATTAACTTTGGCGTCGCTTTGTGTATTTTTTTAATTAAATTGTAGTCTATGTAATCGAATCCTGGAGCTTTGTTTTGCTTTATATTTTTTTATTATTCTGTTAAGTTCGTGTTTTGTTATGTCTGGTGGGTTAATGTCTCTGAATTTTGGTGGCGCCGGTGTGAGTTTATGTTCTGTGTTTGGGTTTGTTAAGTACAGGTTATCTAGAAAGTGGTTAAGTGTTTCTTTTATTGTTACTGTTTGGTTGTTTGGTAGTACATTTACTAATCGTGATGGCTTTGGTTTTTTACCTGAGGCAGCTTTGTATTGTGGCCCGTATGTATCTATGGCTTCGTTACAGAATTTTTTCCAAGTTTCCCTTTTTGTTCTGTTGATTAGTTTTTTAAGTTTTGCCCTTTCTTTTTTATATTCTATGTGTTGTTTGTATTTTAGTTCTTCATCTTGTTGTTTTTGATATTTCCTTCTAAATGCTCTAACTCGGTTTCGGGCTGTTTTTATCTCCATTGTCCACCATGTTGGAGCTGTTAACCATAATTTTTTTATTATGATACGTATCGAATCCGTTTAAAGTTATTATTACTTCTAGGAAAAGGGCCGAAAATTTATGTATGACTGATTTTTGATATCATTAAAAATGGCCCCAAGGGGGGAAAAAAGGCGGGTTTTAGAAGAAAAAAATTCATAACTGATTGGATATCTTGTGAACTGGCATAGTTATGAATTTTTTTCTTCTAAAACCCGCCTTTTTTCCCCCCTTGGGGCCATTTTTAATGATATCAAAAATCAGTCATACATAAATTTTCGGCCCTTTTCCTAGAAGTAATAATAACTTTAAACGGATTCGATACGTATCATAATAAAAAAATTATGGTTTTTTTTCTGTTTTCACAAAAAGCACCCCCCCATTCCCCCCCCCTGGTATTAATAAACTTGACCGAGATTTTACGCCCCTTGATTTTATGTATCAGTTTGGAAAAGATTTGTGCAGAATTATTGCAGTTATCGTGTCCATAAAAAAGTGACATAGACAGATAGATAGATAGACAGATACATGAAGTTTTGAACTGGGGGTGGTTCTGGGAGTCATGATTGGTGTAGATCTGCAAAAATATTTCCAAAAATTCCAACTTAGGGGAGAATGTAATAGGTAGTATTTCTTACGAAATCTACCTAGAAAATTACATAGCTGTATCTTTAAATTTGATTGAGTTTTGTTTAATTGAAAAATGTCCATTGCTTATTGTTGATTATTTATCAAATTATAAATATATTTCAACTGAAACAAATAGTAATTCATGGTTGCAACAATATTAATGGAAATATGTTTCCAGATACGTTATTAGAATAAAATAATTATGGAATGGATTTTAACGGAAACACTTTGAGAATGCCGTATTCATTTTTTTTAATTCGTTTTCTAGGATTTTGAATTACATTAGTCTCTTTACATGATGTTGTCCCGCTTAATGATTTATTTAGAAATACAATGGTTAAAATGGCTTATTTAGTTTGAATGATGATTTTTTTTCACATTCGTTAACATTCTTTTGATAAAAAGAATCCTATCATCAATTTGTCCATGGTAGCTTCACTGATGAAACATCATTTTATATGGTACTCAAAAATGGTATAAGCTAATTTTTTATTTTCATTCCTGTCAGTTAAAGTGATTTTCATGTCTCGGCTACACAGTTATTTCTAATGATCTTGCTGCATCAAAGAGGGGCGGGATGATAATTGAACAGATTTGTCTAGGGTGTCATATACAAATTATGACTTTGTCAGTAAAGTATAACAAAAGTATATCTTTTTAAAATGAATGAGTTAATTATTTCATTACCATACTCTTATTTCCCACCTTATTTTGGAGAATTTTGCAATTTACATCACTACTCCATTAGGTAAAAACATATTGTGTTCGTTGTCAAATTATTGTTTTCGCATAAAAAAGTGCGTTTTATAACTTTTTTAAAAAACTTATAATATGTTATGTTAGCATGACAGTCTGGAACATATTATTCAAAATTTGAAAAATTGTACGATCTAGATTGAAAATAAATTCATAAATATAAATATAACATGTAAATAATAAAACTTTCGTGAATAATATAAAAGTACATTTCGACATATTCATTGGGTTTGTCGTTATAAAGCTTTAAAAAATATATCAAACTGTAAAATTAAACATGCGTTAGAGGCAGAACTAGCTTTTAAAGGAGCCAGAATTGTTTGCAATGACGAAATGTGACTGAAGTTTAATCGTAGATTACGAAGCCTGTAATTAATTTAGACTATTAATTATTTTTTAATTTATTTATTTATTTATGTTTTATACAAATTAAAAATGTTTGTTAAATTGTAAAAAATAATAATAACAACAGTTTAAATATTGTATGACAACATTAATCTTGCAAAACAAGTTTTGCCAAAATTTTAAAGTTCAGGTTACATACTTTTGAGACATTATTCCTTCTTTATACTGCTCATTACGTTATCTCTCAACTATATCCGAAACATAAAAATAGTTGTAAAAATTTAAAACTATATAATAACAAATGGAAAAATTCAGAAACTATTAAAATTGATCATATTTTTCATTATAAATTGAAAGGAAACACCTTTGATTTAAAAATATAGTTGATAGATAATTCAATTTTCGTTATTTAAAAAAAACAGAAACACGAAAATCCATTAACTCGTTCAAAAGTTATAGTGGAAAAACCGTTGAATAACATGTTTCGATAAATCTGAGCTTAAAGTTTTATCCTTCGCAGGTATCGCTGGATCGAAGCTGAAAGCTTACGACTCGTACGACTGTAATTTTAGGATTTTTTTCTGATCATCTGTACGACATTCATAAAGGTTCAAACGTTATAAAATTTCAAAAAGGAAAGATACATTTTTTTGTCATTTTAAACCTTTCTGCACCCTGAAATCTAGAAGTCGCTTGATTGAATTAGAAGGACCCTGAAACTGCACAGAAATATTAGCCTTATTTAATAAAATTTATGTTAAGTTATTCTACAGACATTCCTTTCTTGGTACAATTATGCCGATATTAATCCTTAAACCCGTTATTTTAAATAGTTCTTTTTGGGATGCCGTACTTAAAAGTGATAACGGAACAATTATAAGATCACTCGTATGTCTGTCTATCCGTCTGATACAGACGTTTCTCTCAAACAATATCGAACGTGAAGAGTTCAAACTTGGCAGATTTATAAAGGCTATTGACCCAAATATTCGTAGATTATTAGCCACTAGTAAGCCACGCCCTCTACGCTGGTCAATTCCTCTTAACGCACCTTTAATCAAACGAAATATTTACTTTGAATTTGACCGTGTTTTAAAACCATATGGACCTTTACTTGGAATGTCCTTCTGCATTTCTAAAAACGATACGAACGCCATTGCGTTATTACATTTTTAAAGTGTCGGACAAAATTTGGGATGTTAAGGACAAACTCTTTTAGTTTATGATTTACAGTAGGATTTGGTAAAGAACGTTAAAACAATATGCTATATACTATAACCATCCTTGAAAACTCATCTAACTAACAGTGAAGTTTCCGTCAAAATCCTTCGGCAGAATATTTTTAAAAGGCTAAGCTTTCATAACCGGGTTCATCTTATTATAAAACTTTCCCCATAATTCTGTAACTAAGCAAACTAGCACAATATGCGAGATACTAAAATCATCTCTGATAAATTATGTAACTAATAGGGCAAACTAACAGTAAGTCATGCCAAAATCCGTTCCGCAAGGTTAATAAACATTTCCTTTTTGAATCAGCGAGAAATGTAAGTTATAACTTAATAAAAAGTATTTAGGATTCAAAAAATAGTAAATTAAAATGTTTTTCATGCTGACGATTAAATCATAATTTTCAAAATAAGAGATTCGCGTTGAATAAATAGCGAGTCGCAGCGCTTGGCACGGTAATAAAAATTATTTGTACATTCAGGGTTGAAATAAATGGCGCATTAGCATACATTTTGGCATGATGTTGGTATAACGGAAAAGTACCGAAAGATATAAAAAAAACGTCGTTCCAAATTAGGCCAATTCTCTGCAGTCTCTATTATGGAATAGGTCAGATTTAAAAAAAAATAATAATAATAATTATGTTACATTATGGTGTCTATGGGGTTTACATTATGGAGTCTATGGAGAAAAATCATTTTCGTTGGATTTTAATGAAGAAACAATACTTCAAATATAATGAAATTGATATGCCTCGCTGAGGTGGACTAAAATATGCTATTTCTCGAGAATTAAATAAAAATCATGCACTCGTGACATCATAATTCACTTTTATATTTTAACAGAATAATAAGTCTGCTATAATTTGTCACTCATGCTATAGCCAGTATACACGATACACGTCGGGACACATTGCCGTTATCATTATTTTTTTTTGCGTGAACGTTTCGCTATGGTACGTCATTGTGAAGTTTGGTAATTTTTGAAATTCAATGTTTGAAAAACGGCATAATCATTAGATTTGATATTTATATCAAGAAAAATACAATTTTTTAAACTTTCTAGCGCAGTTTGTCTAACAATTTTGTGACAAATACTTTTCGAGCTATTAATTTTTTCCGCAACTTCAAATCTTTCATATTCCGAGATTAACCTGTGGCACCGAATAGCGAAAAACGCAGACGTCAGCAACGCGTAGCTTTTTATTAAAGAGGATTCACAAATATTTTTAGAAAAAATTTGGAGGGCTAATTAAGTAAAAATGAGTGTATAGCGTATGTGGTATCGTTCAAAAGACCTCTTAACACCGAGATGAAAAATATATTTGTTCCTATTTTAAATATTATATTTTCAGAGAAATCGTGAAAAATGTACTGCAAAAATATCCCCCCCCCTTATTTCCAAATATACTGAGCCGTTGTTATATTTGAAGGGTATTTAACTTATAGTTCTGGAACTAAGGACATTTTTTAGTGAACCATTTTATAGAAGCTGATCTTCAAATGTATAGTTGATTTGTCTTAATCAATCATGAAAACTTCCGTGAGATGTCGCAACAGTTCTGGACGCTACCTCAGGTGCCTCAACATCTCCCAGTTAACCCACCTTTGGCCATCTACCACAATCGAGGTGATATTCATTTCCATTTGCATGGGGGGGGGGCAGAGGTGAGGCTCCTGAAACCGCATCCACTGACCATGCTTTTGTAATTCATTACGTATGATCAAATACATAGTTAAATACATAGTTATACATAGTTATACATAGTTATACATAGTTAATACATAGTTATTACATAGAATGTTTAAGTAAAACATGTCGATAGCTCCTGGATTATTAAATATCAGTGCAGATTACACTAAAAAATTTTAGAACAAGGAAGTGTTAAATTACCAATTGGCCATATTTATAGCAAAACGTTGAAAATAAATTTTGTATCACCATTGGAATTCATCACAAAATTATCTTAGTTGATCGGCACATTAGTTAAAATGTATTTAAATCTTGACTTCATTTTTTTTGTCTTAATCACTTTGTTGACTTCAATTTCGAATTTAATATTTTTTACTGCCAATTAAAATAAATGAAAATGATCCTCATAAGTATTATATTTAAATGTTCTGTCAATTATTCTTTCAATAATTACACTTGTTTACAAATTTAAACTTTTTTTATATACTTTTGATGAAACACATATTTTCTTATTATACTACCTCTTACTATTGAAAGGCGGTATTTGAAAAAAATCTATCAAGTCACATTTTTAAAATTCAGAACTCAGATAGACTTGTTTATTGGAAACGTTAGGCTTACTTACAACGACTAATGTTTACTTTTAAAACATGCTCTAAAACTTTATATTTCAGCAGGATCGTATGCGAATAAGTACTTTCATTTATTTAATATTTTATTTCAATGTGTTTTGTAGTATTTGTAAACTTTATCTTAAGCATTTTTACCATAATTCATTTTTCAATGATAGAATTCAAATGTGTATTTTTCTCCACTGATTGGTTGATCAGACATGGCTTCTCGTAAGAAGTTTTAAATTTTTCAGAAAAACAATTTTATATATATATAAAACATTACAAAGATTTTGAAATTTTTTATTCCTCCCCTCCCCCAAACATTATGTAATGCAAATATACACAAATATACAAATTTTGGAGTCGACAGTCTTTCGTAAAGTTCATAATTATCAATAAAAACTTCCAGTTGATCAATGAAAACATCCATTTCTCTTGAATAAAAGTAAATTGTGACAACAAATCAGATCCTATGAAAATAAGTATTAAGTAAAAAACAATTAAAAAAACCGAATATTTTGCAGTGTTTTGAAACGAATCTTCAGCTGATAAAAAATGTTCTTTCATCTTTTATAGAAATTCAAAAGACGTTTCGTCACAGACACACACACAACAAAATAAATATTATTTTGTGGTAAGATTTATTTTTAAAACCATGGCATTAACAAAGAATTTGAAGTTCTGTCAATAACTTGGCAGCAACTCCATTGCACCATACAATTTCAAATTTTTGATTTTATCACCAAGATTTGAAAGTAAATAATGAATATAGTGTTGACTCTAAAATAAAAGGGCCGCTGGGCGATACACTGTTTTTAAAAGGGACGCTCTTGCATCTTATTCAAAAGACATATTTTGCTGAACTGGTTTGTTTTGAGTCCCCATTAATCAGTAGAATTTTACGCTATTTTCTCGCGACCAACAGACTAATTTTGTGACATTTTTTCCCTCACTGATGAATTTTGTGATCTTTTCTCGAGAACAATTAACAAATTTTGTAATATTTTTGTGATTTTTCTTTCCTTTGATCGATTGACAACTTTTGCTATTCTTTTCTCGGGACCTATAGACAAATTTCTCGGTTTTTTGATGCATTTTTTCCCTGTGACTGATTGAAGAATTTCACAATCTACAGACAAATTTCACAACATTTTTGAGATCTTTTATTTGGCTGGTAAATTTTAGGATTTTTTCCTGTGACCGATCGACAAATTTCAATTTTTTTTTCTGCGACTGTTTGAAGAATTTCAAGAATATTTCCGAGGATCCACTGCTGAATTTCACATGTATTTACCTGCCACCCAAATTTCGAGATATTTTTCTTTTACCAATTGGAAAATTTTGCGTCTTTTTCTCACGACCAATTAGCAAAAATCTTGTTTTTTTTTCCCGTGACTGATCGTACTCGACAAATTTTATATTTTTTCTGCAACTGACTAAAGAATTTCACAATTCTTCCCCCCCCCCCCCTAATCAACTTTCTGATAAGCCACTGATGAATTTCGCTTTTTTTTCCCTGCAGCCAATTTGTGAATTTTAAGATATTTTCTGTCAACTGATTAGCAAATTTTATGGCTATTTCTTTACCGATTAGCAAAAATCGCAGTTTATTTTCCCCCAACTGATCGATTTCTTTTTCCCCGCAACCAGCTGAAGTATTTAACGATCGACTGATTTCATAATTTTTTCCCACTACTGATTGACAGAGTTGTATAATATAGATGCATGGGCGCACGCTGTACGCGGAAACTTTCCTGAAAAATTCAGAATTTTATGGAAAATATTTTAGAAAAGAAAAACATAATTTTTTAAAAGTTACTTTCTTGTATCTTTACAAGAAAGTTTTGGATTCATGACAATTTTTGGTTTTTGATGTATTTATACGTTTTAGAAGGTCCTGAACAAGATTTGACTTTTTAGAAAATGTGAGTCTGTCTGTGTGTTAAAAAAAATTGTAAGCACTCTATCTCAAGAACTAATGCACAGAATTTAATAAAACTTTACATTTAGTTAGACTTTGATATATATTGGTACTGATTTGTTTTTTGTGTAAGTCGCCCGACATGTGGTACTGCTATGCGACATTTTTCACGATCTATATCTCAAGAACTAATGCACAGAATTTTATCAAACTTGAGATTCGATTAGACGTTGACATAAATTGTTTTTGATTAGGTTTTGGTGTAAATCTCCCAACAGATGGTGCATATGCCTAACTATGCTGTGTTTTTCAGGATTTAAAGATTTTAACGATAGTCATATCTCAAGAACAAGTCATATCTCAAGCATGGAATTTAATAAAACTTCAGATTCAGTTACACCTTGATATAAATTGGTGCTGATTCGTTTTTGATGTGTTTAAAACCGGAATGTGTTAGAAGAAAGTTTTAGGATTTGCGCATTCAACTAGTTTTATTTTAATTTCTTTTCTTTTATTATTATTTTTTTTTTTGTAATTGAAAAATAAAAAATATTTCTCAAATTTATGTATGATTCAGGGCTTGAATTTCAGGGCGGGATTCGCGCGGAAAATTTTGAAATCCCGCCCAAAAAAAGATCGTGGGTGGGAGCCTTCCCGCCCCAAAACTTTCCCCATTTTCGGAGAAATTTGCGTTATTTAATTTACCTGCAACCGAACGATAAATTTCGTGATTTTTTTTCCCACAACCGATCAACGAACTTTGCGTTTTTTCCGTGACTGATTGACGAACTTTGCGTTTTTTTCGTGACAGATCAACTAACTTTGCGTGTTTTCCGCGACAGGTCGACGAACTTTGCGGGTTTTTCCACGACAGATCGATGAACTTTGCGATCGACAAACTTTGTATTTTTTCCGCGACTGATCGACGAACTTTGCATTGTTTCCGCGACAGATCCACAAACTTTGCGTTTTTTCAACGACAGATCCACGAACTTTGCGTTTTTTCAACGACAGGTTGACGAACTTTGCGTTTTTTCCGTGACTGATCGACGAACTTTGCGTTTTTTTCGTGACAGATCAACTAACTTTGCGTGCTTTCCGCGACAGGTCGACGAACTTTGCTGGTTTTTCCACGACAGATCGATGAACTTTGCGATCGACAAACTTTGTATTTTTTCCGCGACTGATCGACGAACTTCGCATTGTTTCCACGACAGATCCACAAACTTTGCGTTTTTTCAACGACAGATCCACGAATTTTGCGTTTTTTCAACGACAGGTCGACGAACTTTGCGTTTTTTCCACGATCGATCGACAAACTCAGCAGCTGCAATGACTTTTAGGTTAAACCAAAGTGGTTAAACCAAATAATTTCATAGCGTTAGAAAACAGTTTAAATTGAATTTCTCTAAAATGATTTAAAGCTAAATGTAAATATTTCAAAATACATGAAATTTTAATGAACATCAATCACTGATTGGCGGCGAGCCAAAAATAAATCGTCGGCTGAAAATTTTTGAAATAGAAATAATAATAATAGAAAAAAAAACAAATGACACAGAGAAAATGATTTTATTACTTTAAGGCACATGTTTGTTGGGTTTTTTTCTCAAATTCCATTCTATGAATGTACCTCTACCTACAAAATGTGATTCAGTTGTTTCACAAGCAATGTCACATTATTTCTGCTAACAGAGTGACTGCCATTTTGTGTGAAATTGTCACAATATTAAGTATTTGGCTGTTTCTAAATATATTGACAAAATAATTGATAAAAATCCACCCCTTCCTATCAGGAATTTTTAGCTTTATTATTTTTTGAACCAAAATAATTATATTTAATATTAATTTTTAATTTAAATGGTAATCATTTTAAACTACTGTTTTTAATTCATATCGTCAAAATAATATAATAACATGTAATTTTGTTAAACATTAAATTGATTTACTGAAAGTTTTTGGTTTTATATAAGTCTACCGATTGATGAATTTTGCTATTTTTTACATGAATAATTGAAGAATTTTGTGTTTTTTCCCCCTCCCCTCTGATGTTTAGTTGACAAATTTTACACTTTTCTGGTGATCGACTGATAAATTTTGCCCTTTTTTACTAAGACTTGAATGACGAATTTTGTTGAAATTGAGAATTTGAATTGTTCTGCAACATACGTCGCACTTTTAACCATATTCTGCTTTCGGTAAAAATGCTTTCTAGGGAACATTTATATTATTTTTGATGTCACTTCTGGCAAAAACTAGTATCCTCAATCTATGAAAAGTGAAACAGATGAAGAAATCTGTCTGGTAGATATCCCCAGGATTGGTTGCTCTCTGAAGATCACAAGTGTGTAGTTTTATTGTGTAACAAATGGCTACCATGAGTGATCTTCTGCAAGCAAGAAAAGTTTGATTTTTTCGCTGGTGTGCCGAAAAGGAGGAAAATGAAGCAAGTTTATTGAAGTAACATCAAAAATAATATCGATGTGGAAACAAACTACTTTTTTTTGTATACATACTAAATTATCTAGCTAATCATTACTTAACTAAATTACGTTTTCTTAAAAATAGCATCATAGTTTTGATTAGTTTGCGGTAGTGAAAATCAAATTTTGATAGTTGCATTCTGAATTATCCCGTGGTTCATCGGTAAACATTTCCTTTTTAAAAAATGCTTCTGCAATTTAATTTTAGGTACTTTGTTGTTGTAATGCCCCTCTCCCTATAGGACAAAATTAGCCCTCACCAACCGGCGAGTAATACTGAAAATTTGGCGATTGACTTTATTGCCCCCACTGGTCAAATTTAATAGTCACACTACACTCGCCAATTGCGATGATTGAATGGAAAAAGATTTTTTCCCTGCTGTCGCTTGATAAATTTAGAAACCATTTGGCGAATTTCACGTTTTTTTCACCGACATTATTTGACGGGTTGTGATTTTTTTTTCTCAAAGCCATTTGACGATATTCGAAATTTTTTACCCCGAAACTAGTTAATGAATTTTGTGATTTTTCCACTATCGGTTGATGAATTTTGCGATTTTTCCACTATCGGTTAATGAATTTTGCGATTTTTCCACTATCGATTGATGAATTTCGCGATTTATTGACTATCGATTAATGAATTTCATGATTTTTTCCATGAACGAACAAATTGCACACTTTCTTTCTGCTGATGTTCGACAAATTTCGCACTTTATTTCTCCTGCCGTTCGACGAATTTTGCAATTCTGTTCCGGGATTGTTAGACGAATTTCATTATTTTTCTCCCGAGATCATTTGACAAAATTTGTTTTTTTTCCCCCTGAACATATTTGACAAATTTCTCAAATTTTTTCACGACAGTTAGACAAAATAAATTTTTTTCCTGCAATGCCTGATTTCTTTCGTGAGACCGTTTGACGAATGTCGCGATTTCTTTCCCGACATCATTTGACGAATTCTCGACATCATTTGACTGTTTATTCCACAATAGTTTGACAAATTTCACAAATTTTTTATCAAGTACGTATTTGTAAATTTGTTATGTTGCCAGTGCTGAAAAATACTGGCGAGTAAAAAAATCCATGTACTGGCCAGTGACCAGTGAGTAAAAAAGTTAATTTTTACCTATACCTCTCCCACACATTTAATAAGTATAATTTATACTATAAACACACTAAAGCTGCTAGTTAAATACTTAACAAAACCATTTTGGGCTATGCTGTCATACATTCATGCACAGTTTTAAAATTATTTAATCGGATATAAAAAGGAAAAAAGTCGCCAAATTTAGGGGATTTTTTCTTTTAATGGTAACCTAGTTATTGTATTGAGTTATTGGTATGGCACGGGCTTGAAAGTCGCACCAACCAAAAGTCGCCAAACATCTCTGCGTGAGTGTAACACATCTGTTCCCTATTTTGATTATCATACATTAAAATTTCAAAAATTATGTTTCTAACTATGGTTTTCATGGTGAAAACCAAATTTTGATAATTGCATTCTGAACTATCCTGTGATTCATTGGTAACCATTTAATTTTTATAAAAATCTTGCTGCAAATTAAGTAATTTTAAGTACTTTGTTGTTCTTATTCACTATAATTTCTTTATATCTCTATTAACAATTATTGTATGTTCAGAAGATTGGCTTCATCTTATGCAGAAAAATGTGCAATACTACTCATTAACCTCAAAATCAAATTTTAGACCATATTAAAGGTTACTGCCCCCTTTGTGTTTAAGGAGAAAATTATAATTTTTAAACATTTATAATATGGACTAAAATTTGATTACAATATTGTAATCAAATTTTAGTCCCTATTACAAATGTTTAAAAATTATAAATTTCCTTATTAAAATTATACACCTGGTCTAAAATTATATGATCTAAAATTCAATTTTGAGGTCAATGAGTATAGTGCACATTTTTCTGTTTAATATGATCTAATGACCTTTAATATTGGTCCAATACATGTCCTATAAAGCATGGAAAAATACTAGATACTGATTTAAATAGCCTTCATTGGGCCAGCTAAGTAGATTCAATCATGTATGGCCATTCCTTATTGGGCCAATATTTGCCCTTTGAAGCATTCGTGAAATTGTGGTGATAATAAAATTTCCTACATTGGGCCTGTACTTGCCCTTTAAGTAATGATAAATACATATACTGGACCGACACTCTTCCATTAATGCAAATATTAATGGTATTGGCATTACGGTATCTGCCCAGTAAATGTCCGCACTTAAGGGCCAATAAATTAAAGACGGACACTTTTTTAATGGTGCCATTACGGCTAACTGGTATTGGGGCAGCATTGTAATTTTTGGTACAAACGCATTGGCCCTTTTCTGGGCTATGCTGGTCATGTTTGCTGGGAGACAGATATAGGAATGGCTTTAAAACAGCATATTTGTATTATTTTGGATCCTCAGTGAGTAATCAAGATAAAAAAGTGGGTCCCGCATATTTTTTGTGAAAGTTGTAGGCTCGCTCTTACATGCTGGGAATAGGGAGAAAAAAAGTATCTTCAATTTCTATCACCAATGCTTTGTAGAGAACCTTCAAATCACGAAAATGACTGTTATTTTTGTTTTACAAAAACTTCAGGCTTTAATTAACAGAATTAACATAAAATTCAATATCCGGACATTCCATCAGTCTCAAAACAGATATCACATTCGGAAACTCTGCCACATCCCGTATGTCCAGGTATGTCAAGTGTGAGTTGCCAAGAGAGTGAATATCTGTTTATGGAGGATGAAAACGATGACGAGTTCGTAAAAGAAGATGATAAAACGCCACATTTAATAAACCAAAATGTGTTGAACCACCTTGTAGGAGACTTGTAACTATCTAGATCTAAGGGAAAGATTCTTGCCTCTCGTCTACAACAGTGGAACTTAAAAAAACACCAAATACCAAATACCAAAGTAACTAATTACCGAAATCGAAGTCAAATTTTCAGCAGTTATTTCACCAAAAAGGATTTTTTGTTGTTGTTGTTTTTGACATGATATTACTGGACACTTTAATGCGATGAATCAAAATTATGATCCAAATGAATGGCGTTTATTTATCGATTCACCTAAATATAACTTGAAAGCTGTATTACTACATAACGGTAATATAAAACCATCTTTACCAATTGGCCATGCCGTAAACAGTAAAGAAACCTATTAAACAATTTACTCTTTTAATGAAAATGATTCAATATGAACAGCACAACTGGTAAATATGTGGCGATTTAAAAGTAGTTATTATGTTACTGGGCTTACAGGGCGTGTATACCAAATATTCATGTTTTTTTGTGCCTGTGGGATAGTCAAGCTAAAGAACACCATTACATAAAAAATATTGGCCTGTCCAAAATGAATTTACTCCAAGAAAAATGAATGTGAAATATACATCTTTAGTGGATCCGCAAAATATAATTTTGCCACCGTTATACATTAAATTGGGCCTAATAAAAAATTTCGTCAAAGCCGTGTTTTGTCAATACAAACAGTGCTGCTTTTAAATATTTACAAAAAAAAATTTCCAAGTATTTCAGACGCAAAATTAAAAGATTGAATTTTTATCGGTCCACAGATACGTAAACTGGTGCAAGATAAGGACTTTGAAACACTTTTATCTACTAACGAAAAAAATGCTTGGGATTCCTTTAAAACGGTCGTCCGTAGATTCTTAGAAAATCATAAAGATGAAAATTAGGAAAAAAAATATTGCTGTTTTATTAAAAAACTATCATGCAATAGGTGTGAACATGTCTCTGAAGATATATTTTCTCCATTCACACCTGGATTTTTACCTGAAAATTTGGGCGCCATGAGTGACGAGAAGGGCGAGCGTTTCCACCAAGACCTTATACTTTTTGAAGACAGACACAAAGGTTTTTGGGACACAAGTATGTTAAGGAATTACTGATGGTCTATTTTAAGAGAAACGGATTAAGAAAATTATAAAAAGAAGAGTAAAATCAATCATTTCTATTTTTTTTCTTTTTATGTTTCATGTTATTATTATTTTTCAGTATTTAATAAATATTTTTTAAAACTAGACGTGACAGATTTTTTAAAATAATTTTCCCGTACTCAGTACACTAAAATCTATGAAAAAATACACATTTTGGCGAAAGTATATAAACTTTGAAGTATATAAACCGTGTAAACCAGTGTTATCTTTTAATTCACTAAAACTATAATCCTAACAAAGAAAATGTATATATATATATATATATATATATATATATATATATATATAAAGCAAAATTTCATTTGTGAAAAATGTTTAAGTATTTTAATAGCTGTAAATGTCAAATCCTTTGTTATTTTTTTTTCATAAATACATGGCAAGTGACAGACTTAAAAAAAAAAAAAAAACAATTTAGTAGTTTAAGAACTAAATTAAGACACAGAAGCAACCATGACTGTAATTCGGGATTTTTCTAAAGATTTTACAATCTTTGTTTATTTATTTTTTTATCGATAGCATATTATTTTGCTCTTAAATTGATATTCTGTCTGCATTTATATTTTAAGTAGCTCTCTTAGCCTTATTTTATTCACAACAACTTTATCATAATCTAGATTCTATATTTATTGTTAGAAAAAAATACTAAAGATATTTTAAGGAAAGTGCATATCATGGAAATGGCTCTTTAACTGCAAATTCACTCAAAGCCGAACTTTTTCACTCACATTGCGAAGAAGATGTTTAGAAAGTAAACGATGAAAAAATGTCTTAGATATTCACAAAAAGGTATTTTTAAACAAAACATGGAAAATATATATGAAATTTTAACATATTGACCTAAAATGTACAAAATAAATTTTTTGAATTCATATAGAATTTCTTTTAAAAATTAGATGAAGCTAAAAATTGTTATTATATATATTACAGTTGAATGAATCGAGCGGAATACAAGTGGTATTAAGTTCTTGAAAAATATCTTCAAGAGCTTTGGGTGTAAATAATTGTACAACATGATCGGTTTCAGCGTAATAGTAAAATCCTGTCATCTAAATTTAGTGAAATAAATGATGAAGTTTTTATATACTATATGTTTGGTAATTTAGTGGTATCTTTTAATTTCTAAAAACCACGGTTTAAAAAAGGCTTAATGTTTATAATGGCGTAAATCCACGGTCGGTAACATATGGAGCGCGGACGGTCGAAGCTTGGATCGCCAAAAATTTTCAATTTGAATAAATAATTTATTAATATTTACATATAAAAGATACGTTTGAGCAATAGCCTTATCAATGTTTCTTATATTTTACAAGTAATAGCGCGATTCATTTGATTTATTAATAGTGATGCATAGTTGTTATGATGCGAATCGCAAAATACTGCGTTGAAGCGCAGCATTGTGGTGGGAGGAAGTGAAACCGGCTGTGTTGGTGCGCATGCGCGGCGATGGGACTGGTCGGCTGCGTTGGAACACAGGCACGGCTGTGGGAGGGAGTGAACTGACCGGCTGCGTTGGTGCGCTTGCGCGGCGGTGGGACTGGCCGGCTGCATTGGAATACAGGCATGGCTCTGGGAGAGAGTAAACTGACCGGCTGCGTTGCAGCGCATGCGCGAGGATTCGTATGGGAGTGAGATAATTCGTCTTGTTAATCGCATATTGCGATCTTGTGCGGAGCTTTCGTTCATTTGCGTTATTATTGTCGTGTGCTAAAATAACGTTGTGTGAATCCATATGTTTCCTACAAAAGCGTAATGTTGACAGTGAAATTTGGAAGTTTCTGAATGCGTGAACGAACAATATTGTTTTACGCTGCCTGATAGACCTAGAGCTGTTCCAGTTTGCCTCATATGCAACGAAACTGTCGCTATTGTTAAAAGTTCCAATTTAACCTTTTCAGAGGCAAAGTACTTATGTTCGTTGTGATAAAGATATATCACAGTTTTATCTTTTTTAATTATTTTATATTTCAGCTCATCGTATTTCTGTATTTTATAAACTTTCCAGTTTATTTGCCGCTCATTTAAAGGCTATTTTATCGGCAGCCGTCGCCGCCATGCATGTTGTTTCTATGGCAAAGCATCCCTCCTGCATTCGCTTCAATCGGCGCTGATATTGAGCTGTGACGTCATCGCATTCGGCGGCTTCCCGCTCGTGTGTTGTGCGCATGCGTCACCGTCGCTCTTGTTCCCTGTGATTTCGGGAGCTGTTTTGTTTTGGCGCTGCAGACGAAAGGGGCGTGTCTTTCAAATACAAATTAGAATGGTTCTTTTAATTATTAAATGTTAATGAGTTTCTGATTTCCTCTTTTGATTTTTCGCGTAATTCCTAATCAACAAATTAGTTTAAATTAATCTTGCTGTCACATTTGCGCACCCCTTTTATGGGTATATATACTAATGTTGCACATTTTTCCAACAGAATTTTAATAAAAATGATGCTGTAAATTTATGCAAAACGTCGTCTGATCTGAGGCCAGGCCTGTGCCGGCTCTCATGTCCGAGAAACTTCGCTGCGCGGATTCTTTGGAGATCAGCTTCCCGTTTCCAAAGTTTTTAAATTATTTTATAAAAATGCTGTTTTAAATTTAATATTTTAAAAGTAAAAATCAACTGGTAATTTAATTATTTCTGCATTAATTTTTACAACCTTTAATGAATTTCGCTAGAAGGAATATTTTAGGGATTCTTCGAATTTCATTATGATTGAGCCAGAACTTTATAAAGCAATGATGTGCAGCTGATTTTATCCTCATCCTTCCTCCTTCCTCGAGCATTACAATAAAGATTTTATGGATCCAATTCTTATAGAGTATTCATCATTTATAGTCTGCATCTATTTATTCACACAAGTAAGAATGTTTAATTTATTTTGTTGCTTTGATTCTCTCTTCAAAGAATTTCGACCAAAAGAACAGATGCACAAATTGTGCAGGGTTATTTGCTTGTTTAAATCACAACTGCAATAATATTTAAAAGTTCACTATACGATCCTTATTCTCCATCCCATCAAATCAATACTTCGTCACATTCGTAACATGCTGAAATGATTGAGTGTCACCAGAATTTAAAAAGAAATTTATTTGGAAATAAGTAAAAGCTTTTATTCACATACTTAAAAGAAGGAATTTTTTCATTCTAAAATGCTGGTGTCAATGTGGAATTTAGGGATTAAAATCAAGTAGTCTAAAAGTTAACCACATCCCTTGAAGGGATTAAAGCGACACTACAAAACAACTGTTCAGTAGGTTCGTAGGCTCAAGACCGAAAGTGTAATTATTCGCATTAATTTTTCAACGAATACCTGCCTTTTCTGTTTTATTATGTAAATTTTTTTAGATCGTATACCTGTATATGCAATAATTTTTCTGAACGTATATCTGACTTTTCTATTTTATATTATATATGTGTATGTGTAACAATAACAATTAAAAACTAATAAGTACTTATATTATTTATGTGTTTTTTTTCACCGGATCTGGATAAAATTTTTCAAAAGTATTTGAACCTCACTTAAAATTACTTACCGACCCCTGGCGTAAATGTTTACTATTTCCTTATAATCTGTTGACAGGGAAGATCTTACAGGATAAAACATAGAAACAGGAAAAAATATGTAAAATTGTGTTTGGCAAATTTTTAAACACTTTCTATTTTTGACAAATAAAAACTTGATCTGTGTATAATGTATCCGTTAAAGTGTTTATAAATGAATACGAAGACAGTAGATCTCTAATGTGTTGTTAAATAAACCACTGTGGTGAAAGTAGAAGATTTTTCGAAATAAAGGAATTATGCAGGAATAAAATGACATTCAGACAAAATATTCTCAATATTATATTT
This sequence comes from Maratus michaelseni, assembly GCA_963931845.1. NCBI lineage: Eukaryota > Metazoa > Arthropoda > Arachnida > Araneae > Salticidae > Maratus > Maratus michaelseni. The sequence goes on from OZ007587.1 coordinate 415,263,514, forward strand.
CAGAAAATACATTTCTATGATTAAAAGAAATCCACAAAACATCCATGGAAGAATGTGATTATTAATCAAATCAAATGAAAGAAAAGATTTCGAGAATAATAAAACCTTTCGAAAAACAAAGATTAGTTTTATTTTTTGTTTATACAGAGACCTTGTGCAGAGAAGATAATATTCATTAGCGCAAAAAATGCCGTATTTACTCGCATAATTTATGCCTCAGCATATTTTACTCTTCTCTTACTTTTGAAAGGAAATTATGACAAAAAACAAATATTTGCGCATTTTTGTATAACGATTCTGAGCCAATTTTAGTTTATAAAATGCGATGTTTTTCTTATCTAATGTATAAGGCATGACAATATATTCATGTCAAATATTGATTTATAACTAGACTTCAGCTTCGTTATGTGTATTGAAAGAAACGAATTGTCTATTTTGCTTACTGCTTTTTTTTTCTCTTTGTCTGCTTCAAGAACGCAATTAGTTTTCTGATAAGTATATTGCATTTAAAAATATATGATATAAAAAATCAGTCAACTAAAAATAACTAACCTATCTTAGGATTTTCCTTTATTTGCATTTGAGGGCTCGGGCACTAAATTTTTCATATTTTCAAAAATCAAGGAAATATATTTATATAGTGATATAATTAAAAAATTGAATTGTAAGAAAATTCGGTACTTTTTTGTTAGCCGGACGCCAGTGCACACACATATATATACATGTATAGATATACATATACATGTATTTATACACACATATATACGTACATATACATATATATACAAACACACACACACACATATATATATACTAGCTAACCCGCCCGGCGTTGCCCGGTCCCGAGATAATTACAATCTCAGAGAAAGGCGTTTATTTTTATAAATGTAATTTAATACAAATAATTTTTGTAATCAAAGTTCGTAAAAAAATGCTGAAAGAAATGTTTTAGCAAAATTTATGACATTAACTTATTAAACTTAGCATTTTTATGCAGGCATTTAATTCATTTATACTGCACCTTCAACAGTGACATTCAAGTATAAGTAAAATACAGAGCAAAATTTACATAAAAAATAAATCGCTATGATTAAACTTTATAACATATTATAATATGCCAATATAATTATTATATGTTTATAGCAATATAATAAATAAACCCAAGATAATTAATATTAATACAAAATCGTAGTTTTTTAATCTAGTTAAAAGACATTGCCGGTAAAAAGGCGGAATCTCTTTCCTTCTTTATTCTGTGAATCTCGATATACGACTTCCATCTTTTATCCGAAAATTACGAAGACAGTGTGATACAATCACATACTTATCATGCCTACTGTTTTTAACGATAGGAAAGGATCAGAAAAATTATTTAACAAAAAATATTTAAGCACGTGTCTTTTTTCTATGTGATACTTATTTGATATCATTTCTTAATATACAAGGTAATCGATAAAGGTTGGACCGATTTGAAAGAATTATAACTCTAAATGTAATTGAAGAAACACAAATATTTCCTTTCCAAAGTACTTGAAAATTATCCAAGATTTCTTAGATCTGTTTTAAAGTCGTGGCATTCAGAAGAAGCGAGTAAGCAATTGGACGGTGAACGAGGACTTCGTGCTGTCCTACCTTTTTCGATGATTCCTAAATTGAAAGGGTATAACTATTGAAGGCATGGGGAAATTTTTAATCACAAAGTTTCTCAGTATAGTCTATTTAGTAGGAAATGATCGACTATGTACGTGAATAACCTAAGCAAAAAGTTAAAATGTAGGTGACTTGCATTTTCAGATCATCGATTCTGCGCATCGTCTGAATATTACGATTTTAAAACAGCTACATCTAACAAATACTGTATAATTTACGAGTACTTTGGAAAGAAAATAATTCCGTTTGCTCAATTACTTTTACAGTTATGATTCTTTCAAATCTGTCCAAAAGTTTCCAATGACCCTGTATTTCTACTTCTGATGGAAGTACGTTTATTTCACTTAAGTTAAACCCGGCAGTTTGCATGCATGCAATTATCAGAAGAAAAGTATCGTTGACATTTACTTACATTCTTGCATCTTCCAGACGAATTTTATCACTTTCTAATTAAAAATGAATTCTCTCTCGTATTTCTACACATTACAGAAGTTTTCGCCAATAAAATCCATTATCTCGTCTTATCTAATACTTTTGCGATATGCTACCTTCTTTCCATCGTGAAATATTCGATGTCTAGTTTCTAGACATTTATTGATCGCTAAAATTGGCTTTCAAAGTCGCCAAGACTGCAGATATATTGCTAAGCTGACCGTCGTAAAAATATACATGGATCTAATGCTTTAACTATATATTTTTAATATTTGTATTTACCTGTTTTACATAAAAAATATTTTAAATAAAATTTTTGCAAGATCATGTTTTGTGATTATTTTTAAGAAAGCGTTTAGAGAATCTATTTAAAATTTCATTACTTCATTTTTAAGTTTCATAAATGATCATTTCTACCACCGTTAATTAATAGTATTCGAGTTAAAAGATATGTTGCAAATTTTCCTTAATCGTCAAAAACGTGCAACTATGTGAAGAATAAACAATTCACCTGAAGAAGTATCACTTCATAATTTTCTAATACATTTCATAATAAACACATTCTTTCTTCCCAATAATGTTTTTGGCTAATTTTCGGATCCCAATTAATTGTTTGCTTTGATTAAAAATATTTGTTAAACATTTGAATGAGGTTTAAATTAAACATAGTTTATCTTGATTAAATGTTAATTATTCTATCGGATTCAATTCCTGGAATAATATTCATAATCATATTTTTAAATTTTTTTTATTTAAATAACATTTACAATTGCATGTTATATTAAAATATTTGGCTATTTCCTATATATATATATATATACCGGGTGGTTATAATATATATATATCTATCTCTATTTGGATCTGTCTATAACTTGAAGGAATAACCGGAATGAAACCAAAATCGGTACACTTACTATTCGAGAAGGGGGAAGAACAATGGAACAAAAAAAATGAATTACAATAACTAACAGATGGCGATTTTGAGTGTGAAATGTAATGAGTAATATTGTGTAATGCGGAGGTGTCGCAAACCTCAATGACTATACCGTATATCACTTGTGCGAAAAATCACTCCTGATGCGTTACATTCTGCAGTTGAGCACGTCGGCATCGTGCACCGCCTGGATTGTTTGCGTCCTACAGAACAATGGCCATGTGCAACCTGAACTTGATCGGCACCGCCATGCGAAAGCGTAACCACATTCACTGTGACATTTTCTAATAAATTAGATGTGCCATCCAGTTTGACGTCTGAATTCTTTGTTCTTGCATTACACATTAAATATCACACAGTAGCGCAATCTGTCAGTGATTACTGCAGTTTTTTTTATTGTTCTATTCTTCTTCCCCCTTCTCGAATAGTAAGTGTACCGATTTTGGTTTCACTCGGGTTTTTCCTTCGAGCTACAGACAGCTCCAAATAGAGATACTTATATTATAACCACCCTGTATATATATACATACATATATATATATATATATATATATATATATATATATATATATATATATATATATATATATATATATATAATCCATTCACTTTCATGTAATGTTTTAATTTTAATTTAGGGCACTTATATATAATTATTATTAGTGTTTATAATTTATCTGAATAGTGCTATTTGCAAATATTTTCTGCTAATTTATAAATGACGTTAGCTTTAAACCCCATATTATTAAAATCTTCAATTTGAATTAAAATCTTCAATTGAAGGCATTAACTTTACACGTTAAATTCAAATTCAATGTCCTTTCATAGACATACTGAAAACAAATGCTAAATCTAGAGATTTTGAAAGGGGGCAGTCATTAGATAATTAAATTTGACTGAAATAGTTTTGTTGAGATGTAATTACTTTGTTCATGAGATCAATGAGTAAAATTATAATTGTGGTCCATTTGCGTTAGTATGATTTTGGATATGATAAAAAATTTTGTGTTCTAATTTTAATTTGAATATTTATGAATATTTATTTTAGTAATCAAAACATTATCTTTTAATATTATTTTTTAAAAAACTTCTTTTCAAATATATCATAGTATAGATACTATATAGTTTTTTAAATTGGCTAAAATTAATGTAATCTTTTCTTTATATATTCCTAGAGTTTTATTCACTTTCACATTATCGTACGAAGTTTCTATCAATATTGTCGTTTGCAAATCTTTTCTAGTAGTCTATAAATAACATTAAACTCTGAAATCTTATTGATAAAATATTTGATTTGAAGGCATTAGCTTTATACTCTAAATTCATATTCAATGTCCTTTAATAGACATATTGAAAGTGAATGCTAAATCTATGGATTTTGAAAGGGGCGGTCATTAGGTAATTAAATTTGAATGAAATAGTTTTGTTGAGATGTAATTACTTTGCTAATGAGATCAATGAGGAAAATTATAAATTTAGTATGATTTTGGTTATGATCTTGTGTTCTAATTTTAATTTGAATATTTATGAATGTTTATTTTAGTAATTAAAAAAAAATATCTTTAAATATTATTTAAAAATTATTATCTTTTTTAATATATCATAATATAGATACTATATATATTTTTTAAATCGGCTAAAATTAATGTAATCTTTTTTTATACATTACTAGAGTTTTATCCACTTTCACATTATCGTACGGAGTTTATATCAATATTGTCGTTTGCAAATAATTTCTACTAGTCCAAAAATAACATTAAGTTATTAAATCTTCTTATTGATAAAATATTTGATTTGAAAGCATTAGTTTTATACTCTAAATTCATATTCAATGTCCTTTAATAGACATATTGAAAGCAAATACTAAATCTATGGATTTTGAAAGAGGGCGGTCATTAGGTAATTAAATTTGAATGAAATAGTTTTGTTGAGAAGTTATTTCTTTGCTAATAAGATCAATGAGGAAAATTATAAATTTAGTATGATTTTGGATATGATCTTGTGTTCTAATTTTAATTTGAATATTTATGAATGTTTATTTTAGTAATCAAAAAAATATCATTAAATATTATTTAAAAAAACATTCTTTTCATATATATCATATTATAGATACTATATAGTTTAGTTTTTTTTTAAATCAGCTAAAATTAATGTAATATTTTCCTAGAGTTTTGTTCACTTTCACATTATTGTACGGAAATTTCATCAATACTGTAGTTTACCAATATTTTCTACTAGTCTATATAAGTGACATTAAACTATTAAATCTTCGTATTGTTCAAATGTTTCAGTTAAAAGTATTAGTTTTATACCTTAAATTCAAATTCAATGTCCGTTAATACACATATTGAAAGCAAATGCTAAATCTATGGATTTTGAAAGGGGGCAGTCATTAGGTAATTCAATTTGAATGAAATATTTTTGTTGAGATATTAATGGAAATTAAATTAACTATGTTAATGGAAACAGTGCAGAAAATTATTATTATTTTCTATTTTCGTTAGTATGATTTTGGATATAACAAAACAAAATATCTCTGTGTTCCAATCTTAACTTGAAAGTTTAATGAATATTTATTTTATTAACTAAAAAGTTACGTTTAAATGTTATTTTCAAATAATATGTCTTTTCAAGTTTATCATAATATAAATACTGCATAATTGTTTAAATCGCTTAAAATTAATGTAAAATTTTTCTTCATACATTCTTACTGTTTTATTCACTTTCCCATTATTGTTTGAAATTTATATCAATACTGTCCTTCGCAAATATTTCCCACTAGTCCATAAATGACGTTAAATTCGTAAATATTCTTATTCTTAAGATCCTTTATTTCAAATCACGTTTAAATTCTAATTCGGTCTCCTTTAGATTAGTTAAATGCAATAGATTTGAAAAGGGACTGACATTAGTTAATTGGGTTTGAATGAAACAGTTTTGTACAGATTGCTTTGCTAATAATATTTGTGAAGACAATTATAATTCTGATCTATTTTCGATAGTATAATTTTGGTCTTTGATTGAAGAATTATTATTCTTATCCCTGAGTTTAATTTGACGATATTTTAATATTTGTTTTATTAACTAAAATTTAATATTAATTAAGTGTTATTTAAGATAATTTTTCGAATAAAATATTTAACAATTTTCATTTATACAGACTAAAGTAGTGTAAAAAATTATAGTCAGCCGAAGCAGGATATCTGAATTTTGACTCAATTTCAGTAGCTCTCTCTAGCAAGTCATGGTTGAAATACTAAACTCGATGCAAGAAGAAAAAGTGGCCATTGCCAATACCATATCTACATACTGGCATTTGTGTAGTTTCTGTGTTGGAAAGTTTTAGGTAGATTTCGTATAAAATACTACCTATTACATTCTCCCCTAAGTTAGAATTTTTGAAAAATGTTTGCAGATCTACCCCGATCATGACTCCCAGAACCCAAAACTTTATCTATCTATCTATCTATCTATGTCATTTTTTATGGATACGATAACTTGAATAATTCTGCACAAATATCTTCCAAACTCATACATAAAATCAAAGGGCATAAAATCTCGGTCAAGTTCGTTAATGGGCAAAATCGAACCAACGGGTGGTGGGGAAATGGGGGGGGGGGCTTTTTGTGAAAACAGATGTTAATTATGATACGTATCGAGTCCGTTTAAAGTTTTGGGGCTGAAAATTTATTATATAATAAATATATTAATATATTAATTATTATAAATTATTAAATTAAAAGAGCCTGTTAAAAATTATTATTAAAGTAATAAAAAAAAATTATGTATGACATATTTTTGATATCATTAAAAATGGCCCCAAGGGGGGGGGGAAGTGGGCGGTTAGAAGGAAAAAAATCATAATTTCGTCAACTCACAAGATATCAAATCCGCTTAAATATATTATAAATCCTCTTAATATTATCTAGAACTTTTATATTGACAAATTTTTTATAGGACCAACCCTTATAGCAAAAAAAAAAAAAATAAAAACAAGAAAATCCCTGCCGGCTCCGCCTGCAAACAAGTTAGATTTCGAAGTGAGCGATCCCAACTGCGACATCATGACAAAAAGGTCATTTCTTCTGACAATTACCAAGAAACAAGCGACTCAAGGTCTGCGTCTTCGAAATCTACCTGTGCCTGTAGGCCGAGCCGTCAGGGATTTTTTTTTTTTATAATTTTTTAGTTTTAATGTTTTCTCACTGTAAAAAAAACATAATAATAATCCTTAAAAAAGAAATAAAAAAAAAGAAATTCTGTTGATTTTTGACATTAAAAATTCGTTAACAGAATTGTGACGTTATTTCACATTTATACCTGTCATTTCCCTGTCAAAAAACCACACATTATTTTTCTACAATTCTTATGTGTTCTTCAACAGAATTATTCTCTAGTGCAAATTGAAATCTGTTTTCGAGGGAGATGACATACTTTCCCTCCTTCAAATGTCATCACACTTAACTTTAAGACACTTACGTACACGCTCTCAAACACCGTAGTAATGCAATATATATGTCAGGCCTAGTTCCGGGTCGTCCGCTTCAAAAACGTAAGTTAAGACTCTTAAATGTTCTATTGTGAACCAGATATTAAGGTCAGTTTAGTACCGGTTATCACCCACTTTATGCCTGGCCGTGGCCTATACAATTCACCACACCACCAATCCAGTGATTACGATGCAACTATATACGTTATCTTCCATTGTATAAAGTAATACGATGAAACAGTGAAAGCATCCTTAACCCCTTCAGGGGCAAAGTACTCTTGTAGCTAAAATATTGAAAAGATTGATTGACACCAGGATTCACGAACGAATTTATTTTGAAATAAGTAAAAGCTTTTCCTCGTGTACCTTATAAAATCAAAATTTGATTATAAAATTCTGGTGTCTTTGTGGCATTTTGGAATTAAAATTAAGTGGTATACATAATATACCGGTGCCTTTCAAGGGGTTAAACAAAATATAATAAAATATAACGAATTTTCTAATAAAATTCAAAGTAAAAAAAGGTCCTTACAATGCACATTAGGCGAACCAATGGACCTGGGAGGGGCGGGAATACTGTACACAGAGTTACAAGAAACAGAGACACTAAGAAAATTGATGTCCCCAGCAAAAGGATTTGTTCCTATATTTATCCAACTAAAAATAACCAGGTAAGTTTTCATTCTTCTTTTAAAATTTAACAATGTTTTTCTGAATATGTAAGAAATTATTTTTTTTTCTTTTGATAAAATCCTTATATGATCAAAACAAAAGAAAAGAAAACGTAGTATTTTCTTCTTATATAATCTATGATTTACCTAAATTAGTAATTTATTTATTCATTTTAATTCATGATTTATTTATGCGCATTAGTAACCGATATAATTCCGTTAATAGTTAAACATTATTTTTTAATCATTCGTTTATTCCATGTTTAAATTTTAATCTGAGCACTTAGTTTACAAATATTTTATGTTTCACGTAACTGATGCGTTAACTGATCATTTACTATATTTGCCTTCTATATGACAAAGATTTGAATAGTACCAAATATCTTTAATTCTAAATTTTTCATCTATTTACTGTTCTATATAAGCGGAAGTGATTGATATTTTGGTTCATCATATTCAGTATGTTGATTCTGTAAAAATTGCTTCTAATATTTGAGTACCGTCCAATTGTTAACTACGATGGTTGAGATAAAATTGTATAGTTCTTAGTTTTTGAATTATCGTTGTTAAAGTTATTAATTTTTTTCCTATTATTGTGTCTGCCATATTTAAACAGTATTTATTTACTACAATGAATCTGTTGATAGCATCTATCAGTTCATTATTATTACGTGCTTTGTTATCTTCATTCTCATGGTATAAGACCGGATATCCTACGCGGGATAAAATCGACTATTGGAGAACATTGCTTGCAGAAAAGACAGTCAAAACTACATGTTCAGGAGTTATTATGATTTTTCAAATGCCGATAAGAAGCTGAAACTCTTTCCTGTAATTTCTCAAATTTTATTAAACATAATTATAATTTTGACTTTAAATATTAAATCTTATAATTTAAATAATGTTAGTTAAGTACCATAGTTAAAGTTGTAAAATAAAATGTTGTGTTCCTTTTCAAAATAAAGTCCAAACTTTTTTTATTTCATTAAAGAATATATCTGTGCGGTCTTACCCCATTCGTGGGGATCTTATCCGATTATTTGATTTTTTTTTTCTAAAAAAAAAAATCTACCCTATTAAAATCCGTGCACGTATTCTTTGTAATGTATGTATGTAACCTCAAAAACTCGGAAGCCACAGTTCCCATGACTACGAAATTTGCCACACGGGTTGCTGATAGCGGGCCATCAACGATTGGAGCAAAAAATTCGAAACTTTTAAGTGGATTTTTTTTTTTTATGTTATGTTTTTGACATTTTTCCCCCTTTCTTTCTGTTTAACCCGTAATCGCGCGAGTTTTAACCAGTTCTAAATGCTTACTGCAGTGTGAGATATACATATTACGTACGCCACGCTGCAATACTAAAAAGCTGTAGCGGATATTACGATAATTCTTTTACCTTGCATGCAAATAGTTAGAGATTATTTAATTAAACTTAATTATTACCTTTTTTAGAAAAACATTTTATCACAAACCTCAGCAAAACTTTTTATTCTATTTATTCCCTTTTTCCAAAGATATCGTTTTATCGTCTGCTGCCTTAGCAACATGATAAATTAAATTTCATTAAAAAAAATGCACAGTAGTAGAAAAATAATTTTCTAAATCGAATAGTTATTAAACAACTCAACAAATTAACAGGGGGATTCTTATTTCTTATTTAGATATTTTAAAGTTGTTTGTTGTCATTGCGTTTTTATGCTAATTTTCATTTCATATTCGATTATTATTATATCTATTTCATGTGATTTTTTACTGATTTTTATATTCCCAAACTTTAATTCGGTTTTGTAAATACTTACTTTTATTTATTTTTAAGACATAACTTATTTTTTGTGTACATACTTGTTTCATATTGATTGTGTAAATATTGATTTTTAAGAGACATAACTTTTTATATCCTTAAACTTTAGTTTGGTTGTACTGATTTTTATTTTTATTTTGGTTTTAGAATAAAATTCGTGAATTCCCGTCCTTAGAACAGGTTAAACAGGTAGTTTATTATTAAAATTGGAATAAACAAAACATATATTTATAATGATAATATTGTACAAGGAAAAATGCAGAGTATTTGCACAAAGTCTTATTAAATTCTATCGGAAATTGTGGCTTCAAAAAGCAACAAATAATAAGCAGTCTGATGTCACCCTACTTTCGCATTTATATATTTATCGACACTAATTAATGCAGTATTTTTTGCAGGATAAAACACTTGAGAAGCCTTTTTTTTTTTTTGTCTTTCACATTATCATTCAGTATACAGGGTGTCTCAAAAGGTCGTTTAACATGCTGGTCTGTCATATCATGATAAACAAGATTTACATAGGAACTTGTGTTCGAAAATGCAAACTGCGACCGCTAGAGGGCGATGAACGCAGGCTTACGGGAGAGTGGAAAGCGTAATCATTTTAGGCGAGGACGTTGCAGGAGAAGGATGAATCGGTTTAGTAACGCAGAATTGGCCGATATGCATTACGTATATGGCGCCGCAGATGGAAATGCACACTGTGCGAGAATACCGCTATAGGACATATCCTGGATTGGCAGAGGCTGTCCAGTCGCATGGCCACAGCGGTCCCCCGACCTGACTCCCCTGGATTTCTATCTGTGGGGACACATGAAGTCTATGGTGTACGAGGGGCCCGTAACATCGGATATGGATCTCGTCGCCAGGATTGCGGAAGCGGCGGCACGTGTCCATGTCACATGCCCATTTTGAACGGGTCCGTGAATCCATCCGTTGACGTTGTGAAGCTTGCATTGCGGCGAATGGAAGGAATTTTGAACATCTTCTGTAAATTAAACCATGTTCTTTAGTAAAAGTCATATTAATACATCCATACCTCCTTCGATATCCTTTCTTTCTTCCCCTCCACACCTGCGCTCATCGCCCTCTAGCGGTCGCAGTTTGCATTTTCGAACACAAGTTCCTGTCATTTGGAAATATTTTCTATTAGTCCATAAATGATGTTAACCCCTTAATGGCCCCGTTTACATCTTTTTTTATTATTTTTTTTAAATTTAATTAAATTATTTTTTTTTTTTTTTGGGGGGGGGGAGGTCGGTTTTTCCGTATAGATTTTTTTCTTTATTTAATCACTTAAAATATGTAATTAAATCAGACAAAAAAAAATCTGTACAAAAAATGGGGATGGAATTTAAATATTCTTGCACATTCAGCGGCACGCACACATGCTGCTCATCACGAAAGGGCCTTCACTAGTCATGAGAAGAAACACTAAAGCTAATGTTAAGTCTATGGGAAGGTTATTTGCAGATTTCTCGCTCGCATTTCAATATTTTTAATTGATTTTCTTTTTTTTTTTTTTTTTTTTTTTTTTTTTTTTTTGCATAGGATAGCTGAGGTCGATCTCCAACGTTGTTAGTTTTTACTTTTTCGATTTTGGTTACAGTTTTTTTATAAGAGAACATAATCAATTTTGGAACCGGTTCTGAAAGTGAAAGTAACAACGTTGGAGATCGCACTCAGCTATCCTATGCAAAAAAAAAAAAAAAAAAAAAAAAAAATTAAAATGCGAGTGAGAAATCTGTAAAGAACTTTCCTATAGAATTAACATTAGCTTGAGTGTTTATTCTCGTGAGTAGTGTAGGCTCTTAAATCTTCGAGTTTCTTCGGATGACTAGCATAGGCTATGTTAGTGACAAGAAGACATCCGCGAGCTAATGGTAAACAAATGGCAGCATTCTTTTCAAATTTCTCGTTTGTATTTCGATATTTTTAATGATTTTTTTTTTTCATAGTATATCTAAAGAGAGTGTTTAACATGTATATTTTTACACTTTTGATTTTGGTTGCAGTTTTTTTTAACTTTTACTTTCAGAAATAGTTCCAATAATAAAACTGTCTGCAAAAAAAAAAAAAAAAAAAAAAAAAAAAAAATTGTATCGCAGAAAGCCCCTTCCAAAAGAAATGGGCCCATCCGGCGAAATGCGCAAAGCATCACGTCATCCTTTAGAGACGTTTTTATCAGTTGACGTGTGAGCTTGTGTTATTTTGTTCTCCGAGAATGTAAACGTAAAGTGTCAGCCTTATATATACGTGTAATGTGCCGTTTTGTTAAGTGTTTTGTGTCAAGAAGTAATAAAATTTATGAAAATGCCAGTAAAGAATGATTTCTGGTCTTATAAAAGAACTATTCAATCCGCCCCGAGATACTAAAGCTATAATTATTCTACAGTGAGTGCTACAAGATACAATTAAATTTGAAAATGTACGAATATACCTCGTTAGAGATCGACTTCAGATATCCTATGCAGAAAAATCTTTCAAAAATGTTGAAATTCACACGAGAAATTTGTAATTGGTTTAACATTAACCTGTGAATGCCATTGCGTGAATAAAGTATATATATATATATAAGCTCTTAAAACTTTAAATTTTCATATTATTAAAAAATTAATTTAAAAGCATTGACTTTGCAAGTGAAATTTGTGTTTAGTTTTCTTTAATAGACATAGTAGAAAGCAGTGGTTTAACCTATGGGTTTTAAAAAAAACCTATAGATTTTTTTTTTTGATAACGTTATCCTAGAATACTATAGTTTTGTTCCATTTATTTTCACTATGTTTTTTTCTGTAATAACTTTTTTTTATTTATATATCTTAAGCTTAATCGGATAAGCCTTGTATATTATTTTATCAACTTTAAATATAATATTCAAAATCATTCGTTGTCAGAAGTCAGTCGATAATTTAAATATTTCAAAAACAATTGTTTTATGAAAATACCTATTTAACAATTTTAAAATGTAGTTTAAAAAAAACATTTTACAATTTTATGTAATATTTACTTTATGCCTTTAAGAAAAGTTATTTACTTTCACATTTTCGTTTGGAATATTCTCATTTGAAAGTATTTTTACTTGTTATATAAATGTTACATAAATGACGTTAAATATTTATGTATAGTCCTGTAGATTAATCCTTGATTTGAAGACATTGCCGTTGCACGTTAAACTCTAATTGAAACTAATTCAATACACGTAGTGAAAGTCAATGGATTTGAAATGAAACAGGCATTAAAAAATGCATTTATATCGAATGGCTTTATAGAGGGATAATAACCGTTAGTGAAGAATATTTAAATTCTTGTGCATTTTCGTTAGTATGATTTTGACTTTTGTAATATATATATATATATATATATATATATGTGTGTGTGTGTGTGTGTGTGTGTGTGTGTAAGTAAATGATATATAAATAGTCACTTTACTGAGCCAATATGATAAATATTCGATGAACAACAGAATACTAACTTTAATTTCACATATACACACTTTTGGTTAAAACTATATAACAACAATTTAGCTTACAATAATCTAGCCAGGCCTAAATACACCTTTTCCGGCTAATTTCCTTTATATCTTGCTTCAATACAAAAAAGAGAAAACTGGCTCTTTGCCAAAACTCGTGATCCAAAGTATTTTCAACTCACGCATTTAAATCATGGACAATAGCATTAGAGTATCAGTTCGTTTGATGAAGTGAAGCGTTCAAACTGAAATCCTACAAATCGGTCATCCTGACATGATGACGTCTCGACATCAGCATCTTGATTTGTTATGTTTTTTCATACCTATTGCTTCTGGAATGATAAGAATTTGAATAAGTTTCTCGTCCACTATAATTATAATTATTTTGACGATGATAGTAGCCTCTATTCATGTATCTAGGAGGAAAATCTGGATTGTACCTTACTTTTGAATTATGTGAAGTATTTTCTGTTATGTCTTGAGGTTTCAAAGGACTCTGTTTCCCATATCTATATTTATTGTAATTTCCACGGTTAAATGACTGTTCAAAATATCTCTGGCAATATCTATTATCGCTTCTGTTATCAAATGGTCTATTAAAATTTCTGTTCTTTCCCTTATGATCGAAATTCCTATTGCGATCTTTCACATAGTCTTTTCTACCATGTGCAGGACTACTACTTTCGTAATTTTCTTCTGGAGATGGATAGTCAACATTCCATTCATCGGATAATCTTGTATCTTTTGTTTTATACAGCTTACATGGTTTTATCACTTTACTTATTTTTTCCCTTATTTTAATGTATCCTACTCTTACTGTGTTGCCGCTTGTTATTATAACACCTTCTTCCGTTACTTTTAACGTCATGCCTTCTACTGCTTCTCTACCTATTATTAAATAGCAGTCCGTCTCTTGAACCACGTAAAATTTATCCTGTATTTCTATTTCATCCACGTAGACTTTATGCCAGAAAAAACCTGTTGGCTTAATTTCTTCACCACCTATGCCTGATATGTATATATTGTCGCTGGGTAGTTTTGGCGCATTTATTGCAGTATGATATCTTGAACTGGCGATTGAAATATCGCTTGCTGTATCGATTATTACGTTTGCTTTTACTCCGCTAGTATCTAAGATTCTTCCTTTTTTACCATTTAACATGCCCATATTAACTATTTTTCTTTGCGTGTTTTGGGTCTCATTCTAGTATTTTGTTTTTCGCCAATTTTGATTACGTTGCGGGTAAAAATTTGAATATTCTTGTTCTGTATTATTTGTCATGGCACATTTCGCACTCACGTGACCAGGGTTGCCACATGTAAAACAGATTATATGCGACTCTTTGCTTCCATAATTCATACTGTGTCTATTGTCAAATTGGCGTAATCAGCCACTCGCGATCTTCTGTCATCAAAATCGCTACTTGTATCCTTAACTGATTGTTTATTGCAAACCCTGCATGCCGTTTCGTAAATATCCAATTTATTAACTAAGTCATCAATTTTCTTTATTACTAATAATTCCTCTGCAAAATGTGTCTTCGTTTCCGCAGGTAAATTATGTCTGATTTGATCAACGATAATTAATTCAGATAAATCTTCAAAGTTATTTACTTGAAGACCTTCAATCCATTGTTGAAAATACACCTTTATCTCATAAGCGAAATCTCGCTAATTGGCTGATGGCTTCTTTTTAGATGAGAAAAATTTCAGCCTAAATTCCTCTAGTGATAGCTTGTAGCGTTTTAGTAGTATATTTTTTATGTAATCGTAATCGTGAATTTCAGGTTCGTTTTCCCTTGTTATTATATTTATCACATCTAACGGCATTAGATTAATTAAATAATTTACCCATTCTTTTTTATCAATGCCCGTTTGCGCCATTTGCCTTTCGTACATAGCTAAGTATAAACTGATATCATTCGAGCTATCATATTTAGTTAATAATCTAAGCAATTCGAATTGCTTACCTGTATCTGTCCTTGGGTTATCCTCAATGTGATCTCTTGAATTTTCTTGTATCTGCATTTTCTTGATTTCAAAATCTCTTTAGCTTTCTCAGTCTTTTTGCTCCATTTCTACTTTCCATTTTCTCTCTTCCATTTCCATTTCCATTTTCAGTCTATTTTCTTCGATCTCTGCTTGTAATTTCTTCTCTTTCTCTTTCTCCTCTCTTTCTTCTTTCTCTTTTCTACTTGCTATCACTACTTCTGCTGGTGATTTGCAGACAGCTCCTACTAAAGACCGGTTACCACTGTCAATAAAAGACTATCACTACACATAAAGAAAATAAGGTGTGGGGTGCACCTTTACCATTACTCATTAATTATCTATAGGGGCTTCTGATTACAGAAGACTCCGTGATCGTTACCTAATTAGATACTAGAGAATTATTATTAAAGAAAATTAATTGTTGCGTTGTGTGTAGAGTATCTAATATATGGCAGTTAGATTTTGGGAATGGAATGTATAGAGTTCCATAAAATAATTACCCAAAACAACCCTAAAGATAATTTTAAATAAAAACATTCCAAGATTTAAGTTAAGAAAATTCTAGAGAAATATTTAGGTTAAAAGAATTAATTATGCAACTATTAAATTAAGACAACATTTTTTTTAAACTAAAAACAATTACTTTATTTACATTAAACACAATAAAAACATATAAAAAAACATAATAAGGAGATATAAATCAATCCTTTTTAAAATATGCAGCACAGTAAACATAGTAAGTATATATATCAATCCTCTTTCTACAATTTAATTTATTCATTAAAAAAATATCATTTACCAAATGATTCGTTCTCACAATTAAAATTAAGCCTTACACATTTTTAATCTCTATATGAACAAGTTCTCCTGCCGAACAAAAATTATAATTCAATTCGAGCGGTACAAACAGAAGAGGGTTGGTAATTATAATATAAAATCTCATACCTGAGTCGTTACAGATCGACTCAATTCCTTATGGGGAATTCCCGGGTCCCAGGTTGGACCCTGATGCAGGCTGGGGAGAGTGACTCCTTATGGGCATACCCTCATTTACAAGCCCGGTGGTATCTTCTTTCAGTAACTAATTTGCAGCCTTCTCTCATATTATTTTTTTTTTCAACTACTTCTTTTTCGACCGCACACTTTCAACTTTTTTCTATCGACTGCCTTCTTCTCTAAGATCTGGCTTTCTTTTTCGTTGGTGGTGGCCCCTCCCCTCTACTTGACTATTTATCAACCTTGTGCCTAAATGGCCCAATGTGTCAATGACCACACCTAACTTCGTCGCTCATAGGCGAATTGACCAGCCAATGATCACACGCTGTCTGGCCCCCTAAAATTAACCAGGCACCAATGTGTCTGGTCTGAGTTTTCTAACTTCGAACGCCCGGTACCACACACAAAGTGTGATTGACACTCCTCGTAAATTTAAAGTCATAAAAGCTTCACAGCCTGGCTCCAGTGTACTTTTCTTCGCCAGACAGCGCTCATAAAACTGTCTATCACCTTGTTAGCTAACTTGCTATCAACCATTGTACCGCTCTTGATATGTAAATAATTATATATATATAAATGCATAAACATGTATATAAAAGACAACACAGTAATTACTAATTAATTATAGAATTTTAAAAAAAACAATAACACACGTTTCGAAGAGTGTAACACAAAAGCCAAAAGGTGGTGCATCCTTTCCACCATCTTCTTCCCCCGAATGCAAATCAGTTGAAAGTCCACGTACAACGTGGAAAATTTCAACTGTAGTTCGATCTCTGCTTGTAATTTCTTCTCTTTCTCTTTCTCCTCTCTTTCTTCTTTCTCTTTTCTACTTGCTATCACTACTTCCAATCGATCTCTTATAAAATCTTCGTAACTCTCCCAACTCTTGATCAGCTTTATTAGGACAGGTATCGTCGGTTTTTCTGATGCTTCAATTCCGCATTCCTCGCAGAGGTTTATTAGATCAATTCTCTTGGCTTTATTTAGAGTTCCCATCTTTCAAAAATTGTACTTGAAGTGATACGATTACGGTTTCACCTTGCTAATTCTTAACCCAACTTTTGATACTGGCGTTTTACAATACTTTACGTTTGGTTTCCATTTCAATACTAGTGGCTTTTACTTTTAATAATCCCGGCATCCGAGCCCCCCAAAATGTAAGTAAATGATATATAAATAGTCACTTTACTGAGCCAATATGATAAATAGTCGATGAACAACAGAATACTAACTTTAATTTCACATATACACACTTTTGGTTAAAACTATATAACAACAATTTAGCTTACAATAATCCAGCCAGGCCTAAATACACCTTTTCCGGCTAATTTCCTTTATATCTTGCTTCAATATAAAAAATAGAAAATTGGCTCTTTGCCAAAACTCGTGATCCAAAGTATTTTTAGCTCACGCATTTAAATCATGGACAATAGCATTAGAGTATCAGTTCGTTTGATGAAGTGAAGCGTTCAAACTGAAATCCTACATATATATATATATATATATATATATATATTATTGCGCATCAAGTTTTCAAAATCAGAAATATGATACAAACATTCGATCATATTTTAATTTATTTTACTATTTTGATGTATATTTTTTCATTTGATTCAAATAAATATAATTTTGTGACTTCAAGCAATATTATATACTTCCACATTCAAACACCTGTATGTTATGTCAATGCACCTGTTTGAAAGTATTTTCCACTATCCTCTGAATCATATTGAATCATAAAATATTAATTTATATTGTTAAAATCCTCGATTTGAAGGCATATCCATTAGGGTGGGGCGAAAAAAAAAATATTTTTGCATAATCAATTTCTAATAGTGCGGAAAACTTGCGCAATGGCATCCTAATAACGGGAAAAATAATTTAAAAAAATTGAAGTTGGTTTTGAAATCGCGCAAGAGCCCTAAAGTTTAGAAAAAAATGAAAAAGTATGCAATTTTTAAAAAGGTATAATTTTTTAAAAAATAGTTTACTTTATTTCTATTATTGTAAAAACTACTCTTTGTAGTTACCTAAATGCGTGAAAATATCTTTTGGACACATTTCCGTTCATTCGAATTCGCGCAGAAAGCCTTAAAAGGCCATTTATGTCTGTAAAAACCTCATATTGCTGCTCTTCGCCCATTTCAGCATTTTTTCCTTTATGCTAAAATGACCCAGGACTCACCACGTGGAGGTGGCTTCATGTCGAGTCCCACTCACACCCTACCCAAGCAACCAACCAATTTGGGTGTGGTTACTTAAACTGAAGTCCCTTTAAATTCTGACTTCGTATCAAATTTTGGCATCAAAAACCTTGATCTTAAAGTTGTTCTAATAAAAACTTCTTGGTTTTCATGTCCACAAACTTTTCCAGCGGCCTCTGTAACAAGTTTCACAGTTCTCTCTACCGACTGAGTGTGGCATGGAAATTTCAAACACTCAAATTCTGGCAGGGCTTTGTCTTTCAATGAAGTTGAAATGTGTTCCGTTGCCATATTTGACAACATTGTAGCTTACATTTTGTCCAATCAATAAGTTCAGTATAGTCTGTGGCTTGAAAATTAATTAAAGGAAGCTCGAAGTCTCTAACGTTTCCTACTACTGGAGGCACATTTCTGGCTTTCAGTATCCTCCTGTAGCCTAATTCTCGAATGTGTTGTCTCTCGTCCAATAACATCGCCAACATCATATTCCCTGGATGGCAGAAGAACGAGTTTCTCTGAATGACAGGATCGATGGTTTTTTTAATGTTGTCCGGGAAATGTCTTGTTGTTTGTATGACCTCCAGTATGTGCTTCGGACTGTCTTTCACAGTGTAATATATCTTAATATCAAACCAAACAGGAGCGTACGTCTTTACAATGTAATTTACAAGTGTCTTCATTTCGGTTGTCGGACTAATTTGGGAAACATAAAGTCTTAATACCCGGTTAGCACAGGTTAACCATCGGGAATGGCTGAGAGGTCTGGGATCTTTAACAGCTAATTCTGGATCACAGAGTCCAGTGATGACTGCACGAACAATGTCTATAAGATACTGCTGATTATTACTGAGGTCAGTTTTAAATAATGTGATGACAAATTTAGATTGAATCGGCATAAAATCAACAACAGGATTTTTCTCACAGCTTGGCAGTTGCTTGCCAATAGGACCGATGAATAACGCTGGCCCAGTTGTTGTTCCGTCTAGGTGCTCAAACAAATGTTTATAAGGCAGTTCATTAACCCTCTAAGCGTGTGGAACGTAATATTCCGTTCACTAAGCTCCAGGTTTCACTGCAATATATGCAATGTTTAAGACAATATAATTCTATAGATTTAATGAATTTTCAAAACATTGAAGAATGATTAATACTCTCAAGGGTTACATTCATATTTGTAATTAAGTTTTATTTATAATGCTGAAAGAATCATATATTTTTAGCATTTAAAACAAAATGCAGAGAAAACAACATTACAATTTTACCCTTTTTTCAAAACGCTCAGAGGGTTAAAGTGTAGCAAACAAATAAACCACTGCAATGGTCACTGACTCATAACTTCAATGTTATGCACAACACCACTCTTCCAACCGGTGTTTGTGACTGTCCCATCACATCCGATGGCTACCACTGCACTCATGTCAAAATCTTTCTTTATCATGAAGTCGAAAATACTTTCAGCAATATCATTAGCGGTTCCTGTTTTTGGTTTAACATGGCCAATGTATTGCCACCAGGCACACGAATTACGCTAACATGTTCTTCTTTTCTTACTCTGCGGTACATTTTAGCTCCTATTTTTTCTTGTGTTAATGTACTATCTTTTCATCCGTCGAAGTAGATTCCTTTTACTTCTTTCAGCTGGTGCTCTGTTTCCTTTATTGCTTTTCGAATCTTCACTTTTTCCCTTCGAATCTTACTTTTGTCAATCACTCGTGACATATCTGAATTAGAGATCATTCCAAGATCATGCAGGACACCAGAAACTATCGCTAATGTGGCCCTATCAGAAACACCGTACCTATCGCTTAATAAGGAAGTATACAACAACTTTGAACGCATTTGCGATGTCGAAGGCAATACGAAACTCATGTCACTGCCTGTTCTTATGGAAGTGTTTTGATTAACTTTACTCTTACTTATGCCAGGACTGACGGGGTCAGAAGTAATAGATTGTTGCATGGAAAGCTGCTCTCTTCTTTCTTCTCTTTTAATCTCAGTTTAGTTATCTCCTTTCTATCTAAATTACCAATAAACAGCATCCTGGTTGTTCTCTGATCGTGCATAAACCTCAATTCAATGTCAGGATTTTTTTTTTTTTGCTTTTTCACAATTGCATTTTACAGCCACTGGACAGGGACATGGACAGTTATTGTCAATTGGTTTATTCCCACATGTACAAGAAAATGTCATAGTACATTTACAAGCTACAATATCGAAAAGTTTCGTCTTAGCGTTGGTTATAAACACATCTAACCTTTTCTTATAAAAATCTTTTTCATGGTCTCTGTTGTATGATTTTGTTAACCCAATATAAGCATTAAAGTAGGAGGTGATCATTTGCACAACACGAGCGTGTGTGACCGTTGGAATTGAGGCTCTTCTATAAATATTAACCAATTGAGTAGCAACTAACTCGGCAACAGGTGAAAAACCTAACTCCTTCTTATTATTAGGATTAAATGACAATGCACGTTTATACTTCTCTTCTAAGCAACAAAGTAGCATATCCTCGTATGTCGACAGTGATGTTCCACTCAATTCTTTGGGTGAGCCGAATAAATGACACACGACAGACTGCCTTGTAACAAGCACATTTTTTGGACTCGCCATGTCAAAACTACTATGAAAATTACTGTCATAGAATCACAATATAAAGTATTGCACGAACACACTAGAAAAGACTCTGTCTCAAGGTCACTTTCAGTTTGTCGCGGAACATACAGTAGTAAAACTTTAAAATGGATGTTTAATGGTGTAGTTTTTTAGCTTTATGTCAGTTTGCGAATTTTTGAAATAATGCAACTTTTGCTAAAAAAATGGTATTTTAAATCTTTTTGCGCGAATTCAAATGAACGGCAATGTGTCCAAAACTATTTTTCACACATTTAGGTAACGACAAAGAGGAGTTTTTACACTATTAGATACAAAATAAACTATTAAAAAAATGTATAAGTTTTTCAAAATTGCAGATTTTTTTTTCTTTTTTTCCTAAACTTTAAGGCTCTTGCGCGATTTCAAAACCAATTTATATATTTTTTTATTTTTTTTCCCGTTATTAGGATGCCAATGCGCAAGTTTTCCGCACTATTAAATATTGATTAGAAAAAAATAATTTTTTTCGCCCCACCCTAATATCCATTAAGAATTGCATTTATATCGGATGGTTTTGTAGACACATAATAACTTTTGCCGGATAACTATCGGCAAGGCGTGAGAAAATAATAAGTTTAGAATATTCTTTTCTCAAAATAAGTTTCGGTTAAGTGCCAGGTATGTTCTGATAAGAGAATAGAAATACAGCATGGGGATGCTCGTGAATAACATGGAATTTTAGGTTGGGCTAAGAAGATAAAGGCTAGCTCAGGTGGTGATTTTAAGTGGCGAGTGCACGTGTGAACGGTAATAGGGAACCCAGGTGTAAAAGTTAGTTACATCGAGAAGAGCGGTTACAATTGTAAGGAAGTAAGTTTAATAAAAGAAAGTCGGGAATAGTAAATGTCATACTTGACAGTGTTAGATAAAATTATGAGTGCAAGAACGCCCCCCTAACCACCTAGGAGTTGAAAAAGAGCGCGAGAATTTTCGGCGGGAAAAGGGTGAGATGATCCCCGAAGTAGGCGGAATTTATTTGAATGCAAACGAAGAGATATCCAATAATTTTGTTTGGAGGCAGGATTTTAGCAATGAGAAAATTCTAGCCATTTGAGGGAATGGAAAGGGGATAGGAAAATGAGAAGGTAGCCAGGATTGGCATAGAAAAAAACGGGGAGAATATTTTGGGGGAAATGATAGCGAGAGAAAAGGGATGAGTAAGAGGAAAAAGAGAGGGAAGACAGAGACAGGGAGAGAGTTGGTGATGATTGGAGTGAGGTGAGGGAATTTTGGAGTTTTAGAGAGGAGTGGATAGAGTAGCGGATTTTTGAATCTTAAGATAGTGGAATAGAAAGTAGAGTAGTCGAGAAAGGAAAAGAGTAGCGCAATTGTTAGATACAGTGCCCGCCTAATTGTTTGGAAAGGACCGACTTCAAGATGATCAGCGTACTGTTCCAGATAATTGCAGGTATGATTCATTTTACTCAGTATTCCGTATTAGCCATCTCGTTCTAAATATTAAAGCAGATATTAAGTTAAGCTAATATAGGGAAAGTTTTTAGGCATCCTAACTAAAGTGTATTTAATTAATTAGAATAAAGTCTAGTTAAGCTTATTGTCAGACTATGAGTATAATCTTTAATTGTATTGTAACCTATTTATGAAAGTTCTAATAAACTGTTTAATTCAAATTTAATGTTTAATTATTTACCATACAGAGAAGGCGGGAGGCTATGGTCTGCTTATGATTCTGGGTAACTACCACTATTTACTCACGATGCCAAGTAATTTCATTATTGTCATTTGTTACTATTCTAATGCTAAATTAATAAGAGTAATAATCTATTTATAAATGGAAGTAGTTTAATTTAAGGTCATTTAAATCACACTAAAGGAATGAATGATAGCGTAGCCGACGATCACCTCCCAGCACTTTGATGATAAGGTTAGTGAAGAATATTTTAATTCTTGGTCATTTTCGTTAGTATGACTTTAGATGTCATATATATATATATATATATATCATTATTGCGCATAAAGCTTTCAAAATCAATAATATCATGAAACAATCGATCCTATTTTAATTTATTTTACAATTAAAATTTTTCTATTGAAGCGAATTAATATAATTTTATGACTTCAAGCAATATTATATACTTCCACATTATCAAGTGGATGTTATATAAATACAGTTGTTTGAAAGTATTTTTCACCCTCCCCCCCCCTTAGTTATATTAAACCAAAATCATTAATTTATATTGTTAAAATCCTCTATTTGAAGACATTGCCTATGAACATTAAATTCTAATCCAATCTTCTTTGCACTTGGTTATTTATCTATGGTATTTTATAGGGAAAAGATGTTAGGTAATTGCATTTAGATGAAGTAGGCTTGTTAAGATATAATTACTTTGCTAATAAGGTCAGCGAAGAATATTATAACTATAGTCCATTTTCGCTAATATGCTTTTGGTTATAATAAAAATTATTATTCATGCATCTTAAGTTTGATTTGACACTAAATGCATCTTTATTCATGCATCTTAAGTTTGATTTATTAACTAAATATTTCACTTTTCAAAGTATTCTCGGTATTACTGAAGTAATTATCAGTAACAGTTGCCTTTTTTTTTTAACTAAAAATAATGAATAGAACAAGATATTTTTTTGTTTTGGGGTCATGTTATGGTGTTTGTTCATATTGTGGTGATATTATTTAGTCAGACTTTGTTAAGTATTCGATTTGCGTTTAATAACATGAACTTATTTCAATCTGCTTCACAAATTACTTTTACTTACATTTGTAAGTTGTCAAAAAAGCATATTCTAATGTAAAATTGAAATATACTTTTCTACAAACTTTCCAAAAAGTGCACTGTAGAAACAAAAAAATTATCTTGATAAAAAAAAAAAAAAAAAACTTTTAGCCCGGACGCTAGTACAAAACGCTTTATTTTACGGAAAAAATCCGTATTTATTACAAACGTTCTATTATTTTAGTAGACTTCATCCGTATTTACGCAATAATTACAGATTATGTCTGAAGAACAAACAGTATTTTATTGGCGTCCTGGCTAACATTTTTTCCCTGTAAAATCTACAGAATTCCTTTTTACAATATAACAATGCAATATAACTTAAAGTAGCTTGAAATATTAAATTATAATTTGTATAAAACGAATTGTTGTTATTTTATATATATTTACACGAATTATTTCAAAAGATTAATGTTCGTTTTTACAAGGATAATCAAATATATTTAAAATTGTTACTAAAAGTATTTACTTTTACTATTTAAATTTAAATTCCTTCAAAATTTTAAAGAAGAAAATAGAAAATAAACATTCAAGTTTAAATTTAAAATACTGCTATTATATATATATATATTTAATTATCTTAAATTAAAAAAATAATTACTTGAAGATGTAAATGCTTATTTGTATTAACATACAATATACCAATCATTGCATCATCACTTTTAACACATACATATCCATGCGATTCAAATAAAAGTCCATTGTTTGATATGACTAATATCCATATTGTGTTTCGGAGTCCTTTGTTATAATAATAATAATAATATTATTATTATTATTATTATTATTATTATTATTATTATTATTATTATACTAATGTTGTGCTTCGTTGTAATAATAATAATAATAATAAAATTATCATTATTATTATTATTTATCATTATTTTTATTTGGCTGGATGATATTATCTTTAAAATATATCAGCAAAAAGATAATAAAAATATTGTTTACTATTGATTGGTTATGGTATATATGCAATCAAAAAAAAAAAAGCACGGCGAAAAATAATAAAATTATAAAACTGCGCAAAGCAGGCGGATTAAAATTCAATAATTATTGAAATATTTTAAAATTCAATAATTAAGAGTAAATAATAGAATTGAGAAAATATGCCGTAACGCTCGACATTCCGAAGTATAAAAGTGTTTTTAAAAGTGTTTTCACCTTTTACGGATTTCACGATAAAATTGTAGTAACAAATAAAAATTGAAATAAAATGTTTGCGCAAATTAAATTAATTAAAAATGTAAATATACTATTTCTACGTTGAAATGTGATTTTAAAGTATTGCTTTTGTTTCCATAATTATATTAAATGAAATGCGAGATTTAATATTTTTGCTTTTGTATAAAAAAAAGGGGCGCTTGTATTATAATGTTATTAGTCACCTTATTTTTGAAAATTTCATGTAAACATCAATTTATGGTCATTTTTTTAGAGCGCACAAAAAATAAATAAAACTATCTAATTATAATTATTTTTAGTATTATGTTTCAAATATTATGACAAAACGATTTGTTTTAAAATCATATTATGGGGTTTTTTAATTATTTTGTGTTTTCAGTATTCTCAAACGTGTGAAATACTATAGAGAAATATACTATTGGCGTATTTTTAATGCAGGATAATATTTTGAAACTACACATGTCTGGTATATTTCGTATTCCCTTCTGAGTTTTATCGAATATTCCATATTCCTCTACTAAACCTGCTGGAAAACTAACAAGATTAGAGTGATTATTTTCAATAGAAAACCTATAAAAATATACCTAAATCTCATCTAGAAAATTAAAATAATTAAAAAAGAACTGACGATATTAAATTGCATTCATTTAGATTGCATTCGTACTTTGGCAGTCTTAGAGAGTACTGTATTTGAATTTATCAGCATGTCTCTATAAGGCATTTGTCTTGCTACAGAATGAATGATGATTATCTTTAGAAATGTAACGCTTGATAAAATGCGAAAGAATTACGATATTCTGATAAATATCTTGTGGTAGTTTGAACCAACTTTAGTGCTGTACAGCTGCCACCATGAAATGGTGAAATTTCTTTTAGCTATGTTGGTTCATAGATTGGTTCATTTTTCAACTGGAGCTACAAATGTTGATTTCATCATCTTATGGTAGCAACTACTGCAGCACTGAAAGTTGATTCAACTCTAAACAAGTGTTTTAACAGGGTACCTAAGGTCTGTTGCAGCATTATATAAAAGTTTATTTGCATCTAAAAAACTGGGAACTGTAAATTTGTCAGCTAAAGGGGAATTCTCAGACCGACTGATGAACAGAACGGTTTTATACCTTCGCTTATTATATCATCAGATATCACGATGTACTTTGTTTTCTTAAGGATCACATTAAAGACCTCATATACTCTACCCTGGTAAGTAATAGCAATGATTTTCAGATAAAATGCACAGTTTAAATTGTGAACACTTACGTAAATATGATGTTCTGTGCTTCGAAGAAATTTGACTAACTCTTTAGTAGTAAAATTTATTACAAACAAAACTGTATATCTTGCTGTTTTTTCTTTCTTCAATGAATTCATGACTTCAAATTATTTATTTTATAATGGTATATATTCTAAATAACATGACGAATATTCTGCATTTACGATATCATTGAACTTGAAAGTAATAATACTAAAATTGCAAAACTAAATTTGGTTCAACACACAACAAATGTTTCAACGGGGTAGCTAAGATCTGCCATTTGTATATGTAATAGCATTATTTATGATGTTCCGTGCTTCGAAGAAATTAAACTAACTCTTCAGTATTAAAATTTGTTACAAATAGAACTGTATATGTTGCTGTTATTTCTTTCTTCAAGGAATTCATGACTTCAAATTATTTATTTTATAATGGTATATATCCTAAATAATATGATGAATATTCTGCATTTACGATATCATTGAACTTGAAAGTAATAACACTAAAATAGCAGCACTAAATTTGGTTCAACTCGCAACAAATGTTTCAACATGATAGCTAAGATATGTCGCTTGTATATGTAATAGCATTATATTATAAGGAAGCATATAGCAAGTTTTATTTGTATGTAAGAAAAAGTAGAGTCTGTAAATTTTTAAGCTAAAAGAGAATTCTCTGACCGACAGATGGACAGAACAGTTTTATACCTTGGCTTATTGTACCATTAGATATCATGCTGTACTTTGTTTTCATAGGGGTCGCATTAAAGACCTCATATACTGTACTCAGGAAATTAATATCAGTAATTTGAAGATAATAATCACAGTGGAACTTGGAAACATTTACGTAAATGTGATGTTCCGTGCCAGAAAGAATTATTCTGGTTCCATGTAATATATATTTTCTTCTGTTTAAAACAATAGACTTTAGAAATATGTATCAAAGATATTTTATCTGAACTGAATTTAGTATTTTGTGTTTCTGCGTTTCCTCGATATCCATGCTAAAATCCAATGTAAATATATATAATAAAAATAAAAATGTGCAAGACAACTTATGGAATTCCTTTTTTTATGAAAATAGATGTAAATAAAGCAAAATCCACTATTCAACATTTTAAGAAATTTGCAGTTTTGCACTATAAATATAGTATTTGATATTTGTTTAATAGCCATCTAATTTAGTCCTTATAATACATTTCTTTAAATTTGCAAAACTGAATTGGTATTTTTAAGATATTTTCCGATCGACACCAAAATAACATTATTAAATTTAACCTCATTTGATAATTTTCAACAAGAAAAATATAACGCATTTTTTTTAAATTCAATTGCAAATTTCAAATACTGATGTAGAGGACTTTTTTGTGTGGAGATTGTTTTGAAAAACAAGAAAAGTTAAAATCAGTTCATTCAAGTGATTCTGTTTTAAAAATTTAAATCACTTAAAATTTAGAAGTCACCAGTACTTATAAAACACAGTTTAAGTAAATTAAATGTAGTTTCTTTGTATGTGTGTGTCTTAAGTAATGAATGTAGGTTAAATTTTTCTTTTAAATTTCTAAGTTCCTTTAGTTCAATTGCAGATTTCATATTCTTGATGGAATACAGATTTTTTATTTGAATTTCTTTTTCGAAATTAAGAGAGGTTAACATTAATACATAAATGATGGGCCTAAATGTTGGCTTAAAAATTTACATTATTTAAAGTTTGAAAAGTCAGCAGTTCTTTCCAACATAGTCTTACTAAAAGTAATTTAGCTTTTGTTCACGTCTGTATGTTTGCCAAGTGATGAAAACTGTGGATTTTTATATCATTTTAAATTTTTGAACAAATAATTTTTATCTTTTTTGATAACATTTTCCTGAAATTTTACTTATGAAAGATGTATAGCACTTTTGCATAATTACAAAACTTCCGTATTTTTGTCAAGTGAATAAACACACTTATTTCACATAAGAATTAAAATGAAATAAATGCCTGAAACAGACAACACACGTTTTATTAAATACATTTTCTAATAAAGAAATAAGAGAATCGTCACCCCAAAAAATACAGGAGTTCGCCAGCTATGTTTTTGCTCTTTTGCAAATATTTCAAAACATACCATATTAAATCTACATTTGCTTGAATAGTATGTCTTTCAGAAACTTACAAATGTTTAAAAGATGTTTCGAGGCACTGTTGAAGAGAAATATGCATGGCTCAGTGACGAACAATAATTGTTAGTATTATTCTCAATTATCCGCTTAATTCCTGCCCATTCCATCATAACCCCTTTCATAGACAAGTTGATTTCAATTAATTAAGTCTTTACTGAACGAGTAGTAAGAGTTTTCTGGGGTCGGTTGATTAGCCAACTCTAGTTTAATAAAGTTTAAAAATTAAATAGATGATTTACTTAAATTACAAGGAAATGAAGAATATTGCGCTGTGTAAATTTTTGTAGCAACCTGCTTAAACCCTTTTGAGAAAAATCAATCTTTGTCCAATGCTGAGTAGCAAAGTTTAATCTAAAAGAAATTACCAAATAATTCTAAAGAAAAAAAATATTATTTTTAATAAAAGTTCATTAACATTTATTTACAAAACTATTTACACACAAAGAAATGAAAAGTCAGAATTCATCTCACTATTTTTTTTTTCTAACAGAAAATAGCTATACTATTCATCGTTATTTATACATTATATAGCCATTGACCTTTTTACAATCTTTGAGTCAAATTTTAACTTTGCAAAAATATATTTATTTTTACTTTAAAACTTATACAATTTTTGATTCATACTACAACTGTTAATATTTCAAGTCTTCCTCACAATTTTATGCCTCACTACCAGATGTCCCTAAAACATATTTGTATACTTATAATGTAAATTCTTCAGAAATTTATCATCAAATTACCTCCGTGTTAATGGATGCTGGTACAAATCGCTTCTCGTCACAGAGATTGTTGTCCTTTTCATCGTTCAATTGAGTGCTGGTGTTTGACGCATATCTCATTATAATGAATTCCAAAACTTTATCAAATAGAGGATGGGAAATTTTCACGAACAGAAAACATGGCAGCTAGGTTTTTTTTTTTGTTGTTGTCTACCGACCTTTAGCTCACAAAACCTTTTAAAAAAAAAACCTTGAACTTGCTTCAATCATCACTTTTTCGTTTCTATACAAAACTCTCTCGAAAACAAGTGGGCAGGCCCAGAGCTTGTCAAGAATTTGCGTAACAGTTCGAATGCCCATCCTCCTCTTATTTCGTTGGTTTTTCTGGATCCAATTTTTTTCTGCTCCTGCATTGTCAGAAACCTACAGCGTTGTCTAAATTTCCTTCGTTCTGGGAAAAGATTCACCGATCTTCGTGTGAGGTTTTATTGATGTGCTTACGTGCCAGTGCTAAAGCAGAGACAGATTTGTTTGATGTTTACTGTCCTAAATTGGTACCAGGAAGTCAAGAGCCATAAAATTGACAAAGTGCGTTCTTTGGTTAGCCATCTTAACACTAAATCCTGATAATGTAATTTCTTTACACTAGGCACCTATTAAGTTTTTTTTTTTTTTTTTTTTTTTTTTTTTTTTTTTTTTTTTTTTTTTTACATTAAATCGTTTATTTCTTATGCAATATTGGGTAAAATGGAATATACCACTGACAAACATAGCGGAAAAACTCACATATAAAATATACAGTTTATGTTATGTCGCTAAATAAGAAATATTTAAGCACTTACGGCGACAAAAGTAAGATTTTTAAAAGCTCCAATATAAAATTTATTTTTAAAAGACCGATTTTGTCGACGAAATTCAATTTGAAATACAGCATTTAGTCTTCCTATTTTTTAAACTTTTCAATCATTAATGGATGAAAAGAATATGCATCAAATGTAAAGTATTAACCTTTCGGATACAATATTTAAACGTAAGAGATATTATGAAAAGGTACTAATTTTTAAAAGTCTCAATTAGTTAACATAATACTTTTCTAGCAACTAAAATCATAGTAAAAAGGTAATATGTGAATACAGCATGATATAGCAATTACCACACATGTTAACTGTATTGCAGCTATTTTCCTGCCTAATTGCACCAAGATGCCATGTTATATCGAAGATATATATTTTTCATATTCTCATTTCAAATTTATAAATTTAGGAATATTTTATAAAATTTTAAATTTAGGAAGTTTATATAATATTTTTGTCATACTTCCCACAAATAAAATAATCAGCAACTTTGTGTGACTTATATACGACATTGCTTTGAAATGGATTATGTTGAAATGTTTGTGTATACCTTTGTTTTCCCAACATGTAAAGTTAATATCAATCTCGTGTAGCATTAATAAAAAGAATAAATATTATTAAAAAAATTAGAATATAATATATATTTTACATTTCATCTTTCAAATATGTATATATTTGACAGATATATGACAGATATTGACAAATATATATTACTTAAATATATATATATATATATATATATATATATATATATTTAAGTAATACAATTCACACGAGCAGAATGTTTTCGCGTTTTCTATATTTTATGAGTATGATTTGAATGACTTTTTCTTTGAGAACATCTAAGTAAGAGAACGTTTCTTTAATATTTGTTTTTTTCTGAATTTCAGTGTTCAGCTAATATAAATATTTTTAGAAAAAAACCAAACTATTGGTAATATATTAATCATTTTTACCCTTTTTTATTTATGAAAATTGTTTCGTTCTATATCCGAGTGCATCAAAGAGAGCCTACTATTAAAATTTTATACATTTATTACTAATACTAATAAATCTGCAGCTCATCAGCCTAAACGTCAGCTCTGAAAGTCATTGATTTTTAATCGCACTTTTCATATTATTTAGCATCTTACAATCCGCAATTTAATTTTTTTATTACACGCATATTTATAGGCATACAAAATACTTCGGAGAATATTGTCTTAAAATGATGAGTTCAAAATTATCAATGTTGTATTAACCTATTCGGATTCTTAAGTTTTGATATTTTGATTAGTTTAATATAATTTGCTACCTTTTCCATGGCAACAGATTTCAGTGGAGCTAATCAGGGTATACTTATTTTTTTCTAAATATTTAATTGTCAAGTGAAGATTGGGTAATAAATGAGCTTTTTAAGTTTAAGTAAGTTGTGTTTTAGAAAGAACCCCAAAACTCCACAACAAATGGAGCCGTAACAATTCGGTCTCTGGGTTATTGATTTTTTTTTACTTGTATGTATTTATGTATCAAAGAGCAACTGGGTGTTTTTGCAATTAAAATTTTATTTATATGTTCAAGTGTAAAAAGAGGTCTAGGCTCTCTCTCTGTGCTAGTAAGCTACAATTCCCAGTCAAAATTATGCCTTGTGAGCATCACCTTTTCTTATTTACAAAAAGCATAGTCCTGTACTTAAGTTTTATGTATTTATAAGGTTTTCCTTTCCCCTCTCTTTTTCTCATTTTTAAGTTGTCCCCCCCACCCTTTTTTCATTTTCTTTTTGGTTTGTTTGTCATTTTCTAACTCTAACTATGGCTGATAAGCACTCGGAAGCAATTGCCACTATTCAGCGAAAAAATGCTTTAGTGGATAATTTGTCAAACATTCCCCCATTCAATGGAGAGGCCAGCTCAGTCTGCTTCTCAGATTTTTCTGAGAAATTTGAGAGTTTTGCCAAATTATTCGACTGGAATGAGGAGGAGAAAAAATTCGTTTTGTTAGCTAGATTATCAGGAGCTGCTTCTAGGCGAATAAAAATTCACAAAGCAAAAACATCTGATAAGCTATTAAAAATCTTAAAAGAGAGTTATACTTCACAGGCCACACCAGATGTTGCCCTGAGTCATTTTTTAAATTTTAAACAGCCACCCAATATGAGTGTTCAGGAGTTTTATGACAAGGCATATGATATGTCATTAAGAGCCCTTGTAATTGAAGGTATCCAGGGTGAAGTAGTCGATAAAAGCCGAACGGCTCTACTACACTCCATGCTGTTGAGCAATCTTACACCAGAAGTGCGAAAGGGGGTAATTGCGAGAAATCCACAATCCCCAGAAGAGGTCCTCAAAATTGCGCTTCTTGAGGAAAAGGCTTATAGGAGCATTAACCCTTTCTACAACCACCGCGAGGAAATTCTCAACCCTAATTTGACCCAAAACCTACCCTGTGCTGCAGTTTTTCAGCAAGATAGCTCACAAAAGAAGGAGATAGACCAACTAAAATCTCAAATTGATGTTTTAGCAGCTAAGATAGACAGTTTAGTTGATCTTAGGGCTAGGGATGTACAGGAGAAAAACCAAGAGGTAAGACCCGTAACCTGCTATAGGTGCTCCGTACAAGGCCACTATGCCAGAGATTGTCCACTAAATTTTGTCGACTATAATTTTAGAAGGGGAGGTGGTCAAAATTTCAGGAGCCGTGGGCAAAATTATAGAAACAGAGGTGAAAATCCTAGAGGGAACCACAATCAGCGAGGCGGATATAGGGGAAGAAGAGGTGGTTATTACCAAAACAATAGGAGCACAGCTGCGAACAGAAATGAAGAGCAGGCGGTAAATAACACCCCAGTAGCTAACAACGAAAGTGAGGCTTTAAACTATTAGTGGCCGGATCAGATGTGGTCAAGTCGATCCCCAACAGGCCCCTGGACCCCCCAACTGTGTATAGTATGTTTCAGCCCCAATCATATACATTACCAACTGCAAGAATTTACATAAATAAAGTTTGCCTAAATGCATTATGTGACACGGGTTGTGCAATTAATCTCCTGAGTGGTACTGATTGTAACTGTTTAGAGAATTTTGAAATGGAGAATTGCAATATCCCCATTATGACTGTCACCGGTGAGAAAGTTCACCTAAATAAGAAAGTATTTTTAAAATTTGTTTTTGATAATGTTCAATGTCAAGCTGAATTCTATGTAGTGGAAGGTAAATTAGCAGAGGAATTTAATATGATTTTGGGAATGCCATTTTTGAAAGAGTACCGGGCAAGTATAAATTGTGATACAAATGCTGTCGCTCTTAAAGTGCCAGTTTCAGGCCAATGTAAACAAAGCGTAGAAACCCCAAGTAATACTTCAGGGTGTAATACTTGTCTTGCTACTAATTCTGTAAATATTTCTAACTCTGTATATAGTGTAAATTCTAATAATAATTGTATAAATAATGATTGTGTTAAAAATAATTCTGTAAATATAAAACGTGTCAACAAAGTAGGGGAGAATTCAAAAAGTAGTAATGCCAATAGCCCTCCTGAAAATTGTGCATGTGAGAAAGTTCATGACTCAGTTAATATTGAAAATGGGAATCATAGTAGTGAAAATATGGTAGTTCAGGACCCGCAGTTGAGTAATATGGGAAAAGATGTTGAGACAGTCATTCAAACTGAGTCAGATAAGGAAGTTGAAAGTGTTGCGCAGAACTTTTGCATGCAAACAACATCAGGCGGTAGCTCTGAGGGTAATAACACTGAAAATTTTTCAAGTATTCAAAGTGTCGACAACATTCTTTCAGCAGCGAGTCAGGTAACTCAGGGTAATTTAGCTGAAGAGCCTACTGAAATTTGTAATATTGATGAAAGTGAAGATTTGGTAAGTATAGAGGATAAGGTACCTGAAGTCGAGGAGGAGAGCAATGAAGATAGCAGTAGTGATAAAACCAATAAAAATAAAAATATAAGTTTCGCTGTGTTATGTAGCAAAATTTCAATTCCCCCGCAGTCAAAAATGTTAGCCCAGGTTAAAAGTTATAAGGAAAATTTTATTAAGGAAAATGATATTGTTATGTTAGAACCTTTGGCGAAAAATTTAAATCAAGGTCTCCTTACCTCCAGAGCCATTTGCACTAAAGAACATGGCCTATATATCTCATTTGCAAATTTTTCAGACAATAGTATTCATTTAAATAAAGGAACCTTTGTTGCCAAAATTCAAAAATGTGTAGACCAGTCAAATATACCCGTAACTGATAATAAATTAACCTATAATATAAATTTGGCCCCTCCAATTGGTGACTTTGATCACCCTGATCTCACTTGGAGCTCTGAAATTAATTTAGATCATTTAGAACCCCCATTAAAACTTAAAATGCAAAATTTTCTAGACAAAAACAAAGATGTATTTGCAGCATCGGTCTTAGATTTACCCGGCTGTGATACAATCCCGCATGAAATTAACTTAACTTCAAATAAACCAGTTAAAGGCAAAGCTTATAGAGTCCCCTACAAATTACGTCAAGAAATGGAAGACCAACTTAATACTTTGTTACAGGCGGACATAATTTCCCCTTCCATGTCTGAATTTGCTTCTCCGGTTATTCTGGTTCGGAAATCAGACGGTTCCTATCGACTTGCTGTTGACTACAGAAGATTAAATAAAAATCTTGTTAAAGATGCTTACCCAATACCTAACATTACCGACTCTGTTGATGCTTTAAGTGGGGCTAAATTTTTTTCAACGCTAGATTTAACTAGTGGGTTTTTTCAACAGGTTATTCGCCCAGAGGATAGGCATAAAACTGCTATAATCACCCACAAAGGACTTTTTGAGTGGACCCGTAACTGTTTTGGGCTCTCAAATTCAGGTAACAGTTTCCAAAGACTTATGAATGCTATTTTCGGTGATTTAGGCAATCTTGGAATTCTTGTTTATATCGACGACATTGTAATTGCCTCCAGTGATGTTAATTCTCATTTTGAGAAGCTTAGCATGGTCTTTGAAAGGTTAAGACTGCATAAACTTAAACTTAAGCCCAGTAAATGCACTTTCCTTTCGAATAAAATACAATATCTAGGTTTTGAGATTTGTAGTGGCCAAGTATCACCTATCAATAAAAATATTGCCGTAATAGAAAATTTTAAACCTCCAACTACCCGAAAGGCTGTTAGGTCATTTATTGGAACTCTATCTTTCTATAGGAGATTTATACCAGATTTTACTAAGAGAGCTAAAAATCTAATCAACTTAACGAAAGAGACAGGAAAATTTTCGTGGAATGAAGATGCACAGAAAGAATTTGAAGACCTTAAAATGGCTCTTATTTCAAAACCATGTCTTGCACTCCCTGATTTTGAGAAAGAATTCCATTTATATAGTGATGCCAGTGGCGAAGCATTAGGGGCAGTGTTATCACAATTAGATGAAAATAACATGCTCCATCCTGTTGCCTTTGCCAGCAGAAAATTGAAAGATGCTGAGACCCGCTACTCCACCACTGAAAGGGAATTACTAGCTTTAGTTTGGGCTACTGCCCACTTCAAATGTTACATTGCTAATACCCATTTTTTCATCTATACAGACCATGCGCCTCTAACATTTATGTTAAAAATTCACGACCCTACATCTGGCATGGCTAAATGGATCTGCACTCTCTCAGACTTTAATTTTACAATCAAGTTTGTTAAAGGTAAGTGTAACAGTGTCGCAGATTTCCTTTCGAGGTATGTCAACAATGATAACTCCAATGGTACTGTTAATTGTAATTTTTGTATACAAGTCGAAAAGGAAGTTACTTTTATGCCTCATTCTAATCTACTTGAAAAAATTGGTGAATTACAAAAATCAGACAAGAAATGCTGCGAGATTGCAAGAAAACTAGACCAAGGTGTAGAAATTGCTCCTAAATACATGAAATTTTTTTTTAGAGATGACATTTTAGTTTGTGAGGATACAAGGGAGTCAGCTATTTTGAATAAATCTGTAAAGTTAGTCGTGCCAAAAGAATTGGTTACTCAAGTTTTTGCACTAACACATGAGTCCCTAGCGGCTTGTCATCAAGCCTTTCAAAAGACCATTGATCGCATTCGTGAGCACTTCTATTGGCCAGGAATGTCGTCAGATGTCAAGCATCTAGTGGAGTCATGTATTAGTTGCCAGCAGAAGAGAGCTTATAGAGCGAACCAGCTCGCCCCTCTGCAACGTATGCCGACCCCCCAGTTTCCCATGAACAAGGTTCATTTGGATCTCATTGGACCCTTACCGCAAACTTTTTCGGGAAATAAGTATATTGTCGCATATATAGATTCATTTACTAAGTGGCCAGAAGCATATGCGGTTAGTTCAACCACTTCAGATGTCATTGCGGACACTTTAGCTGATTTCATATCACGCTACGGTGCGCCCTGTTTTATTACGACGGACAACGCGAAGAATCTAATTTCAGATGCGATAGAGCACGTATATAAAATGTTTGGTATTAATCATATTAAGACCTCATCTTATCACCCGGCTGGCAACTCGCAAGTGGAGAGACAGAATCGTACTCTTAAAAATGCACTTTGTCACATAGTCAACCAAAATCAATCTGACTGGGACACTAAACTCAAATTTGCACTACTAGCTATGCGTTCAGCTGTCCACTCTTCAACTAAACTTAGCCCAGCTGCAGTTATGTATGGCAGAAATATGAATCTACCATATAATCTCTTTTCTCAACCACCTTCTTTTAATTATAATGATGCACCCTCTTTTTGCGAATTCTTAATCCCAGCTCTTCAAAAAGTATACACTGAAGTACATAGTAATTTAATTAAAGTTTCTGAGCAGCAGGAAAAATACCGTGAAAAGACAGCTGTTGATAAAAATTTTAAAATAGGAGATCTTGTGTGGTTATTTACACCCACAGTCGCCCCTGGTAATACAAAAAAATTAAGCAAGCAAAATAATGGTCCTTTTACTATAATTGAGAAGCTAAATGAGGTTAATTTTAAAATAGCGCTAGTTGCTAATCCCAAAAATTGTCAGGTTGTCCATGTTGACAGGTTGTCTTCTTTCAAAGACAGACTCCCCATCTGGTCCAGTAAACCAAAACAAACAATTGGCCTGGGATCGACTGAAAACGTGACCATCGATTCACCACACCAACCGCGCGATTCTCCTCCTGTACGCAGGTGTAAGCGTAACCGATTCATTCCCTGGGCACCATATGATAGTAACCGCGCACCAGCAGTAGTGAACGTCAACAATAACGAAACTCCGGTAGCGCCGGAAGTGGAGGAAACAGACAGCGACGCGACTGAAATCATAAATCCCTCTCCCCCACCTCCCATTTCTCCGGAGATTGCAGCGGCAGAGAATAACGAGATGTGCGTAAATAAAAATTTAGCAACGGCAGAAGGCAGTGAAATGCGCGTAGGTAAAAATTCAGCCACGGCAGAAAGCAGTTCAACTGCTGAGCACAGCGATTCGCGCAGGTCTCGTTCATCGATTCGTCCAGCTGCTAAATCGAATAGAAGTAGTCGTTCAATATCGATTTCTAGAACCGACTATTCGCTACGGGATAGAAGAGACCGTCCGAGTTATAAATACTAACTACCTTTTTTCGTTATTCAAGCATTTTTATTCAATTTTACCTTGTTTATTTGTATTTATTTATAGTTTAGTTAATGTGTATGTATATTTAATTATTTTTTTTTGACATTTTTAAAATGGAACTTAGTTTTTCTAGCGTATTAAAGGTTTGTTTTGGTTGTGTGTTGATACTCTCATGTAGGCATTTTTAACCCTTTTTATGCCTATACTTAAGGTTTTTGTCTGTTTTATGGTAGATTATGTGGTATATACCCGTCCGCACCCCGTTTTCGTAGATTTTGGGTATATTTTTGCAAAAAAAAAAAAAAAAGAAACGAATGTAATTTTTGTTACTTTAAAATTTTTTTAGGATGTTGTGTTTTGTATGCCCTTTTGCCGAGGTAGATCTGTTTAGTTCAGTTTTTTTTAATGCATCAGTGTTTTGTATATAACTTTTTAAGTATGTGTTTACTTTAATTTCTACATTTTAACTAGATAGATTTATTATTTACTATACAGTTTGTGGTTTTATTTGAGCTTAAACTTTAAGGAGTGTGGGCCCTTTTTCTTTTTCTAGTACATACTGTCTCATGTACATGCCTGTATGTTGTTGTGTGTGGCTAAAAGTGCTAAAATTAAATATTTTATTTATTCTACTTCCTATTTTTGTGGAATGTGTGTTTTCCTTCCTGGTGATATATGTCACCACCCCTGTTTTTTATTTTATTTTGTGGAATGTTTTCCCTGTAGTGCCCAAAAGGCCCGAAACTGCTTTTTGCTATAAGTAGCACAGAGGCAGAGATACTCTTTCCCATGCACATTACTTGTACGTGCATTTGTAAAATCTACATAATATCCCGAATCATTAGACTGTGTTCGAAAACAAACATGTGTTCTCATATAAAATTGTTACAATTGTGTGCGTAATTCTCTAACATTGTCTGTGATACCATAATTTGTGTCTTACAGATGTATATGTATATATTTTTTTTTGTTTGTGTGTCACCAGTTGCTCTTGTGTATTTTTGTATAATAGAATTAATATGTGTTTTACAAATTTCATTGACATTTACAGTGTTGTAACTATGATATTACTAGTACTTATTTACATTAATAGATAGTGTTGTAATATACTGTGATGCCAATTATTGAAGTTATGTATATAAGCAGTATAGTGACAATTAATCAGTGGGCACTTCTCTTCTTTTTCGGCTAATTTTTTTTTTTCAAAATTCAATTTATGTATTATTTACAGTTCTGTTGCCAGAAGTCTCAGGAAGGATGCAGTTATGCGTAGGAATGACAGTAGTAGGGAAGTGAGGTTTCACAATCAGGTGGAACATGTGTTCTTTTACAGGTGCAGAAAATATCTTGGTCATTTTAGTGGAAAATTCAGCCTTGTGGTCCCTCCTCTGGTAGTACTCTTTTATGGTCATGTTTCAGGTAATATTTTAGGTAATGGTTTCTACGGATGTGCGAGCTCTGGTTGTATATATCCGGAATATATTGTCAGGGTGGTATTTCAGCGGTGAACTCTTTGGATCCCGTCCCGGATCGATGTATGATCTGTGTTTGTGGGTCAGTTTTTTCAGTGTTGAGGTCCCAGCATGCCATGTGGTACCAAGTTACCTTTCAAAAAAATAATTTGTTTTCTCAAAAAAAAATTTTTTTTTAATTAGCCGGGGGGAGCAATCTTGTTACGGTTGGTTTCAACAATTTTTTTTTTTTTAATCTACATTAATTATTTAAATCACTTTCTCAACATTTATTTAAAAGCACTCTTTTTTTCTGTTTCTAATAAAAATTTAAATAAATAAAAGTAATTGTAATAATTATAATAAAATCAGTTTTTATTTTTTCTTCTTTCTTTTTCTTTTTGCAAAGTAATTTCAACGTTTATAGTCTAACGTAGCTTCCTGTTTTTCAAATACGAAAAGCAGACAGCAAGGGAGGGATGTTTTGTCAGTAGACTGCACAGGTGGAAAATTTGGAGTCATCTAGTCTGACTTTGATATAAGAATGACCGACCGCCCTGTATAAGAATTACGTTATCTTATGAGTGTACTATACACGCAATTAGGCTTTGTAAGTTTACGTCAGGCTTCAATTGGCTCTGCTATCAGGCGGATAGCTGGCGCCCATGTAAACAGAGGCTAACAGGACCCCCCTTCAGCACACGCCATGGGGGTGATGCATGGTTTCCTTCCCCCATGAAGCGGCCGGCAGAGTGGAGCGGCAAGCTGTAGTCTTCACAATGAGTCCATTTTTCCTTTTGTTTCCATTCCCGTACCCCTGGCAGAGTGGATCGGTCCCGTTTTTCAAGCAGCGCGGGAGAATGAATGTTTACGACACTTGTTGCTTGGCCAAGAGACCTGTCGTTTGACTCGTAAAAAAAAATTCGACTTATTACGGGGCTCGAAGATTGGCCTGTGGGCTGGATCGCGAAGTTGTTGAAGGCGGACAGGTTTCTGGAAGATTTTTTTTTTGAGAGTGGGGCATTGATGGCCCTACATTAACCATCCTAAATCATGATGTTATGATGAAAAGAGGCTATAAGGGCATTTTCGAATTGCGGATCTATAACTGTTAACGAGAAATTAAGAAGAAGATATGTGTAGCCTATTTTTTTTTGGCGTAGTGGCGCTCCAAGATTATGACTTCTTAACCATCAGAAGTGGTCATAGATATTGAACTAAACCGGTCGTTAGAAGTCGTAGTGTTCAGAGTTACGGTGATGGCTATCTTCGAATAAAACACATGCTTCAGGAAGGTGAAATTACTGACTCCGACGGTGAAGTTCTGGACCGTAGAACGATTTTCCCCTCCGGACTAGATGATGGACCTAGTAGTTGATGGCAAGTGATGCAGTGAGATGAGAGGATTGATGAATGTTAGCTTGAAACCACGTCTGAATTTTTCCCCAGCCTGAATACTCCAGCTTAAGTGCTTCATCAGATTTTGAAAAAGGAGGAAATGCTCCTAAGTGCCCATTGACTAAAATTGTAGAACTCTCTACCTGTTGTAAGTACTATTTGCATAGTTTTTCTTTTTATTTATTTGTACCTCTTTTTAAAAAAAAAAAAAAAATATGTTTGCTATACCAGAGTTTAAAAGTGAAATGAATATCTTTGGATAATTTCAATAAGAATAAACATTATGAACAGAAATAGTCTGTAGGTTAATATATAATGTTTGTATGTTTGAACGACCATTAAATGGATGATGGTAATTTTAAAAATATGATGTGTAATTTAAAAGTAACCAGTGAGTGGTTTCAACTTAAAAGATCAGCTGTTATATTGTTTTATTAAGATTATTTTTGATAACTTAGTTGCTTCATTATTTTAAATGTTCAAATAAATTGTGTTTTTTTTTTGTTTATTATCAAAGTTGGTATGTTTTTCTTTGTATAAATCTCTAAATAATTAATTTTTTATATTCACAGTAGACCTATAAGAATGGCCTAACCTTTCTGTGATTAATTAAAAAAAAAAAAAAGGGAGAGAAAATTCAACTTTATTAAATTAGGACTTTAAAATTTCTTAAGTTTAAATTCATAACTGACTGTTTTAATGAACATAAATTGAAGTTCACTCAATGTTATACAATCGTATTTTTGATCTTGATTTAAGGATGGATAGATTAATAAGTGAAACAGTAATATTAAATTTAATTTCATAAAATGTTAAATTAAGCTTTAACTCTCCTCTTTCAGAAAAATTGTTTTTCTAAAATATACACCAAAATTGTTTTATTTTAAAAAGTAAAAAAAAAAAAAAAAAAAAAAAAAAAAAAAAAAAAAATATCCAGTCATTATACACCACTATACGATTCTTGGTTAACCGATCGGATCTTGTTCAGAATCTCTATGGTTGTTCTAAAATTATAGTACATCATCATATCCCTATTCTATTAACGGATTTAACTCTTTCCCCTTTTGGTCCTCATATTGGAGGAATTTCAGGTTGTCTGCATTTTTCCAAATTATATGATGATTACACTTTTGTTAATTTAATGTGTATGGAGATTTGAGCTTGATCGGGTTGGAGTGGAGTTGGGTGTTCTTTATGCAATCCAGTATGCTACTTGATTTAGAAATCTGTTGCCCCTTACTACATTTAATATTGTCTTAAAATGATGAGTTCAAAATTATCATTGTTGTATTAACCTATTCGGATTCTTAAGTTTTGATATTTTGATTAGTTTAATATAATTTGCTACCTTTTCCATGGCAACAGATTTCAGTGGAGCTAATCAGGGTATACTTATTTTTTTCTAAATATTTAATTGTCAAGTGAAGATTGGGTAATAAATGAGCTTTTTAAGTTTAAGTAAGTTGTGTTTTAGAAAGAACCCCAAAACTCCACAACAGTGTTAAATTAAACACTGTTTATGCAATGATACTATGAAATTCTTATGAACTTCTTATTCTTTTTATTTTTTAGATAAAAAATACATTTCTTTAGGTGGGCTGTGCCTACTAAAACCCCCGTAATCTTATTAAGTGTATATTCGTGATTTCCTATTGATTGTGTGAATGGTTCTAGTATATCTTGGATTTCATTCTATACAGTAGTTTTACTACGATAAGCAATAATTGCGAAAATAATTTCATGTTATCCTAATACCAAAATAGCAATAATTACATATCTGCCAACCACGAAACACCTGCATCTGATGGATAAGTTGAATTTATATCTCATGTACAAAAGCAACTTATGGAAATGTAAACTGTATCTACTATATTTCACTTATATATATTTTACAAATCTTGTGTTATTACAATTTTTGTTTCGGAAAAACAGTTTTGACGGTCATTCTATAATATTTATTTCATCTCTAGGTATATACTGATCTAATTCGATGGCAATAGCATACTAAAATCTCCCCAAAATAGGCATATTTGCAAACATTTAAACCTATTGGGTAATCATTCATAATCGTGCCCACTGCCAATTAACTAAATAGCAAACGTGATGTGGCGCTATAAATTATTTTTTGTGATAGCTTTTTATGTTCTCAATTTCCATTTATTGTAATATTTCAGGATCGTTTTACTACTCTAATTTTTTTAGATTAACCAAATCGTTGTACGAGCTATTTTATCCTATTTTTAAAATTATATTACTTTTCAGTGACGAAACATCCACATCTGCTCCAGGAAATGAATAATATATCATGTTAGAAATATACATATACAGATGTAAACTTATACTACGGAACTTGAATCCAAATTACACGTTCAATGTTTTTATAATTTTCGTTTGGAAAAAAAAAAAAATATATTTGGGTAATCATTCTATAGTAGTTAAATGGTAATTTGTATCAAAATAAATTCTTATTTATTTCAATATAATGAGAAAAAAAAAGTGCGAGCAAATACGCTGTCGATTGTAAACACATTTCGTCGTAAATATCAGATAATTTTTAAATTGTTAAATATTATCAAATTTTATTATAACTACAGGGTGATTTTTTTTAAAGTTGCGAAAGTAAAACCTTATAATAAAAGAACCACTGATCCAAATTACCTGAAATATCACCAGTATGCTCCCAA
The DNA here is from genome assembly GCA_963931845.1 of Maratus michaelseni. Lineage (NCBI taxonomy): Eukaryota > Metazoa > Arthropoda > Arachnida > Araneae > Salticidae > Maratus > Maratus michaelseni. Next base: position 415,306,845 of record OZ007587.1, read on the forward strand.
AGCAATGGGGATTTTTTAGGCTTGGTTAAAAAAAACTTAAATTCGCACCGACAGGTGGCGCTGTATATTCAGTAAAGTCGGGAGAGGAGTTTGCGCACGACACAGGCACAGTGGCACTAAAAACGTGAAGCACGCACACCTCGTGTTCAATATTCTAGGGATATCCTCCCAAATGACTGTGCCATTGACGGACCGTGCGTTGTTAGGGAAACTGTATTATCAGAATAATGACAGCGCAGCAACTTCTCTCAGGAGATTTAGGAAACTTAAGAATTTAAGAAAAGGTAAAATGACGACAGAAGGACGACAGAAGATGGTTTTGAAATTTGAACAGATTGAACGTGCGCAAGCCCGTCTCCTGACTTTACTGCATATACAGCGCCATCTGTCGCTGCGATTTTAAGTTTTTTTTAACCACGCCTAAAAAATTTCTATTGCTTTGGGACCATGCTGGTAAAATTTCAAGTCATTTGGATCAGTGGTTCTTTTGTTATAGTGTTTTACTTTCACAAATTAAAAAAAATCACCCTGTATATTAGAATATTTAATTAAGTGATATTACTGTTATATATAAATAATTATGATCAGGTCAATATCTGCTTACGAAAACTAACTGTTTCACAGTAGAACGGCTGCGATATGCATGTAGATTTTTTTCTTTTACTTCAAAAGAAATCGCTGAACAATTAACCCGTCATCGTCATTCGCATTCTAGTTCTAACCTTTGACTGTCTAGTTTACCATAAAGTTGTCAGACAACGCTTAGTGCTTTTTCAAGATAATGATCAATTAATATCGTAAAATATCGTAATAATATCGGCGGTCATAAATGAAGCTAAGCAGAAAATGAATGCAATTAAAAATGCTTCTTTTATGTCATTCAGAACCTAATTATTTTTTAAGTAACGTTATGTTTTACTATAGATTTTAAAGGAAGATGATTGTTAAAATACCAGAAAACGTTCCATCTACTTGTGATTTTCTTTGAAACTTTTGAATGTAATGATGCATTAATTGAGTATTTATAATGAGAATAGAAACTAAAGCAAAATAATTATAACTTTATTGAATGAAAAAATCTATTCGAAACTAATTACCTGATTTATTTCTTGGTTGGCTACCTCGTTGAAAAATCAATTTGTAAAACTTTCAGCAAGAGTTTACTTTAAAACAAACTATATTAAGAGTATTTTTTTATAAATATACTGAAGAAAAACACACTACATAAATAATAAAATAAATCAAAATTTTGTTAATAACTATTGCTTCTAAAATAAATAATAAAATTTTAAAATAGGAACTACATTTTATTTATGTATGGTATTACTGAGTTAATTTTTTTAAAATATTTCTTCACAAATTATTTTAAATTAAGTAATTGCATTTTTGAAACCATATATATATATTTATGTTTGAATATAGGTAAATGAAAACCTGTGTACAGAATTTAAAAAAAGAAAAAAGAAAACATTTTTTTTATTAAAAATATTCAGCACTTTAAAAATGTTTATATATTTTTTTAATGTTATTCTTCTTGCATGATTATTAACTGAATATTAAAAGCACTTAGAAAATATTAAACAACTAACTGTACTTTCTGAATTTTTTTTAGTTTTCTTCTCATAATTTTTAAAAGCTAATGCATCATATATATATATATATATATATTTTTACACTGGTTGCTTTCAATTTGATACAAGTATGTTTTATCAAAAACAAAATAATCAACTACACAGAAGATCCAAGATTTTTTAAAAGCAAAAACTTCAAAAAATAAATATTTAAATTGCAATCATATGCAATAATGTAGAAACGATTATCAATAATTACTCATTAACTTGAAAAAATAGTGTTCCGTATGTTGCTAATCTAATCTTTAATCCTAGAATGACATTAAAAATAGAAATATAATCAATTCCAAAAAGCAATATAAAATGTGCAAACTTTGAAACTATCCAGAAAATGTTATACGTAATGTATAATCTGCATTATTCATTCATTAAAACATAATTCATTTTATACGTCGTCGCTTGTCTTTTTGAATTTCCATATTAGTTAAAAAAATTTCTGTAATTTTCGCACTCTCTATATCTGCACTGAAAAAATGACGAATAAAATGCGTATAAATACGGTATTGATTCTGAAAACAAATCATCGTAAATATCAGATACCTATTAAATTTTGTCAAATTTTCTTAGACTTACATTAAAATATGTAATTAAGTGATATTTTTTACATATAAATAATTATGATCTGGACAATATCTGCTCAAGAGAACAGTTTTGCGGTAGAACAGCTAAAAAATTCATCACATTTTTTTCTTTACTTTCTTCTAGGTAGTTCCTACTCGGTCCCTTTAATGGTGAATATGACGAAGAGCCAGGATGGACGTCGTCCTGTTCCCGAACCGGCCACCGTGTAAAAGGTGACCAGGAGCGTCCTCTCTACTGGTGACCTTCCGTCGACCCCTCATATGGGGAAGATGTCGGGGAGTCGGGCTGTCAGAGACAAGTGTTTTAGAACATGGACTGGATGCTGAGCAAGACCTAGCGTAAGTGATTACGGCAGTATCAATCACTTATCGAACGCAGACACACAATATGTGGTCAGTGACAGGAGTGTCAATCCTTCGCTGTTTTTACGACCCGGCCACTTGAGTGTGGAAGGAGACTGGAAGCAGAGTAATCTCGAGGACGGGGCGCTGCTGTGTCTTGTTGGAAGCTACATGAATAGTCGAATGCCGTCGCCTTATCGCTCATCGGACGAGGGTTATTCTTTGTGCGTTTCATCCTTTTTTTTAACACAGCCACTCAATATGTGGTCAATGAGGTAAACGCCCATCTTTCACTGTTTTCCTGACCCAGTAACGTAAGTGTAGACGGACAACGAGGGTAGCGTTCACCCGGGGAGGGGGCGCTTCGACGCCTTGTTGACCGCTACATGAGTAGTTCAAGGTTGTCGTCACGACGAGCCTCGGACATTGTGGCCACAAAGGATTTTTTATTGCTTTAACGAGAATTCTCGTCTCTTTCCTCATAGTCCTCACACTGTAAAAAATGGCCAATGTTTCTTATTTTATGAAAATATACTATACTCACGAACGAAAATATAATATAATCTTCTGAGTTATCCGAAATTCCGAAAAGCGTGTTCCATTGTCTTTTGAACCCACAGAAACCCTTACATTTCCAAAATTTAAAGAATTTTTTATAAAAGTAAAGTATTTTTAGCTGCCCGTATTTTTCAGAAACGTTTCCGAATAGTTTTTATAGTGTATTAATCAGTTTTCTCAGCCTGGAATACCTGTTTTTCGAATGTCATCAATTCTCAAGTAAACGTTTTCAGCTGCACAAGTTAATTTATACATAAAAGAGTAAAGACAAAATCATAATTTTAATGTTAATGTTAACGCTGTTTAATTTTCCATAATTGTCTGTTTAACATATTTGTTGAACATGAAAATGTTTACTTGAGAATTAATAGCATCGGAAAAAACTATATTCCGGGCTTAGAAAACTGATTAATACACTTTAAAAGCTACTCGTAAACGTTTCGGAAATTTACGGGCAGCAAGAGAAATTTTATTTTTATAAATGATTCTTTAAATCTCGAAATGCCATTGATGTCTGAGGTTTCTAAAGATAAAGAAACAGTTTTCAGAATTATGGTTAACAAGGATGAGTTTATATTATAACTTTATTCGTGATTATATTATATTTTTGTAGATGAAGAAACATGTGTTATTTTTTACAGTGCACTGAAGGCTGTCTCTGTTCAACAGTGTAGTAGTTGGTTGCTGCCGTCGTGGCCTACGCTTGCGAGCAAGTCTAATAATGGTCCGCCCCTAGATGTTGGTGGGTGGTGGTTCTTGCCCATCGGCATTGTTCTTTCCATCCGATGCCATGTCTTTTCTGGCTGATAAGCTTGCTGTCGTTTCGATTGGGCTTTTCTGTTAGGTTCTACGATGAAGGATCTTCCGAACTCGGTCTCTTGGCGAACAGTCTTATTGTAGAACGGTTAAAAATGCATCGTATATATATTTTTTTTATTTCAAAGACGTCACATACACTACATATTAGTTCCTAACGGAATTGGAAAAAATATCTCTTTTCCATATTATTCATTTTCCATAAAAGTATTTCTGCATCAAACTCGTATTAATCGTTATAACAAAGTGCCATTGTAAAGGGGTTTTGTTAAATATAACACGGACGTGTACTGTATATCCAAATGTTAATATTAAATTTTATTAAACAAATAAATATTCATAAAATCATTTCTTATATTCAAGTACTTGTAAAATAATAATCAAACTAATAATAATCGAATATTCTATTTATATCTTCATTATTACATACATTGAATATAATAAACTTGACTTAATATAAAAATAAAAATTTCATAAATAAAATTTCATCAGGCATTTTTAGGTTAAAAAATGCACTAATAATATTTGTATTTAATAACAAAGTAATTTAATATAATATGGTAATATTATTTTTACTGAAATTATCATTCTCAGTGCCAAACATTTAGAAAAATAATAATCCATTTTTATAATTTTATTCCAAATATTGTTGACCAATCAACGTTTGATCTTCAAGCGTTTCTGTTGTGAAAATTCTTGAGCTGAAGAGATTAGCTTTGCATCTGGAACTCTAAATCAATCTCCAAGAATACGCAGAGAGAAGGGAGGAGAATAAATTTATAAGATTTGAAAGGGACTCAGACATTAGCTAATTACATTAAGATGAAATAGTTTTGAGAAATATAATTAAGTTTACAATGGAGAAAACAGCCGTTTACAATAGATAACTTTGGCTGTGATCTGAATTGTTATATCTCTACTTTAAGCATTTGTATTAATACATAATTGAACGTAAATTGTTGCTTGTATACTTTTACTCGTAAATTAAGCATTGTAAATTTATAATCGGCATATCCTGGCGTTGCCCGGTCCAGGAATAATAATTTTAACACTTTATTACATTAAACGTCATTTCGAAGTAAATCACATAATATGAAATGTTGTTTATAAAATCACCGATTTTTCTGTTAATTATTAAAATCTTTATATCGCTCAAAATTTCCTCGAAACTTCTCGTGTCCTCTTATGGCGCACCATTGATTTAAATATAAATTGTACACGAGGAACGAAAAAAAAATCCCGACCGCGAAATCAACTGAGGCGTTGTGGTAACTTGATAAAAAGTGCTGCTTAGTAAGCCCACAGTGGATTTTTTCCCACACTTTCTTAGTTGTGTCTCAAAAAAATAATGTGTGTTCTTACTTTCTTGAATAATTATTTTTTTTTTTTAATTTCGATTTCACATATTTTGATTTTTTCTAATAGATTCGCTAAAATCCTCTCCACACAGGGGTATAAAATAAAAGATCGGCGGATAAGGTATGAAATAGAAATCGGTTGATAAAAAAAAAAAACTTTCGGTCTGTACCGGGAGGACAAGGTAGCTTTCCTATATCTTCGTTTTAAAATTTTAGCTAATATTACTCGAAACATCAAGGTAAAATGCAAAGAACCCGATACAGAAGATTCATTAATACTGAATTTGAATAGCCAAAATGGCTTCATTTGAAGACTTATTTATGGTCGCCAAATGTCGCCAAGTTTGGCGAGAATTTGGCGCTAACGGATATAAATATATAGTTTTATGCGTATGATTGGGAAAATGATTACAACAATGAAAAGTAGTAATTTGCGAGAAATCGCGTTCATTTAAAACTCATAAATTTATCATTGGTTTTTTGTAATGTGTTGTTTCAAAATGTTAGCCACCCTAGAATTTTAAACTGCTCTATCACAACCATTTTTTAAGATAGAGGGGGGAAAAATGCTCCGGAATCCTTGTATCAAGGTCTGACACTTAAAGCAAAAAATAAATTTTAATTTTTAACTTTTTTGTATATTTATTTTAGTTTTAAATCTTTCAGTGGCCGGCATTTTGAAACAAAATGGCGGACAAAGCTGGCCAACGAACTCGGTCGAGACATTGGTGAGCTTAATACACACAATTAGTTTCATCCAAATCGAATTATAAATACGAGTGTTATTGTATGTCATAGATCAAATATATATATATATATATATATATATATATATATATATATATATATATATATGTATATCAACATTTGAACGGAGGGTGGTTTTGGGGTCTAGAAGTCATAATCGGTGAAAATATACCGACATTTTCCGGAATTGCTTTCCTCCGAACAACTGCAATAGGTAGCTTTATTCTTTTTGGTATTGAAAGCTACCTAAAACTTCTCATGTTCGCAAAAATAAAAACTTAAATGTAATAATAATTAAACAGTCGCTGTATAAATTCCGAATAAATTTTATTGATTAGATTACAAAATTATGATATCTGACAAAAAGATTGAATATGGATGAGAAGGTTTTATGAGTGGCTAAAAATCACCGGTAATCTTAGAAAATTTGGTATTTACACGAATTTTCCCGTTTAGGAAAAAAATAACAAACACTGTATTTACAAAATCCACATTCTGTGTCTCAGATGCATTCGAACTTGTCTGTCTATTCGGAACCAAATTTGCAGATCTCTACGTGCGATAGATTCCCTTAGTCATCGCCAGAAAAGAAACATACAGACACAAACATCTTTCTTTTCTTTATATAGATACGTATTTCGCTTCTAGTTATTTCATTTCTTCTTTCTCACAGTCAATGATAACGAAAGTTTGATTTGGAGAAGGCTGAATCGTAGATAAAACTTTTTGAACATGTTCGTTTATGATTAAATTACAGTAGATTACACTTGGTTGTTTAAAAGAACAATTTAATTACTTTATTTGTACATTATTTTCTATTTTTAGTAAATTTACATAATTGTGATATCTGATAGGCATTATCATTGATTTAAAGTAATTAATTAGCTTTGCATATCGAAAGCGAAATAAGTCTCAATAAACTGAAATAGGAAAAGTGTGAATGTGTAAATCTGTGGTACTTTAGAAGGGACATAGAAATTAACTAATTAAAAATAGAGGAAATAGATTTGAAAAATATAATTCTATGGAGTACGTGAAAGTTTCCTGTGGTTAATATGAGATCTGATCTCCATTTTTAGGACGATTTCTTTCATTGTTTTTTTTTTTTTTTTATCGCAAAGAAAATTAAGACTTAAGGTACTGAGAAGACTAAAAATTATATAAATATTTCAATTACATAGATTACTCTCAATTGTGTCAAAATACAACGTAAGTCAATTACATGTTTTTAGTAAATCTATAGGATTTTAGAAGGGACATAGAAATTAAATTATATTTAGAAATATATTTGAAAAATGTAATTCCAGGAGTACGTGACAGTTTCCTATGGATAATATAAGCTGTGATCTTTATTTTTAGGAAGCTTTCTTTCATTGTTTTTTACCGCAAAAAATATATATAAAAAAAAGACATTAGGTATTGAGAAGACTAAAAATTATATTAAACTTTTCAATAAGATAGATTACTCTCTATTGTCTCAAAATACATCGTAAGTCAATTTCATATGTTTTAGTAAATCTATGGGATAATAGATTTGAAAAATATAATTCCATGGAGTACGTGAAAGTTTCCTATAGATAATATGAGCTGTGATCTCCATTTTTAGGACGATTTCTTTCACTGTTTTTTTATCGAAAAAAAAAAGACTTTAGGTACTGATAAAACTAAAAATTATATTAAACTTTTCAATTAGATAGATTACTCTCTATTGTCTCATAATACAACGTAAGTCAATTACATGTTTTTAGTAATTCTATGAGATTTTAGAAGAGACATAGAAATTAACTTAATTTCTATTTTATTTAGATGAAATACATTTGAAAAATATAATTCCATGGAGTGAGTAAAAGTTTCCTATGGATAATATGAGCTGTGATCTTCATTTTTAGGACGATTTCTTTCATTGTTTTTTATCGCAAAAAATTAAGAATTTAGGTACTGAGAAGACTAAAAATTATATTATATTAAAATTATATAACTTTTCAATTAGATTTATTACTCTTTATTGTCTCAAAAAAAACGTAAGTCAATTGCATATTTTTATTATTTTGTTTATTTTCAATAAAATTATATAGATTATACTTATGTCTGTTGTACAGTCTGTTAAAAAATTAATAAAATACTGGAATAATCTACATTTTTCAATAAATGTTATTTTTCTCGTATTTTCATATTAACAATTAGGCTAAACTATATATTTTTATTATCCTATTTATGTGTTTAATATTTAAAAAATAAAAATAATGTAATCGAATAATAGCTTTTTTTTAAATGCAAATTCCATATCGTGTAAAAATTTTAATTTTTGTTTCCGATGGAGCATTGTTACATAAATAAATGCGCTTACTATATTTATATCATATCACATTTATGCTTTAATTATGAAACATTTTCAATTGAATGCAGTATCATGATTTTTTACTGAAAATTTCATGAATTTTAATTTTTTGTGACAAGCTTTAAATATTGTTGCGAACCAGTTTCTATTTTTTTTCTGCAAATATTGTCTACTATTCTATATTTGATGTTTAATCTGCAAGCATTTTCGTTGTAAAAATCCTTTATTTTGAGGCATTAAAGTTTGCATGTTGAATTATAAAAGAATCTTCAACAATAGTGACACAGAAAAGCAATGAGAAAACCTAAGGGCGTTACAAGGAACATAGTCAATTACTAATTATATTTAGATGCAATAGTTTTAATTGAGAATTGTTATTTGAATTATTCTATGTGTGCTTTAAGTATTTCTATTCAGTCGTAACTGTACGCTGACTTACCGGTGTATTTTTATAGCGAAAGTTAAGAATTTAAATTTTTATTTATAACACTCACTTTACTGCCATTTGTTAAATTATTTCTTTCTTTCAAACGAATTCGATGAAGATTTTATTTAGATAGCGAACGAATAGTTTTTCTTCAAGTATTTTTTAATTTATAATCATGCTAATAATATTTATCTATTATCCTAGTTCTTTGTATAATATTAAAGAAATTATAATGTAATAAATTCGTGTACCAGTTTTTTAATTTTTGGTACAAATAATGTCTATCATTATATAACTGGTATTAAATCTTTAAGCATTTCTGTTATCAAAAATCCTTAATTTGTAGACATTAGATTTGCTCGTCGAATTCTAAATCAATCTCTAACAACAGACATAGAGAAAGGCAGCGGATAAATATATCAGATTTGAAAGGGACGCAGACATTAGCTAATTACATTTAGATGAAATTGTTTTGAGAAATATAATTAAGTTTACAATGCAGTAAGCGACCGTTTCCAATAGATAATTTCAGCTGTGATCTGAATTATTATGGCTGTATTGTATGCATTTGTATTAATACATAATTGAACGTAAATTGTTGCTTGTATATTTTTACTCGTAAATTAAGCATTTTGAATTTTATTTAGAATCCGTATTTCACTTTAAGTTCTTCCATTGCTTCTTTCTAACAAGCAATTATAACAAACAGTTTTATTTTGAAAAAGGTTGGAAAATTAGACAACAGTTTTCAAATATGTTTCATTGAAATAAATAACAATACAGTACAGTTAGTCGTTAAAAAAACAATGCAAGGCTTTCCATTTTTACTTTTATTATTCACTATAAGATTAAGTGCACTTTTTATTGTTGTTTTTATATTTTCATTTATGTTCCCTATGCAGTCAATGTAGTTATTTATTATTGTGGTGCACTTTTTATTAATTGATTATGCAATAATCACGCTGTTGAATAAGATTATTATGTAATAATTATTGTTGTTATTTTTATTATATAATCATATTGTTATTATGTAATAATCCCGCTGTTGAAGTTTGAAGGCATTTGCATGTAAAACAAGGTAACTTTGAAACTAAAAAAAAATATGATATTAAAATACAATTCAATTTTTATATATTACAATATAATATATGAAAATACAATACTTAATAAAAAATACAATATTTAAAATAATTGCAAATAACATTATTATTTTATACAATTGTACAATATTTAATGCAATATATAATAATATTCAATAATATTATACAATATAATATATAATAAAAAATTATATATTACAATAATAATAATAATATATAATATTATTATTATAAATACTGTATTAAAAAACAATATTTATATTATTATTGAGAGTTAAACATTTTTCAGTATTTATTATATTAAAAAATATACTATATAACTCTAAATAATACAATATTATGTAATAAATATACAATATTATATATATATAATGTATAATATAATTCACAATACAATTACTATATATTATATATATAATAATTAATATATACAATATATACTGTAAAAAATACAATATATTATTCATAGTACATTTACAATTTTAAGCTATAAAAATATAATATATTAAAATTAAGATAATATATATATATATATATATACATATATATATATATATATACATATATATATATATATATATATATACATATACATATATATATATATATATATATATATATATATATATATATATATATATATATATATATATATATATAATCTTAATCTACAGAAACATAACGTAACCACGCACGAAATTATACAAAAAGACCATTCGAGTTTCCCACTCTAGTTAACTGCTTTCGAAAAGAGTTCTTTATCTTTAGTAACTTCTGAATCCGATATATTTTTCATATTTAAAGAAGCATTTATACAGCAGTAAAAGCAGTTTATTATATTGCCACTGATTTTCGAAAACGTTTCCGAGTACTTTTTATCTGTATCCATAGTTTTTCGCGAACTGGACATCGATTTTTAGGATTCTTTCAAGTCTGAATTAAACATTTTTAGAAGCGTAACTGAGTTTGTAACTGCAAGATTTACAAAATAATATCAACTTTAATTTTAACGTTAATGTTAATTTACCATGTTTAATTTTGGTACAAATAATGTCTATCATTATATAACTGGTATTAAATCTTTAAGCATTTCTGTTATCAAAAATCCTTAATTTGTAGACATTAGATTTGCACGTCGAATTCTAAATCAATCTCTATCAACAGACACAGAGAAAGGCAGCGGATAAATATAGAGTTAATTATATAATTAACTAGCGACCGTTAATCACGTTTTAACAAACATGTTTTTACTTTGTTAAAAATTTAAATGTTTACTGAAGAATTGATAGCATCCGAAAAACCTATATTTCAAGTTGATAAAACTGATAAAAACGCTGTAAAAACTTCTCGTAAGCGTCTCCGAAAATTAGTGGCAATAACAGAAACTTTGTTACAAATAATGTAATAAAATCACTTGTTAACTTTACATTAACGTGTAATTATTGCTTAAAGTGATATTAAACATAACACAAATTGTTTAAAAATAGCTTTTAATATAGATTACATATGCCATTCATCAAGGCAGATGGAACAGTACAATACGATACGGGAATGACAAACAGAAAATTTAAAACGAGAATAAAAGAACATATTGCAGATATCAAATGTGACAGAAAAACTACTGCCTTAGCTAGACAAAATATAATAGAGCCGTTGCAGATTGATTTCAAGAAAGGTAAAATAATTTTTCCATCAAGAGTTTATTTCGCATCCACTGTCCGTGAATAAATGGAAATATATTTACGAAACGATAACATTTGCAATGAATCGGCTTCTTTTGAATTACCTAAAATTTGACACGCGATGCTTTACAGATTGAAAAAGCAATGTAAATAAAAACAAGTAATAATTTTCACGTTTTCCAGTTTGATCAATTTAAACACCTGCTTGCATTGGACTTGTGGTCTCGTAATTTATGTTTACCATTTTCAAAAACTTAACGAGAATATTTTATTTATCATTTGATCTGAAGATGTCGCCGTTAGAGCGAAGGAAGCATATGTAATCTATATTAAAAGGTATTTTTAAATGTTTTGTGTTATGTTTTTTATCACTTTAAGCAATAATTACACTTTAATTTAAATAAACTTTGTTTTCAAAAATACTTCTATAAATTTCATGTATTAGTTTATGAGGTTTCTAAAGATAAAGAATGCTTTTCGTATTTCTGGGTAACGCAGAAGAGATTGTATATTTTCGTTTGTTTTTATATTATACTTTCCCAGATTAAGAAACTTTTTTGTTAGAATGCACACTACAAGTTTCGAGATATTCAAGATCAAAGGATTCTGAAAGAAAAAAATTACAGTCAAAATTTTTATTATCGCTTTCTCTAAAACCGCTGATTTCAGTAGTCAACGTGCAAAATTTTTTTGTATAACATATTTAATTTTATTCGAATTATAATATTAAAAACTTGCTTCACGTACATTAATTTATTTTTTATTATGATGGCGTGATAAACCTTGCACTTTTAAAAGGAAATCATTATACAGTTAAATATTTTTCCATGAAAATAGAAAATGTCAGAGACCATGTTTGACACATGAGTCTTTATATATAAAATATAGTATTTATGAAAATATATACTTAAAGCGAAAATCGCATCCAATCAAATTTACACTCTCTTTTCAACCCGAAAATCGTCTTTTTGCGCATGCTTCAACGCTTTTTGAAGGCTACTACCCACAAAAACGGGAAACGTGTTTAGCCTGGAACTGTTTAGCCTAGGGGTTTGAAAATGGATGACTGAAAACAGAAGGCGTAATATGGCCATTGTACCAAAAGCTTTATTTTAAAAAAATAACTCATGTTTTCACTACTAAATATGCATATTTTTTAGTAAAATTTTAAAGAAAGCTTGGATACAGTTATATTTATAACCGTGTAAAGAATCCATGATGTTGTGTGTTTTTGAAATGGGGTAGCGTGGAACCGTTTCACAATGGATCACCTTCATTAAATATTTCAGAAAAATTTTATTAAAAAGCGTTCTTGAAATTTCTAGAGGTAAAAATTATTTACAACATTTTTTTTTAGCTGAGTTCGCTCGACTTGTAATTTATAGCAAATTACCAAATAGTCCAGTCTTTTACAGTAGTTTTAGAATCTTAAAGTCTTAACTAGTGCTACTTCACTCTCCCCGAAAGGTCAAATCCAATGCTTTTGCGTTGACATTAGAGAGATCGCACTCTCTCATTCAAAAATCTGTCAGCAAAGCCCTTCCTTCCCCACTTGGTCGGGAATCCATCCAGAGATCAGTGTCTTTTCACCAACACTCCTCTGCTCTCCAAAAATCTTTCTCTTCCCCCGATTCTCTTCTCCGGTCCGCTTACTCGAACAAAAGATTCTCCGATCACCAATCCAAAAAAGTTTTAGTTTACATCATTGGCTAAAGCTTTCTTTAGGGAGGTCTTACTGAACTTTTAAATGTTCTCGCAGGAAATTTTCCCACGATCCGAGACCCCCCATATCGACGGTCAGATCAGAGAAATATTTGCTGTCTAGCAATTTCAGTTTCACAAGATTGATCGAAGCTTATCTTTTCCTATTGTAGTAAACGACATTCTTGTCACACCACAGCGAAGCGTGAGAAAAGTTTTCCAACTCTTGGGAACTTCTATCTTTGATTACTCTGCCTAATTAGCAGACTGTGAGAGATTTAATGAAATCGTTACAACACCCCCACCATCAAAACATTTTCCGGGTTAAAACGCGGAAAATCTGCAAAAAAAAGGGTTAGCTCAACATATTTGAGTGGCTCAAATAACATTTCAATTTAACCTCACTATATACATCAGTGACTTAATTTCTTATATACTGTTTACCATTTCTTGAACATCTAGCTTTAGAGACTTTTTTTTTTTTTAAAGATACTTTTTTACTACACATGCCAAAATAACAATAAAACTAAAAATAATCAAATATGTACAAAAGATTGGATTTTACTCAAAAACTTACTACTGAATTTCTTTACTTGTGTTTGCCGAACAATACGTTTTACACAACCGTTCAATTTCTTTAACAAGAGTGTCACAAAGGCGCGAATTTCCACTGTCCCTACTCTCTTTCAACAGAATTTCGAAGGATTTTAGAAAACTCTTTGTGAATCCGCTCACTTCCTCCAGATTAACTTTCGAATGATAACCCTTCCTGTCAACACTCACTTCCATATTTTCGCGTTTATTTTTCGAATTTCCCTGCCGGTCGAAAACCAACTCGTCAACTTTCCTTGACCTTTTCAAAAGGGTTTCTTTTTCCCCAATACACTGAGAACGGTGGTTCTTCATTTCGGGGGGAAATGACAAAAGAATTTCTTCCTGCCCTTGGGGATCTGTTAAAGGGTTTATCTCATTCCCCGGGTTCTCAAAACTGGAATTAGTTTGTGATTTTTGCTTTCGCTTTATCTTTTCATTTATTAAAGCCTGCGTCTTATTTCCTAAGATATAGTGTTTAATTTTAGAGTGTATAGGCAGGATTGCCGCTTTCGTATTTACATATCCGAGACCTTTTATTTCCATTTTTATACGTGCCACTCTAAATCGTTTTGGATATTTATCAAATGTCTGTTTAAGCCAAACATATTCATTGCCTAATTTGCTTTTATTTACCAAATTCCATGGGCAAACACAATATGAGCTACCTGAATCTCTAAGTACACACGCCTTCTTCCCATTTATTTTGTTTTCACTCAAAAAAGGTCGGAACAAGCTTTTGTCTTCGCTTATATCGCCTAAGTGATTTATGCTCTCGAACGCTTTTACTTCCGTACTATCCCTTTGTCTTTTCGGACAACGGGCCATTAGGTGAAATTCGCTTCCACACGTATGGCAGCGCCTCTTTCGTTCAAAGACACGTTCCCTGTCTTTAATTTCTTTGTCTCGCCAATTTATTTTTTTGTCGGAATTCTTTTCTTCCCACGATTTACCCTCGAGTCTCGTTTCTTCAGATTTCCTATCATAAAAAGATCTCGCCTTCTATTTTTTATCTGAAATCCCTTTTACTGCTTCATATTCGTCCAGACATTTGGCTAAAATTAAAGGGTCTTTGTAATTTGCCCACGAATCAATGAAATGCTCTTTAATTTCACTAGAAGCACGGAGCTTGATTTGGTCCGTAATCAATAAATTTTTCAGACTACTGAAATCCGTCACATCAAAACCATTTAACCAACCCTCTAAATAACTATTGAGTTCGAAAATAATATCCTTCCACGGAGCATCTGGATTGCGTGGATGTTGCATTAATTTTTGACGATACGATTCGGGACTCATGCGGAATCGTTCTAGCAAAAACTTTTTGACGTATTCAAAGTTATCCGTCTGATCTTGCAGTTCCCTTAAAATTAACTCTGCAATTTCGACCGGCACTAAAGCTAATAAATGCGTCACTAAGTCACCTGTCTCTATTTCCGCTTTGGTCGCCTGTCGTTCGAACAAATTTAAAAACAAAGTTATATCCGAGCGTTCCGGATCAAATCGATGCATTATTGTTCGGAGCGGCAGTTTAGGTGGGCGTTCCGACCCGGCACTGTTAGTTGAACTACGTCTATTTGCATCTTGCGTCAATCTAAGTTGTTCTAACGTAAATTCGCGTTCTTTTTGTTTTTCCTCTCTTTCTCTTTCTTCTTTCTCCCTCTCATATTCCCTTTGTTTTTCCTTATATTCCCTTTGTATTTCAGCCTTTTCCCTTTCTTTATTCTCTTCTCGATCTTTTATGATATACGCAGCTTGCGTAAAGGCAAAATCTCTGTCGTAATCCTTAGCAGCTTCGATTTTTTGGATAATTACCGGAATCCTGTCATTTTTCCCTATCTCCACTCCTAATTCTTCCGCTAAATTCTGCAAATCAATTTTCCTGCACTGTTTCAGATCAGTTCCTTCTTGCATTTTAAAATTTTAAGCAAATACAATATAAAGATGAAAATAATATTTTCGCTCGCTAACTTATGCAATAGGGATTCTAACACTTTATGAAAAATTTTCTGCTACTACCCACATAATATTAACAATTTTAAATACAATTCAATTTTGAGGAATAATAAAAATAGTATACTTATAAAAATAAATTTTCAATATTGTAAAATTTTCAATACACTGACACGTTTTTGTGTCGATCATACAAATTTAAAAAAAAATTTTAGAAATTTGAAATTCTGTGTTCATAATTCAACCAATACTTGATATTTCTGACACCGTAGGTAACAATTTTCAGAGTTATAACAAAATGAACACTTTTTGCAACTGCTAAATATTTTCTTAACATCACATATGCAAAATATTTTAGTATCAAAAACATCTATTCTTTCATAAATAATGGGAAAGTAAAATCTTTGAAATCTTTCAATCAGGAATTACTAGACAATCGACTTATATGAAAAGTCGGAATTTTTACCTCTTTTTTTTTTTAAGAAAAAAAAAGAAAAATTACACATTTAGCCTGACAGTACGTCCTTATATTATTTTACTGCCAAAAGAAAAATTCACACTATCAAATTTTATGCTGATAACAAATACACATATATTTTTCCAAATGTGTTAAAATTTATTAGATTTAAAAATTTATCATAATCTATCATATATCAATATTCAAATAAAAATTTTCTCAGAAATGAATTTTCCTCACTAAAGAATATATAAACAAAATGAGAGCCAGTCAAAAATGAATTGAGCTTACCTTTTCTACAGTCTTTGTCTGCATCATCTGTCGCCGGTTTCGGGTCTGGCCTAGACGTCGTCGATTTCACAGGTTATCTCGGTTTGTCGGCTCCTGATGTTTCCTAGAAAGGGCTTGCTTCGGACTTGTTCTCTGTAAACACGGGCTTGCTTCCAGGACGGAACTGCGGTCTGTCGTGACACTGCAAGGGCTTGCTTCGGGCTTGTTCTCTGTAAACACGGGCTTGCTTCCAGGACGGAACTGCGGTCTGTCGTGACACTGCAAGGGCTTGCTTCGGGCTTGTTCTCTGTAAACACGGGCTTGCTTCCAGGACGGAACTGCGGTCTGTCGTGACACTGCAAGGGCTTGCTTCGGTCTCTGCTTTCCTCTCCTGAACTGGCGTCAGATCTTGCGCGCTTAGATGCGGGCGGGCGTCACTGCTACTGTCTGGGCTCTCTTCACTAATGCTAATAAATTTTTGTCGAAATATCCGACTCGCTTGCCACCAGCTGTAAAGAATCCACGATGTTGTGTGTTTTTGAAATGGGGTAGCGTGGAACCGTTTCACAATGGATCACCTTCATTAAATATTTCAGAACAAATTTTATTAAAAAGCGTTCTTGAAATGTCTAGAGGTAAAAATTATTTACAATAATCTTTTTTAGCTGAGTTCGCTCGACTTGTAATTTATAGCAAATCACCAAATAGTCCAGTCTTTTACAGTAGTTTTAGAATCTTAAAGTCTTAACTAGTGCTACTTTTCACTCTCCCCGAAAGGTCAAATCGAAGGCTTTTGCGTTGACATCAGAGAGATCGCACTCTCTCATTCAAAAATCTGTCAGCAAAGCCCTTCCTTCCCCACTTGGTCGGGAATCCATCCAGAGATCAGTGTCTTTTCACCAACACTCCTCTGCTCTCCAAAAATCTCTCTCTTCCCCCGATTCTCTTCTCCGGTCCGCTTACTCGAACAAAAGATTCTCCGATCACCAATCCAAAAAAGTTTTAGTTTACATCATTGGCTAAAGCTTTCTTTAGGGAGGTCTTACTGAACTTTTAAATGTTCTCGCAGGAAATTTTCCCACGATCCGAGACCCCCCATATCGATGGTCAGATCAGAGAAATATTTGCTGTCTAGCAATTTCAGTTTCACAAGATTGATCGAAGCTTATCTTTTCCTATTGTAGTAAACGACATTCTTGTCACACCACTGCGAAGCGTGAGAAAAGTTTTCCAACTCTTGGGAACTTCTATCTTTGATTACTCTGCCTAATTAGCAGACTGTGAGAGATTTAATGAAATCGTTACAACCGATTGAAATTTCAAAAAGTTCAGAAAATGAGAACTACTTTTTTATTGCTATGTTAAAGGAGCCGACGCGAAAACAATCAAACAGACAAAAAAGCGAGAAGAAAAAAATTTTTTACAACTAGATAACAATATTGTTTCACGAAATTTTTACACGGGCTGTAAAACCGTTTTATTTATAACCAATAAATATTTCAAAGAGTTCGGACAAAAATAACAAGAAAATGACCGCTTTTATTACTAAACATCAATATTTTTTCGCGAATTTTTCACTTCAAAATATAATTTCATACAAAATCGGGTTAAACATATAAAATAATAAAAACTTGATTTTAAAAAGAATTATTATCACGGGTCTGGCAACGCCGGGCGGGTCAACTAGTTTAATATTAAATAAATTTAATAATATAATCGAGCGAGACTTTTCTGTTCGAGACTTTTCACTCGAAGTTTCATTACACTTAAATTTTCATTTGTTTCGTATTATTCAAACTTTTTAAGTTAATAAGGTTGGCACTAATATCATTTACATGACATCTAATTTAAATGTCAAAGAGATTTAATTTACTGCAGTAGTATTTGCACTAAAAATTTCACAAAATTTAATTCACTGTGATAAACATAAACCGTTGTTTCGTTCCATATTTTTATTCCAAATATTGTCTGAAATTCTATGTTTAGCATTAAATCTTTACGCATTTCTGTTGTCAGAATCCCTAATTTGAAGTCATTAGCTTTGCATGTCGAATTCTAAATCAATCTCCGACAAGAGATAGAGAGAAAGGCAACTGATAAATCTATGGGATTTCAAAGGGACATAGGCCTTAGCTAATTACATTTAGATGAAATAGTTTTGAGAAATATAATTAGCTTTACAATGGAGTAAGCGACCTTTTCCGCTAGGCAATATCAGATTTGACCTGAATTGTTATGGCTGTACTTTAAATATCTTCATTTATACACAAACTGAACGTAAATTTACGTGTGGACTTTTTTATTCAAATATTAAGCACTTAATTTTTTTTAGATGCTGTATTTAATTTAATGCAATTTCTTTCATTGCTCTTTTCTCGCAAATATTTGTAGACATTCTAACGGATTTTATTCAGAGAAGGGACAAAAAGTTCACTAAGATTTTAAAACACTTTTCAGAATGAATAAATTATTATAGATTATTGTTTATTGTTTTAAAAAGCAATATGAGCCCACTATCTAGACATTTATTTTTAAATTTACGTGTGTATTTTTTTACTCGAATATTAAGCATTTAATTTTTTTTTAGATGCTGTATTTAAATGCAATTTCTTTCATTGCTCTTTTCTCGCAAATATTTGTAGACATTCTAACGGATTTTGTTCAGAGAAGGGACAAAAAGTTCACTAATATTTTAAAACGCTTTTCAGAATGAATAAAATATTATAGATTATTGTTTATTGTTTTAATAATATGAGCAATATGAACCCACTATCTAAACATTTATTTTTAAATTTACGTGTGTATTTTTTTACTCAAATATTAAGCATTTAATTTTTTTTAGATGCTGTATTTAAATGCAATTTCTTTTATTTCTCTCTCCTTGCAAATATTTGTAGGCATTCTCGCGGATTTTGTTCAGAGAAGGGACAAAAAGTTTACTTACTAAGATTTTAAAACGCTTTTCACAATGAATAAATAATTATAGATTATCGTTTGTTGTATTAAAAAGCAATAAGAGCCCACTATCTAAACATTGTTTTTCTATTTTAAAATAATGGGCAATCATTGAAAAAAAGAACACTTCATATTAACTTCCGCGCAAATCATTGTATAAAAATGTGATTGGTACCAATCGATTAGTAAAAAATATACAATCTAATGATATATTTGCCGAAACGTAAGTTGAGGCTCACTGCGGAGACCCGTCTTTTTTGGTTTCCGTCTGTTTGTCTGTCTGTCTGTTTGCCTGTCTGTCTGTTTGTCTGTCTGTCCGTTTGTCTGTTTGTCTGTCTGTCTGTTTGTCTGTCTGTCCGTTTGTCTGTTTGTCTGTCTGTCTGTTTGCCTGTCTGTCTGTTTGCCTGTCTGTCCGTTTGTCTGTTTGTCTGTCTGTCTGTTCCACGATAATTACCGTAAAAATCGTCCTATTAGGTTGATTTTAGGTGGGTATGTTGGTGAGGTACCCGGAATTAGCTGTATTGTTTTCAGTTACATTTGGCTCACTCGTTCGAAAAATATAGAACATTTCTTTTTAGGTCATAATGCTTTTCAATGGGAAGTCAGACGTTTTTTTTTTTTTAAATTTTAACATTCAACGAAAATAAAATGTCGCATTGGGATAAATGTAAATGCCAAATTATGGATGCTAAATCTACGAAACGGAGATCTTAATTTAATCCAATCCTTTTGAAAATTTGTCAATATATTTAATAGAATTTCAAAATTAATTGTATAAATTATTGGGAAATTTTATGCATTAATTTGAAAGATGTGAAAAAGTTTAATTTATCATTTAAAAAAAAATTTCCAATGTATTTTTTTTTCTCTTTCATTAAATGGTTGCTAAGCAACTGTATTTCAAAGGATATCAACAAAGGAAAATTCAAGTGAATCGCTTTATTTTGACGCAAAATGCTATTAACAAATAGCTAATTTTCCGGTGATTTAAGATTTTAATGTGCTTTTTTTTTAATGAAATAGATGAGAATTTATTTGAACTACTAAAGACAGATTACCAAATCGGTTGTCCAAATGAAAATAATAAAAACGTTGAATGTGTAAATTGAATATAGGTCACATAAAAGGAATTTACATTTGTATAAATATATTTTATACACGAAATTTTCAATTCAATTTCAGCAACATATGATGTTTAGTGGCTGAAATATAAGTATTCTTTTAAGGATAGGATAAAATCTCTTGTACAAAGAGATGGTTATTCTAATGAAATTAAAATAGTAAACACATTCAGACATATACTCCAAAAAAGAAATAGCACAATTACTGGAAATTGAGAATATAAAATTAAAGAGACAACGGTGGTGAAGTAAAGTATTTTTATTCTGAAAAAATACAATAATAAGTAGTTTATCCTATCATTGTATAACATTGTGTTTAATGCGATACATCTACAATTTCCGGAACTTTCGATAAATTTTATATTCTTATAAATGTATAAATAGCTTATGAAAATTAAATTTTAGGATATCAAGTATTATGCAGATAATGTTAAAAATTTGTGAGATTACTGAATAATGATTTGTAGATCTGACGCTGAGGCCTCTGATCTGTAGATTTACTAGTTAATATCTGCTTAGGAGTAGTCTGCAGGGAAATTGTTTAAAATTTTAAAATCTTCAGTTCTAATACCTGATTTTGACATCATGTTTGGATTTTCCGGTACATTTTAACTTAGGATACCAAACAATACATCGTTCAGTCAAGCTGTTTGGGAATTATGCATTGTTTTTTTTTATATTCAGCATTTATATACATCTTTTAGAAGCTGTATTTAAATACAAATTCTTTCATTGTTATTACTCTTAAACATTTGTCAAAAATATATTATTCAGTGGACGAGCAAATATATGAGTAATATTTTAACACCCTTGAGGATGACTAAATAATTAAAGATTACTGTTGGCTGTTTTAAAAAACAATATGATCCAATATATTTTTTTCTATTATCAGCAATGGATAATCGTAAAAAAAAAAGCATAATAACTTTGCCTCAAATTATCGTATAAAAATGTGACAGGTACCAAACGGTCAGTCAAATTGTCTACTATTAATGACTAGTCGTTGGGGGCCACCGTAATACTTACCCATCATGGATATGCATAATATAAAATATGAAAATAAAACATGTGTAAACTATTTATAAAATGCATTGCATTTCTAATAAAATCGTGGCTTGATGACGTCATAAACTTTAAATGCTGTATTACTGAATTGCATAAAAGGAACATCCTCATAACTCCAAAAATGTTAATCATATTAACTAACGGTTTACTGCGTCGGATTAAGCGTCTCATTTCCAATTAAAATACACTGCTCAAAACAATTAAAGGATATTGCAGTTTTAGGTGGATTTTGTACCTGGGAAACTTTTTAGCTGATTGATACATGGTCGACAGACATAGTAGGTTATATGAGAATAAATTACACATGTTTGGCAGAAAAAAATGCATTTTATTGCGCATTTGTGTACAAAAGGAAAAAAACACAATTTGTGCATATGAGAAAAAAAGAATAAGAAAAGGTGTTTTCTTCAAAGAAAATCATTTTCAGTAGGGGGTATGGTTTCCACGGGCGGCCAGCAACATTGAACACCTTTGAGGCATGGACTCAATGAGGCTATTAATGACGAGTTGGGGTATTCTGCCCCACTCTTCCAGAAGAGCTCTTTCCAGTTATTGGAGAGTTTGTGGGGGTTGTTGGCGGCCAGAAACTCGTCTTCCTAGAGCGTCCCAAACGTGCTCGATTGGATTCATGTCTGGAGAACACGCTGGCCATTCCATTCGAACGACTCCTTCCTCGAAAAGGAAATCCTCCACCAGGTTTGCACGATGTGGCCTGCAGTTATCGTCCATTAAAATGAAGTTATCTCCGATTGCTGCAGCGTAAGGGACTACAATAGGTCTGAGGATCTCATCCCTATATCGGCGACCAGTCAGAGCTCCATCTCGAATGATGTAGAGGTCAGTGCGCCCGTCAATGGACATGCCACCATACACCAACACTCCTCCACTGCCAAATCTGACACTTTCGTGCACGAACGCAGGATTATTCCTACTGCCACGGTCCCTTCAGATGAAAATACGCCTATTATCCGGATGCACAGAAAAACGGGACTCGTCAGAAAACAGAATATTGCTCCATTCATTTCTCCTCCAGTTCACATGCTCGGTTGCCACTCCCTGCGGTCGCGACGATGCCTTGATGTTAATCTAACACATACCATCGGTCGGCGAGCATACAGACCTACAGCATGGAGCCGGTTTCGGACAGTCTGAGTTGAAATCGTGGTGCCTGTAGCCGAGCGAAGGTGTTGTTGGAGAAGAGTAGCGTTCGTTTCGGTGTCTCCGAGCTGTTAACGCTAAATACCGATCTTCATTGGGCGTTGTTGCCCGTCTACGACCTTGCCCTGGTCTTCGGCCTGCACATCCACTCTCCAAAAAACGGTTGCAGATCATGGAAATGACACTTTGTGACACTCCAATGGCTTGCGCTACTTCGGCTTGAGTTTGGCCCCCTTCTAACCTATCAACAATTCTCCAAGCTTCTGAATCTGTCAAATGACTTCGCTGAGACATCGTACTCATCGAAACAAAGCAATCACTGAATGCCGATCATCCTTGTCTTCATTCTCTTTTATCCAGTTGAAAGTCAAATTTCATTCGCTGCCGCTGAAGCGACGTTTTTGACGTCGAATTCAAAATTTGCATACTCCACAGTTTGAAAACCAGAAAAATTTGCATTTGTGATTCTCTTCTTCTATTTTCGGCAAAAAAAAAATCGTTTATATCTTTATTTTATATAAAACTTCAAATATCCTTTAATTGTTTTGAGCAGTGTATATCTTTGAATTGAAATTTGAATGAAATACAGGGTCATGAAATATCGAAGAGTGTGGCAAATATAATTACAAATATCTCGGCAACTAATTATCCGATCGACTTCATTTTTCACACACACACAGACACACAGACAGATAGACGGCAAAATTTTTGTTCTAAAAATATGGTTTTCGGAATCTCCCGTGTCTAAAACATGTAAATCCGTCAAAAAAAATTTTTCGATTTTCAAAACGATTAAAAGTTTACGTATATTATATTACTATATAGTACGTAGTTTATATTACTATATTACTAAGATGACTGACAATAATACGTATGATTTGTAAGTAATATAATTAAAATTTGCGTAGGGGATTATCTACATACAGAAAATGTGTCAAAGTTTTAACTCTTCAACACTAACACATAATTTTGACACCATATCTGGATTATCCGATAAATTTTACCTTAGGATATCAAACTCTAAGTCGTTCGGTAATTCATGAATTGTGCAAGTTTAGTGTTTGGATCTCATTAATTGTCTAAACATACGTTGCAGCTTCACTGTGAAACAGATGAAAGTTTTTAGTGTCTGGGTTTGTATGTATATATCTTTATATCACTATTTCACAATAACTATCGTAAAAAAACATTTCATTGTCTTCAAAATATGTAAATATGTTGGTTTAGTATACTGATTTACCTAAACATTATCTGTTTAATTTCGTTGATTCATTCGAAAAATATACAATATTATCTTTCATGTCATAATGCTTTCCTAATGAAATTCAGACCAATTTATTTAATCATTTGTTTAAAAGAAAATTTAGCGTTTGGATAATTTATTTAGATGTTAAATTACGGACGATAAATTTTGGGGATACATGTCGAAAATATAACATGGTCGGTTTGAAATGTTGCCAATACATATTTGAAATTCGCAGTATATTTTTTGATGAAAATCTGTTTGTCTGTTTCAAAAATATATAGATTTTTAATGTTTCATTTATATGTTTTTTGAATTATATTTCTTGTTTTCATTTTATTTAGCAGTTTCCTAGCAGTTGTTTGTCAAGCGTGTATAGTGTACATAAAACAAGTGGGTAAGTGTGATCGAAAATCGCACAAAGGGTTTCGTTTAATATTTCTTTCAAAACACTTTAGCCTTTCTTTAATAAATCCAAATAAATTTCATTTAAAGAAAAACAAAAGTCATGTTTTTTATGAAGTAAAAATTTACCGGTCTAATTTTCTCGTTTTTTCGAAAATCTGAACCGTTTGATAGCGGGCTAAGCCCGCTATTATACTCTGTCATATGGACTAAATGCAATATTTAAAAAAAAATCAATTTCAAAATTAAACTTGTTGTACAAAGACCTTCAAAATGTTAAAATATGCCAATATTTCCATAATCGGGTTTTTATCATGATTCAATACGTTCCTCGAACTCATATGACGTTATCACTTGCTGACGTCATATCTACTTGCTTTCTCTATTACTCATATTGATACTCTCTTTGTATTATTCTCAAATATTTGAAAAGGTCCGTTAAACTTCCAATATGACGTCAGACTAATTTGCTTTTTCTCTAATGACATCATATTAACCTGCTTTCTGTACTTACGCATACTCATACTCCTTGTATTATTGAGAAATGTTTGAAAATTTCCGTTTTATTACCAATATGACGTCATATTAATCTTTTTTTTTCAATTGGTGTAACTTTTTATTAATTTTTCTTTTTTTACGTGGAAATCTTTCAATAGAAAATTAATTATTGTGGATTTTTAATTATTGGTAACTGCTATAACGAAAAATTTTTTAATTTAATAGGAAAAGGCTGTTACATTTTTGGTTTTTTATCTCTATATATTACAATAATACGATATTTTCAAAATTTTATTATTTTGAGCTTCATAGTAGGTATTCAGCTATAAGTACACAAAATTTCAAGTCTGTAAGTTATATAGTTTCTGAGAACCGGCTATGTGACGGACAGACAACGTAGCGGGACGAATAAGGTTTCCTGAGATGAACGAAATCCTAAAAAGGAAAATCTATTAAAATGTTTCCTGTAATTTGACAATATTTAAAATGAAGTAAATAGAATATGAATAATAATGACAAAGAAATATTTCTATTTATTTCTTTATCTTAATAATTGGTATGAAAAATATGCTGCTATCAACAGACAAACAATTTCCCTGCATTAACAAAAGAAAATTAATCCGTAGAATATTTTGAAAGGTAAATTGCACATCATTCAAATGAATTATTTTATTTTATCAATAATTTAATATGTACAGTTGAAAAATAAAGATGACGTAAAATTTCATTCGCTACTGTACAAATTACAGATAACATTTGGAAAAATGAAATCGAAATACATAATTATAATATAAATGCAGACGATTTCATATAACAACAAAAATGACATTTTGACGCTGTTAAACTAAAGTTACAATATTTCATTTGAAAATCATATTTTAAAAGGAAATGTGATTTCAGTATACTTCTTCTATCAAAATTTATTAAGATTAATCTAGTACTTGTTTTTTCATGTTTTCTATTTTTTCGTACTTATTGCATAAATATTTTCTTGTTTTAATATAATTTTCACAAAAAATGCAATATTGTAAAAACAAATTAAATAGTATAATTTAATTGTGACATGTATTTTTCGATATGCCAAGAGGAAGTGAGCTAATAAAGATGGCTTAAACAGGCCAATGTGCAAAATTACTAAAAGTTTCACGACCAATGAATTATAGTTTTTGCAACATTGTTTTTTTTTTCAGATTTACTTCAGTGCATTGATGAATCTATATTAAAATGATTCAGAATCACAAATGCCCTTCTTTATCACAAAAAAAGTTAAAATTTTGAAATGGTAGCTTCAGAACATTTTGGATGGAAAACAAAACAATTCCTTGAATGGGCATGTATGTTAATAGGCATATTTTGATCAATAGAGGATGATTTTACAATATCTTACTAAGCAACTAAAATAAATTTAACTTTTGAATTTTTTGAAGGCAAATAAAGCAAGGTCATTGAAAATAATAGTTAAGCTGCAATTCCAATACAAACAATCTAGTGTATACAAAATAGCAACTTTTTCGTTAATACAAAGTATTTTTTGATGAATATCATAGATTTCGAACGCAAGATTTTTGCGAAAAATATTTTAAATCGCTTGGCAGAATATATTATATGAATATACTATACATAATAATATAGTAATAATATGCACAATATGAATATAATATATAACATAATGCAGGGTGTCCCAAATATGACGAGTGTATTTGAAAATTGAAATAAAGAAAAAGAGAAAGCGACAAAAATATTCAATATTAGTAGAGAGGTTAGCCAAAAGATGGCGCTACAGATGTAATTCTGCGACATCTGTACGGAAATGGCTCTATCAGATCGCCCTTCTGGGCTATGATGTCTTACATTCACGCATCCATTTTTTTTTTCTCAATCGATTCTGAAAACAAAAAAAAGTTGCCAAATTTTGGTGATTTTTACCGTTAATGGTAACCGGGCTATTGTTTTAAGTTATTGGTTTGGCGCGGGTTTGGAAATCACGCCAATCAAAAAGTCGCCAAAAATTGGTGCGTGAGTGTAACACATCTGTTCCTCATTCTGTATTTTTCCGTCTTCATGCTGGCATATGCTTCTCAGAGATTGCAAGTTGTTGTGCAGAAATGTTGTATTCATTAGAATAACAGATATTTCTTTACTTGTAATTTTACCGCCTGGGCCACAGTATTCTTGAAACAAGTGGTTAAGTGTGATCGAAGATCGCTCAAAGGGTTTCGTTTAATATTCCTTTCAAAACACTTTATTCTTTCTTTAATAAATTCCAACAAATTTCATTTAGCAACAACAACACAAAAGAAAAGTCATGTTTTTTATAAAGTAAAAATTTGCCGGTATATTTTTTTCGTTTTTTCGAATATCTAAACCAGCCGGATAGCGGGCCAAGAACGCTATTATATTCTGTCAATAATATCCGTCATACGGACTAAATGCAATATTTAAAAAAATAATTTCAAAATTAAACAAATTGTACACCTTCAAAATGTTAAAATATGCGAATATTTCCATAATCGGATTTTCATCACGATTCAATATGTTTCTCAAACTCATATATTTACTATTCTCTGTTACTCATATTGATACTCGCTCTGTATTATTCTCAAACATTTGAAAAATTCGTTAAACTCCCAATAGGAAGTCAGATTTTCTTTTTAATTCTCTAATGACGTGATATTAATCTGCTTTGTGTACATACACATACTTATACTCCTTGTATTATTGAGAAATCTTAGACATTTTCCGTTTTATTACGACTATGACGTCAATCAATTTTATTTCATATTTATCTTTTTATCAATTGGTGAAACTTTTTATTTCATTTTCATTTTTTACGTGGAAATCGTCTGATAAAAATTTAATTATTGTAGAAAGAATTTCATTGTGGATTTTAAAACTTTGGCATCTGCTATAACGAAAAATGTTTAAATTTAATAGGAAAAGGCTGTTAGAATTTTGGTTTTTTATCTCTATTTATTAAAATAATACGAATTTTTCAAATTTTAATATTTTGAGCTCTTCACGGCTGGTATTCATCTATATACACAAAGTTTCAACTCTGTAAGTTATATAGTTTTTGAGAATGGCTCTGTGACGGACAGGCAACGAAGCGGGAGTAATAGGGTTTCGTGAGATGAACGAAACCCTAAAAACAAGGCGCAGTTTTCAGGGAAAGAATAATTTAATAAGAAACTGAAAAGGGATACAATGCAAACTCTGTTTGGAAAATGTCAACGGACTAGGAACGTTAATGAAGATCGTGTTGTAAACGTCGCATGCCTGCGTGTGGTACTTGCAGAAACGAATGTTGAATTCATTCAGAAAGTTCTCCATTCGCCGTGTTACAGCTAAAATTGGAATCGCACACATGCCCAGCCCAAGCACCGTATCATGCGCCACAGCCTCCACATTTTCCATACAATATTCCGTCCCGCTAACCACTTCGTTTTGCTGCCACTAATGCACGCGAGACGTTCACGAACAATAGCTGCAGCAATTGAATGCTCGCGCAATCGACGTGGGAATCATTTGGTTCTCCCATAAAGTGTATATTTCTTTGGGCGACTTCGCCAATAAGCAAAACTGGATTACCAATAAGCAAAATAAGCAAAACTGGTCAAACCGTCAATAAGCAAAACTGGTACGTCAGGGAGAGATTGGACTCTCCCTCACGTACATCTCTGCTGCAGGTGAGACCATTCCGTTGGAAGCGCTAGTACAAGTTTCTGCAAATTTAGCTCTCAGACTGTGCGATGCTGTTGTTTCATATGGTGGATATATTGAAAATATCGTTATTGAATGTTTGAAGACATCTTCTCAACACCTTCATGCAGGTTTTTTTTTAACTTCTCGACTTAGCAGCGGAAATTTGTATAACTAAATTTTAATTTTATATGACAGAAAATTTACTCGTTCTTAATTAGAATGTAGCAAACGGTATATTTCTATCACTTTCCGTTTTTTTTTTTTATCTCATTTTTCAAATGCACCGTTCAGTTTTTGGGCACATAGTATATACAACATTAAAGCTGTCATTTAAGGAAAAGGGATTCCCTTTAGGAAAAATAGGTTTGGCAGTTTAACATAGAAGCGATCAATGAAGCGTATAATATTTTAAATATACAATATTTATGGCACTATAATTTCATTTATTTCATATATATATATAACATGTAATAATGTTATTTTCGAATGTTTATGATACTAATGATATGCATTTCACAAAACCATCGTCTTTTAAAATTTTAAAATAATGAATTTCACAAATTCAAAAGAGAACAAAATGTCTAGAATATATTAGAGATAATGTTTCATTGTAAATGTTTCGAACAATTTTTAGTTTCATTAAAATGTCAAAAATTACATTAAATTTAGATAAATCGCCGTTTTCTGAATATTATTCTTTGGTTAAGTATATAAATTTTATCCCCCTATGATTTGATTTAATTTCGTCATTTAAAATTACAACGGCAGAATTTAAGCGGAAACAAGTTTCTTTTTGCAATTCATGATGATATATATCCGGATGTCTTAGAACGAATTGGTTTTAATATATTGCATTAATATGAAATTTGTATCTTTTTATGGCAATAAAAAGGAATTTAGAAATAAAAATATGTATTAAAATATACAATTTATTATAAGAAAAATTTGTGCGCACATTTAATCTTTTTGGTTAAATAATTTAGTATTTTTCGCTCCAAAATGAGAAAATATGTTTATGAAAAATGTGCATGTTCTCTAATGATTAAATAATCTATATGCTAAACATTGATTGCTTTTAGGTTTTATTGATTTTGTGTATATCATTTCAAAAAAATTATGTTAAATCATACTGAATTTCCCTATTTTTTTCATTTATCTTATTTTTAAAGTAAAAGAGCTCGGGCAGTCGATCCGGAACTATCCCAGTTAAACTCGCTATACTGAATGATGTATGGCATAGACAAAAATAGTTTTGAATTTGAAACTCTAATAGATATTTTACAATTAGTATATTTTCTTTAGTATATGCGCTCAATGTATATAAATGCATTTTGAGTGCATCGATACAGGATAACGAAAATCGTGTATGATTTTTCGGTATCGGCAAATGGAAAAGCACACTGAGAAAAATGACAGTTTCAAATCTGAGTAATTCAATGTTTTCATTCTGTTATGAAACTTTTTGTTTCAAATAGGACGACCCATTGCTTTCAATTCTGAAATACCAGAAATACTCAGAATATTGCAACATGGACATACTCAAAACTGAGCACATAGAGGTCAGTTCATACTCATTTTTGAAACATGGACATACTCAAAAATTGATTAGGGTCAGTTTAAACTCATTTTTGAAACATGGACATACCCAAATATGAGGACATTAGGTTTTATTCTTGAGTGTGTGCATGTTTGCAGAAATGAGTATATACATGTTTCAAACTTGAGTAATTTTGATTCGGAGCCATTTTGACTCTGCGACATACTCAGATTTGAGTATTTTTTTGCTCAGTTTTGAAAATGTCGTTTTTAGAGTGCACTCATAGAGTCTAACGTTGAACATGTGAAAAGCCGTGATAGTATTGAAATTAAATAAATCTGATTTCATGTTAATCTAATAAAGTATTTCCTTTGTTGTTTACATTACATCTCAGTTCACATGATTTTGAATTTACCAATTTTTGCAGGTTTAAAAGTAGCAAAAAGGATTGCTATGGGACAGTTTTTTAAGCTTAACTCTAAAACTACTTGGCGAGAAGAACTGTAATTTTGGCTCCACATATTTAAAGCTTCTAAAATTTGATTTTTGTTAAAAGGTTCATAGGTTACGATTCCTATTTATTTCTGAAACTGGTTTCGAAATGTCTAGCTGCACATTTCCTTATTAGTTGAAAAATTTTCATATTTAAGAAAATACATGTCCGTGAGCAACATTGACGTCATATACGTGGTGTCAACGATCTGACCAAAAAATATTGCTTTTACTTATTTTTTTAAAATTTCTAACATCGCTTAATATCAATTTTTACGCCTTTGAATGGAGAAAAAAAACGTACATACAAATTAAATTTTTTTTTAAACTGTATATGAATTTGCTAATTTTCATGTATTTTAAAATAATTTTCAAGATTTTTTTTAATCTATCTATATCTCGTGGAACCATTTTACGGAAGATTATTTGGTTGCACTTGAAACACTTTAAATAGCATTTGTTTCCGGCTAATATTCCATAAAGACAATAAAACTTCATCAATCGATAAATAATTAATTAATTAAA
Organism: Maratus michaelseni; assembly: GCA_963931845.1. Classification (NCBI taxonomy): domain Eukaryota; kingdom Metazoa; phylum Arthropoda; class Arachnida; order Araneae; family Salticidae; genus Maratus; species Maratus michaelseni. The sequence continues at coordinate 415,338,098 of OZ007587.1, forward strand.
TTAAAACAGAAGATTCACAGATACGCAGTCAAAATACGCTCTTAAACATGGAAATAATCTTAATCAGAATGATTGCTATAAAAATAAAATCTGTAACAATTTGTTGGCTAACAAACTCCTGACATACGGCTAATATGAAATTACCGTTTTTTATAAATTTCAAAACTTTATATGAATACATAATTGATATTTTTCATTTAAAAATACAATGTAAAAATATATATTAAATGTAATATATATATATATATATATATATATATATATGGTTTTCACCTATAAATATAGTCTTTGTACCGGGCAGCATATTCTGTAACCCGGGAAGCCAATATTTCATCCCTCTTATAGTAATAAAATGAAATTTCTTATAAACGCATTTAATGAAGCATACGAAAACAAGTTCAAAATAATGCATTTATGTTATGGATATAAACGCACATAGTTTTATCCCGTAAAGCGTTTTTTAACTATGACCTGTGTTACATTTTTGCTTTCTCAAATTTTTATCGATTTTGGTATGTATTTCTCGTGGAAGTGAACTTTAATCAGTTACATGATGGAAAACACGTTACATTAGTGTAAGAAGAAAGCAGCCAACAAGTAGCATGCCCTAATCCTATTTTACGGATAAGTATATAAATTTTGTCCATTGTAAATATTATATATTTCTATATTTTAAGATTGGAAAAATGATCTAAAATCGTAATTAAAAATAAAATAATATTCAAATATTGCCTTTTTTTTTTTTACTTGATACTTTCAAAAGAATTTTGCTTAAGACGATGAATCGAACTCTGCTGCAATAAATAGTTTTTATATATGTAGAACATAATAGAAACAAAGTCCATATTGATTTCAATCGTGCATATAAACAGATTGAAGGGATTTGCTACAGTCAAGTATTGAAACTTTTTCCAATCCGTTGCATCGTTCCATATCACATTAAATATAGATTTGGAAATGCTATTGGGAATAAATGCAGTTTAAATCGCAAAGTTAAATAATAGACTGTGAAAATCAGTAAAAGAAAATTGTGAAAAATTTATTTAACACATTTGTCTACAGATAAATTTCTAAAGATTCGGACGGTACTCAACAAGTATTTGTGCGCTATTGAATACATTTTGAATTTATTTGCTTTATATTTTTAAAATATCATTGAGAATATCACATAATTTTTTCGGAAATAGTGGATTATTATAGGACATATTTTTTAATGGGAATATGATTTTAATACAGTAATATCTTGGTTCTCAAACACAGTTCTTTCAGAAACATTATTCGAAAAGTGAATTGCACGAGATCCGAATCAAATTTTCCCGTATGAAGAAAATTAAAAAATAATAATAATAATTAGTTCCAACCTCCCAGGTTATTTTATATGCTTATCTTTTTTAAAGAATACACTGCGCAATTGTACAGTAAAATATTACAAGAACAAAAATCATAAGAAAAATAAATTCTAAAAAAATAAAATTACACAAAATGTGTTTTATTACATAAATCTGATAAAATTTTAAAAAAAGATGCTAAATTGCATTAAAATTAATGAATGTGAAGCACTTCAAGCACTTTCAGTTACACACATAGCCATCATCAGGGATAAAATACAAACTTTCATTATCAACGGCTTACTTTCGAAATCTTCTCTTCATCGTCCGAAAATTAGAGAATGTCCACTTTTGTAACCATGTTTGTTGGGTGATTCCAATTACTCTAGGTGTATGAGTGACAGGAGAAAAAGGAGGGAAGTGTAGAATATTATTCATTATGCAACTCTTTAAGCAAACTTAACCATACATTGGGTATGTTATATAGCAAAACGCCATTAAAATTACTATTACTTACCCATCATACGCAGTATAGGGTAAGTCTTGTAATCCTTTTAACCCCTTGAGGGGCGGTGGTATATATTATATACCACCTAATTTTAATCCGATTCAAACCAGAAACTTTTAATTAAATTTTAATGTTTTAACTTTGAAGGAAAAAAGTTGAAAAATTGCTTTTTCTTATTTTGAACTAAATTTTTTTGTAAATTCCGGTGGGAATTCAACGTTACAAGAACACAACTGCTTGCCCATGAAAGGGTTAAAAGTCGAAAAATTTCCTTTGACAGATTTACACGTTTCAGACACTGGAGATTTCGAAAAACATATTTTTAGAAAAAAAAAATTGCCGTCCGTCTGTGTGTCTGTGTGTATGTATGTTTGTATATCTGGGTGTCTGTAAACGCTCTATGTCCATGACAAATTCAGATTGAGACTTGGAATTTGGTGTACTTAGTATGTAATAATGGGAAAAAAGCTTATTGAATTTCAGTAACCTCGATTATCCGGAACAATTTTTTGGGACTCTCGAAATATTCGTTCAGATAAAAAGTACATAAAATTTTTCAAAATTGTTTATTTTAAGGAATGAATATAAAGACAATTAAAAAACATAAATTTTGCATAAAGAATGAAGTCGATCGGATAATTATTTGCCGAGATATTTGTAATCCTATTTCCACACTCTTCGATTTTTCATGACCCTGTATTTCATCCAAATTTCAATTCAAAGATATATTTAAATTGGAAATGAGACGCTTAATTCGACGCAGTAATCTGTTAGTTAATATGATTATCATTTTTAGAGATATGAAGATGTTCCTTTTACGCAATTCAGTAATGGAGCATTTAAAATTTATGACGTCATCAAGCCACGATTTTATTCGAATTGCAATGCATTTTGTAAGTAGTTTACACATATTTTATTTTGATATTTTATATTATGCATATCCATGATGGGTAGGTATTACGGTGGCCCCCAACGACTTGTTTTATTTAGTGATAATTTCAATTGATTCACAGATAATTAATTAATATAGTTTAACATCTTTTAAGTAATATAACTTTTTGTGTAATTTTAATTTTTGAGTTTTTAAGATGAATTTTAACTTTCTACTCGTTTATTTGCTTATAAATTCTAAATAATTTGCATTCATGTTATAGATGTACGCGCATTTTATCCTAAGCACTGTTTACATATGAAATGTGTTGCATTTTTGCTTTCGTAAATTTTTTCCAATTTTGGAAGGTTTTTCACTAATGTTATCTTTTGTGATAATTTATGACACGTATGTGAACGTCCACTTCATTCAGTTACATGATGAAAAACATGTTTGAAAAGTATAAGACGAACGATTCCAATTCGTATTTTCCGATACAAGTAGTATGTCCAACTCATATTTTACGTATATAAACTAGTTGTTGGGGGCTACCGTAATACTTACCCATCATGCATAAGATAAAATATGAAAATAAAACATGTGTAAAATATTTATAAAATACATTGCAATTCGAATAAAATTGTGGCTTGATGACGTCATAAACTTTAAATGCGAGGCTAACGAAAAAGACAGGCTACCGCGGTGCATTCCACTTATCTATTTTTACAGACCGCTAGAGTGACGTGATGCACTTTTCGTATACCTGCATTGGTGGATTCGAGCATCACGTGACTCCCGCGGTCTGTGAAAAAAGGTACTCGCAAAGCACCGCGGTAGCCTTTCTTTTTCGTTAGCCTCGCTTTAAATGCTGTGTTACTGAATTGCGTGAAAGAAACATCTTATAACTCCAACATTTATAATCATATTAACTAACGGTTTACTGCGTCAGATTAAGCGTCTCATTTCCAATTAAAATATATCTTTGAATTGAAATTTGAAGGAAATACAAGGTCATGCAAATCGAAAAGTGTGGAAAATATAATTACAAATATCTCGGCAACTCATTATCCGATCGACTTCATTCTTCATGCAAAATTTATGTTCTTTTATTGTCTTTTATATTCACTCCTTAAAATAAACATTATCGAAAATTTTTATATACCTTTTATCAGAACGAATACTTCGAGAGTCCGATAAAAATAGTTCCGGATAATCGAGGTTACTGAAATTCAATAATCTTCTTCCTACTATTACATACTAAGTACATACGAAATTTCACGTCTCTCTCTCAATTTGTTCTGGAGATAGAGCGTTTACAGACACACACACAGGCACACAGACAGACAGACGGCAATTTTTTTTTTCTAAAAATATGTTTTTCGGAATCTCCAGTGTCTGAAACGTGTAAATCCGTCAAAAAAAAATTTTCGGTTTTCAAAACGATTACAAGACTTACCTATGCTACGTATGATGTGTAAGTAAAATATAAGTTTTGCCCATTGTAAATATTCTATATTTGCACATCTTATGATTGGAAAAAAAGGATCTAAAATCGTATTTCAAATAAAGATGAAAGAAAAATTCTGCATTAAGAGTAGATAATGCAACATTTTCCAACACATCCATAATAGTGTAACAAAACTTTCCCGCTTAATAACCTGAAAGATCATAATGCATATCTGAAAACACAATTTCAGCAATTACCATTTATTGTCTTAAAAATATTAAAATTATATCGAGAAGCCCAGTAAGAGATCTATATACAAGGTGACTTTTAATTAACCTACAACTTTTAACTGAAATAACTCTTGAGTGGTTGCAGATAACACTACAAACGTTTTTTTTTTTTTTTTTTTTTTTTTTTTTTTTTTTTTTTTTAAAAGAACGTGAAAAAGGAATTTAATGGATAAGGTTTTCAAAGTGAGAATTTTAAGACCTGATACAATAGCGCAATTTAGTCACAAAATTGTCAGTAACAAAATCGAGCGTTTGTTTTTTTATGCTTGAAAATGAGTCAGTTATAGAACTTTTGAGGCTAATAAAGTCTGCCGACTTCTTTTTGTAAACCAAATCTTTCATATGACCCCAAAGATAGAAATCGTATGGATTCATATTTAGTGAATAAGGTAGCCAATTTTCTTAACAGATCTCTTAACAATGCTCTAGAAGGCTTAGGTCGGTTTCTGAATGTTGAAGACCACTTCCATAGAAATAGTGTTGCATTTTCACCATGTAAATACCAATTTTTAACAATAAAAATACGTTCTTCAGTTGAATATGGCGCTTTTGGAAACATTTTCAAAATTACTTTAAACTGACACTAAACAAATTCCTTTTAGACCCTCTCTCACTGCACGCATTCGTGCCGCCATCTAGCGAGTCTCTGAGAAGTTTTTTCAGTTTAAAGTTGTAGGTTAATTAAAAGTCACCCTGTATATGTATATTAGCTACATAGTATACTAAAATTTAATTCAATTAGCAAATGCATAACGCAGTTGAAAATTCCCCTTCAGCAAATTCCGTCAATAAACGGAAATAAATTATTTTGCTCAAACCTATATATGATCTATAGAATTTATTCACAACAAGTAATATGCATAAGACAAATTAAATCAAACAGTGCACTTCCACAACTAAAAATTCACTTCCACATAATCGCTTATAGACAACACCGTAACACTCTTATTTTGTGGGTCGCTGTAAATGACGATAAATGCTATCTCGTAGTGCATTTTAGTGATGTATATCAGTTTCAATATATTTTAAATATTGTAACGTCATTAAAATACAATTCAAACGATTTTTCTTCAAATACCATAATGTAACTTAATTTCTTTGCGCGTCCTTGTAAACGAACTACAAATGCAATGCACTTTATTTTCAGTACCAAAAATTCCACAGTAAGCCTCAATTATATATATAAATTATATGATGATCCGAGTATATTTACGTGAGCTAGAGCACGGACAGATGGACAGAAAAACCGAACTCATAAATATTTTTCAATTACGCCGGAAAGTGTTAAAAATCATAGTCAAATTTCTTAATAATTTGCCCTTTTTTTTTTTCTTGGTGTTTTCAAAAGAATTTTGTTTAATACGATGAATAGAACGCTGCTGCAATAAATCAGTTTTATACTATACGTAGAACATAATAGAAACAAAGTCCATATTGGTATCAATTGTACACATAAAGAGATTGAAGGGGATATTCTAAAGTCAAGTATTGAAACCTTTTCCAATCCGTTGCATCACATATTACATTAGATATTACTTTGGAAATGCTATTGGGAATAAATTCAGCCCAAATCGTAAAGTTAAATGATACATTTTGAAAATCAGTAAAGGAAAATTATGAAAATTTTATTTAAAACTTTTGTCTTTAAATAAATTTGTTAAGATTCAAACTGTATCCAAGAAGTATTTGTTCGCTATTGAGGAAATATATAATTTATTTGCTTTATATTTTGAAAATATCACCAAGAATATAATAAAAATTTGAGAAAATAGTGGGATATATAGGAAATATTTCATTTAATGTACATATGATCTTAATATATCTTGTTCGTGAACACAATTCTTTGAAAAGGATTATTCGAAAAATTAACTGTTCGAGAATCAAACCACATTTTCCCACAAAAATGAAGAAAATAACATTTATTATATCCCACCTCCCAAGTTATTCCCTCTGTTTACATTTGTGAAACAACGCAGTAAAATATAACAACAGAGTAAAATATAACAAGAACAAATATCATAGACACCAGGTGATAGATTATGAAACATTTTCCAACATTATTGGAATATAGTGAAAAAATTAAATTTTTTTCGTACAATTAAATAAGATATCTAAATAAATAATTAAAAAACACATCACACTGTAAAAATCCCTTTTCACCAATTGCTGTACATAGCCGGTAATGTGTTCAAATTCTTTTTGCTCGACCTTGTATATGATCTAAACTATTAATGTAATACTCTAAAAATTACTTAAGTTTAAAAATGTTTACCACAGCTTAACACGCACATAAAGCCCTTATCGCTCATAGCCATTCCTGGAATCGACTTATTTTTAATGTATCTGTAAATAAACGATAAATTTTACGCATTCCATAATTTATAGAAAAAAATTCATAGTGCATCTCAGTAATTTGTTTGAATTTATGTTTGAAATAGTATAACATCATTAAAATGTGATGCAAACGAATTTTCCCCATAGATCATAATTTAATTTAAAAAACATATGCGTCCCTGTAAACTAAGTCTCCTACAATCCGGGCTGACTCACGCCGCCATTTAATTGCCCACAGGAGAAAAACGATTGACCACGACACTTCTTGGCGCGTGGGCAACAATCGCTGATTGGTCTAAGTGGGCAACAAAATGCTGGATGGTTTAGTCTGTATTATAGTAGCCGTACTGTAAACGCTCTATAAATTCTACTGATGCTACTTACTCTATATTTCATGGAAAGCATGTTTTAGTCCACTTCAGTGATGCTATCAATTTTATTATGTTTGAAGTATGGTAACATCTTCAAAATGCATCGCATACGACTTTTTGTATAATGCAAAGTGTGTGCATGTAATATTTTGTTTAATGTTCCATAACGTAACGGGATTATTTTGTGTGTCCCTCTAAACGAGCTATAACTACTACACATTTAATTTTCCATAGAAACCCTGATATAAAAACTCCCAGTAACATATATCAATTATATGTCACTACGAGTACATTTACAATAGTTAGCGCACGGAACGCGATCAACAGACTGATAGACAATCCTTAATCATAAACACTTTTCAACTGTGTTGGAAAACATTACAAACAAAAGACAATAATGTGCATTACGTTAGACAATGGAAAGTTTATAGCATTCTAAAGAAAAATTTAAAAATCGCCGCATATGTCTCTATTGGTAAAACTATATATGAAATTGAGGAGAGGGAGGGAGGCAGAATTAATGGTATTCCAGTCTTATTGTTTTACATCCATAGGAGGACATATCGTCCCCTTCTCACTTGAACAGTCTTAAGAAAGTTAGTAGCTTAAAGTAACTGGCTTGGTCTTTTTTCTATGCTAACGTGCTCGCCTGCTGTTCATAAGATCCCTAGTTCGATCCACTCCATCTCCAATTATACCCTCTTCATTAGTGACCCGGACAAACACGCAACTTTGAACAACAACAATTATATCATGTCATAACCAACATGAAATAAATCACGAAATAAATCATCTGCAGCACGCGAAGCCTGTGAAATGCTCTATGCTGCGCAATACATATGCTCACTATAGCACAAAGCCTGTCAGGTCGCACACCGCACATACTCACGGTAACACGATAGCATCACTCACGAGTACATATCGCTCGTCGGACCTCAACAAGACGTCTTCCGCAAAGGAGATGAGGTGTGTCAGCTATCTCACTTGAACAGTATAAAGGGAGTAACTGGCTTACCTTTTGCTCGATGCTAACATGATCGGCTACTGTTCATGATATCCCTGGTTCAATCCCCTCCATCTCCAATTATACCTTCTTCATTAGTGACCCGGACAAACACGGTGAACAATAACAATTATATCATTTCATAACCAACAGATGGCAGCACCAAATAAATCATCTCCAGAACGTAAAGCCTGTGAAATGCTCACAGAAAAGAACCTGTTATGCTGCGCATTACATATGCGCACTATAGCGCAAAGCCTGTCACGTCACACATCGCACATACGCATGGCAACACGAGAGCATCACTCACGAGTGCATATCGCTCGTCGGACGTCAACAAGACGTCTTTCGCAAAGGGGATGGAGTGTGTCAACTATCTCATCTCACTTGAACAGTATAAAGGGAGTAGCTAACTTACCGTTTGTTCGATGCTAACATGATCGACTACTGTTCATGAGATCTCTGGTTCGATCCGCACCAGCGCCAATTCTACTCTCTTGAAGAACATGTACGATTCCTATTATTAATACTACTACTTCAAAATGGTAATATTTTCCTTACATAATCGAAAAATCAATGTTATTAAATAAGTCGAAGCCAATTCTGGTATGCAAATTAGGAAATGTGCGAACTCTGTAAGGTATATTTTTAGTAATATTGCGCATGCAGCTGTTGGCGTAAGCATGACACTTAAGTTATTTTCTGTTATCAAATACCAATCTCATAAAATTTAAGTAAATATTAATAAAACTTACTAGTATCCAAATGTTCTTATCAGAGCTCAATTATAAATAAATTTATTTTGTCAGTTATATATTCGCAAAATTATACCCGTATACATCATTAATATTTAATTTTCCCAAATAATTTTATAAGTACTCAGAGAGTAGGATATGTCTATGATTATATTTGCTATAAAACTGTAACAATCATTATAAATAATTTTATTTCCTAATTAAATAAATAAAATTTAATTTTATTAATTTTATGTTTATTAAATTTTTATTAAATTTTAATAATTTTATTTTATATATATATATATATTTTTATTTGATAATATTATTACATAATTTTATTTCCAAAGCTTAAATTTTTGCACCAAAATAATACATAGCTCATATCCGTTTGCTTTATATTCGTTCATCACGTTTAAAAATTCGTAATACATTTGAATCATAATTTCAAAATCGCTATAATATATCACTAAAGAAATATGTTTTCCTTTATATATAACGCATTTATAAACTTAAACATCGTAATGTATTATGAAGCGTGTTTATTATCAAGCATAAGCATTTTACATATTATAAAATTCTGAAATATTAAAGTTTATCAGCATATACTTAGATTTTGTATTAAAATTAGGTCGCATTATAATGCATATTTGTATATTTCTAAATGTTATTAATTTTATTCCATTTTCATCCTTGATAAATTTGAAAAGTTTCATCTAAAATATTGAAACATGTATGCATCAGAATATATAAGAGATACAATTTAGAATAAAATGTATCATAAAATATTTAAATTTTCATTAAATCATCTAAAATTACACAATTATTAGATAGAGTAATTTTCATTAAAAAAGTTGAACGCAAACTCACAAATTTTATTTCCCTGTGATTATATTTGCAGCTGCCATTAAAAATAACACTTAGAAATTTAAAACTGGCTAAAAATGATTTTATACAGGGTTGTACAGAAGAATTCGAGTGCATTTTCATATATATTAGCATAAACTACTATAGGTGAATTTCAACTGTGCTGTGCCTTTTCTAACTGAACAAAATTTTGGCCTACTATGCAGAAGATATGGCAATATATAAATCATACATAGGGCTCTACAAAAGAATATAAGTACCTTTCTCGCTGTGGATAGTAATTTCTGAAATTTTGTTTTCAATTGTGTTATGGGTTTTCTCCCAAACCCTTCAACCAGAAGTGTAACCAGAAACCTAAGTTTTCGCCAAACACCCCACATCCATCGTAAACTCATGAAAAGAATCCTCAACAGTGTAAAAAGAATATTACGTCTTCATCAAACATTCATCATCCGTAGTGATCTCTTAATCATAACAATCAATAAATAATGTAAATAGAACTTGAAATATCGTCTGACTACCACCATTCACTATGAACTTTAAATCATAAACTCTGATGAACTCATCTTCTTCATGACAATCAAAAGTGTAAATAGGGCTTAAACAATCATGTAACTAGTACCATACAATGTGAACTCTAAATCATTAACTCTTATGAACTCACAAAAACTCGTCGTAATGTGAACCTATTGTAATGTAATTATGCAAAAGCTTAATGACCTCATTTGTAAATCCTTTATATATATATATATAAACTTGCTGATTAAGGCTTGTAGGGCTTAAGCCATATGAGGCCTCCCTGCTTGGTTGAATTGAACTGAATTGAATTGTCTACTTTGAAATAATTTAGTACATATTTATCAGTTCATATTATTAGTTTGTTTTATTTTCATTAATCTCTGTACAATAATAATTGTCAACTGGTTTAGTATTACTATACCACTATACTTCTTCACAAATATTGTATATTCTTTCCCAATCATCTTTTACCTTTACCAAATTTTTAAGTGAAACTAATGTACACCCTTAATACAGTTAAGTATGTAAAGCTACACAAATGTGGGCTTTGTTAATAATTAAGTTAAACTAAAGAGCTATCTTAACTTGGTTAGACATGTTAAGTTGAATAATTGTGCACTTTAAACATTCTAAAAACTGTCTAACCTTCAACATATTGTATGTACGTTAAAGTAAACAGTGGGTTTCTGTCTTCGCCCCGGGATTGCACTTATACTCTAAAGCGACAGCTGGGTTCCCGGGGTTGTCATCCCTTGCCTACTTTGAAATCTTCTTCTTTACTTACCCATCATACGTAGTATAGGGTAAATCTTGTAATCGTTTTGAAAATCGAAAAAAAAAATGACGGATTTACACGTTTCAGACACTGGAGATTCCGAAAAACATATTTTTAGAAAAAAAATTTGCCGTCCGTCTGTCTGTGTATGTGTGTGTGTCTGTAAACGCTCTAACTCCCGAACAAATTGAGATAGAGACTTGAAATTTGGTATGTACTTAGTATATAATAATGGGTATAAGCTTATTGAATTTCAGTAACCTCGATTATCCAGAACAATTTTTTTCGGACTCTCGAAATATTCGTTCTGATAAAAGGTATATAAAAATTTTCGAAATTGTTTATTTTAAGAAGTGAATATAAAAGACAAAATAATATAATTTTTGCATAAAGAATAAAGGCGATTGGATAATTAGTTGCGAAGATATTTGTAATTATATTTTCCACACTCTTCGATTTTTCATGACCCTGTATTCAAATTTATATTCAAAGATATATTTTAATTAGACATGATACGCTTAATCTGATGCAGTAAACCGTTAGTTAATATGATTATCAATTTTGGAGTTATAAGGATGTTTCTTTTACGCAATTCAGTGATACAGCATTTAAAGTTTATGACGTCATCAAGCCACGATTTTATTTTGGACTTGCAACGCATTTTATAAATAATTTACACATGTTTTATTTTCATATTTTATATTATGCATATCCATGACGGGTAAGTATTACGGTGGCCCCCAACGACTAGTTCCTATTACATTGCGAAGTTCAAGTTGCCTGGAACTGTTGTAAAGTGTTGCTTCATAATCCATGCATGACGCATGACATTTTTTTTTCTTATTTTAATTCATTGTGAAACAGAAGATTCTGGTGACTAATGACAAGATTTATTATCAGAAATAATCGAGAGTTCTTAGTACTTCCAACAACAGTAACAATTTTAATCAATTACAGTAATAATATTTCGTTATATTGGAAATTTTCATAGACAACAATTAATCTAAAGTAACGCTGTTGTAATGATAGGGTGTAATAACCTCAACTAGTTTACTTAAATGCCATCTATTAAGGTCATCGCCACTCAGAAAATGAATTTAATCGCTGCAGACCGCGATGAGCTTTGGGTGAAAGCCAAATAAAAAAGCAGCGTAAACAACATCCATTATTTCTTATATCAAATCATACATTTTGAGTGTTAATATAGTACTTAGATAATTTTTCTAGGATCTCAAACGAGAAAAAAAAAATTAAGATTTTTTATAGCTATTTTTTGCATTTACTTGATCATTGAAAAATGTTAAATAAATGTTTTAAAATTGCAATTGTTTTTCAATATTTAATTTAATATTTCCTGAATTAGACACCTGATATACAGTTATATATTACTATCTCTTTTCTCACTTAAATCCGTAACTTTCTGGAATCTATGCACAATCTATTTAAAAATAATAATAATTATTACACTTATGTGAAAAAAAAAACAATTTTCTAACTAATTAATATTTTTTTTTTAATTATCAAACAGACAAATGTTTTTTTTTTTAGCTGGTATTTATGTGGAATCAAATGTTAGCTTAGATACAAACAAGATGACCTAATATGGTCTAAAGGTAAACAACATACATTAATTTCTTATATCAAATCATACATTTTGAGAGTTAATATGCTTAGATAATTTTGTTAGGCTCTGAAACAAGAAAAAAATTAACGATAATTGCAACTATTTTTTGTATTTACTCGATCATTAAAAAACGTTAAATAAATGTTTAAAATTACAATTGTTTTTAAATATTTAATTTAATACTTTCTAAATTAGACACCTGCTATATATATTTATCTATTTCAGTTTCTTTCTCTCACTTAAATCTACAACTTTTTGGAATCTATGCACAGTCTATTTAAAAAAAAAATAATTATTATATTTATGTGATAAAAATGTATGTTTTCGTAAATAAAAAAAGCGATTTTCCAAATAATTAATAATACATTTTTTAATTATCAAACAGACAAAAGTTTTTTTAGCTAGCAGTTATGTAGAATCAAATGTAAGTAAAGCTTAGACACATAAGTGGATAACCTAATATGGTCTAAAGGTAAACAACATTCCTTATTTCTTATATCAAATCATACATTTTAAGAGTTAATACGCTTAGATAATTTTGTTAGGCTCTGAAACGAGAAAAGAATTAAAAATAACTGCAACTATTTTTTGCATTTACTCCATCATTGAAAAATGTTAAATAAATGTTTTTAAATTACCATTGTTTTTCATTATTTAATAATGTCTAAATTAGACATCTGATATATATTTATCTATTTCAGTTTCTTTCTCTCACTTAAATCTACAACTTTTTGGAATCTATGCACCGTCTATTTAAAAAATAATAATTTTTATGTGATAAAACTGTAAGTTTTCATGACCGGTCTCAAATCGTCAGAATAGTCAAAGTAACTTAACAGTTTCAAAATGAAAGCATTATCTCTTTAGCGTTTAAATTGCTAAACCGAATAAATAGATAATAACTAAGAGAACGTTGATCCATTTTGTACCTTATTTCAGCGTTCTTACAAATTGAGATATGTACAGTTCCATCTGTAGGGGACAAAAAATAATAATTTTTATGTGATAAAACTGTAAGTTTTCATGACCGGTCTCAAATCGTCAGAATAGTCAAAGTAACTTAACAATTTCAAAATGAAAGCATTATCTCTTTAGCGTTTAAATTGCTAAACCGAATAAATAGATAATAACTAAGAGAACGTTGATCCATTTTGTACCTTATTTCAGCGTTCTTACAAATTGAGATATGTACAGTTCCCTCTGTAGGGGACATTTGTTACTAAAATACAGAAGCATACTAAACAAATTCTTGACTTCACACATATTATTCTCTTGCAAATTATAACCAGATGCTTGTTATTCTACTTTAAAAACTTCCAAATACTTTTAGTCACCAAAATAGTATCGCCTATTTTGGTAAGTATGAGGGGTTTAAATAAAAGTATTATTTTAATTGATAATTTGTGAAATCAAACTGAGTGAACTTTGTTATTTTTATACTTTATATGAACATTCTTACAATTTGAGACAGTGAAGCGCCATCTGTCGGTAATTATTTTCACTAAAACAAGGAAGCATACAAAACGAATTATCGACTTCACTATTAATTAATCTCCTGCAAGAATAACTTTAAGAGGTGTCATCGTTTTTCCCTGTCATATATACAAGGGGGTTATAACTAAAATTCCACTTTGAAATGGTCATAAAAGGAAAACTACCGGACCAAATGTTATCAAACTTGGTAATAGTTTAAAGGAGGTCATGGGAATTTATTTTCCACCAAACAAATTCAAATACTCACCACCAGTGGGGAAATGACGCTGCATGCAATATTGTTGAAAGAAAAACGGGTCGGAATCTAACTGAACCTTTTGTTACACGAGTTTAACATTTTTTGTACCATTAAGAAACATTGACCTAAACAAAATTACCATTTAAAGGCGTTAAAGGCGACAAAAGTCGAGTGCGCCATCCATGTAATAAAATCCTTTTGAGTTCTTAAAAGTTCAAAACACAAATTAGCGATCACAAAATTTGAGATCGCAAATCTCACAAAAGTGTGCGCATTCCGGAAATCGTTTTCTTACAGATCGCTAATTTGTGATTTTTAAAGCTGGCTTAAAACAAGAAAATATCTGTTTAAAATGATTTTAATCATTTCTAAAACGAATCTGTTTGTGGGGTTATGCAAAACCGCAATGGCTTGTAATTTGCTTACGGCAGGAAGCAGACAATTGGATCTATGCAAATGTGTTTTACACTTTTTGATTTGTCAGATAAAAGTGAGCCTGTTTGTCAGAGTTATCACTGTTACGAATCGACAATGTCTCTAACCATTCGAGACCGTGCTTTTCTCGTTAAATGTTATTATGAATGCGATAGCAATGAACGACGTGCTTTGCAAAGGTATCGTTCAGTAAGAGGAATACGCCGAGGGATAATGACACCGCAGTGTTTGAGAAAAATTACGGCAAAATGTGAAACTACGGGTTTGATATCTGTTGCACCTGGGAGGGGAAGGAAACCTGCTTTTGTGGAAACCGAGTAATTGCATTAGCAGTGGAACTGCATTAGCAGTGAAACTGCATTAACAGTGGAGGAAGCAAAAATGCAAAGCACACACGGTACGTACTGTCACACGTCGAATGGACGTACCATGGAGTACGGTGTACAAAATTGTCCGTAAAGTGCTGCAGTTCTACCCACACAAAATGTTCAAGGACTTCAACGTAGCGATCCTGCTGCAAGAGAAAATTTCGCTTTGGAATTCCTTGCACGGATGAAAGTGGACGGACATCGCCCATGGAACATTTTGTGGACAAATGAGGCCCATTTTTACCTAAATGGCGATGTCAACACCCATAAGTGCAAGATTTGGACCAAACAAATCCAACATAATGTGTACCCAGTTCCATTGCTTTCTCCTAAAGTCATCGTTTGGATTGGAATTACAGCAACTTTCATAATTGGGCCATTTTTTCTTTGAAGAGCAGTGGACAGCTGGACCCGTTACATGCACTGTGACTGCAGCTCACTTAGCGTCAATGTTAAGATGTTTCGTCATACCTGAACTCCAGCAACGTGGCATTTTACAATCCACGATTTTTATACAGGACGGGGTCCCACCGCACATTGGTACATGTATCACATAGTTACTTACTTAAGCAACATTTCCGAATGAACGGATTATAGGCCGAAACTTCCCACTTCTTGGCCACCCCGGTCACCAGACCTCAACCTCTGTGACTTTTGGCTATGGGGTTATCTCAAAAGCACTGTTTATGATGATAATATAAACAATTTGGCGGAATTGAAAGATGCGATACACCGACATGTCCGTTACATTCTTCCTGATATGCTAAGAGCTAATGTTGAGAATACAGTAATACGCTTCCACTTGCTTTCGGAAAATGGTGGACGTCACATTGAACATGCTTTGTAAAATTTTTCATAAAGGAATAAACATATTTTAAACAGATGGGTCCATGTCTTATTTCGTTTAACAATATTGCATACAGCTCCATTTATCAAGTGGTGGTGAATATTTGAATTTTTTTAGCAGGAAATAAATTTTCATGACCTCCTTTAAACTATTACCAAGTTTGATAACATTTGGTTCAGTAGTTTTTTTTATGACCATTTCAAAGTGGAACTTTAATTATAACCCCACCTGTAACTAATATTGCTGGATGATGATATGTTTATAGTACCAAGT